>JAAKBF010000020.1:0-600000 GCA_012656075.1 Phytophthora hibernalis
CGCGCGCGGAAAGCGTCCCCGCCAACACCAGTCATATCTTCGCCACAGGACCCTACCCGTGTACAACCGCCTCGAAGTACACGTCGATCAGCTAAAAGCATCGACATCTCGGTCGGCGATGACCAAATGAGCTCCGGTGACGAAGCCGACTACAGGGTGGATGAAGATGAGGGGAATCTGAAGCTGAAGACATAAGTGAGAGCTCTGCAAGCGAATACGAAGTGACAAGTGATGAAGAAGATGCTGTATATCTTTCCACCGGAACTATCTTTGACAAGACGACCAAGGAGCAGTTGAGTGAGCACGCTAAGACTGGATGGACGACATACTTTGAAGACGAAAGTAAGTACCGACCTGTATTATACAGGATATCGTTTCGCTGGTGCACGTGTTATCCTGTACCAGACACTAACGATCCTATTCGATGACACTATGATGTAGGTACTTCTCTGCAGTAACCGGCCGCCGAGCTCCCACACGCTTCCGCTACGCCAACGGGTTGGCACAAGCACTGGGGAGCAGTGCTTGTACCAACTATGTTGGCGTAGCGGGTTGTGAGGCTATTCTTCTTGTTCTTACCAAAGACGATGTGGCTGTCAATTCCAAACAAGTCGAACTGATACCAGCTACAGGACAACCGACCAGTGCACTTTATCGCTACGGGCTGTAGCACACAAACTGCGACGCTGTCCAGACGTGCGGGCGCGGATGTTGTGGGCGTTCCAGCGCCACAGCTTGTGAAGGACTACCAAGACGGTATGGGCGGCGCGGGCATACATGATCAATTGCGCTTGCAGAAATACTCAATCCAGGTGTGTTTTGTTTACTCTGTATTCTCCATTACAATGCGTTTGACAAACGCATGTTATTTTGTATTTTACAGAGTGCCATGAAAGTGCGGAAGTATTATCTCACGATTTTTCTTGGATTGGTTGATATGGCGCTGGTCAATGCGTACATTATCTATCGTTGTGTCCAAGCTAAACGCTCACCCGGGAAAGCTCCACCGGGTCATGCAGAGTTTATGCGGCGGATGCAGATGACACTATTGGGCGTGGGGGCTGCGGACTTCGAAGGCGACTTGTCTGCCCGAGCGTTGGTGGACACGCCAGTATCGCCGTCGCCGACGCCACGCTACACGCTGCCTGGGTGCCACACGATCAAGCAAGTTGATGTATACCGTATCACACGTGGGAAGAACGGGAAGGAGACAAAGAAGCGCCGTCAATATGGTTGCAAGGTGTGCTCGCTGCTTCGTCCGGGGAAGAATCTGTTGGAGACGACCTTCTACTGCATCGAGTGTAGTGAGGCGAGGTCAAAAGGGGCGGCGGACAGCTCTACTAACACCAAAGGGAAGGTTTACCGCTGCCAAAAGGTGCGACAGCACGATCCGAGTGCGGCAACAAACTCTGCCACCTGCAGCCAAATTTGGCATGATCTTTGGCGTGGTGGAGACAACATTCCTCCAGGACTGAAGGCGATCAGGCTGCGTGCTCCATCCGGACGTGGCTTACAGTGTTCCAACGGAGCTGGCGGCGGCACAAGTGATAGTGGCGGCAGCTCTAGTGTCAGGTCAAGTAGTTCGCGCAGCTCGTACAGTGTCAACAGTGTTGTCAGTGACGGAGTAAGAGAAACCGCAATAATTTAGAATGAATGCGAACAATTTGTGAGTGAAGGTATTTGTCGTTTTTCGACATTTTTCTCTACAAACCTATTATCTTTATTCGGAGAATACAGGGTACCACCTGACACTTGTCAGATCCTACCCTGTACTTAAGTACTCACACTGTAGATAACAAGAAAAGATTGTGAGTTCCACAATCCTAGCAAAAATCCGCAATAGTAAAGTCAAGATATTTTCTTGTCCTGTAGAATACAGGGTAATTATCGCCCAAAACACGGGGCTAAAGAGGTTAACGCAACGTACATCGAAAACAAACGTGTATTGAGTCGTAGAGGGAGTCACGTCGACACCCGGACAAATACGAAGTAGCCGCGGCATTCATCGTCCATTCCGCAGTAGGTTAGTCGCGTGCAGTCGAGTGAAGCGAAAACGATCAGCAACATGATCAAGGGGCGAGTTTTAACTGTCCGGCTCGTACTCGTCACCTGAATCCTCCAAGACCATTCGCGGCGAGTCTGCAGAGCTGCCACATTGGCCTCGAGCGCACCAACGTGTTAGTAGCCCGGAAGCCATCCACGAGGGACGAGCGCATGCCACTCAAGCGCTCGCTCATCCTCAAGTCGCTAGAACTGGACGTCGTGCCTCGGTACGCGTCGCTGTTGACGCGGTTCTTGTACGACATGGAGCATTGGAGCTGGCGGTACTCGGCCAGGCTGTTATGACTGCTGCGTAACGAGTTGTGCCTGCTGTGGCGACTCTTGCTCTTGCTGGCGGCGCGGCTCAGAGGCGGCGGCGAGTTGATCGAGTCTTGTAGCGGCTAGCTCGTACCCAGTACGTGCAACCAGGATCCGATCATGCTCAAGACGACACACTGGGACTCTGTGGAGCACATCCACATCGTGACGTCTACTTCAATCCGGGTGGGTGGTTCTGTTGTCCGGCAGAATTAGACATTTTCAACGCAAACTAAGATGCTACATGCACTCAACTACCAGCCCCCTCTGTGGATATGTATCAACCAGAGTATCTTCCACGATGAAACCGAAATACAATTCACCGCTCCTCTTGTTCGTCTCCCTACGCTGGACCACCACGATTTTAAAACTCATTCTTCTAGGCTGCGTACTGCAGACCACAATTCCAGCGGAATGAGTCCAATTCCCGCGGAATTTGCGTTCCTGCGGATCGGCCGACCCGCTGTCGTGTACTGCGCGTAATTCGAGCGGAATTTCGGGTATAATCCAGCGGATCTCACCCGCCCGAATTCGGGCAGGCAGCGGATTGATCCAGCGGATTGAACAGACGAGGCCTTCACAACAACATATTTTCCAAAGAAGTTGAAAGTGAACTATACTTCATTTACAAGTACATTATTGGTGGTTCTCATTATACGACGACTTCTCCATCTCTACCAAGGTGCCGCCGTCCGCGCTCTGGTCGTCCGCACGGTTTTCAGCCTCGACACTACACAGCACAAGCCCCACACTGCGCGAAAACCTGTCGGGCGGAGAGAACGACGACGCGTGAACAAATAGCAAAGTGAATATAGTGCGGCGGCTCCTATTGTTATATTTGGAAGGAAACTTTCATAGATGTTGCGAGAATGTTGAACTAGCACGCCACAGGCAACACGCAGCTTTTTGACTAGTTCTCGCTTGACATGTATTTTTGTCAGTTCTTGAGGGTTTATTAGATTTGGAGATGAGCTGTTGAGCTGGTGCGTGTTGTTGATTTTGTGATTTTTGGCAAGCATGCTTATAGAGTGGAAAATCGGATCACTGATATACTCTGAAATAAATTTCAGAGAATTGCCACTGATATTACCAGTATAATAAATGCGTACAATATTCAGGTGGGTCATACAGTAATCTGCGTGAATAAGCAACGGTGTACAACTTATATCCTGTAAAACTTTATATAATGCCAGCAACAGAGAGACGAGAAGGAGATGGGCGAGGTACTTTAACATAAAGTTGCTCGTCTTTGTTCTTTACGCACTCCTTATACACCCTGTCAACCCATATATATCACGCGTTGCCTATTCACGCAGATTATAATACCAATTTTTAGTGTTGCAAATACAGAACCCGAGTCATCAGCTCTCCCCAGCTCTCGGTTACCTCACCATACCGGTAGCCGCCACAATGATCATACGCTATTGCCGCATCTTGCAGTCTCAAGCAATCTCGGATAATCGTCAGCTTCGGTGAACCACTACAGTAGTTCGGTCTGTAGCGCCGTGTTTTGACCAGGGTTATTTGCGAATAAAATGTCAATGCTTCCCAGCAAAGGCAGCAAGACTATCCTATGGATAGTTGTAAACGATGATGTCTAAATCAATGGTGTCGTGGCTAAAGTGAATGCGTCATTGACAACGGGTCGTTATGACCAAACGGTGGGGTGAGATTCGCAGCCTCGCCTGCTTTTTATTGAGACGAAGTCCCCACTATTATCGAGAGTTTTTGTTGTGGTGCACACGTACATGCATTTATCTTACTAGTAGTACATGTACTCCTTTTCCTGGTAGTGCCTTCGGCTACGAAGTATAATACGAACAGCCCTCATGGATTAATTCGTGGCATACATTATGTGGTGCACACGATTTCGGCTTTACGTTTTCAAGTGTCTACTTTGAATAAATTTCGTAATTTGCATGCTTACTGGGGGCTTATCAAAACCCCAGGATTTTGGGTGTGGTCCCTAATCCGATTAGCCAAGGTATTTATTTCCAGAGTTTTGGTAGTGCATGGATTTGCGTCAACGGCTTCAGGCAGCTGTTTAAAGCTTGTCAATTTTCGCGAAATGCTGTTAACGATATTTAAATATCGATAAGTGCATTAGGATTGCTCGCTGACTTTGAAGTATCGCTATTAACACCCCGATCAAAATCTTACATGTTATACTTATCAACGACGGCAAAATATCGTTGCCGCGACCAGTAGCAGTATGAATAGTAGCGCGTCGTCGTTGGAACACTGTAGTTGCACATCCTCGGTGACTTGCAGCAAGTGAGCGCCGTCCCCACCCTCGTATATCTGGAACAGATTATCTGCGTCGCTGGAACACTGTAGTATACTACTACAGTGTTCCAGCGACGCAGATATCTGGGTGTATGTGCTACTACTAGTAGCACATACACGGCGGCATGCACCGGCATCAGCAAGTGTGCGCCGTCCTCGCCCGCATGTCTCTCTGCATCGTGCTCACCACCAGAATTCACGCCCCGCATACTCTTGCTAAACCAGTGCCGCGACAGCGAAGGTGTCCCGGGGTGGGAAAGGGGCTGCCGCGGCGACCAGTAAAGCAAGAGTGAGACCTCCGGCAGATGTTCGAGTATTTCGACTCGAACTGCTCTAAGATTTCCGAGAATGGAGCCGAGGCAATTCGACTCGATGCTCTGGGAGATTCCTAGAACGGAGCCTCGCATAGTTGCAGTACATGTTGATTAGAAAACACACGAGCTACGTCTTCAACTTGATATTTATCGGATTGTTTGGTTTGAGAACAACGGTGAAGGAGGTAGAAGTGGGGTGCAAGTTTAACTACTTACCGAGGCTATTATTCAAGCACTACAATATAGGCTTAGTCCGTGTTCGTTGAGCAGATAATACGTATTATCTGCCACATTATACGTTGACAGATGATACGAATTATCTCCACATAATATGCGTTTTCTCAGATTAGCCTTTTCGGTACTCTGAAGAACCCATACTGATATTATGTGCTGGGGTCGCGCCATGCCCTGACGGGTAGCTCCGTGTCGCGAAGGGTCGCCTCCATTCCCCTTCGGTACCAGTAACTGGCGCCCTTTGGGTGCCAGTTACTTCGATGAATGCGACCCCTCGTCCTCAGTATAATTTAAGCGAGCGCACGTAAACTGAAAAGAATGAAGTTGTAAACATACTATGCTCTCAGAATGCGTTTTGAGATAATACGCATTATCGCCGAACACGGCCTTAATATTATTAAGTCACGTACATTCCATTTAAAAACGTTTAGTAATGTTCCGGGATACGCCTTGCCCGCCAGCGAAGCGAAATTGGCGGCACAAAAGAGGAGCTCACGAGCCAGCATCCAACCCGATGTACAGCATCCCTCCAAAATAGACGCCCGACCCGTATAAGGCGAGGTCTGTCGAAAACACACAATGGATGTAATATGTGTGATTTCAAGCAAATGTCATGTGGTTGAAAAACCGCCTACTATCGATTTGCTTGCAACAAAATGGAAATAATCAGTTGCACTACTAGCCCATATGCTCTTATTTTTTACTAAGTGGATACATTAGTTTTGCGAATGGGCTAGGGCGATAGGGGTCAAAAAATGGAAACCTTCCTTGCCCTTCCTTGGGTTTAGCAACATTCTGCTCGCTAATGTGAGGCGGAAAAGGTACCCTCGATTACTGAATGAAGGGACGTTTTTATATTTTTATGCAATTAAACTCAGGGCCCTTTTTATTAAACAGAAAAAGCGTCTTCACTATGGGAGCCTCCGAAAGGAGCAAAAATGGGATATGAGACGGCGTCAAATTAAAAATTCCTCGTTGAGTTGTCCCCCAAATTTCATCGATAAGACCCCCACTATTCTAAATAATGTGCCACTTTAGAAAGTATTTCATCGATGAGTTTACCCCCCAAATCAAATTTCAGCCATTAACCGGGGTTAGAATAATTTGACAAAAACCTCGAAAATTTGATACTAGTTGTTATGCAATCTTTTGAGAAAGTCAAGTTCAAGACTGATTTATACTAGGGCTGCGCTTAGGCTGGGATAGCGGATACTCCAAGTATATTGATTGAAACGAATATGCTAGTCATGCCAACCCACGATCCGCTGCCAGAACAAACAGGCCTACTATTTCAGGGTCAAAAACGAGAATGAATGGGCGGGAGTCAAACCGCCGTACCACTCGCGAAGGAGCTCAGCGTGATTAAATGCAGGTTCGTGCAGAAGGGCGGAGCCAACACGGATCGAAGCCGAACGTAGTTTGTTGTAAGAGGCGAGCACGCCATCTTTGACAACAAACATTGTGCCATCATGGAGGTCTTACGTGCGAGTTTGTCCGATATAGTGCACATCGTCATGTAACCCGTTTCGTTCACCAACAGAAGCTCGCATTTCGCTGTTGACTATCTCTTATGCGTAACGATCCGATTGAATGAATACAAGCCATGCACAACAGCAATCGTTCGAGTTGGTCCGATATAGTGCACATCCTCATGTAACCCGAATCGTTCACCAACAGAAGCTCGAATTTCTCTGTTGACTACCCCTTTGGCGTAACGATCCGCTTTCAGTCGACCCACCCGCGAGTGCCACTATTTCGGCAAGGAGAGGAGTCGAAAGCTGTGGTACCACGGACAGCGGGTTGAGGGGCTGGTGAATATCCGAGGCCTTTCGAGAAGAACGAGCGCTTAATGCGACCACCCGCGAATTAGCATTACGAGGGGGAACGACTGCATTCGTCTCTGCACATCCCGGCGCTGCTGCTGCAACTCATTTCGTCGCTCTCGAGCAGAATCAACACTCGCGACCGGCACGTACTGTCATCGCCCAGTACGTGGTTGCCGCTGCAACTCGCTTTTTCGTGTCTGGGGCCCGCGTTCAACGCTGGACCCTTCGTGACGTCTAAGTCCGACACGGATAGTATTTTCCTTAGTCATTGTCGACTGCCCTGTGCTGTCTGAGCCCTACGCTAAGCGTGGCACTGCTTCTGCAAGCCATTTCTACGCTCGGTCTGTCATCGTTCAGCCCGGTATTGTTGCTGCAACTCGCTTTCCCGATCCTGAGCAGCAGCATATATAGTCTTCGCCAGATGCCCCTGCACAACGTTCACGGCCTCCACTCAACTGTGTTCATCTCTAAGCTCACGGCATAAGTCACAGGACCCGTGTAGATTGACGCGAACTGATCGGCTTCAGTTACCGGCTTCAGTTATCGACACGAATTAACCTAATTTGGGCTGTACCAGCAGCACGCTCTAATGCTCTTACTATCCGAGTAAAACAAATGAATTTATGTACGGTCTTTGCGAACATACAGTGGCCCTTAATCATTTGGTTCACAACGTCATAAGTAACGACATACCAAATTTTTTATGTCGTATCTTACGACATTGAGTGTGCAACAATAGAGTTTGGCTCGGAAAATAATTTCAATACTTAGATCAAGTCAAATCCATCCATTACCAAACGAATTGAGTGTGCAACAATAGAGTTTGGCTCGGAAAAATAATCTCAATACTTAGATCAAGTCAAATCCATCCATTACCAAACGATAATATGCAAGAGGCATCGGAGGAAAATCTAGACACACAAGAAAAGTAGGGTAAGGGGATCAGCTTTGGGATTCTCTCCGACTAAGAAAACTAAGTACCCCCTGCGTATCACATGATCAGTGTCTGGCTTTGTTAGATTGTAATGCATGCTTCATTGAATCTATGTACGTTTCGTCTCGCCTTTTTCAACTGATTGAATTTACTGGGCAGCACTAGGCGTGTTTTTGTTTCGGCTCGATGTGACACGATGCGACTCAGATTGTTTAATAGTCGGAAGTTACTAAATGCATCGGACCATGGTGCTCGATAAGATGTATAAGCTACGACATAGTTCGAGAAACCTCTTGGAAACTTATACACCTTCCCCGAGGCCAGAACTCTACCCCATACAATATTTAAGACACGTAGCTAAGTCGTAAGATACGATTATATTGCTTGGTTTACCGCAAATGGTATGATTCGTCAAAAATAAAATCCTGTCATTATGATTCGTTACTACTTGTAAAACCAAGCATATTGCAGGGTTTTAGGGTATCAACCGCAATAGGGTTAACAAGAGCTTTCCGATAATACACGTTTCGCAAAAATTGAGCGACCGCCATCGACAAAATGTTTCGCTTTTTTGGGGATATGAAAATAGTGATTTTTCCTCGATGAGTTGGCCCCCTAAAATTTAATCGATAAGATCCCCCACTCGAATTTCCTATACTAAATGATGCGTCACTTATCTTTCGAAGGGACTTCATCGATGAGTTACCCCTCCCCCAATCAAAGGTGCCAACTCATCGATGAAAGCCTTTCGAGGCTCGAGAGGTTGTCGACTGCCCATTGGCAAAAATTATTTTATCCCCTTGGTTCCCGGAAAAGGTGGATGGTACTACTTAAGGATGTCGTATTGTAAAACTACAATAATTGCAATAAGTATTGTAAAACTACTCAAAATGATAATATTATGCTGCGGGGTGCGGGCTAAATCCAAGCATTTATGCATGTTTAACCTTTACTATGGAAATTAGGAATACAAACTTTAAGTATAATATTGACCGCAATAGGGTTAAAAGAAATCGAAAGCGAGTAGTTTTACGCATATAAAGGGATAAAAAGATAACAACAATTAACATTTTAGGCTAGGTACGAAAAACAGTCGGTCGACATTAAAGTCGATTATCTCGATAAATCTAAATGGTGGATTACGGTAAGTATCATTTTGCTCGCATTGGAACGTCGATACGCGAAATACTTTTATTGCAGTTTTTGATCCAAAGGCAGCACGCGGTTGCTTCGTTTGCAAGGTTTCGTGTGCATGGGCTTGGTTCGAGCCAACAAGGACGTTAGAGGCTCGTCGCATTACTCCTTATAGATTGGCTTAAGAATCACCCGTCGCCAAAGGGTATTTTGGTCTCCAGACCGAATAATAAACGCCACAGTCTTGTTTTTTCGCCTTATGCACCAAAATGATCCCTTTATTCAACGCAAAATCCTGTATGAATTTATATTCCCCGTAAAAAAGGTCATTCGTAAATAGTCCGTGCTGTCCTGTACAAACGAATGCATGGGGTGGCGCCTACTTCAACTCCAGGCGCCTGTTGCGATTCCAAGACTAGGATGTTGAGCCTTGTCGAGAAGATTGTATGTGACTTCGGCAGCCTGGGGAGGGCTCACCACAATTGAATTTGCCCTCCGGCGCGCAAGTCTTCCTTTCCCGTTCAATTTTCGTCTTTGATCTCACCATCGCCGGGCGACATCATCGGCAGCGACAACGACGCTGCAGTGCAGATGGCAGAAGTTGACGGCGAGCTAATCGAGCTGTCAGCTGAAGAGATTTCAAATGTGTTTGCGTCGGTCAAGGAGCTGCGCGAGTTTGCTAAGACAGTGAACATCGACTCCGGGGTGCTTCTGACCGTGATCATGTGCGTCATATCCACCGACCGCCTCGCGAACAACAAGGACATACGCGTCATGATGATTGACGCCGCATGGGAAGGTCTACAGCAACAAGTTGGCAGGCATGGAGCCCTTGCTAAGGGACACCCGCGTGATGAAGAGCACCGTCTGGGATCCGAGACTTCGCTCAACAGGGAGACCACAGTTTCAAGTTCGACGTATCGACGAGCTGAAGAAGGTCAACGGCCTCATGTTCTACCACGACGTACGACAGGCTAACCTGAAAGCCGTGGGCCTGACTAATCGAGGGATCATTCATGAGTTTGGTGGGTTTGAGACTGCCAAGCGTGCTCGGCGCGAGAGGCCCGCACCTCACCGCGATAACGACACTGATACCGACAACGACGAGGGAGAGGATGGCAGCGAGGAGTTGATGCAGCGAATGTGAAGGTTGAGATGAAGGTGTTAAGTAGGTGGGAGGCAGGAGTAGTAGGATGTAGTCATGGTATTTCTTTTCATTGCATTGTAACACACAGGGTAAGCCTAGACAAGTGATTCCGTATTGTTCTGAGCAAAATCATTTGATATTGTGAATACATGTGCGTAGAAAATTGCGTGGATGCAAAACAGTTTCGTGCTGAGCACATTCGAAGATGCAAGAGGATGGGTACTGCTTTCGTTTCCATTTCACGACGGCTTCATATCTTATTTTGACACAAGATTGTAATGACGAAGAAGCGGTTGTTGCAGCTAAACCTGAACACGTTCCTGGTCACATGTGAGCGAGAAAGGCTCAAACGCGCTCGATTTGACGGAGATTTGGTACCAATGTAAGCGTTTATGGTAATATGGGCCAGTGGCTAATTTAATTATGATAATAGCTGCCGGATGCAAGACCTATAGTTCAAGCATACGGTGAACTGCTTTCGAGCAATATATAAAGTTTCCGACCTCCGGCTTTACTTTCCGCTGTAAATTGTGCTCATTATTTTGTTTTACAATAGTATATGCTAATTTTGCGTGGGATGGATGATATATCTCTATGCGTTTACAGCGTCGTGGACGAGGATGAGGGAATAGTATCATGAGGAAGCTGTAGTCAAAACAGATCGAATTTTTGTTTCTATTGAAAATTTGAGGACGGCATTACCGCCACATGCAGCTTGCATAAAAGACAGGTACGTGGCGACAAGCTGCCACAAACACACCACATACAGAAATAGTATTATTGAATGAGAAGTCGGAAACATTTTAAGCGGTTCCTTACGAAGCCTCACTGGTAAAAAAATAAATTCCAGCCACCACTGTTCGCCTTGCAAACACTTTTGTAGTACTCTTTTCTCATTGAAATCTGGTAAATAAATTTTTATGTCCAAGCGTATCATTCAAATCCTCTGAAATTACCCCTTGGATGATTGTCGGGTGAGTAGATTCCATGTTGATTGACTAATAGATCACCAGGGACATTTTGTTGGACCCTCGGGGGCGAATGGAATCAAATGTGCATTTAAAAGAGCTAAAGAAATGGATGGATCTCGTTTAAGCCTTGTATGAAAAGTGTCACTCGGAAAGATTGTATACTATCACGAGTAACAGCAGGAATACGTATCTCTTTGATGACCTTCATTGCAAGTAGAACGATCAAGGGCCCGCAACTATGCCCATCAGTCTGTTGGAAATCTGGCATACTTTTGATTTTGTAGCAGTCGTAGTTGTCAAAGAGGACAGATTTCAGATGCTGATACACATCCGAACAAGTCAGTCGTAGTAAAAGTTCCTTTGTAGAGGGTTGACCAGGTATATAATTTTGACACCTGCCTTCATGTCCACAAAAATCATGCACCAGTGAGCGTTGTCAAAATTGACTGGCATCAGGACGAATCGTTTTGACGCGTTAAATGCCGCGGTAAATAGGACATTATGGCCCACTTCGCCTTTTTACGAAGGCCACAAACTGCATGTCAACAAATGCGGTACCATTCCGATGGCCGAGCGAAACGTGCAGCGCTAACTTAAAGCACATGTTGTTAAACCATCTAATCCCCATGAAAGCAAAGAGTTCATGAAAGAAAACTTGCTGTATACAGTAATACATTTCAAAGAAAATTCAGTATCGTCAGACAATATAATCAATAGCACGGATGAACAAATCTTACATGTGAGCCCAAATTGAAATTGATCGAACACGGACGTAGCTCGGATGATTTTGCTAATCTTACAAATACCAGTAGGATCCATGTGAAGGTCACCCGCTTGTAATTCGAACCAAGAAAAACAAATGCTATTTTGTTGGGCAGTTCCTTGCCTTCAATTTGAAGGTACTGTTTTTTCTCTTTTGGATACCACGAACGATTTCCTTTTGTAGCTCGAGCACGTCCCGATACTTTTACTTTCTTTGTCAGCTTGAACGTGGAAATATCGGTAGACTTGCGTATTTGTGTAGTTTCCACAAACGAACTAGAGGTGGGTAATTCAGTAAGTGAGGTTTCACTATCCATCTTCATTTTTCCCGGTGTATCTTGTTTTTTGGAGGCTCGGGCGGACGATTTGATTGCACCCGAGTTTCTCTGGGTGGCGAGAGGATTGCATTGTGTTCTAAAATGAGGTCTTCCTCGTTAGACAACTTGGGGACGTTTCCACCTGCAACAATACCCATGAAGCGCTCTAGGGCATCATAAATTTGCTCAAATCGACAAGGACCGTTTGCTACTACAGCTTCGGTAAGCTTAATCTGTAAAGCCGACAGTTTTCGAAATTTATCCTGTTCTGACAAAGCTGTTTGCCGTAAATTAATTTGCTTCATGTACGGGTCACGAACAAAAGACACTTGGACTGTCGAAAGTGCATTTGAATGGAGAAGCCATCGTTTGTGAATGCGATCCAACGGAATAATTGATTTCGCAGGACACAGCTAGAGTGATGCAGCTTAGTTAAAACAAAAAATAATCAAAAGATACAAATGCTAATGCGTCTTACCATTTGGCGTAAGTACATGACATGATAACATGGAAGTAGGCGTTTTCTCGAAAATGTGCAAGAACAATCCCAGTTCTGTGTGTCCAAAGAATATTTGTACCGCCCATCATCGTTTAGTGAAACCAAGTAGTGGTCTGGGCGCTCGTCAACGTAATCCAATATTGTTGAATGCTACAATATTGAATTAGTACGCCAATGTGCAACCAAATTGAGTCATATTACAAAATACTATCTTTATCGCGTGAAGGTACTGATCGTGTATCAGTTCAGCTGCATGTTGCGAAGCTACACACAGAACGTTTTGCATTTAGAGTCGTAGGATCGGTTCACAACCGTTCTTATATCTTATCCAAAAGCAAGATGAGTGTTTGGTCAATTTATCTATCTATCGAAGAGAGCTTACATTTATTTGGGTCGAAAACTCTTTTTCTTTGAGACGTTGAAGTGTCAGAATTGTCGATTGCTTTCATCGAGTGGCATATGCACATTTAGTTCTGGTTCCAGCTTTCCCCACCCAGACTCCAAGCGATTATTGATATTATTTCCCAAATGAGGGCAGGCATCGCGGTAACACATCACCCATATCTTTGCAGTTGTCCCAATTATCCACAAAATAGGTCTCGAACGGATGGATTTTCTGTTCATCCGAAGCTTCAGCACAAATCTCTTGTGGGTCCATTTCGGATTCAAATCCAGCTGGGATATGATCACTAGATGCCCCTAAGCGTTTTCGTTTTGCTTTAGATCGAATACGTTGTGCTGGATTGATTCTTGTTGTTTTGGAACGAGATGTAGCGATTTTTCAGACCACTCTCCCACAGTAATCGCTTGAATTTTTAGTAAAATACTATCGCGCGCCTTGATGTACTATAACACAGTACTGGCATATATACCATATCACGCACTGCCAGCGACAATTCTTTTTGGATATAGTGGTTGAGCCCGTACTTCACATCACATGCGTGCAGTAAGTCTAAAGGCTTAAAAATAGTTATATACAATGAAGGAGCTGGTATGCAAACCTGCTCTGGATCTTAGATACTTCAGGACGTGGAAATGGCAAATAAGTACCCGAGCTTGAGGGAAATCTTCCTCTAGTACGCTAATTTCTGACAGGTCTTTATCCCCTAATACATCATAAAGTGCAAATAAATTATCTATAATACGACAACAAAACATGGTATCAGCTTACGTACCATGATAACTTCAATGGCATTCCACTTTAAATTATTTCTTTTGAATGATTGCACCGCATTGTACATATTCTCCTTTGTCTCCCCATCGACAAATGCATGGTAGACAAATTGACCAGCACCGAATGAATCATGCTCCATGAATCCGATCAATTTGTACTTGAGGTCGTTTGTTTTGTGTGTAGTATCGACCAACAACATCTCCGGGAACAATGAAATAATTTCCTCGTTCCAGCGGTTCGGAAAGTCAAACATCGTGCGACCCCGCCTTCATCCACGAACATCTCGGCTACATTGCATGGATCGTTGTCCATAAACTCCTTCAGAAGACACTCGGCTCTCATCTCAACTCTTTCAGACTTTACCTCCCCTGATATTTTATTGATCATGTTGCGTACATCCTGTCTCGCCACATCTTTGCCTACAAATAAAATAAAATAATGAATTGATGTTAAAATATTGTGCAATCTTGAGTAAACGATCAAAATAATACCTGATGAATCAACAACGTATTTGTGGATCTGTTTGAAGGAGGATTAGCTTTGACAAGCTTTTGCACCATACCAATGATTTCCGGATCCCTGACCCTCCTATTTTCTGCGTAGGCTTGACATATCGCTTCCGTCCGAGGATGGGTGTGATTGCGATTTGATTAAGTAACTTTGTAGCGATACGTCCAACCGCCAATATCTCTGTGAGCTCTCCCCGAAGTCACAGCAAGGGAAGCTTCACAGACTGTGTCTCGAATGTGCTGAACAACTCGTATGCCGGTACCTACAGCAGACAAGACCAGCCAATCAGTAAGATAAAAGATATAAGTACCATCACATAAAATTTCGAAGCGAAGCTTACCCCTGCTGCGATCACCCCACCCATGCGTACAAATAAAAATGACCGAGTAGTATACGCCGAAGGAGTCGTCGTACAACAAACGCGGCTGTCTCCTTTATTCCGAGATGATATTTTGACTGTGCTTCGCTTTCTGTATACACGTATACATCACCGTTAGAAATCAAATATTTTTCATTAGACCTTACAGTTGAAAGTACATCATCACGAACCTGTATGCTTGGAAAGTTGTTTCACAGTATAATGCGAATTCTTCTTCAAATTCTGCCCACGTAGCAAATGTTGTGCGTTGTATAGGCTCGCAATTCCAAACCTGACGTTGTGCGCACAAAACCGGCGCAATGCAGTTGATCAGGGCGCTGCTTTCGTCCGAACGCATGACCGTCGTTGCTTCTGGCGACCGCGGACGACCCATTGCTCCCGCCTTCATCGGCCTCGGTCGTTGATGTTTCCGGCGACCGTGGACGATGACACCACCCGCCATCGCTTTGACTCTCTTCCGATATTTTCTCTTCTGCCGCCCTAGTTATGCTCTGAATAGTTTCTTGTCTCTCCCTCAGAAACGTATGTTATTTTTTAACATAATTCACTTAAACTATTAACACGCATTGCCCCTAACATGGCGCATGGTCTGTACGGGGGCCCTACGAAGGAAGCATGCTATCGCTTTGAAAATTGGTATGCCTGTTCACATAGGTCTGAAACCGTAGGTTACGAAGTTTCAAATATCAGTAAGAAGTAGGGGAGATGAAATGCTTGGAAATGGCAAAACGGCTAATAAATGGATATTTTACGTCCACAATGGCTACATGTCGGTTCATTTTATGTGTCAAATCCTTGTTCTATGTTGCATGTGTATACTTCTGATTGCGATACATGCAATTTCTTCACGAACACTCTCGCAGATGCCATTTTCAGCGCCGCAATGCTTTAGAACTAGGCCAACAATGTAAACACGACTGGAAGGATGTAGTTTGTCTTACATCGGTCTTAGAGCACTGTTTATTTAATATCAAACGAAAAACATTAGGAATATATTGGCTTTTCAAAAACCGTACAAAACAGCCATATTTGGCGGGTAGTTAGGGGCAACCCGAGTTAACAAGAACTTGGCAAATGACTTCACCTACAAGACCCATCCCCAGTAAAAAGCGCTGACGGAAATCACTTAAATAGGTGTATGCACCACAGTACATGCTGCTCGCCAACGACGAGATCGCAATCATCCGCGGCGTCACATACGACAACACGTTCAATCCATAGCGTTTTGAAGCTTGTACTTAGCTTTTGGAGCCTGCTCTTAGTGGAGACTGTATATCGTGGGTCGCTGCCGCTGCTACATGTTGTGCAAAGGCAGCACCAGCTCCTTCATCGCTTGAGCTAAGGTACTAGTTTATTTGCGGATAAACATATTACAAGTCACATACTCTCCACATACGCCAAAAATATTACAGGTCACATACCAGCCACAAACGTGCAAAAATATTACAAGCCACATACCAGCCACATACTTATGCGGCAATAATCACCCCGAAAATTTGGTCGCTGAGGTGATAACATTTGTTGTTGTTATGGTAGATGCAATCTGTGGGGATACTGCGAATGCATTTGTATCCCGTACATTGCAGAACTGGTGGTGAAAATCGTCACAGCGGACGATTTTGTTTGTGTTGTAGAAATGTGTGCGTATCTTTTGGATGACTGATCCCGCCTCTGCAATAACGGTGGGGTAGCTAGATGGTTTGGTCGGGTAGCCAACGTGGTGACGCGACTGACCAGCAAGTGAGATTGGTGGCTTGCGATTAAAAAGCAGCACCTTGAGAGTGAAAGTGGACGCAAGAGGGATGATCAGCGGAACATGGTGTTGATGCGTTTCTGCATACTTTTGATCGTTTCCTAACTTTCTACACGAGGAGATAGTCATATCAAACACAGTTGCACAACTCTGGATGAGTCTCACGTGAACCGGACTGAGGAGGTCTGGCTGATAGAACATCAAGTTTAGAATTTTTCTCTTTTGTACAAGTCAAGCATGGGCCCTTTTAAGTTCACTCGATGTTTTAGCTAATGTAAAATGCCAATTATGGCACGATTTCGATGGTGTCAGAAATGGAGACTCAACTACATAACTTCGCAAAACTACGGAGCATAAATTATATCCCTCAAAAGCGGAGATAATTGCGCATGCGGTGAATAGTTCTGACGGACGTATCAGCCGCACTTAGAGTAAAAATGTACGATTTCCCCAATGGCTACCAGTGAGTGTGCGACACTTGGTGAAGAAGCAGGGTAGCTGCTTAGTTCTGGATCACCTCGAGTAAACAAGGCGCGTGGAGATTGAATTGGTTGGACGGTTCAAGGCCTAAGCGTGGTGCATAGAACGTCAAGGAAGAAATAGCATGTCGTCGCTTGGACACAGTGACGTGCCCGAAGCAGAGTTCGGGCGCTATCGCGGAACTGTTCACGACGGGAAACGTAGGAGCGGCGGCGACCCATCCTACGCTAAATGTCCCTTCTGCTGATGAGTGAACGCCTGGAAGTCATCCGGCAAGTCCGACGTCGGGTGTAGTAAGCAATGTGAATGCTTCGCCTGCGAACACCGGCCGTCCGGACTCCCGCTGGACTGGACGTGGTGCGTGTTGTAGTTGAGAGAGCGCTGCAATATGCGAGTGGAACTGGTGGTGGCGTTCAAGAGCAAGGATCGGCTTCTACTTCGCCCATGGATTCAAGATCCGGACAGCCAAGCCCGACCGTCTTCGCAGGCACTCAAGGAACGTCGCAGCCCGTGAGTGGGATTGGTACCGGACGTCCTAGTCTGTTTGGGGGACCCGACGCTACGGGAATATCGACACTGTCGATGGGTGGCATGATCCTTGGACCTGTTGTTCAGCAAGCACCCGTGTCGGACCAAGGCGCGCCGCTGCCGTGCCTACCGCATCCAGTTTCGCATCAACCGGTGGCAGTGAGTCAGCATCATGATGCCCTGTACGCTCAGGGATTTGTGCAGAAAGGTGCTGACCCGAGTCAAAGATACGGTGCCGGTGCGGATCAAGTGCAGTTCGCACCACAAGGACAAGGCGTGTCAACTGGGGGATAACTATCTCTAGCGGCGCAGCAGAGGCCGAACCTGGCACAACTGCAACCTGGAACGGGTCAATTAACGGGTCTGCAAGGTTACCACCCCGTGTCCAATGGCCAACTAGTACAAGGTGGACCCCGAGTGCAAGGCGTGCCTCAGAGCCAGTTGTTGCCTTCGAGTGGCGGCATGCTATATCTGCCGCAAGTACAGCAAGATGGAGGCGTGCGGCCTCAGATGACGCCATACTATGAGAGTGTCGGGCCATGACCAGCTGGGTCGGACGTGTGCAGCTAAGTCAGCCGGGGAATTGGACAAGCGTACGGTGTCCAGGGCCAAGGATATGGGTAACCGCAGCAAGGGTATGCGGCCCAATAGCAGCTGTACGTGTCCAACCCGGGCCAAGTGTACGGCTACGCGAACAAGTTGCTGCAAGCTGGGCCAGTGACTGGTGGGTACGAAGGTGCCACACCTGCCACTCAACTGGACCAGAACCCGCGGAAACCGATCATGACGATTGCGTCGTACGGGGCTCGCAGGAACACCGGGCTTCGGGTTTGGAAATCTGTGCTTTCAGCCGGTGAACAGGTTGCAAGCTGCTGATCAACAGTGATCCATGCAGGATCAACGACAGACGATGGACACGCCCTCGGCGCAGACCCGAGGTGTGGTGACGGTCAACGACCGTCCGTCAACCGCAGTAAGCGACCGGACGAACCCGTAAAACTACGCCATGCCGTCGAGCACCAAGAACGCGGTGCGGGTGATCCAACCGTTCTACTCGGACAGCGCCACAATGAAGAAGGTGAGGTCCTTCTGGGACGCGTTCGAACGCGCCACCATTGACTTGAACGACACGGTGAGGCTGAGTGCATTTCGTGAGTTCCTGGAGGGCAAGAATGGTGAGAACTGGTGAACGCATTCGCAGATATATGACTTTGAAACGCTGCGGCGGCGTTTTCACAAACAGTTCATTTCCCAGAACCCACAGCAGATGATCGAGAAGTGGAAGACAACCAAGCGTGCCAAGGGGATATCGGCTGAAGTGTGGGGCGACCAAGTGTCCAGTCTCTGCGATGTTGCACGATGCACCGACCCTCAGATGAAGTACCAGTATTTCTTGGCTGAGCTGCGGAGCAGGCAGTGGAAGACTGCGCTGACGACGCCCATGGAGAGTTCGATTCCACAGGCGGTGATGGTGCTTCAAGAATATGCACATACCGGTGGAGGACGACGCAGAATTGGCGGACGACACAGCGTCAGAACCCGTGACGGAGAACACTCTGATGCAGAAGATTATGGGCATGCTGCAGCAGACGCAAAACATGCTCGTTCAGAAACAGCAGCAGATGGCTCGTTTGCCTCAGTCGCCGAAGAACCGGGATCAAATACAGGTTCGCTGGAGCGACGTAGGAGGACCCGACGCCGCACAGCTCGGTCGTGACTGAGAACGCTGCGAGCTCAGTGGCACAGGCCGCCACATGGGGCTCAACAAGTACACGCGAGACGGTATCTGCGTCTGCGGGCGGTGCAACTTCTTCGAGTGCAATAGAGAGACCTGTCGCTACAACAATATGACGTGTAACAACTGTAGGCAGCGCGGGAACGTTACGTTCGAGTGTGAACTGCCTCGCCAGCCGAACAACAGTGGAGGGTTCAGAGGTCGCCAACGAGGGTCATGCGGCAACAACTACGGAGGGAATAGCAACAGCCAGCTGCAGAGCAATTAGAATTGCATTTTCTGCGACCAACCTGACCACAGCGCTGCTGAGTGCCTAACGAAGACTTCCCTGATGCAGTACGCATACCAAAAGGCTGCAGGAGCGGAGCCCGTACAGGGGACCTCTCCTTCGCAACAATGATGGTGGCAGGGCGGAGGGGAAGGAAGTTACGCTTCTTCCTCTTGTCAACGGAACGACACGAGTGGAATCTTTTCGGTCACCGCTAACGGAGCGTTTGGTAAACCTGGAAGTTTTCTGATGAACGCTGGGGCAGTAATCATGGCTCCAGTGGGGTACGAATTGACGGGAAATGGTGTGAATATGATGGCGAATGAAGTGTACCAAGAACCGTACTTGGGAGGAACCGGCATCGGGGGCGGGACAAATGGGACCGCGGCGATTACCGGATGGAGCCCTCCAAATATGGGAAGGATGGAAGAGGTTACGATCAAGGACTACGAAGTACTGAGTTCTGCGAGCCAGGAGTCGGGTATGAATGTTTCGCCTAAGACGACTCCTAGTGATCTCGATAACATGAACGCTGAGGAAGTAGTCGCTGCAGTGGCGGCAAATGTTGTGAGAGTTGCGAGCGAACGCTATGAAGTGCCAAGTTCTGCGAGCCAAGGAGTCGGGTATGATTATAACGCCCACGATATGACTCGTAGTGAGCCTGATTACGCGGACACAGAGGAAGTGAATGCTGCAGTGGTAGCAAATGTTGTGAATAGAACTATGACGTGCAAAGTTCTGCGAGCTGAGGAGTCGGGTATGATTATAACGCCCACGATATGACTCGTAGTGAGCCTGATTACGCGGACACAGAGGAAGTGAATGCTGCAGTGGTAGCAATGTTGTGAATAGAACTATGACGTGCAAAGTTCTGCGAGCTGAGGAGTCGGGTATGAAGAGTCTGCCCACGAGATGATCCCTTATGAGACCGAGAACTAGAAGACGAATTTAGCTGCTGCGGTGGCAGCAACGATGATGTTCGAAGAGGAACGACGCGTTGATGCCGTAGAAGTAGAAGTTAAAAGCAGCGCGTACAGTACGCCTGTCTTCGCTAAGGAGATCTCGAGTGAATATGACAATGCTGTTGTGTATGATGATGAGAGACCGATATATGTCTCGGGGGTAATAAACCGTGGGTACGGGAAGCACCCTCCGACGGAAAGAGTGACAGTCGACGAGTATTTTAACCCGACAGTGAAGTAGGTCGTGAGGGCGCCTCACGATGCCGCGGAAGATGAGACACCCGTGGAGAAATCAGGCGCAGAGGTGGATACCTCACTGGAAGGCACATAGAGCCCGGCCGAACCCGAAGAGATTAAATGCTTGGCTGAAGACTACCCAGTCAGAGAAGTGCTGGAGGCCTTGAGCGAGGACGTTACGATGGTTGGTGAAGATCGGATGGCTAGTGTGGCTGCCATCGCTCCTGCTCCCCGTCCAAGAAGGAAAAGGATCAATGTGTTCCCGACCCAGAAGAAGATGGCGGGAATAAAGCCCCGCTGCACGACAGACTGTTCACTCCGGAGAAGTTGGACATGTAAATCTCGACGGAGGTTAACGTCGAAAAAGAGGCGTACGAGAAGGAAGTCGAAGAACAGCTGTACCCGCTCAACGAGGTCGAGCTACAGCGCAGGATGAAGAAAAATGCAGCGCGTTTGAAGAAAATGTCACTCGACGGGATGATCACCCTCCTGCACATTCCGGTGGACACGCTAGCGAGAACGCGTGAGCCATCACCCGGAGATTTGTCAATTCCTCATACTGACTGACCTGGTTCAATAAGACGCTTGCTGCGTCAGAAGAAGCCAAGCGAGCCAACCGTAACTTTCGGGGTACCGAAAACAACGCGGAGCTCACTGCCCGAGCGGCACCCGTGTACCGCGGAGCCTCGTCGGCGGTGGAGTAAACGTGATTGGCGAGGAGATACTACGCGCTGAGCGTGGGAGAGGCCTGTTTAGCCTGCCGATGTCGACGAACGAGTGGTACGCCAAAACGTTGGCTTGGATCTGGTCAACCCAAAACATCAGATTATCCGAACGCCGGCCCAAGTTGGCAAAACCCCACCACTACTGCGTCTACTACTTACTCGCCTTCATGTGCTAGTTCGACTCGTCGTACGACTACACGTCGAGGAAGACGTGAGGCGTGACGTACCCCATGGTGTGACCTGTGGTCCTGCTGAGCGCCAAGAAACGGTGCAAAGCGATGACCCGGAGGGTCGACTAGATGCCAAAGTAGCGTGGCTGGAACCAAGGTTGAGTGGTGAAAGGCTTCGCCATGTATTGCCCCTAGGTCGGTTACAGTACACCAGCGATGCCCGACTGATGAAGGCTAGATGATCCTGCGAGGGTCGAAGACGTTCCCGAACGAGACATTGAACGTCCGCGCGAAGAGGAGTCTGTCCAAGAATCAAGTCAGTTTTGACTATTCATCATTGTTCGCGCTCGGAAGCGTTCGCAGACAGAGTTCCTACGCAGGCTGAAGAAGACAATCTATACAGCGACAAAACCCTGGACTACGCGAAGTGCGTGGATTAGACAGCGATTCCGACGATGACGATGTTCGCCTTGTTCCGGATGTCAAGAGGGTGATCTGATCCGTTAACAGGATCGAAGATATCTCGACTGGGTACGAAGACTGTACTCCGGCCAAGATGCTGATTGACTCGGGTGCAGTGGCCAGCCTGATCCATGCCAGCGCATCGGGCTCGCCGACGAACCGCCGCGCCCGAACCAAGTCTGTCACGACCTGCAGCACAAAGCATTGATAAAGATCAGCAAAAGCATACAACATGTTAGCGTACAACATGTATCTGACCGCGCAGCGCACCGCACAAAATCAGCCTTTATCGCCTCGTTCTCCGCCGTGTACCTCATCTAGAGCATAGGCTCAGTCTTTCTTTATGTCACCCCATCTCTTCTGGCGTGGGTATGTAGACGTCGTGTGGCTATCCGCTTTCTTACCACAAGCACCTCTTTTTCCGACTTTGCGTATGTCTGGTTGGTGGCAGCGCGGGGTAGCCCCAAATTCAGGCGCTGCTCAGACGCTACATCCCCTCCCTATTGCGTCCGTCCAGACACTTCCCCAAGCGATGCTCTTGATCTCGGCCTTATCGGCCACCTTTCTTGGTCGCCATGCGCGTCCAAGGCTGGGTTGCGTTCTCTTGGTGTTTTCTGTAAATGAGCGGCAGCCACGGATTCGGAGGAAAGAGAGAGGGCTGCGGGTACTGTTTATGAATACTTTGATGCCTAGCCCTATGCATTTGCGAGAACGTCTCGGTTTTGTTAGGATGTGCTTATACTTGATTTCACTGTAGTTTAGCCGTTTTCCGAGCCAATCCCTATTGAAACATGTTGTACGATACAACGAGTGGGCGTTGGGGGGCTAAGTTTTGCGTGGACTCGTCCCAGTTCGCAGTTGGAGCATGTTTGATTCAGTCAGTGGAAGGACGTGACCGGGTTGTGGCATACGCGAGTAGGCTGTTTGTGGGATATGAGCGCAACTGGATCCACAAAGAGTACGGCACCTCCGAGATTGAGTGTTGGGGGTTCGCGTGGGCAACACGAAAGTTTCGGTGCTACCTGACCCGGCAAGATTTCGGCCTCATCACCAATCATAAGGCGGTCACACGGGTCTTCAATGCAGATAACCGTACCAGAAACGCCAAATTAGCTAGGTAGGCGATGGAACTCTCACAGCTCCGGTTCAAAGTGTATCATAAGGTGTACGGCTATGGGTCACGCCGATGGTCTTTCCAGACTCCATCAGACCACGATTGGTGCCGTCACGATGTCGGATCTGCTGAATGAAGTAGACTCTAGAGAGGCGTGTCGTGTCCAAGTCGGGGAGGACAATGACGCCGCCGAAATCATAAACGAGGGCGAAGTCGTCGCGGCCCCGGTCTGATCAAAGTCACGGAGGACGACACTCCGATTCCATCGTCTGGAGACATCGAGTATGACACCGGGCCAAGCTCCGAAGTGCAGACAAGAGAGCCTGTCACGGGTGCGACGCGGTACGATGATGGAGGCGACGTGGTCGAGCCATCTGTTCTTACGGCGATCGACGAATTTGGGCTGGACATGTTGCGCTTCATCGAAGAGCAGAAGCGAACGCCGTGGATTTTGGCGCTAGTCGCTTTCCTAGAGCCAAGAGCTCTCCCCTCGATGCGCAACTGCGAGTTCAGGTTCTGCAGATGGCGCCTCACGGCGCGAACAATCAAGCGTACCCGTGATTCTGCTGCCGTTCATAGAGACATTTCGTTTGAAAATCAAGCCCATGTTCTTGGTTCCTTCAATGTATCTGATCATGATTTTCACGGCTATCCAGTGAGACTGAGCTGGGCTAGAGGCATGCGCAGCAATTTGATTCACCGCAAACGCAATACCGGCCCTGTTAACACTCGCGAGATAAAGGAGGGCTCCGACAGCTTGTCGATAAGGGTCTTCTTGAGCTTCTTCATCACCTTGAGTTCGTTTGTATAAGATCGTGGCTTGATCCAACGGGATTTTTAGGGGTTTCCAGTCCTCCATACCAAAACGTCGCAATATTTCGGAAAGGAATTGGGTTTGGTCTAGAGTGATGATTCCACGAGTTGCACTCATGTTTATGCATATGCCGATAAACCACCGTACGTCTTCAAGGTCTTTGATCTGATACTTGGAATGAAGCGCTGGCATCAAATGTTCCATTACCTGCTTAGCATGATAACCTGCTCAGCATGATAACCTACGACCATATCATCGACGTAGATAAGAACAATTAGTTCGTTAGTTGGATGGCTGTACACGCACGAATCCTCCTTTGTTGGACAGAGTCTATACTCGATGAGAATTTTTTTGAGTTCCACATCCCACTATGTCATCAGCCTGCAAATACGGGGTCAACCATCCAGGTACAACACACATGCCAATATTTCGTGTCTGGCACTTCGCCGTCACCTCTTTGAGATGTGGGCTCGCATCGAGCCCAACACAAGATAATTGTCTTCGCTGACGTTGGTCAACGAAACTGGAGGTCTATCCACCTCTTGAGCAGGCTGCTGTCAACCCACGCCTTTGGCTGATACGTACAAGCCCCGTATTTTCTCAAAAGACTGTTTGTTTTCTCCCTTCCAAATTAAAACCGGGGGCTTGTTACCGCTCGCCGTGACCGCTAATATTGCGGTGAATTGCATGGCCGCAAATCCGGTCGACCTAATGACAACGTGGCGGGCACCGGTGTGGTCAACTGTCTGGGTTCTGGCGTCATCGAAGTATACAGCAGTCTCATCTATAAGCATAGTCTTTTCCAAGTTCGTACGAGGCTTGAGTTCCTTGAGAAAGCGCATGTAGGAAACCGCTCGAGTCACGAGCATCTCGTCCGTTAAGACAGTCAAATCGAACGGCGTCGAAGAGAGGAATCGAACGCCATGAAGTTAGAAACCCAGTTCGAGGATGCTGAGAACTGCTTAGGATCGTTGTCACTGACGTGAAGCGACGCGTAGATAGTATGATTCACGAACGACTAACTTCTTCTTTGCGGAGCCGCTTGTTGATCACCTGGCCTTAGCGAAGCGCCTCCATGTCATCTGAGAGCGACTCCCTTCGACCGCCGGACACGCGTTTATGGTGAGGTTTCGCTGTCATGATCGCGTTACGGCAGTGCCACCACAGCCTCACTGCAGCGCGGAACAAGTAGGTAGGGAAAGGGGACGGATATGGACGAGGCTGCGCTTGGTGAGAAGTCAACATTGAACCCCAGCGGGCGAAAATGGGCGATGTCGCGACTTGGACAGTTCTCTCCTTCTTCTATGATTCACTCGACGACCTCCTGTTTTCACCAGATGGAGTTGAGGTGGCGAGACATCTTGGAGAAATGATACGGATGGCTCGAAGTTTCGCTATCTTGACTACTCTGGAGCTAAGCCTGAGGCTTGAATCGCGACTGGAGGACCGGTAGGAAACTTAAAGACTTGAGAATTATGGAAGCGCATGCTGCGCTGAGTTAGAGATAAATACGGCTAATTCTGACTAAAGCTGTAGGATTGAGTTTCAAACCCTGCGAGACCTCGGCGTGGGTTTCTTGTCTGGGATCGTGCCGATTGCTTTCTTGAATGTGATGGCACGGCACGAGCTAAACTGGCGACATTCACACTCAGCACTAGAGGTCCGCATTAAAGACCGGTCTTCTACTTTTTATTAGTGTCCGGGATTCGGGGCCGGTCTTTTAATCGGGCATTTCCGTTACATGGTACAGGTTAACCTGTCCAAAATGATACCTGAGACATCTGATACACTGCTATATCTGATATGAAATCGATCCACCGACTTGGTAGTTAGTAAAATGTATGATGTAAATCTAATACATGTCGAATCTGATATATGCTAGCCTATTTGGCGGGATTTGATACTACCTAGCGAGGCTGAAAGCAGCTCGTAATGGATGTCTGAGTAGTTTCTCGTCTTGGTCGAGACAAGTTTACTCGGGCACTCGTACCCGCAGTTTCCGAAGGTCTTTTTAACATCAGGTTGCTCTGGCAGCAAAATGTAGTACCGTAATTTCAGATGCCTCCAACTGCATAGGTGCATCCCACACCCACCACGAAGAAACCAAGGCTGACGGAGCGCGAGCGCGGACGAATCGAACGTCTCTACCTACACTGGGGTCAGTGGTCGTAATATTGCCCTTTAATGCACCAGATGTCAACCCGATATGGAATTCTGGTCCATTATGAGTTGAAGAGTATCGATTAATGGAACACAGTTCGATAGCATGCCTCCATTAAAGGCTGCACTGTTTGAGGCTTGTGAAGCTATTCCTACTGCCTTGCTAATGTCTCTCATTGAATCAATTCGCCGCCGGTGCTTTGAAGTCATAGTCAAGAAAGGTAACAAGACGTACTACCAATTTCACCATCCTAATGATATACTTGGTTTTTGTATGTACGTACATGGCTGATTTAATCTGGCGCAGTGCCAAATGGCCACTTGCATGGGGGCCATGCCAAGGATTGCTAAAACCAGCTCGATAACACAAGTAGCGTATTTCTACCAATCATAGATCGAACATATCCAAACAGCGAGCGTCAACTCGAAATATT
The DNA here is from genome assembly GCA_012656075.1 of Phytophthora hibernalis. Lineage (NCBI taxonomy): Eukaryota > Oomycota > Peronosporomycetes > Peronosporales > Peronosporaceae > Phytophthora > Phytophthora hibernalis. The sequence goes on from JAAKBF010000020.1 coordinate 26,688, forward strand.
GACAGAATTACAGTCTCAAAAAGGAGTGGCTGATTTAACCTGGCGCGGTGTGTAAAGAAGCAATTTTCCACGACAATAAATACCTGTTAAGTAACAATTGCTTTTATTGCCCCCTACGCAGACAGAACGATAGGCGGACGGCTACTGCGCGGTAACAATAGTGCCGGCAGAGGCCACCGTACGTCATTTCGCAAGGCACGTGCGAAAAAAGATTTTCATGGAGTAAAACCTGAGTGCATTCGCTAAAAGTGATGCTTTGGCTGGCTAAGCGAAGACCACAAACGTGTGCAGAACGCTGCATTGCAAATAGAAAATGGACACAGAAGCCGAACTTGCCCCAAAAAGTCAACCACACATCAGACGGACAACGTCGACTGCCCAACCGATAGGTGACTGTCCCTCCACCTCCATACAAGCGTAGTTGACGCCCAGTTGAGCTGTCACAGCCAGATATTTTTCCGTGCTCTATTTTGAAGACGCGCATACCCCATTCGCCGGAAATGTTACAATAGCCACAATTCCTCCCTCACTATAGCTGATATTCTGGTTCTCGACAAGGAACTTGTCACCTGCAAGTTCTCGCATTCGGTTTTTTGAGGTAGTTGGAGGTTCCATAACATATCGAAATGGGAATGCACCTGCCGATTCGCTCGAAGAACATTGGTATAGTAGTACGAGTAGCACCCCGTCTTCAGTTTCAGATGTAGGGAGTAGTGTTGCTTGATGTGACAATTAAAATGCTCGACAGGGTTGTTGGTGGTTGCGAATCCGGGCGGCGCCCAAAAGGATTGCCACATCAAAAATCGCTTGCTAAATCGTTCCTTAAAAAAGTAGGCAGCAAACCCAGGTGCATGAGCAAACCCCTTCCACCGTTTTATCGCTCCAGCTACGAGTTGTAAAAACTCATGTTGATCTGAAGCGAAGGGTATGTCGTATATGGCGTGCCCAATATTAGCTGCCGTATCCGTAGGTATAGCTTGCAACCGTTTATTCACGTTCAAAAGGACATGAAAAAATACATCAGGGAATTGAAACTTGATGTTGAACCGAAGCCAGAGTGGAGCGCATGGCATTGAGCATCGTCCACGTCACCCATAACGTAGATTATCCTGATTGCTTTCTCAGTAACAATAGTGTAGAGTCTACTGAGCCGCAATACCACTGGAAGTTACTGCGACGGCGATCTTCCGTTGCATTCTGACGTGGGCAAGTATCTGTTCCAGCAAGAACGATTTCCCTGTCCCGCCGGGGCCATCGAGAAAGAAAAATTTCTCTCCTCCAACCGGGCGACTCACAGCCTGAAGCACTTGATCGAAAATTCCCCTCTGGTTGTCGTTCAGTCCATCCACTCCTTCCGCAACATGCTCTAAGCGCTCTGCGAGTACGCGTTCAGTTCTTGCTGTACGACCGAGGCAGATTGTCCCTCTTCTACCAGGGCTGAAACATCGCTGTAGGTTGCGAGCTCCGGAAGACCGTATACCTGCAGTGACTTGCCATTCGAAGCTAAGTATTTGGCCACATACTTCAACGTTTTGTACTCTGCCATCCTCAAACAAATGTTTTCGGCGCGCTCGACTTCAAGACGTTCGTCGTTTCTCTCGATGCCTCTAACGTATGCTCGACTTGAAGGCGTTCGTCGTTTCTCTCTATGCCTCGAACGTAGTCTTCCGACATTTCGGTCTTGAACGTTTCCAAAAGAACATGTGCTTGGGGAGGTAGGCAGTACACCAATATGATAACGAAAAGTTGGCGCAGTTGAGATAGCATCTTTACGGCGGCCGCTTCCGTTAGGCAGCTGAACCACTCTGCATCGTCTTGCAGATAACCAAGCGCAAAGGCCGCATCCCGAAACGTAGGGTGTAGGGTTTCATCTACCGTGAGGAGATCGTATTGAGGGTTACCGGTTTGGTATCGGTTATTGACCGTGAACCGGTTTAGCCCGAACCGGTCCAATCCGAACCCACGATGATTACGGTAAGTCGATTACGCCACCAATGATTGGACGAGTAGAATGATTGGACGCAAGCTGCGTAGGTAGGCTAGCTAAAGTAACTCCGATCAATCAATCACTTTCGAATCCTCCTTCTTCCCCTCAAGTGGTCAAGTGTCCTCGCTCCGGTCTCGTCCAGAGTGCTGTCCTCCCTCCGCTCCTTCAAGCTTTGTTCAAGATCCATACCTTCCATCAGATCGGTGAAAGACTTTGGAGAGCGCCGGTTGCATAGAAGGAGTCGCAGATAGAATCTATCCGGGTCTTGAGGTGAAACGTGAACAATGCGCCCAAGCGACGCCACATCTGCTTGTACGGCTGCCACCTTTTCTCGTGCCACCTATACTTCGTTGGGACATCCTTGTACAGAAGATCAGCAGTCCTATCCGGATCGTTCGCACACAGCTTGAAAAATTCTGTCAGCATAGTTCTGTTTCCTCGGCGGATCAGATTATGAAGTTGGGCATTAGATTCATGGCCACGATAGGCGACCATGTTCATGTCTTCCAGGTGAATGGGAAGGTTTACCACAGAGTGCGTCGAACCTTGAGTAGGATGCATGAACAGCCGGTTGCAAGCCTCCACTGGAGAAATATAGCGTCCCAGTAGGTACTGCTTAATCTCGTCGGCCTCAATATCTTCTCCATCGATGGTTATTGTAATCATGTCCCCTCCCTTGTAGACGTACTTGTAGATGTACTTAATCGCTTTGTTCGTAGCACAAACTTCGACATTGATGTGGCAGTTGTACTTCTGGGAGAGAAACGCGTTGTACGGCACGATCCACTGATTAATGGTCGCATTGTCCCAAACTTTCCCTCTGTGGGAAAGAATTCCATATGGACGACGACGGCGCTTGTACGTAGGGTATTTACCCTCAGTCATGACGGTTGCTTCCGCGAGAGCCTTAGGAAATTTCTTAGAGCACTTGCCGTTTTTCATACACGGGCTGTTAGGATTCTGCTGGTCACATAGACCATGCAGCATACTTGAAATGACCGTCTCGTAAAGTTCCGGGTGCTTCTCTTTATCCGGAAGTTCTGCAGAGACTAATTTGTCCACGTCGTCAGTACTTACAGGCTGGCCTCAAAATGAGAAGAATATGGCCGTGTGGAAGACCACGCTTCTGGTACTCCACCACATGGACCCGACCAGCTTGAATCCCCAGTATTCCTTCGTCTAGGTCCTTGCTAAGGGCTTTCAGCTTTTCATTGAACACTCGGCTTACCATGTCGGGTCTGTCCGCAGGCTTCTCCCCTGGTCTAAGATTTTCCTTGATTTCCGGCCAGTTTGGATTGTACGTCATGGTGATGAACAGATTCGGAGCTCCCGTTTCCCTTACGATAGCCATAGCGTTCAAGAAGCGATTGTACACGTACCGGGGGCCACCTGTGAACTTGGGAGGAATAATAATCTTGCGGTCGATCTCTGCGGCGTCGGGCTCAGCCGAATCACCATTTGAACCTGTCTGTCGATGTGTGCCCGACCGAGACTCTATGCGGCTAACTTCCTCGTCGGCAGCCATTCTATGAACTTCGACGGACTCGTTGCGCAATGCGTCGGAGAGTCCCTGGAGTGTCTCCAGTCGATACTGGAGCTGGTTCGATTCGATATAGCGCAAGCGCTCCTGCTCGCATTTGGCCCATTGATCAACACAGTACTGCTGCGTGAGTCGCCCCCATCGTAGAATAAGAGAGTCACTGGCGGTTCTATCGTACAGAAGATAGGCCTCAAACTCTCGGAGCGATATTGTTAATGGTTTCCCGTGACGATCGACAGGATTACCCACGCACGGAAGGTGATAAGTCCAACCACGTTCTCCATACGGAAAAAGAAGAGGGTACTGGAGGGGGTCGTAGCTGTCACTCGTCTCGAAAATTCGCTTGAATCCCCCGATGTGTATGCAGGAGTATGTCTCGAGGTCCCGCTGCATTCTGATCTATCACCATGGCTGCAACCTCGGAAGCAGTCGGAGTGTTATGCGTTCCTGGGTTCGCGTTCCGAGCAACGTGAAGACGAAGCCGCATGTTGTCGTCGGGGGAGGAAATCACGCAAATGCCGCGCCGGATTGTCGCCAGGCAAAGCCGTACCCGCCTCTTGACACCGCTCGAACTCGACAACAGCAGTCGCATACTCAGGTCCAGCATGGCGAACCAAAATATTACGCGCGTTGAGAAACTGTTGCGTGTAAGGGTTGTGCTCGACCATAACTCTGTCGAGGTCTTCTATGGTTATCTGATCCAGGCCACCGGTCATCCCCATTCTGCTTTCAACGCGAGTCCCCATGTCTGGGTCGTTAATGTACACTTGTGCAAACATGGACCGCCTATCTACCCTCTCTTAACCTAGAGTCCTGTCAGTCCGTCCGTCTGCCCGTCCGTCCTGCCACTGCCCCTATGCCTTCCTTTCACTGTCTTTTCGCATGTCTGCGGGGGCTCCTTCCCATACTACGTTCACCTTTTATACGGACTGGTACTCCCTTCCTGACTGCCCAAATGTTTCAGTAAATTACAAAAATGACCGAGCGTGACGGTTTAGAATCGGACTTAACTGCGAACAACTGTGACACGGACTTCGATCGGTAGCACGATCATGACCACATCCGCTCTTCCCATTGGCTGAAAGCCAAACATTTCTGTAGGAGCACGAAACAAACCGATTGGTCAATAACCGCGCGGCGGACCCGCTCTGCTGATATAATTTACAAAAACATACCAAAACCTGGCGTCCGGACTGCAAATCGTGTGCAGTAGGAGCTGTTTTTGTAGTACCTTTCCAACTCGGTCCAGGCCATTTTAGGCGCTGCCATAGGCAAGCAAGAGTACAACGTGCACAGTGCACTCTACACGCGCTTTTGTAACACATTTACTCTTTTCCGATCGTTGGGACATGCTATTGGTCAACTATGCAACAGACACGTATATTATACACTATACACGGTTGTGCGCGACACAATGTACTCTTCATACGGTTGTGCAACAATGTATAGTGTATAATTTATGCTGTATAATGCTTAATGTATACCACAGAGTCCTGTTTAGCGTGTACTTACGTATAGTGTATCGCGCTTGGGCGTTAAACACTGACATCCCCACACTATACACTGGCACTCTTTGCATTATACGATGACACGCTATACGCTATACACACTGACACGCCATACATTAAACACTGGCGAACGATGGCACGCTATAGACGGGCACGCTTTAGAAGGACACGGTATACTTAATACACTTGCACGCTATATACTATACTCTGGACGCTGATACCCTGGCACGCTACATACCGTACTAATCTGAACGCTATCATGATACGCTGGGACGCTATACAATATACACTGGAACACTATACACTACACATTATAAACATTATACGCAGATGGCTGGCATCACTCTATTCACTATACATCGACATGCTAAACACTTTGCACTCACACGCTATGATTAGACAGTGGCACACTTTACGGTATTCGTTGGCACGCTATAATGATGCGCTGTGCCCTAGAGCGCTATACACTATACACTGACGCGCTGTCCACCGGCACGCTATACTCTATACCCTAGCACGCTGTCAACTTGCACGCTATACACTGGCAGCTATACACTATACACTGACACACTGTACACTGCCACGCTATACACTATACACTGGCGCGCTGTACACTGGAACGCTATACACTATAGACTGGCACGCTCTACATAGGCACGCTATGCACTATACACGAGCGCGCTGTACACTGGCACGCTATACACCGGCGCTCTGTATGGAACGCTATACATTACATTTTGTACCCAATACCCTTTACACAGGCGCACTATACATTACATGTTGACACACTATACATTACAGGCTGGCACGCTTTACAGTATACACTGGCACGCTATGTACAGTCGAGCGTTATACACTACCACTGACACGACCAATAGACCCGAGTACGGCTTGCGCGATGACGCTTAGCTGTGACAAGCCGTTGTTATCACTACAGACTACACTGGCGCGCACGCAAGTTGCACGAACATTAATCAGCAGTGCTACTATATACCCACTCTTTTGTGTACAGTCTACTGTATACACTGACGCACCCGCAAGCTGCACGAACATTAATCAACAGTGCTACTAAACACAGTATACGCGGTCACGCGCTATACAGTATACTATAAGAACCCTTTACTGGTGCAAAACGCACCGAAAACCCTGAGGTGAGAGATACGCGTAGCACGGGTGTTTTTAAGTGAATTCTGGCAAATTAATCAGCGTGTAATTACGCCTGTGTACGCGCGTCGCTAAGGTACAGCTACATCCTCGACTAACTTTGTCCTCATTAAAAGCTACACAGTGTACCGCTCCAGCCTACACTAAACCTTTTCATCTATTTAACTCTTTTTACCATGTATAAAAATGCACCTAAAAACTCGCCGCAGCGAAGCGGAGGCGCCACCCTCTCCTCCAACAAACCATGTCTACAGCGTCCGCGTAGCGGGCGCCCAGAAGCTAGTCTCCCCTTGTTAACCTAGTGACCTGTCCGTCCGTCCGTCCGTATGTCCGTCCGTCCTGCCACTGCCCATTTACCTGCCTTTTACTGTCTTTTTGCATATTTATAGGAGGCTTTTTCCCATACTACGTTCACCTTTTGTACGGCCTGGCACTACCTTCCTGACTGCCCAAACGTTTCAGGAAATTACAAAAATGACCGAGCGTGACGGTTTAGAATCGGACTTAATCGGATCGTACTTAATTGTGAGCCCCGCTTCCCGCCACAAATCGACACTCGACCGACGGCGGAGCAAGGAAGCGAGCGGACGGCGCGGCGTCTACGAGGCCAAGGAGCGCGCGGCAGCGGCAGAGGACTTTACCAGCGTACGGATATGTGTAAATATATTTAATAAACCACTTTACGGTTTCGCGAGTTCCGCCTGTTGGGATAACTGGTACCTTCAGGGCAGTTCGAGGTTATATTGACACAGAATTAGGGGTGACTGGTGCCTATTTAGGTTCCTAGCGACGCTTATTTGGGAGGCCCTGGGTTGTTGACAGCGGGCCGCCATACCCGTGCCACGGCCATGTAGTCGAGACAACCCAGTGGCCGCATATCCGATTTGATTATCGGGTATGAAAGTACTATAGTACTGTGGATTTTATGCACTATTTCCGTTACTTTCCTTTGTAAGTGTATTAAATTACGCTTCTAGGATAAGAAAGGCTGCAGCTGGCCCCGCCGCCGTACTAAGAACTAACACTGCCGCACCTTTGCTCTTCGGAGCCGCGACCCTGAGGCGCCCATGTCCGCCCGCCAGCGGCATGGGAAGTCTCATACCAACCCGGGGTAGTGAGGCGGATCCATGTGGCGATAAAAGCCGACTTTGTCGGGCCGCCCGCCTCACCCCGGACCAGTGGTCTGTGCATGGGACCGGGCACTTTGGATAGAAATATCCAAAGTTGCTTTTGTGTCCGCGGCAGGGTGCATGCGGACAGTCTCCTGGCACGGGTACATAACCCGGGCCGAGTCACTTTGAACGGTGACTTGAGGGCTTATGGCTTACCTTTTGCTTTGCAATTGGAACCGCTTACCGCTTGTTAACAATCCAAATTGGGCGGCCCTGTGCTACTCGGTTTCAGTGATTGCATCACCCACAAGGACGTGATTCGTACTAGATTTGGTTAATTGCAAGCAAAATTGTCTGTAATTGATTTATTTAGGCTATGAATTACGGCACTTGCGATCAATGCTTATGATGTCAGTGGAAGTTCCAACCATACATGTAAAAAGATAGGGAAAAAGAAAAAATACCCCAACAACTGACCCCTTACCCCTTTACAACCAATAAAATGGTTAATTGCCTGAGCTGAATAAGCTTAGTGGCATTGAGCTAACACTCTCCCACGGGCACCAAAGGTAGTGACCAAGACAAGTGTGGTGGGTTGTCGCTTCAGCACCAAAGAAAACTCGCTGCCGTCTCTCCAAAGGCATTGAGAGGCGGCCCAAACGGCGAGTCGTGCTTTAAAGGGGGAGTGCAGGAGGTGAGGGACGGAAAGTAGGAAAGGTCGGCTCGGAAGCTTGGCTATATGAGGCGTTTTACCGTCGCTTGGGCTGTGATTTGTAGTCAGAATAATGAATATTGCGGATGTATTGCTTGCATGCCGTCGGTCTAATACGTTCCGCGTTCTTTGTGGGTGCGGCGGTTGCTCAATCGTGTCTCATGAGGTCGTTCACGTAGGTGCGAACAGGGCGGATACAATTCTTGGGATAACTGGGTTTTGCGTGATGCATACTGTCCGTACAGTAGGTCTGCGTTTTTAGTGTACATATGTTAACGTCCTCCTTACCCCTTAACTAATTAATGGATTCCAGTCGCTAAGTAGGTGAGTCCAAACTATGGCAAGAAAGCGGAAGTACACGAGCGAGGAGCAGGTCAGACAAACCTATGCGCCCCCGGAGGGCGACGAAACTCCAGTGGCGAAGAAGCGGCGTCTTACCAATTTAAGATCTGCGTTGAGTCGCTTTCAGCGCCAGGAGAGAGACGCTACCGGTCGGGACTCCGTACAAGTGGTTACACAAGCTGTTTCGGGTTTACAGGTCGGCGCACTTCGTACTGACCCTCCTATCATTCGGACTGTATCGGTCGCAAGTGGTCCACGTAGGAGCGCGCAAACCCAGCTGTTTCTGGAATATCATCCACAGCCGATCAGTTGCCACGACCTTTGCCTGCACATGTTAGCGGCCCGGTTGCAACGGGTTCGTTAGAGGGGGTGCATCTGCGCAGCCTCCAAATGCACTTATCCCGTCGCCCAGACCACGCGGAAGGCGTTTGCGGTCAGAGATGACGCCTTCCCAGCTTCGACGTGTGCGTGAGGCGGATAGAGCGAGGAAACAACGTCAACGCGCAAGTCGGTCAGGATCTCAAGCGCAACAGGGTTCAAGATGCTACCCGTGTTAGAGTTCGACGTGCTGGCCTTTCGGACGCCCAAGTTGAGAGTGCTCGCCTCCTCAATACAGAGACAAGAAACACGAGACGCAGCTCTGCGATGGCAGAGGTTCAGGACACAGATAGACACCTAGACGCTGTTGCAACGCAAACTGACTTATCAGTGGGGAAACGAGCGCGAAAAGCTGGAGCGACTGTGCGCGGACCCCCATCTAGCTCGCTTGAAGTACGTCCGCCCAGTTGGGTGCGCCACGATTTTGCCAGCAGATGCGGAGAAGGAGATTGTACTGTGGACCAACGTGCTACGGAAGGATGTCCCCGTCAGCGCCAAAATGCTTTAGTTACAAGCAAAGGAGCTGCTAGATAGTAGCGTTGGTGATCTATCTTCTGACGATGATTTACAGTGTAGTGACGAAGAAAATGAAGAATGTAATGTTATAATGTAATTTTTCCTTTATCACAATTTCACAATAACAACAAATCAGTGAAGATGTTTTTCAAACATCTCAACGATGCGTCGGTGCAAATCATGCAGATGCATGTCAGCAAGCACATACGGAATACGGTAGCGTGTGTGGGAAAATAATGACACTCACGTTAATTATTGGGAGGATATGAAATTCATCCTTACTAACGAGAGTGAGATTAATTACGGTAACCACTGTAGCTTCTGACACTTTGCCACTAAAAATATGGGAAAGCAAGAAACTGTCGCCTCCAGCAAAAACGAGTCAATCTTCTATGTATTGGTTGGGTGAGCATCTGCCAAGCGATTAACTGAGATCGAGGTGCCACTCTTGTCGAGGCGAGGACAGGAACACGTTTTGCAAAAACGTCCGACTTGGGCTGCCAACTCATATTTTTCACATCCACCAAAGCTCTCCTCCCCATCAAAATAACAAGACATGCTCCGCCATCCCTTGATCTCGCTACCCCGCTAATATCCACCGTTCCGGTCGTCGCGAGATTGTGACTTGCACCATTTCCCTCATGATGACTTCTTCACGGCTGAGTCGAATAATCTAAGCAAGCACTTGACAGCACAACGGAGACGACACACCAGCACCCAGTTGCTAGGTTCTCTACTACGATAGCCCAGGAGGCGGTTGGCTTGTTGATGCGTGCGTCGGTGCTGTCGTCGCCATTGTCGTCGTGTCGGTTCCTGCTGCACGTGGTGCCTCTGATTGTAAATAGCTTTCCGGAATCAGCTCGTCAACAGGCACCGACTGTGGCGGTGCTGCGGTTTCTGCTTTGACATTTGTTGGCAATGACGTACTGGTTGGTACAGGCGCAGATGCAGGAGCCGTTACTGAAGGTACTGAAGGTACTGGAGAAAGCTCTTCGTCGGACCCATCAACTGGGAGACCCACAGTGCTGTCAAACTCCACAAGCATTGTTGAAGGATTCTGAGCGTTTCCGCTTACCAACGATTCACCTTGAGAAAAGAAGCGAAGACTCTCATCCAAAGCAGCGGACGAGCCATTTGCATCGCTGAAAACGGCACTGTCGCCGTTCTGCTGTCGAGCGATGGCAGCACGTTGCTTGTCAAACTCCTCCATTTTCTTTCGGAAGCGCTCAATTTCACGTTGGTGTTTTTCCTCTTCGCTACGTATAGCGGCTTCCAGTGAGGATTCTCGTTCATCAAATGAAGTCCGGGCGATTTTCAAGCGGTCTTCCAGGCTGTGAATTTGCTGAATGTAGGTAGGATCCGTGATCGAGCCGAGAGATACACCACGCGCTCGCATCTCCAAGATATTCAGCAGGGCCTCCTTGGTGAGCGTGGACTCGCTGGCAGTATGGGGTAGACCAGGGCGAGGCGGTGATCGGGCAACTTCAGTGCCAGGATACGTCGGTAACGCACTTGTACTACTACTGCTAGGAATGCCACCGTCCAGCACCATCATCGTTGCCGATGGGTCGCTTATGCCTGCAGTGTTTAGCGACTCTCCCGGCATAACCAATTCGTTAGCTGTCATCGGCACGCCAGGCGGCCCAGTAGCAGCACCTGCTGCCCGCCGGTGCTTACCATACTCTGAAGCACGGAAGACGGAACTCCTGAACTTGTGGCACTTGAAGCACTTTGTGCGCGATCCAACCCAGGTGTGCCCATCATATACGCTTGCTGCTGCTGGTACGTCGCAGCCGGCATATGCACGAACGACATCTTGGATACATTAGGAAACGGCTTCGTCGAGAACGAATGCGGCTCAGGCGCTTCTTCCCACACATCTTCCTGCACGTCCGAAAGGTTGTTGATCTTACCCTCCGTGACAAGAAATCGGATGGAATCGGCAATGTCTTCAAGGTCTGGCTCTAGAATTCCCACGTCCACGGCCAATTCACACGCAACCTCGTGTGTACTATCAGCAAACAAGTTGAATGGAAATTTGATTTCCTTCGATTTGCCGTCGATCATGATGCGGAGATTCAGTAGAATGCTGTGCTCATTGTCTGGGTCTTTCGCAGCCTTAATCTCATGACGCTTTACGCGCTTCCGTGCAGTGGCGCTACCAGTCGATGCCGGTTGAGAAGATGTCTGCTGAGGTGGAGAAAGCTGGCTGTTACCAGGGGCAACAATTTCTGTTGCTGCTGCAGCAGCCGCAGCAGCATCCGACGGCGAATGAATGCTAGCACGACGCACGAGGTTGGTCTGGGGTTCCACATCACGCTCAGGGAGCTGCATTGACGGCACTTGAGCATCAGGAGCTTGAGACGGCGTCAAAAGCCCAGGAGCAGAGTTTGGCGGATCGGCCATCGCTACTTCTGTTGCCTCTACCGGAGCTTCTCCTGTAAATGACTGCGAGTGTTCTGGGCCCGCTTTACCGTTCGCTATTGGCGAATCCACGGGACTTTCAGCGTACAATGGGGTGTTATCATTTTCCAAATCCAGTCGTTGGCCTCTGCCGCCCATGATGTTTATCCGCGTATTTTGAATAGCACTCTCCGTGCCCGGCAGTGTTGCGAGGAACTGGTCTACATGAGAATCAGCGTTCTTCTTACCCGACGACAGCGGTTCATCAACACTGACCATTTCACTAATTACAGGTTGAGACGGCGAGTTCACCATCTTAGGAACTTCTTCAGGGGCGTAGTCGTTTGTATTGGCCCAGGTGCTGGAACGGGTGTTGTGGGCACTGAAGGTGACTCGGTTGATGGAGACGGGGGCTGAGTAATACTGTCTCGCGGTGGTCCAACTGGGGGCACTTGAACCAATCGATGCGTACCAGCAGTCTTTTCCTCAGCTTGTGCCTCCGGAAAACCAGTTGATGCACTTCCAGCACTCCCCGGAGCTGACACACTGCCGCTTTGCGATGATGCTGCTGACATTTCTTCTGGCTCCAATGAAAGTGAAGGGAATTGCTTGCGCCGTTCACTAACCGCGAGAGCTGCCCCATCCTTCGACCCGCTTTCCATATTAAACTCCACTGCAAAAGACTCCTCAGCAACCTTCTCCAAACGCTGCTGTTCTTCCTTGCTCTCACGTGCGAGTTCGTCTTCATCTAAGCACTCAACCATGTCATTGTCATCGTCTTGCGTCTTCAAGAACGGGTGATCCAGCAGATACTGCGCGGTCACATCCACCAAACCATTTCCGCGCGACAAGCACAGCTCGATGAAATCACGCGCAGCTTGGCTCACCACACGCTGCAGCCCTTTCGGTCGAATGCCCGCCGTAACCTTCTTGTAGATCTGCGCAGGGTTAATGCATTCCGAGTACGGCACCTCCTTGGTCACCATCTCCAGGACGCACATTCCGAACGCGTAGATATCTACTTTTTCATCGTAACTCTCGTCATACAGCTCGGGCGCCATGAACTCAGGCGTTCCCAACACACTCTGCGCCTTCGAGCGCTTGTCCACCGCCAACTGCGTCGAGAGCCCGAGGTCTCCGATACGAAGGTCACCCGTGTTGCCGTTCACAAAGATGTTGTCACACTTGAGATCTCGATGAATCACCGGCGGGTTCTGACTGTGGAGGTAGTGGAGCCCCTCCAGGATCTGGATGCACCACCTCTTGATGATCTTCCACTTGATGAACTGCACGCGTTTGATGTAGGACTTGAGCGTGCCGGACGTCATGATCTCCGTGATGAACACCACTTGGTTCTTCTCTTTGGAGAACCAACTGCCGTAGAAGTTGATGATGTTCTTGTGCTCGAGCTTCTGCAGCAGTTGCACTTCCTGGATGATGCGGGTCTTCTCCGTGCTGGGCAAGAGGCCAATGTCGATGGCATTCCACGCCACGTCAATGCCCTGGTCCGTGTCGTATGCCTTGTACACCGACTTGTACGCGCCCGTACCTAGTCGGATGTCGAAGCGGATGTAGCGTCCGCGGGGCGAGTGCTCCATGGGGCGATCGCCCTCTTCCCTTACGTACACGTCGCTTTCCTCCATGTTCCTAATTGAAATGCCTTGACGTTCCTAGAATAAGGCCGAACTGTCCCTAACGTAAGAGTGTGTGCCTTGCACCTCCCTTCTGAAGCTTCTAGAGGTCGTTAGAGACCTGGAGAAGCAGCTTCTGGACAATTGGCACCTCACACTTCCTTCTGCAGTTGTATATGCAACTTCAGACTTCGAGAAAAACAGCTATTCGGCCTTGAGAGATGGCGAACGCGGACTTGTGTCCCTTGCTGGACTTTGACGCACTGTAGCGGCGCTTGTACTGCTCGGACAGAGACTGCGTTTGCACCACAAGAACCCCTGCTCAAGTCAAACACGGGAATCTGCCGAACAATACTGACGGAGACCGTGGGGACGCTCCAGACGCTCGAGACGGCGCGCTCCCTGTGCCGCTTTTGCTCTTCGCTCTTCGCTCTCTCCGCGCGCGCCTCGCGAACCACAGCGGACTTACCGTTTCATCTGTGTTAAGTACGAAAAGACTGATTTACTTGGTTTCAGTAAGAGGCGAGGTTTTTATCGATAACCGATATCTGAGATTGCGTGATATCTGTTATGGTTTGAATTGTGTAGCCATGTCTGCAAGACTCATACGAAATTTAAGAAATTTGATTTGATTTGAATTTCATGTATTTTAAAAGTAATTCCAACAAATTTGTCGCTGTCTGTTGCCGTCCAGGAACAATGGCTTCAGAACTCTGTCTTGCACTATCAATTTAGCTTTTGGAACTGCAACTGATGCCGATCAACGTGTGGAAGTACAGGGGTGCTTGTTGGTTACTTAATGATTTAGTAGCGGTTGGTACTCCTCTTCGAGCAGTTTACCCGACACAGTCTTGCCTTGCAGCATCATCAATAGCTGCTCGCTGAACGCAGAGCTTCGTTGTTTCTCCCGCCTGTACAGGCATAACATTATCATAAGTCATTGGTGTGACGAGAGTATCCGAAGCACATGCGTACCTGATATCAGCCTCTAACATCTCCAGCTCGCCGGCCTTCTCGCTCGTCACGCTGCTTACAAGTTCCATCTCTGGAAGCGCGAGTGGAGTCACTTCGTGAGAGCGTAGCTTCCCTGGAAGGTAAGCCAGAGGGGGATCCAGCAGGTTGTGCATGTCCACATTTCCGTACCATGATCTCCAGTAGGACTGAGCTGTAAGCGACTCCAGGAACGAGTTCTTCTTCGCGACTGATGCTCTCTTCTTGGGGAGAGCCTTTCCAGCATTAGAGACTAACCCATTCGAAACGCCATCGTCATCACTGCTGCTATGGTCGTCTTCATCTGAGAAATGTACATGCTTCACAAAATTTGCGCAGCCCTTGGACAGGAACCAGGAACTCAGCGGCGTAGTTGTTAACGTTTGAGATAGAAAGGATGAGTCCTGAGCCGGAGTAGGCACCATGCCAAATGACGCACCCCAAGAATTTTGAGGGCATGTTGGCGAAGCTACCTCCAAGTCTGTCGACTGAGTGTGGTGCGTATCTCGCCTTTTCTGAGGTTACTTGTCGTCGATTCGCCTTTCATCATTTGTTGGACGTACACGCGGCTGTCCATGATAATGCCCACCTTCTTCTCCTTTCCGGTGTTCTCAGTTGAGATGCTAGTCGACGATTGGTTGCCTTCTTGAACTTTCACTGGGGATGTTTCAGCCTTAATCGTAGCTTTGAGTGTCTTGGTCGTAGACCGCGGAACTTTAGGCGTAGGATCCGGAGTTTGCGCGGAACGGGTCTTGGTCTCAGCAGTAGACTTATTAGCCGCAGTAGATGTTGCTACCGGTAGCAAATTCGTATCGTTGACCTTGGCTGCAGCTTCCACTGGTTGTGGCCAATCAACAGCAGCCATTGAACGATCTGTAAGGGTTTTGCTTGAGCTCGATGTTTGACTGGAAGCTGATTGAGTTACGGCGATTTTGCTTGAGGCAGCACTTCGTTTCACAGGTGGCTGCAGCGTGTCTGAGGTGGAGTTTGCGGATGCAGGCTCGGTAGAGCGCCGACGCTTAAGTCCACATCCTGGACTAGACACCTTTTCATTTGCCACTGTTGACGGCGAGAGTTTTGCGGAAACCATGGCTTGTGTTTCCAGCTGTACATTCGACGTATCTTCAGTAACCGAAGAAGTGGGTCGTTTCGCAGCTCCAGCATTATTCGCAATCGATGATTCTGGTACTGGAAGGGCATTCTTTTTATCGATGGCACTTGTATCGGCGTCAGCTACTTCAGCGCGTGTCTTGCTTAGCTTCAAATTCGGAGGTGCTGGTTTGCCGATGCTTGCGCTTTTTGTAGACACAGCAGTTGTCGCTGTAATCGTTTTACTCGTCGTCGCATCTTCACTCTTACCAACGATGCGGCTGTCTTGCTTTTTAGTGGATTACTAGCAGGAGGTGCTTGGCGCACTGTTGGCAATTTCTTTGCGGGTTCTTTCACCTATTGCAGTCGAAAATACATCATCAATCGTTAAGAACGCAAATAACCAACCATCCCAGCATATTTTTCCTGATAGGAAGTCAGTCACCTGCACAGTTTCCGGAGTCTGCTTTACTACCCCCGCTTTCGATGGATCAGATGTCAATTTAGAGATTGGTTACAGCAGCAGGTTTCTTGGGCTCCGCTCCTGTTTCTTGCTGTATAGCGGATACTCCTTTCGGTGCTGCAACCGTAGCCGGCGGGATTGCAGCGGCTACAATAGCTTCTGGCTTCGCTTTTACCTTGTTCACGCGCGTCGTTTCATTCTTTGGTGATGCAGCAGAAGCCGCTGTCTGTATCTGCGGTTTTTGAACTAGGATTCCCACCTTCATAAATCGAAAGAGTCCTGAAATGAGCAACTTCATCGCTTCAAATATAAAAGATAGCAAGACATACCTGTGCAATTTTGAGCTTCGGACACGCCACCGTAGCCACAGTTTTTGTCGCTCCAGATGCCAGCATCCCTGAATGGCCCACCAACACGACAGTCTTCTTCGTCTTTACCACCGGCGGTGACGTCTTTTCATCATTCGACGCCGTCAGCGTCGTAGCAACCACCTGTGGGTCATTTCCCGCCTCAGAGCCTGCAGCTTTTAGCGCTGCCTGTCGTTTCCTCTTCTTCACGGCAGTCAACGACACCACGTGGGGCTTCGCAGTAGCAGCCGCTGCAGCAGGGGGCGTCAGTACCGCTGTCTTGGGCGACGTAGCACTTGCAGCAGCAGCAGTGGGCGACTTCTTGGCCTGTTGTTGGATCTCTGCGACTGCTTGCTTCTTCAGCAGTGCGTTAGTCGCCCCGCCGCCTTCTTCTTGAGCCTCTTGCGCTTGGACTTGGTCATCGTCTGTTCCGTAGTGATCTTCGCCTCATTGTGTGCGGCGTGTGTGGTAGAAGCCTTGGGGATAGCCACGACTTGGACGTTGGCGTGGTTGGCCCCCACTTTCTTTCCCCGTGGTGCGTGCTCGCCACCTTATTGCGGCTGGCGGCTGAGGAAGCGACTTGAGCGTTAGCCGCCGCCTTTTTCTTGGCCACCTTTCCCTTCTTGCCCTTGCCGCGGCCACCACCAGCTCCCCGTCCGCCATCCATGGTTGCTCCGATCTGCAAACAAATTTCTGGGGCTGTTCCTCCATATAATATTACAGAGTTCCCCGGCAAAGGGAGAAAGGTGGGACCAATAAATTCTTCCAGGTTAAAAGATTTGCAAACGGATTTGTATTGCGGTAGAGCAAGACTTTCTCCAAATGTACTAATTTTGCAAGGTAAATTCGCCGTTCGAACGAAGTGAGAAATGTCGTTTGCCGTTGAAGTAACGATGTTGCTCCAGTGCGTTGGTAATCGCTCAGCATTCGGGGAACATGGTTAGCGCAACATTTCGGCAACTCAAAGACAATAAAGGCGCAGCAGCAGCAACATTTCGGGTTGGATCGGCGACCAATCCTCTATAATTAGGGTTTAAATTTTTAGATTTTTGCAATAATCCTTTTAGCCCTATTAATACATATCCTCCAATTACTTAAAATATGTCTACCCCGCGCCCGCACCAGCGTCTGGGCGACGCAGCCTGGAGCAAGATGCCCAAAGTGGTGGGTGCCTCTGCGTTGTTTCCCTCTATATGCGTCTAACCCCGTACCTCTCCCTTGCAGAACGGCGAGCTCTTTGCGCTCACGTACGGGTCGCTCGTCACGCAGCTCATCAAGGACTTCGAGAACCTTAAAGTCGTCAACCAGCAGCTCGACAAAATGTAGCGCCCATCGCGACATAAATTTACGAACCGGGGCGACATAAATTTACGTCTATTTGTGTCACAGGGGTACAATATCGGCGTGCGGCTCGTGGACGAGTTCCTGGCCAAGTCGGGTGTGAGCAGCTGCCAGGACTTCAAGGACACGACCGAAGTGGTGGCCAAAGTGGCCTTCAAGATGTTCCTGGGCATCAACGTGGACGTCTCGCAGTGGAACACAGAGGGAAATTCCTGCAGCCTCTTGATCTACGACAACCCGCTCACAGGTAGGTTCTGCTGCTGTTGGGGTTTGGAGCTGTTTTTCTCATGTTTTGATGTGTTCTTTTTTATTTGTGATTGCAGAATTTGTGGAGCTGCCGCCGAGTGCGTATGGAGTGCTATGGTACTCGAACGTGCTGTGTGGCGTGCTGCGAGGCGCGCTGGAGATGGTACAGATGCGCGTGGAGGCGCAGTTCGTAAAGGACGTGCTGCAGGGAGACGAGGTGTCGGAGATCAGGTCGGTAGTTGTGACTTTTGGGACATTTGTAATTGTTGGTTGGTTGGTTGATCGATAGAGTTGTTGCTGGGGGCAGATTGGAGCTGAAGGGTATGATCGAAGAGGCCATGGGCGACGAGTACAAGGAGGACTAGGTAGCTGGAGACACACGTTATTGTGCTTGTATTAATTTTTTTCCATGACGGCCGCTCAAGGGTAACATTTTTTTATCGTGTACTACAAGAAGTATCTGGTAACCTTTTTCTTACAGAGAATTTCTCCGGACCGTCAACTATTTGGGCCGAGTTTATCAATATCAATGCCATGCGAAATTACTACTACATGTAACTGAAGAGTTCGAAGGCAATAAAATCCACAGTTGCCTTTTCATTGGGAATATTTCGGAAGTACAATATATTTCAACGTAGTACATGAACTGGTATGCATGGAGCATTACGTAGATATACAGAGTACAACCGCGGATATATTGGCAAGCATGCATGATTACTTCTCATAACTCGATGAGCTCGATCTTACGATATCATTCGTTCTACAGGAGCAGACTTTACACTGGGACAATCAATGCTGTATATATAATGGTCTATAAACTATAAACACTATCTAAAAAAAGCGGGATGAGAACAAAATAGCCACACTACAACCCCCGTCCACTTCCGAGCATCTCCAAGCAGGGATGACCCGACCGAAAGAGACGGTTGCCATCGATGCTGCTGTGGGAGAAGAATCAACAAAAACTAACGAACCGGCAGCTTCTCGAAAAGCGCAGCGTACAGTGTGGTCAACCTCATTACCATATCGGCTTGAGAAGAGGTGGAACGAAATTCAAGTCGGTCGCCAAGGCTCGTATTCTGTCGAACGACTCGAGAGTTTGAATCACTATTGCAAAAACACATCACAAACTCGAGTAATCTTTGTGTGTGTACTCACGCCGCTTCCTGGACTAGTAGCTGCCTTGTTATTGGAGTGCTTACCACTACAGCCGCCTTCCGAAGGATGGGCTGCCAACTGGATGTTCTGGATTCGCTTTAGTTTGATGGTATTGTCTGTGACTTTTGTAGGAATCCATGCCTTAGTACAGTTTGTTCCAAACTTTGGTTTTACGGTTGGAAAGAGGCTGGCGGTGGCGTTTGGGACAACTGTTGGTTATGTGGGAACCTGTTTACTGGTTGCGTCAATCGATATCATGGGATTTCCGATACCATTTGTATGGCAAGTTGGCGGCGGGATGGTGGGGGTCTACGCACCGATGATGTTGTTGCTTCTGTTTGGCGCGGCACCTTTTGCCCAGAATTCACCTTTTCGTCCCCATCTTGGGAGATACATACGCTTGCTAGTCTGCTATGTAAGCCTCGGGGAATATTTCCACTCTACAAACTACTCTACGAATCAATACCGGAATCGTATCAAGGGGGTGCTCTAATCGCACTACCATTGTGGAAATTTGCGGCAAAACATTTTATGATGCTGGCTTCAAGAGAACTGGAGGAATTTGTGCCAGTTATTATCGCTTTAACTGTAGACTTTTTCAGCGCGCTTTTCGTTGCAGTATGTATCTCTTCTTCGGGATCGCCTTTCCTTTCGTTATTGTTCATCGCAGTAGATGTCGGCCAAGTATTGATGGAGTTTCGTGAAGTTCGTGACAATTCCAAGACGGTACTAGAGCTTCTGCAAAATAAACAAGCATGCCTGGACCGACTCCAACAAAAACCGAACTCCGACCTGCTCGAAAGACTACTTGCGGTGGTTCGAAACCCAACTGCATTTGACGTGATATCTCTAAAGCACACACGGCTTTGGGCATGTCTGCCTCATCCATTAACACTCGAGCAAGCAGACCAACTGGCGGTGTTGGAAGCATCAACAATGTATGCCCCAAGAGGTTCCGTAACCAAAAGACGAGCAAGTCGAACCCAGCAAGCCATCCGCCACTTTCTTCGAATAAAGAGCTTCAAAACCACCTCAATCGTTCCAGCTTATGGCGACTGGGGGCAGTCTCCAGGATCAATCAATGCAATCTCTCGCTCCGA
This sequence comes from Phytophthora hibernalis, assembly GCA_012656075.1. NCBI lineage: Eukaryota > Oomycota > Peronosporomycetes > Peronosporales > Peronosporaceae > Phytophthora > Phytophthora hibernalis. The sequence goes on from JAAKBF010000020.1 coordinate 46,715, forward strand.
CCGGGGCAGAAAATCAAGAGAATTGGTTGTGCAGGGTCTTCAACTGTTGTTTCATTGCGAGTATCTCGCTCTGGTCGAGTACGTCGAGTGCGTTATCCCACTAGTATTCGCCACGTACAAAATGGTCCTGAAGTACCTCCCGAATGTCGTCTTCTACCCTGGCGGCGCAGGCAACTGGGGCATCTCCGCTCTCACAAACATTTTCGTTTTTGCCACTCTGGAAGTCGGCTCTCTGTTTCTTCTCAGCTGGTTCTTGCAGCGGAAATTCGCCTTCTCTCCGTTGTACCAACTCGCGTACGTGCTCGAAACGCAAATTTACTTTGTGCAGTCGGCGCTCTTCCTCGAAATCGTGGGCTTGTTGCAGTACGAGCTGCTGCATCTAGGTACAATATTTCACCTTAAGCATTCCTTTGCAACTCCTAACAACCATATCTGTCCTACAGGTGCAGACTTCACTTTCCGCTTTGAATGGCTGCATTCCAAATAACAATACTTCAGTGCAAAAAGTAGCCATTTTTGCAAAATGTAGCCATTTCACTTCCCAAAACATCTGTTTGCAACGAAAATGGAGGGCATGGCGGCGCAGATGGAGCGCGATCTGCGCGCCAAGTACAGCCACGTCATGGTGCAGTGGTACGAGGCGGTGGACTGGACGGAGCCGCTCATCGTGGGGCTGCTGGCCTTCCACGTGCTGCTCTTCGCGGCGCTTTTCCTAACACGCAAGCGGCTGTACACGCAGTTCACGCTCTTCGTTTTGATCATCATGATGGTCGTAAGCACCGAAGAGATCAACAAGTGGGCGAGAATCCATTGGCGCAGCTTCGCGACACAGAGATACTTCGACGAACAGGGGATCTTCATGGGCATCTTCTACGCGGGACCGCTGCTGGCTGCAGGTTTCTTCCAGTTGCTACTGAGCATGAAGAACATGGTGGACATGGTGGTGATCGTCAAGAGAGCCGAGTTCAAACAGCAGCTCAAGAACAAGAAGGACAAGTAGATGAGGTGCGAAACAAAACTACTTTGAGCCACTTACTACAACTTGAACAGACTGCGCCGTGGCGAGCAGCAGCCCTCGAGCTTGACTGTTTACTTAATCCAGCTCCTGCACAGGGTACTCCTTCATCCACAGCTCGTGGATAAACTCGTACAGCTCGTTGGACACCGACACCTTGTACGGCGTCGGATTCAGCGACCGCACGACGTCCTCGCGGATCAGCTCAAATTGCTCCGACACGTACTGACGTCGCTCCTCAAGAGTCGGCAGCTCGCCCACGAGGCCGCCGTTAGGACCATCCCAGTAGAGACCGTGCAGTGGGATCACTTGAGACGGCGTCACGTACGCGCGTCGCAGCTCGTCGAACGCATTCCGACACAGCATCTTCTTGCCGACCTCGGGCGCCTTCTCGGTGCAGCCGGTCATCAGGTCCAGCAGTGGCTTGCCGTTCGCACCGATGAGACGGAAGGCCTCCTTGCGTCCAGGGATCGTCACCTTGCTCACGTCCTGGGACAGCTTGATGCGCGGCTCACCGTTGATCTCCACGAGCTTGTACACCATGCCGAGCGCCGGCTGGGCCTGGCACGTCACCAGGTGCGTGCCGATGCCGTACGAGTTGATTTCATGGCGCTGCTCGTTGAGAGAGTTCAGGACAGGCTCATTAATATCGTTACTGGCGGTGATGTTCAGCTTCTTGAAGTAGTCGATGCCGTAGCTCTCGCCGGCAGCGACGAACGCGTCCCGACATCGCTTCGACAAGTACGACAGGTCACCGCTGTCGAGACGGATGCCAACCGGCTGGTGACCCAGCTCATGCAGCGCCAGCGCGACGCACACGAAGTTCGGCACACCAGACTGCAATACCACGATAACAGTCAACAAAAAATAGTTTCACAAGATAAAATCCAGAGCACCACGCACCGAGAGCGTGTCGTACGTGTCAACCAGAGCCAGGAAGGCATCGGGGAACGCGATAGCGTACGCAATGAAGGCCGCAAGCTCACCCTGCAACAGAGACAATCACAAAGTTGTCAGTTCCACTTCAAATGCCCTCTCAAATCTGCAACCGTCACGTACATCGTTTGTCTGCGTGTGGCCCAGCTCGTTGCGGTACTTGAGCACGACGTCCAGGAAGTTCTTGCCGTCCAGTGTCGTGACCTTGACGTCCTTCAGCGATGTGTGCGCCTGCACGAAGGCGTGTGCGTGCGTGCCCATGATCGGGATCTTGTGCAGTTTACCAGCCAGGACGTTGCTCGTGCCTGCGAATCCGGCCATGTACGAGTACCGCGAGGCGCTGAGGCCTCCGTCGGGTCCTTGCGCACGACGCAGCCCGAACTCCAGCAGCTTCTTGTCGGGTCCCGCCGCCTTCTTGAACCGCGTGGCGTTTGTGGTGATCAAACTGGCGAAGTTGAGCAGGTTGAGCAGTGGCGTCTCCAGCAACTGACCAACAGCCAAACTGCCTTCGATGCGCACCAATGGGATGCGCGGGAACACGATGGAACCCTCCTACAGAAAAGTGCAAGTGTCAGACCATCATTCTGACACATGGCTACATATCCATTCCGCATTACCTTGATGGCGTACACCTTGACGCTGGAGCAGTCGAGCGTCGAAAGCCATGCGAAGAAGCCGTCCTCGGCGTGGGGCAGCACCTCGCGCAGGTACGCGATGTCGCTGGGCGTGAACTTGAACGTGTTAATCATGGCCAGCGCCTCCTCGAGCCCGGCGAAGACCGTGTACTCGCCGTGGAAGGGGTTCTTGCGGAAGAAGAGGTCGAACACGGCGTGGTCGTTGTGGCGCCCCACCTTCCAGTAGGCATAGACCATCGTGATCTGGTACAGATCTGTGAGCATGGGTCCCACCAGCGAGTTGGTGGGCTCGAGCACGTTGCCGTTCATCATCTTGGCTGTGTGTTGGAGCAAACGGGGAGGAGAGGTTGTGCGCTTGTGCGCTAAATGCAGATTGAGAGAGACCACGTACGCCCTGGAAAGAACCCACGCAGAGACTGTGAGAATTGATGATATGCGAACAGCAGGAGGAACAGACGGAGGCTTGGAAAGAGGTTGCGAGAATTCATACCTGTGGATAGTGAAATTGGGTACATGTCACATGAACGCGACCGCGCTCTGGTTTCTATGCGGCAAGCTTGGGGCAGCGATGCTTGCTTGGATTGCTGTCGGCACGCGGCCAGTGATGGCCAGATACTTTTAGCTGCGAGGTCATAAATCAAATGCATATAGCAATGCTATAATAGCATCGAGGTCATGAGATCGCTGATGATGAGGCCACCTCAACTGTGTGATAGATGGCGACTGAGTGTCTCGATTCGTTGACGTGGCACCGCGCTGCCAGTGGTGGCTCATAATCGTACCAGCTGTGCAGCACAGCCTACAGCTTTTGGCGCTTGACAGCTTTTGGCAATTTACCAAAAGTAAAGCTCGGATTCACATGTCAGTAAGGAGGAATTCCCTCGTTATCAGAGAGTTTTTGCAAGCTTGTCCATTCCTATTCCCAGACATTCTCAGAGGTGTGGCTACAGGAGATCAAAACTTCGTTTCGCGTTTCCCAGTCCCAGAGTAGATCAGCTTATCAAACAGCATATTATGCGTTATTGAAGGCTCAAGATGAGTGCGTTGCTTCCATTCACTCCTGAACAAGCGAAGATGACGGCGGACGAGGTTGTCCTGCTGTGCGCCCTGCTCGATGATGCTGGATGCAGCGAAGCCATGGTTCTTGCAGTTGTAGCGCTCTATTGTTCGCCCGTCGAGCGCCCAGTCGTTCCCAATATCCGCTTCTGTCTCACTGCTACGACGGATGTGGACGCTGAGTTCGACTTTCACTTCGACGTGGCGGGCATATTGCTGCTGGCCTCGCTGTTCGAGCTGCCAGAGTGGGTGATAACGAAGCACCGCGACCGTGTGCACAAGACGGAAGCTCTCTGCATTCTACTGCACCGCCTCAGCTATCCCAAGCGACTAGCGGACATGCGCAAGACTTTCGGACGATCAGAGGGCGCGCTCAGCCGTATATTTCTGCACATGGGTAAGGTTACATTGCTGTATGCTTTGGGAAGCTGGTACATTATTCTAACGCTCTACTAGTTGATGTGCTGTTTGATAGATATGAAGAAACAATTTACTGTCACAAACATGTACTTCAAAGTCGTATTGCTGTCTACGCTGATGCTATCAACCGCAAAGGCTCGCCCATGACCAACGTCTTTGGCTTTATTGATGGAACAAAGAACACAATCTGTCGGCCATCCTCACGCCCTGGAAGCGCCGAAAATCTGCAGCGCCAAGTGTATTCGGGTCACAAGCGTGTTCACTGTCTGAACTACCAGTGCGTAACAACACCAGACGGTCTGGCGCTTCATTTTTGGGGTCCTATCGAAGGACGGCGCCATGATGTCACCCTACTGCGCGAAAGAAAGCTGCTGGACTACTTCGAGCAGCACGAAGATACATTTGGAGGGTACGCTGTCTACGGTGATCCTGCTTACGGTATATCCCGGTACATTGTATCAGGTTTTCGTGGTGCAAGTGCATCACCCAGGGAAAAGGAATTCAACAGTGCAATGAGCTCTGTTCGTGAGAGCGTGGAGTGGTCGTTCGGTAGACTGAAGACACTTTGGGCGTTCATCGACTTCAAGAAGGCCAACAAGATCAGACTAAGTCCTGTGGGGAAGTACGTCATGATTTCAATGCTCATGACTAACTGCCACTGCTGTAACTACAAGGGAAATCAAATTAGCTCGTTCTTCTCATTAGCACCGCCCACGTTGCAAGTTTATTTAGCGTTGACTTAGCTAATCATGCAATAAACGCTGCCGCTGTCTCCCTACTTGTTGCGCATCGCGCGCATTATGCGCTGCGTGAACACGTCCAGCAACTTCACCATGCGTTCGTTCTCCTCCGCGCGGAGACGTGCTTGCTCTGCTCGATCTTCAGCTCGCTCACGAGCGCGATCCAGGCGTTCTTCCGCTCGTTCTTCTTTCCGAGCTGCTATGTCGCGCTCCTTCATCTCCATCATGGCCGAAGTTAGGTGGGCGAGGCGAGCATTCTTTTTTGGAGGGAGCCATCCACAACTGCAGCCGAGGTCTGCTCCAGTCGTTCCATGGCTACTCGGCGAGCCACGAGCGACGCTTCCTCGTCTCGCTCACGCTTCTTCTGCTCTTCCTTCTTCTTGCATTCCTTCACCAGCGTTGCATCATCTAGAAGCTCTACTAGCTCATCTAGCAACTGGTCTCTCTCTGTTATCTCCGCGGACACGCCAGAGAGTAGCGCCGCCTTCTTCATGGTCTCGCAGTGAATTTGAACGAGCTGGTTCATGCGCGACTGGGCATTCTTGCCACTGAGCTTGCTACGTGTAAAACCTGGCGAGGCTACCAGTGTTGCTGCAAGACTATCCCAGTGCTGCATGACCTTGCCTCGTGGCTTGTCAAAGGGGCGGTCAATCAGCACTTGGCGCAGCAAAGCGACATCATCTTCTTCACTGTAGTTCTTATGGCGCGGTGGGGCTATCGAGTGGGGTGGCTCAGTGACAGGCTCGAAAGCAGCACACATTGCTGGTGTGAGGTCGAATCGTAGGCAGCAACTCTGGGAATGGGAAGGCCCCCACACATTTCCGATTTCTGTGGGTGGTCGAGCAGGTTTCCCACAGAAGTGTCCTTTTGTGTTTGGCTTGTTGTGGGAATGGCTATGGGAGCCGCAGCGAAAACTCTCTATTATTAGGGGAAGACTATCGCCAGCTGGGGAGCGCCCTCACAGAAAACGAACAATACCGGTATAAACACCACAAGCGCATTACCGGTATCGTCGGCAACACTTGTCAGCGGATGTGCCGTTGCCGACGAAAATGGCTGCACTGATGAAGGTCGTTGAAACCACCACAAAAACAGACTCGTCCTATGCTCCATTTCTCGTTTTGCTTTCTCGTTTTGCTTGGTTGTCTGCTGCTGGTTATAGAATCCTTGGAAAATGTGGCGGAGACACTGCTTCGAATTGAGCCCCGCCAGAGGAGTCGTATGCAAGTCACGACGTGGCAGAGGAGTCGTATGCAAGTCACGACGTGGCTGAGGCTCAATTCGAAGCAGTGTCTCCGCCGACATTTTCCAAGGATTCTATAACCAGCAGCAGACAACCAAGCAAAACGAGAAAGCAAAAATGGAGCATAGGACGAGTCTGTTTTTGTGGTGGTTTCAACGACCTTTCATCAGTGCAGCCATTTTCGTCGGCAACGGCACATCCGCTGACCAGCGTTGCCGACGATACCGGTAATGCGCTTGTGTGTTTATACCGGTATTGCTCGTTTTCTGTGAGGGCGCTCCCAGATGGCGCCCTCCATAGTCTTCCCCTAACGTGTACATGTACTACTCTTACCGGTACAAACGTGTATGTCCAATACACCTTTATGACCAAACCCGTGCAAAGACGATACCAATACAGGGTCCATGCAATTGTTGACATTTAGAGATTGAACCCATATGGCTATCAGCCACCTAGCAATATACTCAAAACAAGTCAAATAAAGAGCGAGAGGAGATACGGCTGCGCTATTCCGTCTCTTGGCGGTCACGCTTGCGGTGCTGATAATGCCCGTCCTCACTTTCAGACTCGCTCGACGCCTGTGATGCAACCTCCGCGCCAGTGCCAGTGTCAGCTCCTCGTCTCGAGGGCTTTCGTGCGCGGATGTCTCACTCCTTGACGGTGGCTTTCGGAATCAACGTACCATTCTTCCAGTGTTTACGCCAGATATCAAAACACGTCGCTGCCTCACCCTGACTCGTGTGCTTGATTTTGTTGCACAGGAACACCCGCGCGGCATCGGCGTTCTTCGACGCGGTCTTCAGCTTGCATTCCGCGCAGCAGAACGTCGTCCCCGTCCCCAGGGCTTGTCGGCGCCCTTTAGATCGGAGAAAACTTTGAAAGCGCGCTGTCGGCGCTTCCTAGTCGCCTCAGAGTTGCCTTTACACCACCCGCCAGTCTGCACGGGTACATGTTTGATAGCAGCCTGGTGTTGCATAGTTGGCGTCGGGTGTATGCCACGATTGCGCAGCATTTCGGCCCAGTCCTTGGCTTTGAGCTGAATCAGCTCAAAGTGGAGCCGCTTCCGAAACTGCACATGCGACATCTTGATCTTGCCATCCACTGTGCGTCGGTGGTTGTAGAGGATAAACGCATTGATGATAACGAGATCAATAAGCCCCAGAAACAGCGACTTGTAGTATTTGTTGTAGCGTCGAGTCAATTGAAGAGAGTATCTGAATTCATAAAGGTAGCATACACATTAGCTCACTCATCTAAAGTTGTACATACACGATATCAAGACTTACTTCTGCAAGCTTAGCTGGTCGTGTACGTCCACACACACCATGTACGTCTGGTAATCCTTCACCACTCTTGGTGCCATCAGTTCAGCTTGCTCTGCGGTTTCCTGGTCACGTCGTACAATCCGGTACTACCTCCAGTCGCAAGAATGTGCACGCCCTGGTTGTCGTACCAGCGAATCGCCTTCATTGCTGGAACATGTAGAGAATCTGCCACCTGAAAAGTTCCTTTCTCGATGTTCTTGGGTCGCTTGTTCGACGCTCGTCGCCCATTTTTCAGTTTTTTCGGTAGAATGGCTCGCACAGACCTTGTCAGTTCATCATGATAGGGACTATCGTCCCGACAGTGTAGAATTCCATAGACATCAGCTGCATCGCTAGAACTACCGACGTATAGAATCGGTCCGTGACTATAAGGCGGAAATCTGGAGGCCCCGTAGCACCCACATTCCGCGCCACAGCTGCCGGTCCAGACTTCGCATCGGGGACCGTGCTGTCTGCTTGCACCTGGCGCTTTTCACAGTAGACTTCGAAGCTGTATCGCACACAATAAGAAAGTACACAATGCTATTAGACACGATAAGACAACTTTAGAACAAAAATATTCGGTAAAGAATACAATACGCAGTCTCTGAACAGCATAATATGAAACGTTTAGTTCCCCACTTGTCGAGCTTGTCCATCATGTAGGCTCTAATACCGTTGAACGTTGACCGCGAAGGAAGCATCGCCTCATCAAATGCCATGACTGGGGTGGAATATAGTTGGCCTGGAATGTCTCCTGCAGAGTTTCGATGACAGGACGCAGCTTGGCTTAATGATACTTTTGAAAAAGGGTCCTCATTTAAGCTTCGCGCCAGGTGCTTCTTTAGCCCTTGTGGGGTCTTCAACTATCGGTTACAGTGTGGGCAAACGCGCTCAGTATGTAGCCGTGGTGTCCCGGCCTTATTCGTTGGTGTCGATGACTTCGGCGACTGCATACTCCCTGCAGTCTTCCAGCTGCATAGCTTCATCTCGAGAAATAAAATGACGACTGAAGCAAGTTGTGCCCGGTCGCCCTGTGAGACCCGACGCTTTTGACAATACCGTTGGAGCCCAACCGTATTGTCAAATTCGTCACGTCTCATACCCCTATGCCTAAGCAACCGAGTGGGTCTTTAGCTCAAGCCTTCAGGAACAATCCATGTGGATGTCCACTGAGATTAGATAATTGAATTATCGCAATTATCATAATTCCTCTTCAGTAATCGACGAGGTCCCAAACGTCGGTCCCAAAAAGAGAGCCAATCATCCAATAGCTTCCAAATCATTTGAACAAAGTATGGGCTGGATTACTGGGTCCAAAGCATTTAAAAACCTCAGGTTTTTCTTGGAGCCGCCCTTTGGAGAATCTCACTTCGCGTCCAGCCCGACGAGCAACACGCGCCTCTTTGCCGCGCGGCGCACCCTCTCTCTCCCCCGACCCAGCCGCGCCTCCGACAATTCGCCGCGCCGATCCTGACGACGATGTCCCTTATGCAGCACCAAAACCCGGCAGGGCGAGCGAAATGCTGCCGGATTCGGTTGCTACGGAGTCGCGTGCTGCTGGTACTTCTGGTACGTCGATGTCCTGCGTGCGTAGGCTGTGTGTTTTATAACTGTGCTAACTCCTATGTCGGTTGTCGTTGTGATTTGAGCGCAAGGTGGCCGCGTACGCTCTGTTTTGTGTGCATGTTTTTGTTTTTGTAATAGGCATTTGTAAGCATAAATACAATCGAGTGTTTCTACGACTCCAAGTCTTTTTGCTTCCATTGGTCGTGCAACGATCGACAAGACCACCGTTCGCTTTGCGTGTGATGAATGCTGAGCAGAGCGCGTCGTGAGCGGACGGTGGTCGACCTTCAGCTTTCTCCAGCGTTTACGAAGCGACCCTGCTGTTGTAGACCAACCTTTCCCGTCGATGTTCCCCAGCGCCGTGTTTGTTTTTTGTCCAGGTCTTCGGCAAGCGTCCACAGTGCCTGCTTCCACAGACGATGCGCGACACCATCTCGATCCAGCGGAGCAGTTTGTACGTCAACCTGTCGGTCTGCTGCTATGGTCATGATGTTCACGCATGCCTTGAGATCAGCACGGGCAAATTGTTGTTTCTTCTGTGTTGCTGTGTGCCACAGCTCCAGCGTGTACCAGTTGTAGAAGCTTCCAGCAAGCGAGTGTGCCTCAACGATGACGTCACTGGTTGACTGGGCTAGCCGATCAGCTGTTGAGCAACTACATGGTACCGAAGCAGCACTAACAGTACTGACTGGCTTGGCCTCTTGTAGCGCGACGAGCTTGTGAAGGGTGCGCTGCATAGTTGCGATGGACGACAGCATCTGTGTGACGGCAGCTGCAAGCACCGTGGTGTCACCGCTGCTGCGATCCCCAAGGTGCGCGAAGTACTCCGTCTCCCATGCCGAGCGAAGCTGCTGACCCCAGCCGATGCACGTTTGCATGGACAGTCGGGACCCCAATGCTGAATTGGTTGTGTCTAGGGCTTTGTGGAAGCGGTACACGTAGTGCGACGTGAAGCCTGTCGACGTCTGCTCTGTGGTGACTGCAGCTGTGACTTCTTCGAGGTGGATCAGCAGGGATGCGAGTGCAGCATCCAATACCATTGTGTCGACGTTGAGCCTTGTATCAGTGAAGCCACTCGCGTTCTTGAAGAGCTGCCCGCGAAGGGTGCGCAGCTGAACATACTCAAATCCGGTGAGACCCTCCCGCAGCGTTGCAATCGTCGGCGTGGTGCAAGGCAGATGCGGGTCTCTGTACCCGGCTAAAACTTTGCCGACGCTTTGGTCTTCGTGTGTGGTAGTGCCAATGTACGCGAACGCTTTCGTGAGAGAGTCCAGCAGCCAAGCACCACGCGTCTAGATCCACTGGATCGCAAGTTGCGGCGATGCGTTCGCGTACGCCGCCGATCCACGACGCAAGGAGTGGCTGCTTAGGCCAGCGGTCAGGCCAGACGGTAGCGGGGCTGAAGCTCGAGAGAGCCGCTCGGAGACTATGGTAATAACGTCGTTATTATACTTGGATACATTTGGTCTTCCTCTGACGCGCTTCGTGGGTGGCTCGCTCTTCCCTCAACCTTTTCGTCCAGGTTCTCCCAGAACAGGATAGCTTCCTCTTGGCTGTATGTCTTCTCACCCGGCAAATCGGACGCTGCAGCATGAGGCACGAGCGGAAACACAAAACTGGAAGGCTCCGACGCACCGACGAACAGCATTCCTAATCCGTGCAGCATACATTGCTCCCAATGTGTCGCGGCCTTGTAGATAGAAATGCCTTGCACTACAGACGTCTTGATCCTCGCCACATGGAGAAAGAGCTCGCCCGACGCCGACATCGAAAGCAGATTCTTCCTAGCAAAGCAAGTATCGATAGCACGTCCAAACGTATGCCACATTAACGTTAGTACAGCAGCATCGTGCAGACTCTTGTAGCCAGACCCTACGCCCTTGATGGCCGTTTCTCGCACCAGTACACGCAAGTCGCCGAGCGTGCAGCCTGGAGCTTCTCCAGTCTGCAAGCCCGCAAGCAAATTTCGCTCCTCGATGGTTGAGGCCATTTTGTCGCGAATTTTGCAATTCGCTTAGGTGCTGAGGATACCGCTCCCGTCAAAGGTTAACGACTTGTGATATATAGCCGACAGCGGTGGCCTTAGCAAGGCAGCTTCCTCGAGCACTTGGCTTAGTTTGCAGGAAAATTGAAAAAGCAGTTAGCAGCGAGTAAAAATTTTGACTAGGGATAGCACCAGGAGCAGCCAGCGCTTCAGCTATGCTAGCAATAGAGTCCTCATTCATGTTACCCAGAGCTAACCATTCACTGAAGCACTTCAGCGCTGCTGCCTCCTGCCCTGCCGTCCCCTGCGGGATGTCAATCCCCTCGCCGCGCGCTGCATCTTTTCCAATGATAGTGTATCGAAGGCTCAACCACCAACAGTAACGATGAAATTTGTATTGGGATTTTGTGGACTTTAACAAGTAAGGTAATATTTATATTTGAATTTTGTAAGTGAGATTATTTGATAACGGCAGTGAATTCCTAAATAATTGGGAAGGCGTTGGGACAATGATGATGTCGGGTATGATTGACTATAATGTCACATGCTCTTGCACTGATTGGTTAGATATCATCATGGACAGCCGCCGAAAAATCAAGTTGGGAGTAAGCTTACTTAACCTACAGTAAGAGTCTTACTGTAAGACACACCGATCCAATGCGACAGTGATAAAGACTAAAATGGCATCCCCGGCAGTGGCTCTCGACAGGGCGGAAGCTGGGACCGTATCTCACTTCAGTTTCGACTACCCGAACAATCAAGAAAACACAAGTGGCCAACCTCATCAAGCTCTCAGCTGGCGACATGGGTCTACCACGATCTGACTACTCAGCCCACTCGCTCCGCATAGGAGGAGCCTGCGCACTACTGGCGGCGGGCAAGAGTGACCCGGTCATTCGAGTACTGGGCCGGTGGGCTAGTTGGTGCTTCACTGTCTACACCAGACTACGACCTGGAATGATTCGAGACGCGGGAAGTTGCATGATCAAGGCCTCAACCTGGGAGTGCCACGAGCCAGGCATCGTCCCGAACCAGAGCACGCAGCACTCGGGAGGGGAACGCCAGGGAGTCTAACTCTCCAAGCTAATCAAGTCAACTTGCCCCTCGCAGTGAAGTTCCGAAGGAGGAAAGTGTGCGGTTAAGTACGAAGAATTGCGAAGAACTTAACCGGGGTTTGCGAACCGGGGGCAAACGGCAACCCAGTCATTCGCCGTTTTGCCGCCCAGCGCTCAGAGCATCACCGAGCTCAGAGTTCCACGAAGAAGAAGCAGCCAGGCTACCAGCGAGAATTTTTTCTCTTCTTCAAACTTGATTAGCAGTAGGAAGCCTTCTAGGACGGGTTTTTCACCTTTGATAAGGTTTTGTCCCGTGGTAGGACTTCAGAATTAGGAACTCCAGGGAGTCTAACTCTCCAAGCTAATCAAGTCAACTTGCCCCTCGCAGTGAAGTCCCGAAGGAGGAAATTGTTACGAAGTCATGCCAAATACTTAAGTATGCCTCATACCTCTCATGGAAATGTAAAATCTGGAATATCATTAATCCAAGGTATTAATTAAACTATGGCAATTATCCGTTCGACCAAGGACGCCCATCATCGACTTCTACTGTGTGCGGTCCTCTTTCGGTCATAGCTATCTCTAAAGTTAGCTATATTGAGCAAAACCCACTAACACCTCTAAAAGACATCACACTGGTTCGAACAAAAAGCTAAGTCGTATCCATACCAATGTGGAGAGCGATATTGGTTTCGGTCATGCTGGGTGTGAGAGGCAATGCAGCTAACTGTGCGAGCGTTAAGTCGATCTTTTAAAACCCTGCTCGTTTGTGGGGCTGCTGCGTTGCACTGGTCACTCTACTAAGTCCCCATTGCCAACTTCCAGTCCCAAGTTTGAATATAATCAGTGTTCGGTACACTATCGATTGCCTCCATTCAGTAATAAAATGCTAGCCCAGAGGACACCTGGAGACATTTAAACCAATTAGGATCGACACATTTCGTAATTTCAGCCAATGCAAACGCCGGATTGTGTGACCATAGTTTAGGTGCTCGAAAGTGCTTACAGGATTATATATCTGAAGAGCTAGTCGTGTAGAATTCTAAACATTTTCTTGACCCGTGTATATCAACTCGCCGGCTTGCCAGTGTCTTTGTGCCCTCGTTATCTAGGCCCTAAAAGAAAGCTGGGAGGCGTCCGCGGGACGACGACTTGCGGCGCAATTGCCAGATCCGGATCCCTCCGTCTGCAGACGCTGACACAACAGTGGAGCCATGTGAACTCACAGTTAATGCGGACACTCCTTGCGCGTGTGCTTCCGGAATCTCCAACACCTGCTCTTGCCCAGTGGGCTCATCTAGTTTCCAGAACAGCAGCTTGCCCGTTGACGTACCTCCTATAGCATATTCGCCGTCCGAATCGAAACACCTGCAAATTAAATCCACGTTAGAGGAGCGACAGGTAAGAACCAAATTGCTTGAGATGACGTACCGGACAGGATCGTCAGCATTCACGTTGACTGTGATCATTCTTGTGCCATCAATTTGATAGACAGAAAGTTCGTTTGCTACGCTCATGCACGCAAGTGTAGATCCACCACCGCAGAATATCAAGCCACAGATCTCAGCACGCTGTACTGGACTAGCAAATAGCTTGCGCATCAACTCGCTCGTACGCAAATCAATCAGGTACACAACTCCTGAAAGCATTCACACAGCATCGTTAGGGCCAGATAAACCATGATTTTGTAGGCAACGTTTTCTAACGTACCGTTTCGTGTTGCTGCGGCTCCCGTGGAGCCATCTGGACTTACGCACAAACTGACTACGGACTCCTCGCACTCCATGAATGTTGACATTGGCGCAGTAGCAATTCCCTTCGGGGTATAATGCCACATTTTAATAGAGCCATCCCACGAGCTAGATAGTAGTCGATCTTCAAACACGCAAATAGCCGAGAGACCATCATCATGTGCTGTGATCTGGTCAATCACACGTCCAACATCCATGGAGTACATGTAAATGCAGTTGTCCCAGGACCCAATGAACACATACTTCTCATCGGGTGACACGTCACAGCACGACAACGCCAGATTGCAAGACAAGTTACGTCTCAACGTGCCATCTAGCGTGGCTGACACCTTGAAAGTGGAATCCTTTGACGTTGAAAATAACGCACGGCCATCCCTGCCTAAAACCAACGAAGTAACCTCACTACAGTAAATCAATCCCAGTAAGAATAACACTAACAGCAAACATTTAAATACAAGCAGCACTTACCCAGCATGCAGCATATAGCGCGCTGACGGTGCCCACGCTGATGCATCGCCGTTTGTTCCAAAAGTCCAGTTCCAGCGCTGAGATGCTTCAACGCTTATTCGACGCCGGATCTGTGCTGTAATACCTCCAACAAAGCGCTGTGCTTGTTTCGGTACGGCACCAAACGATCGAGTTCGGAATCCAAACATACTCCGCCGGTTTCCTGAAAAAGAGCTCTCGTCTTCTCCATTCTCGTCATAGGTACTGTTCTGTCCGACATCACTGTCATCTCGGCTTCGACTTTCATCTGAAATCGCAGAGGACGAGCCATTTTTTGTCAGTTTGGCTAGTTCGTCCAGCTTACGTGGCGAGGGCACCAAATCAATCGTTGCGATATCCACTGTTCTCCCAATATCATTGCGCGAAGGGTGGGCACCAGAAAAAGTAGTTTTGGCGTTTGCCCAAACTCCTGAATCTGGGCTTCAAATGAGCACTTCTCCACAGGGTCCGTTATTGTCTCGAGGTCGACTGATCCCTCGTACGACAAATAGTAAAACACTGCAGCACAAATTCCCTTTCAGATGCATCCAGATTGCAGCTACCACACATACATAAACAAAGGACTTACGGTTGTTAGCCTCAATTGCAGCCTCCCTCGTTGCTTGTAGCCAAAGATCAAATCAATCCACTCGTGAATGTGCTCCGACACGTATTCACTTTCAGGGCTTCCGATTAATTCGAACAAAAGTGGAAGGATTAGATGCCCACGCAGGAAGCTCCACGTCTCCAACCTACCGTCAATGCAGAGACAACAACATTAGTACACTAAACAATCACGATTGTAGAGATCGAGCAAACTCAAGGAAATCCTCAAATGGCCGTACCCTTGACAACTTTTGCGTGGTGCCCAAATCGAGGTTCTTTCCGTTGCAAAGCCACTCTTCGGGTGGTAGAGAATCATCAAAGAAAGCTGGGATGAGCTCCTTCAGGTCAGCATGGTTTGTATTGCAGCTACTCCAGGTGCTAGGAATGCTCTGGAAGAGTCGATCTGGGGCGTCGAACTTCCCGTTTTGAAGACAGAGCATGCATTCAGGGGCCATACGCACAAAATAGTAGAGCACGTATCCGGGGGTGGAATAGTGCGTTCCATACAAAAAGGAGGCGGCAACCCTTCATCCTCCATGTCCCGTGGCATCGCTTCAAATCGCGTTTTATAATACTCGAGACGTTCTTCGTTGAGCGCACCAATAGGTTTCGAGAGATCGCGGTACACTGCAGGGTCCGATAGGTCTATTGACGAGCTCTCGTAATCGTTCAGGATCCACGGGAACACCGGATATTGCGTAAGGTCATTCTTGGTGCGTCCGGCTGCATTATTCAAATACACTAGATAATCATAGTTCGACACCTCGCGCTGTTGCCACTTGCGTAACATCGACTCCACATCCGTTTGCTGCAGATGCTTCAAGTCTGGCTGGTTCACCATCATGTCGTACACATCGTCACGGTCATGGTGGTTTCTGAAGCTGAAGAAGAAGCTTTCGTCATTTCTGAGGAAGATTTCTAGTCCGGTCTGTTTGAGCATATGGCGCCTCTTGTACAAGTACTCGATCGTATTGTACGCCCAATTAAGCACGGGATCGCCCACATTGTTCACTTGCGCTGGTTGGAAGTACAACCGCTGGTTCGTCAGCATCAGACAGCCCGGGTACTTGAGCAGCGGCACAATTCGGTCCACCAGCTTGCCCTTCGTCAACAACGGACGTTCCCGGAAATCCACCAACAAGCTCGAATCGAACTGATCCGTCTGTCTCGGGGTGAGTACCGGTTCTAGTAGTGCCTCCTCGTCCACTTTGTTCATGACACTGTCCTTGTGCGCAAGTTCCCAAATGGGGCGCACATTTTTCAAAAATTCCTCAATTTTGGAGTGCAGCAGCGAGAAAATATACTTTTCGGGCACCCCAGCAGCGTCCACGGGCAGATCCGTGGTCTCTTTCTGCACGTAAGGGTGGTCCACCCCTCTTTCCTTCATCTCCAGCACCGAGGAGACTTTGAAAGTAAGGAAAATGGCACAATCTCCACCTCCTGGGTGGTCGTGCAGCTCCGCTACGGGCATCTCCTTCATGTCCCGGAAGAAGAACCTCAAAATGGGTACATTGTTGTCCTGCGGCTCGAAGAAGAACCCTCTTGTGCACATTTTCAGCCTCCCCTGCACCTTGCTGCAGCATCAAAAAGGTCAGTACCCAAATATAGTCCCATATTTTACATGCATGTAATTTTTGTATACCGGTGCGTCTCAGGATTGGGCTCCAGGTAGCGATGCACACTAAAGTCCTGGGACCAAATAAGAAAAAAGAGTACCAATTAGAGGCATTCAAAGGCGGAAAAGAGGGCGGGGGCTACGTACATCCAGGAAGAACTCGCCGTCTTCCAACAGCAGCAGGTTGAACCGCGTCTGCCCGCTCTTGAGGCCGAACTTGGACGCCAACATGGCGAGGGCGGATGATACAAATGAGATAAATGCCGCGGATGGCAGTTGAGCACACAAAGTGTACACCAAATCTAATCTGACTTGAAGTGAGTATGCATCACTTGTAGTTTGTAAAGATACGTCGTCCACCGAGATGGCTACACCTACCTACAAAAACGTCAACTGGTTTTAGTCGAGACTCTCCACAATTAGAGTTTTCACGCAACAATGCCCGGGGTGTCAAGTGATAGGGCGAATGCGTTGGCGACTGGAACTGCTCAAATCCCACTGCAAAGTTCCCGATGGAGGCGTCTTCGGAATGTGTGGAGGTCACTTCAAGTCGGTCGTCAGGGCTCGTACTCGATCGAACGCTTAGAAAGTCTCGACCACTACATCAAGACCACATCACGAACATGAGTGCTGCTTGTGTGTGTACTCACTCCGTTGCCATCTCTACTGCTAATCATACTGCTGGAATGCTTACCACTCAGACCACCGTCTGAAGGTTGGGCAGTTAATTGGATGTTTTGGATTCGACTTGCCTGCACAATTTTCACGATGACTTTTGCCGGGATGACAAAACTCGCCACTTTCGCTCCCAATTTCGATGCTCCAGTTTTAAAAGGTTGAGTGTGGCGTTTGGTGCAAGTGTGGCTTACGTAGCTACTGCTCTTGTGGCAGCACATGTCTTCGTATTTCCGATACCAATGATTTGGATTCTTGGAGGTTCGTTCATGTCAATGTATGTTCCAGGAATGGCACTTCTAGTGTTTGGATACGCTCCATTTGCGAAAAAATCACCTTGTCGACAAAGTCTGCAATGCTTCTCACGCTACTTCTTCTCTTACATGACGCTAGCCGGGGTATTTCCATTCTACAAAGTACTGTACGAGATTGTACCGAAAAACTATCGAGGGATAGTGATTATCGTGTTGCCTCTGTGGCGGCTTGCAGCAAAGCAATTTATGGTGAAAGCCACACGAGAGCTGGAAGACTTTATGCCAGAAATTGTTGCCTTCACAGTGGACTATTTCAGCGCGTTGTTTGTTTCTGTGTGCATGTCGACCTCAGGATCGCTTGATCTTGCAGTGCTATTCATTGCTGCTGACGTAGGACAGTCATTGCTGGAGCTGTACGAAGTGCGCGAAGTATCGAAATCCCTTAAAAAGATTTTACGACAAGACTCTACACATGGGCTTCAGTTGAGCAAGCCGAGTAGTGATGATCTGGTGTCGATGCTCCTTGATTTGGCTCAAGACCCCAACAATTTTCAGCAAAAGTCCCGATTGTGGGCGTGTCTACCTCATCCAATATCAAGAGAGCAAGCACAACGCCTGGAGGCATTAGACACATTTTGTCCCGGAGTTCCCTCCTTAAGTGCCGTTCAGATTCAGAAGAAATCGCCTCATCGAGAAAGGCTTTTCCAAAAGTCACCTATAGTACCAGTATCAGCATTGCCGGGGCCAACACCCTCAGAGATCTTGAAGGTGAGAGCTGATCAACCTAACGCTGTCGAAAATCAGCGCACAAAAGCAAACATGTCATAGCCGCTGAAAGCTCTAAGAAAGTCGTCGAACGAGGAATGCGGGCTCTTTTTCACTGGGAATATGCCGCTCTTGTTGAGTACGTCGAATGCATCGTCCCTCTTGTGTTCGTAGCTTATAAGACGGTTCTTCAACAACTTCCAAATGTTGTCTACTACCCAGGCGGTTCTGGTAGCTTCAAAGCGGACTCAGCTATGAATATTTTATTATTTGGTGCACTGGAAGTAGGATCATTCCTGCTCCTTAGCCGTTTTCTGTTGCGAAAGTTCGTATTTTCTCCGCTGTACCAGCTTGGGTTTGTGCTCGAAACCCAGATGTGTTCGATCCAAACTAAACTGTTCATCGAGACTGTATTACTACTGCAATACGAGCTCGCGCATTTTGGTAAGTGTTTCGTTGTGAGACTGAACTGAATGGTGAGAGTGTTTGACAAATATGTTCTTGCTTTGCAGGGACTGACTTTAGCTTTCGCTTTGAATGGCTTCAGGACAAGCGTTGAGAATTGCTGCTGCCTTGGCACGCTGGAACAGTCCGAGTATTAGTAGGTAATACAGCAAAGTGCGAGGACCGATGGGTTTACAGTTCTCACCTGTTTAATGATACTCAAGTACTCCACGTACTACGTAGTACGAAGTAGAAGTACACGTGTTTCGAAGTGTTCAAAGTACGGATTGTACACAAATCGGAATGGGACGCACCTTACTTGCGGGGACCAACAACGGAGCGTGCTGCGTCGTAGTCGAAGTACAAGTTGCAGCGCACCAAGTGATCTGATACAGTAGCAGCCTACTCAATACTACGTAGTAACATACAGCGTTCATTGTACCTTGGGGGTACAAAGATTTCGTTGCTAAGTGTTACTTCAAGTACTTCGAAGTAGAAAATTCGGTTCATTGGTTGGTACTTCGAAGTATCAGGATAGCGTCAAAACATATTGATTCATGATCACTGCCACAGCAACCGTTGTATCCAACTTTTTCGTTATTTAACTGATTTGGTTCAGCTAACCCATTGGATGCGGTGGGCTGCCCATCGTGGGCATGTTTGATCATGTCGATCGACTTCATTACCACCGTCCTGCGTACCATCTTGTATGGATAATGTCCATCTCGTCCTGAATGAATAAATGGTCGGTATAGGGGCCAGATACGTACTTTATTTTTATTTAGTTTTCTTGGGCATTTCAAAACAGGTAAACGTCGTGCTGTCTCGCAACCATGCGCAGTTGTAAAGTCAGCGAAGAAGCCGTGAGAGCTGGGGCACCAACAACGAAACAAATGCCACCACGAACGTCGAGATGGGATCGATTGGAGAAGAAATGGAATGAGATACAGGTTGGTCGGCAGGCTTCGTATTCTATTGAGCGTCTCGGGTACGAAAAGGGTCCCGAAGAAATCGACAGAGAAAGCCACAAGCTCAGGCATAAAATCTTCCAGCTGACGTGTGGAGCGCACTACAAAGTTCTTAGCAGCAAATTCACAGAGGGGCAAAATGATCACCACAATACTTCGGTATTCCAGAGAACGTGGCTGTAGATCACCTTGTAGAGCGGATATATTCCGATACGCATACTAGTGTAGAAGTATGAGCGAATGTCAGAATCTTGCTTGAAAGGCGAGTCCTTCTCAATCAGCACTGGTCCAAGGACCGTCCTCGTTATTAGCGGGGTATATATTGATAACGGTACCACGTCAAACTACATGTGTGACCAAAGAGATTTTATCTGTTGCAGATGGGTCCACAATCACCAGCAATGACAGTCTCGCATATTTCAGAGCGTATCGGTTCATCCAGCTCCATCGATGCCCACTTCCCAGAGTTGTCTGAGGCTCTCAAACCAACACGCACCGCTACTGAGGAACACAGCGCAAATACCAGACGCGCAGAAAGATCTACGAAAATGGCGCTGCAAAGGTTACAACTCTTGTTTCACTGCGAATACATGCCCCTCGTGGAGTATGTTGAGTGTGTTGTTCCGCTCGTATTCGCGACGTACCAATCGGTGCTCAGGGAGTTGTCGAATGCTGGTTACTAAGAAAATTGTCTTTCATCTTCCTGAACGTGTTTCTGCAGAACAAATTCTCGTTTTCACCCTTGTACAGTACCAACTTGCGTTTGTGCTCGAAACACAACTGTGTTCCGTGCAGCTTCACCTGTTCGTGGCTCTCCTACTTGTGCTGCAGTACGAACTCTTTCATTTCGGTGCATGATGGACGCCAAACGTTTGGCCTTAAATCTAACTTTTGTGGTTTGTTGTCAAACCAGCGGACTTTACCCTACAATTTGAGAAGGGATTGGTATTTTTCAACTTTTCTTGAATTGAATGGAATAAAACGTTTAAAAAGTTTTCACGTTTTTACTACATGTAGGTCCTTTTGGTCATGCGGTCTTGTAAACTCAGAGCCAAGAATTCAGTCGTACCGAGGACAATATGGTTGGTTTTGGAGCCAGGAGGCTAGAGCGCTTCCTCGAAGAGGTTAGATTTGAAGCCTCATTTAGGAATTGGTCAACGATGCCAAGAAAGAAGGAGATAGTTTGGGACTTCTTCGACGAATTCTCACTTGATCATCGATCTCTAACGTTTCGGATCATCAACCGACCAAGTGGAGAAGGAACTGCATCACAGTTGGGTGAAGAGACCGTTGTATTACAGTATGTAGCGACATCGCGCGCGAGGCGATCCGAGTGAGATTTTTCTCTAAATGTTTAAAACGTCCTCAGCCTGAAAAAGATGAATTGAAAAAACGTTTAAAACCTCGGTTTTTCAGGCAATAGAAAATGAACCAATCCCTAAATTTGTCCCCATGAAATCTCAGGCCTCACGTGTAACTTCTGATATGATAGCAGCAAATACCGGTAGTGGCATCTAATGCGATTTAGAAATTCACACCACTTTTCGGCTGCTGCCATTTTTGTGTCGGGCAGTTAATTAAAAGCTGCACCCGAACGAATCCACTCCAGTAAAGTCAGTCCACCGTCTTTGATTGAGTGTTGCCATTACCGCTACTGTAGCTGTCTGCTTTACTTGGAGGCCGAGATGTACAGTACTGTCGACACAAAATACCAAATTAGAGTACAATCACAAATAAAAAAGCTCCTCGACGCAATTCGGACCATTGTTGCCGCGGATGAAGCAGTCTCCGTACTGGGCCTTGAGCTGCCCGTTCTGGAACTCCTGCGTCTGCTCCATGGCGATGTTCATGAATCCGTCCAGACAGGCCAGCACGCCCTTGTACTCCACGCCGTTGTTGAGCTTGACGTCCACAGGGCGGCCCAGCACGCCCTTGAGGAAGTCGGACGGCGTCTTCTTGGTGCTCTGTTGCTGCTGCTCCTGTTCCGCCATCACTATTTCGCAAATGGACGTAATTTATGTGTGTACATATTTGCAGATAGGTGAATAACTTAGCTACGTATTTTATGCCATTCGCAAAATGGACCAAATGCAACGCGGATATCTTCGCGGCAAGGACTATTTCGACGAAGACAGCGGAGATGAGCACCCGCCGCCCTCAGCTGCTAGTGGCGGCAATGATGAGGACGAGGTGGACCCTCTGGACGCGTTCATGCTGGGAATTGACGCCCAAGTGCAGCAGCAGCGTGCTGCGTCGCCCAAGCGTGTGGTCGACAAGCCCCAAGTGCTCAACCACGATGACACAGATCGCTATTTAGAGGGGTTTATACAGGTACGTAAATACGTATTTTAAAATTGGTCGTACGTAAAATTGGATTTCTTATTTGTCCATATTTTACAGAGTACCATGGAGGTGGGAGCCGACTCGGACGAAGAAGTGTATGCTGCTGCTAAACAATTGGACGGGGACGACGCAACAGATGAAATGGCCAAGAAAGTGATGGAAGTTTTGACGCCAATTGATCATTCGGCAGTGCAGTACGAACCTTTTCGGAAAGTTTTCTACGCTGCTCACAGTGAGACAGCAGCGCTGAGTGACAAGGAGGTGGCGAAAATTCGATCTGAGCTGAGTGTTCGAGTGGATGGGGCTGTTGTGCCAGCTCCAGTGAGGTCTTTTATGCATCTCGGATTTGATAGGAAGATACTGGGGATGCTCATGAAACTCGGCCTGGAAGCTCCGACGGCGATTCAGGCGCAAGCATTTCCTGTGGCTCTTTCAGGTAGAGATCTCATTGGCATCGCCAAGACGGGGTCAGGCAAGACGTTGGCGTTTACGCTGCCAATGGTGCGGCATGTGATGGATCAGCGGGAATTACAACGGGGTGAAGGGCCGATTGCTGTAGTGTTGGCTCCGACGCGTGAATTGGCACACCAGACGTATGTGCAAGCGAAAAAGTTTCTTGCAGTGTATGGGGCCTCGTGTGCGGCGATTTACGGCGGAGCAGGCAAGTGGGAGCAGGTTCAAGCGCTGCGGAAGGGGTTGAGGTCGTGGTGGCGACACCAGGAAGACTTATCGAAATGATCCGCAAGAAGACGGCTCCTATGAACCGTGTGACCTTTGTCGTCCTTGATGAAGCAGACCGGATGTTTGAGATGGGGTTTGAACCTCAACTACGCTCTGTCATGGGTCAGATCCGTCCGGACTGCCAAACGCTTATGTTCTCGGCCACTTTCCGTCGACGAATTGAAGCGCTGGCGTTAGACGTGCTCAAAAACCCGGTGAAGCTAACCATTGGCCAGGTTGGCCAAGCCAACGAAGATATCCGCCAGATTGCAGTAGTGTTACCGGCCCATGGAGCGAAATGGCCATGGTTGCTGGCACACATTCGCGGCTTAGTTGATGAAGGCCGTCTGCTGATTTTTGCTGGCAGTAAGGCTGGCTGCGAAGAGTTGGCGAAGAACTTGGCAACTGCTTTCCCAACTGCACCAGCACTCTGCCTGCACGGCAACAAAACGCAGCAAGAGCGCACAGAAGCGTTGAGCAAGTTCAAGCAGGGGGAATGCCGTGTTCTTGTGGCTACTGACGTAGCTGCCCGTGGACTCGACGTCAAGGATGTGAAAAATGTGGTAAACTACGATGTGGCGAAAAACATTGACACTCATGTCCATCGTATTGGCCGTACAGGGCGCATGGGGTTGGAAGGCTTTGAGCCTGGCACTGCGTACACGTTGGTCACCCGCCATGAGTCGCAGTTCGCCGCTCAACTTGTTTACAATATGGATGTATCGGGGCAAGCTGTCTCATCAGAACTGCTTGCCCTGGCTAAACGGGATTCGCGTTTTCGTCGTGGAGGGGCTGTAGCTCGTGCAACGTCAGCAGGTAGCAGTGCTGGCGGTGCAGGAAGCTGGCAGAAGGATTCAGCAAATGAGGGATCGTCCCTTGCTCCGCGTTCAACTGGAGGGGTGGCAAAAGCGAAGATCGCGCTCTCGATGCAGAAGATGCTGTGGAGTTGGAGCGATGGAATGATAGTCGGCGAAAGAACAAAGCTGGCCAACGCAAAGGTTTGGGCTTTGCAGGAATTGGAAATGCCAAAACGCCAGGAAGACCAGGTGGGTTACGCGGGTTTGTGAAGGCATCAACGCCTGCTACCTCTACGTTGGCTGCCGCATTTCACTCAGGGTTTGTGAAGTCAACGTTGGGGGCTGATGCATCTGCACAACTTCCACCTGCACCACCAAATTTCTCGGTCATTGCTCCACCACCAGCAAGAAATGTGAGCTCGCTTGTTAAACCGTCAGCCCCTACAGCACCCAAACCTATTGCTATCGCGCCCCCATTGCCGTCTCCGCGACCAGCACTAGTCACCCAAAGTGCTTTTGCCGCCGTGTGCATTCCTTCGCCGCCGCCACCTAATGTAGTAGCGTCCACGCCCGAACCTCAAACATATCATCGAAGCGCCATGAATCAGCGTCGCGGTACGTCAAGATCAAGGAGTCATCATCGAAGTCCTCGCTCTCGTAGTCGCAGCGACTCAAGATCAAGAAGTCGTCGCCGTCGCCGTTCTCGATCAAGCTCATCTGAAAGTGACCGAGAACGCCGAAGCTCACCTTCTCGCGATCGCCGGCGTCGACGCAGTTACAGCTCCAGCCGAAGTCGTAGCCGGAGCCGAGGACGAAGCCGTGACCGAGAGCACAACCGGCGTCGTTCGCCTTCTCGATCTCGCTCACGATCAAGGCATGCACGACGGAGGCGTTGAGAAGGTCACTTCATAAACGAAATGAGGCTTGTCGTGCAGCGTAGGTAGCGAGGCAGTTCATTGCGAATGTCATTATCTTGCCTGCTCGCGTCATGATAACGAGGTTGGTCCAAGTTTATGTACACATGAAGAAATTGATAACACAAAGGATGATGAAGTTTAACAAAAACTATAGGGAAACTACATGATACTGGGGTGGCGGCTTATTCATCTGCCAAGCAGGCGATCATCACGTGGCTGCGCCCCATCAAAGAGCGAATCTATTGTCTGTCAATTCACGCCTGCGCCTCCGGGGCAGCAGCATCCTCTGGAGTTTTTCTACCGCAGCTGGCTCTGCACTAGGAGTTTCCTCCGAACTGCTAGCAGCGCTACTTTCCTCCTCCGTAGTCTCGGTCTTCATCTCCGTTTCCGTTGTAGTAGTTTCTGACGTGGCGGTAGATTCCGTCGGTGTTGTCGCCGTCGTCTCTGTGGACTCCTCCTCAGTGACCGTCTCCTCAGTGGCCGTCTCCTCAGTGGCAGCTTCGATGGGCTCAGCAGCAGGGGCTGCAGGGGTCTCAGTCGCCGGAGCGGCGGCTGGCACAGCCAGGTCTGCCGCGGTCACAATTTCCGGCACCGGCTCATTATCGTCAAAATCGGTTTCTTCCATACCGGGAATTGGCTCGAACGGAATGTCTTCGAAGGTGTCCTCAAATTTAGCCCAGCTACCACCAGACTCGAAGTTTGCCCAGCGATCAGAGCCCGCTCCACCCTCGCCACCCTTAGGGGCGCTCTCCTGCCGTGCAAGCTCCTCCTCGTCCTCCTCCTCACTACTGCTGCTGTCGTTCATAATTTCGGGAAGCATGGGCGTGTCGCCATCCTTTACATCGAAATCCGTATCAAAGCCGTTGGGGTCGGAGCCAAAGCCCGAGGCGCCTAGCATCTCGGCAAACTGTGCATTCAGAAGCTCGTCATTCTGGTTGAAGCCCATAACAGAGTACGGGTCCTCGCTTCCCTGATTAATCGTTACGCCACCGAGAGGAAGACGCTCGCGCTCGTAAATGGGGGCTAGCACCTTAGACGATAGCTCTTCCCATTTTTTCCACGTGACCTCGTCCTCTTCGAACAACTCCAGCACCGTGTCTGCGTGCCGCATCTCGTTCAGCGAACCCTCTTCGTTAGTGCTTCCACGCACATCCTCTAGCATCGTCATAAGCATGTTGCAGATGCGGTGAAGGTGACCCACATATCCAAGCGAAAAGCCCTTAGCAGCCGCCGTGGCTTCGTCGTTCTTCTCGTGCGCCTCAATGATCCGCGGCAGCAGGTGCGCCTCCTTGACTAATCCTACCAGCAGTTCGTGACTGCCACTTTCTAAGATGCCGATCACCATGCTCTCAACGTCTGCGTGCAGCATGTTCACCGACTCGAACTTGAAGAACAAGTCCAGGCAGATCTCAATTGCGTGATGTTCAAGTAGCGCGATATCCACCTTCTGGTACTTGGACTGCATGAGCAGCACAACGAGTCCGACCATCTTTAGTCGACGCAGTCCCAGACGCGGGACCTCCTGGTGACGCTGGTTTCGGATGGTACCCGCGTCAGCTCCGTCGGCGTTCAGGATCGCGCAAACCAGCGGCAGACGCTCAACAGCGCAAGAAATAGCGGGCGGCATCTCATCCGTCGCACAGTACTGTGCGTTCGTCGCGCGCGACAGCAGCGCACTCAGCACGGAAATAGCACCTGTCATGGACGACACGCTAGGGGCAGCATCCTCCGCCGGAACAGCCAAGAGGACCAGCTTCTCCGCCACTTCCTTGCTCTCCAAGTGCTCCAGCAGCGCAAACGACACGGGGGCGCTCGAGCTGGCAGGCGACGCCGGGTCGCTCTGCTGCGCGCGCGTTCCGCAGTGAATAATGTCCACCAGCACTTCCGACGCGTGCTTGTGAGCGTCACTGTCAGCCTCCGCGTCGGCCAGCGTGGCCAGCAGCAGGTCCACGACGGTGGGTTCGGACTGCCACGTCAGCGTCTTGTCCTTGGCAGCGGTAGGAGTCTCACTGCCGCTCAATCCGTCGTCCTCGTCCGCTCCGTACCATGAGTTGGACGGCGGGAAGCCCATCGACATGCCAGGGAAGTCCATGCAGTCGTCCATGTAGTCGGCCTGGTAGGGCTGCAGCAGCCGCTTGAGCAGCTCAGACACGGAGAAGCTGGCGGCGTGGCGGGCGAACCCGGCCAGCAGCTGCTCCGAGTTCTTGTTGAGCAGCGCCGTCATCTCCTGCGGCTTGCGCACCATGAGCATCGTCACGATCTTCTCAAAGTACCCGGCAAGACGGGGATCCAGTGGGCCTGTCTGGTACAGGAACTCGAAAAGGGTCTCGACTGATTGGCCCTCGGAGGAGCTCACGAGCGTCTCCGTGATGCTCGTGATGTCGCAGCAAATGACCTCGCAGGCCATGTACGGGTACTTGAGCGTGCGCAGGTCGTCGGTCGCGTCCTCAGGGCTGCGCACGACGTACTCCACGAGCTGAAGCACGACGCCTTCCTGCGAGAGACTAGCATAAGGGGCGTTAAATAAACATAAAATAAGAACTCGTCAGGTCCGAAATTAAGAATGCGGAATGACACCAAGGTCCGAAAATAAGAAAAGCAGAGTGATGGTCGTACAATTCCAGCAGCTTCGTGTTGCGCGTCTTGACCTCCTGCACCAGTTCGTCCTCCTGCAGCACCTGCTCCAGCGTGAAGTCGTCCTTCTCCAGCAGGTCGTTGAGCGGACTCGAGATGTTGAAGAGCGACGAGCCCTGCGCCCACACGCTGCCCTCGTCGGCCATGGCGGAGAACAGCGACATGGTACGTAGGTCGGTCTCTCTGGGGAAAAGGAGCGAACTCGGGCTCCGCTTGGTTCTGGGCCGGAGGTTTCTTCTTCCCTGGTGACTGCGGCGCCACCACCTTCCCCCTTTGAGCGACCCGTTTTTGTGGGAAGATAGGTAAGGCAAAAGATTAAGATGAATGGCATAGACAAGACAAGTGCGAGTGAGATTATTACTGTTGAGGTGGACAGCGCAGGATTCTCCGCAACACTGGGGCTGGGGGCAGATTCGGCCTGCGGATTGGCTGAAAGGTGACGAGACTGTTTTTGTCCAACCACACCGCGCGCTGCTTGCTATTTTTCAAGGCATGAAGCACATGAAACATAACGTTAACAGAGGAGCTGTGATTTTAGATCCGGATTGCGATGTGCCGACGCGTGTGATAAGCTGCGGATCTCTATTGTAATAGCACTGGGACGGAATGCGCCGGATTGTGTGACACTAATCTGTTGCGCGTGGTTGATTGGGGGATTGGTGGTAAACTGTCACATTCCGACCACCAAATGGAGTAATATCAAGAAGTCGTTGAGGCTGTATCTTAAATTTATATAGTAGATGAATAGTACTTATGTAGTACTACCGTAGTATTACTTAGCAGAAACCAGTCACTGACTGGAGAAGTTTAATATTATATTAGTTAATGGTGTGCTATTTTGTTAAACCCGGCCAATTATAATACCGGTACTGGCCACCTACTGATAAGGTAGTTCGTCGAAGGTCTCGAGAAGCTGCGTACGTTGACCTCGTACTACCAGCGGATTAACATGTTTGCCAACAGCTACTGTCCAATTCTAATTATGCGAATGGTGGCGTTCTCAGTGAATTTCATGAGTACATATACCCTATTCTTTTCGGCGTTCGTATCAACTGCGAGGTCCAGGCCCTTGACAGTTCTTTTCATCGCGACATATACTGGTCAGTCCGTTCTCGAATTTCGCGAAGTGCGAACTAATGCAAAAACTTTTGCTACAACATCTTGCTCGCTCCCAAAGTCAAATCTACCAACTTGGGAGTGATTCCAGCTTGTTGACGACGATGCGTGCTACAATACGGGATTCCGGTAGCTTTCGAATGAAATCACTTGAAAGTGTTCGATGTTGGGCTTTTTCTGCTCTATCCGCTTCCAAAAGAAGTTACACAGCTCGAAGCATCAGGTGTATGTATATCAACAAAAGACGAACCTGCCATAGAAAATGGCAATCTTTTTCGAAGAGGTTCTACGACAGACCCAACGTGCATCAATTGCACCGCTATATTAGAGTTCAGATCAACGCGATTAAATAACACAATATACACCTTATTATTATCAATTGCACCGCTAGTGTTACCAGTAGCCTTAGCATTAGAGCACTTGGCTGATCCTAAAGTAATCGCCATAAAGTGCAGCTACGGAAGAACAAGACGATATGAATTCGAGGCGTGCCGACAGATCAACACAGTTTGTGCTGCAAGGCCTGCAATTCCTGTTTCATTGCGAGTATGTGGTGCTGGTTGGATACGTCGAGTCCGTCGTTTCACTAGTTTTCATCGTGTACAGATCCATTCTCGAGAATTTACCGAATATCGTGTATTATCGAAGTGAAGCTGGCAACTGGACCATGGGTGCCGCAACAGTCATTCTGGTGCTACTTGTGTGTTGGAAATCGGGTTCCTACATTTCCTCAGCACCTTCATGCAACGGATGTTTGTTCTGTCGCCTTTGTACCAGCTTGCGTTTGTCCTAGAAACTGAGTATTTTCCCGTACCGGCCATCCTCATCGTATTACAGTACAAACTCCAACATTTTGGTATTCGCAATAGCTTTGTCAGCTTGAAAATGAATCGCTCTGTTACCCTTCTAACTATTTGATCTGTATTTGACGGAACAGGCGCAGACTTTACTCTCCGTTTTGAGTGGCTGCAAGACAAGGATAAATAATTGCCGAGGTCGTGCTAGATTTTAAATGAGTTGATGAAACTCTCCCGTCGGCTTTGCAGGTATTATTTCTGCGTTTGTTTGTCAACCGAGGCAAGGTTTCTTCTTCGCCTACAGTTATGCAAACAAAGTTTATTCAATTCTACTGTGGTAGGCCCTTCTACTGTACAAAGTTAAAATGGGATCTATTTAAGTCCGGCGTGCACGTCTATTATGATAGACTATATCGTCACATTTTGCAGGATTTTCAACTCGAGTCACCTCTTTGGCTACTATTAATACATGTAAACATGTAGTAGAGCTTCACAATGAACTCGATACATGCAGCTTCGAAATCTCTACCGAGAACCATCGCAAATACTTCAACAACCGAAAATAATTGATAATGCAAAGCTTCGCCTTGAACAATGTTCTCGCTCGAAGCTCCTTTGGTGGCATCTAAAGAAAGTCACACACACTGACCAGCATGTTTGCCAACACATGTGCTACATAATTACTATTGCTTCCAATCTACCAATTATGAGAAACTATTTTTATGGCGTCAAAGCAATATGCCATTTCGAGAAGTTCTGTCAATGATGACAGAAGTTTGGAGTGCCCCTCGTAGTGTTGACGCACCCAGGCCTGCCGTCTTGACGCAGCTAAGGCCACAAATTTCACTATGGAAGCGTCTGGGGAGAAATGGGATAAAATCCAAGTCGGTCGGCAGGGGTCTTACTCTGTAGAGCGCCTCGAGAGTCTGGATCATTACTGCAAGACGAAGTCGAAGACTCAGTGATTCTGGTGTGTGTGTTCACCCCGTTTCCCGCATTATTGACTGCTGTGTTGATCGAGTGCATGCCACTGCGAGACCCAGCTGATGGTTGGGCTGCCAATTGGGTCTTTTGGGTCCGTGTGCTGGTGGTACAATTGATCCTTGCTTATCTTGGTTGCACTCAAATGCTTCGATTTATACCGGGACTCGATTTCGCCTTTCGTAAAAGAATTTTTGTAGCGACCGGGGTGGGCTTCGCGGTCTTGGGGGTTGCCTCGTAGCTGCAAATACGATCAGGTTCCCAATGCCGTTCATGACGCAGCTCGCATTAATTCCGACCGGTATTTTCATGAATATGATGCTTTGGATCGCCTTGGGCTCAGTTCTGTTCGTGAAAGAGTCACCACTGAAAGTTCATTGTGACAGATACAACAAGATCTTCTTTACGTTCTTGGCGCTTGCTGGTTCGTTTCCAATTTATATGGTGCTTTACGAGCAGGTGCCCGAGCGGTATCGTGGCTTAATTGTTGGAATTCTACCAGTTTTGAAATTTGCTGCAAAACATTGGATGGTACACGTCACGCGTGAGCTAGAAGACATGAAGCCGACACTGGTGGCCTTCTCGGTGGATTTCATGAGTAGCATATTTGTTTCGGTGTGTATGTCAACTACAGGATCCATGTCCTTGACAATTCTCTTCATCGCGGCAGATATAGGTCAGTCCATTCTCGAACTTCACGAGATGCGAACAAATGCGAAACTGTTGCTACACCTTCTCGCTGATCGTTCCCGAGTCCATCTCTATCCTAATGGGGATGATTCCGGCTTGTTGGCGATGATATCTACCACGATACGAGACACTGGTAGTCTTCGAATGAAATCTTTTGAAGGTGTACGACTCTGGGCCTGTGTACGCCATCCGCTTTCGAAAGAAAAAGAGACACATCTCATTTTACTCGAAGCATCAGGTGTATACCAAGCCAAAGAGGAACCTGTCACAGAAAGTGGCAATCTTTTATCGGAGAGTTTGTGTTTTCGACGGCACGGTTCTCGACGGATCCAATGTGCATCAATTACACCGTCACGGTTACCAATAACTCCCGAATGTCTGGAACAGAATTGATCTCCATACAGCCAGCAGCTACACACGAACTGCACGATACGAATTCGAGGCTCACCAAAAGGTCGAAACAGCTTGTGGTGCAAGGTCTACAACTTCTGTTCCATTGCGAGTATGTAGTGCTGGTCGAGTACGTTGAGTGCGTCGTTCCACTAGTTTTCGTCGTGTACAAATCGATCCTCGAGCAGTTACCTAATATCGCGTATTATCCGGGTGGCGCTGGCAACTGGACCATGCATACCGCAGCTTCCATTTTGGTGCTAGCTGTGACGGAAATTATGACCTTACTTTTCCTTGATACCTTCTTGAAAAGGAAGTTTGCCCTGTCACCTTTGGATCAGCTCGCGTTCGTGCTCGAAACTGAGTTTTATCCCGTACAAGCAATTCTATTTGTCACTACCCTTATTGTGCTGCAGTATGAGCTCCAACATTTTGGTGAGCTAGTTTACCACTTTGACAATGTATTTTAATACATTGTGTGATATTAAAATATCACTCTGTCATCCTTCTAACCTTTTGATCTGGATTTGATGGAGCAGGTGCAGACTTTACTCTTCGTTTTGAGTGGTTGCAAGACAAGAAACAATAATCGTGGAGGTGCTAGAATTGAAATGGGGTTAGTGAATCTATCCCGTCGAAGTCTTTGCAGCTGAACACGGCCATTTCAGACACGAAGTCTGCTTTATCATCCAGATATAATTGAAAGTTCTCCAACTTACTAAAGTTGATTTCAGCTTCCACCTCAAGTGGTTTCGCTTTACCTAGTAGCGTTTAGTGATAATCTCGGGTTGTGCCGGTGATAATTGAAAGTTCTCCAACTTACTAAAGTTGATTTCAGCTTCCACCTCAAGTAGTTCTGCTAAACCTACTGTAGTAGCGTTTAGTGATGGAAAATATTATTTCCGAGCAAATGGCGGATTGTTCGCAAGCAAATGGGATCAGAGGTGGTTTTGCAAGCAAATGAAGTAAGCCAAGCAAACTTAACTGCTTATCGAGGCTGTTATTCAAGCATCAGAGTAAGACATGTACTCTGGAGTACTTTATTCAGAAACGTTTAGTAATGCACTGTATGCTGGAAGCTAAGTATTTTTGGGCTCAGGATAGGCCTCAGAGAGACCGTTTACCCCGAAGCGAAGATCTGCCATGGTCGGCGCGTGAGCCGAAGTAGTTGCCCTAACAAGGGGTGCTATATATTTACACTGTACCAACGCCTTGACCGTCATGATGCGAATCGAAATTAGCGGTGCAAACGAGGAGCTCACGAGCCCCCGATGTACGTCATCTCCCAAAATGCCGACCCAAACACCCAACTTGACCCGTATACGACCCAGGCGAAAGTCTGTTGACATACACATGTGCTTGAAAACCCACTTCCTTACACTAAGTTCGCACCACTTGCTTGCGAACCATCGATTTGCTTGAAAAGACGCCACGAAATGGGCTTGCTTGAAAATAAACCTTTGTTTGCTTGAAAATAATCCGTACCCGTTTAGTGATAATATCGGGTTGTGCCGGCGAAACGATAATGTTCCAGCTTCTAGCATTGTCCCCGCCTGAGTATAAGCTGTTCTACGATGGACACTCAAGAACAAGTCAAAAGAGCAGTCGAAGGCCCGATTCTCGCTTTTGAGGCTGTATAGAGATTGAGCAATCGAAAAACTTACTCCGAAGTAACTTACTTTTGTACTTTTGAAGTAGTACATGTATCACTGATTCGCGGGGATTTCTTTACGATCATTTTGCCCAGAATGACGATGCATTGGCACTCAATGCAGGCAACTGAGTTGGCTCTAGGCGCTCTTCAATTTTCTTCACGCAACCGTGATGACACATGCGTAACTCTTCGAATGTTGCTAGTGTCGGGTCATTGAGTGAGAGCACATTGACTACTTCATCTCCAAACCGCTGTGGACGAGGAGGAGGAGAACATCGACAGGCACCGGAGATGATCGACTCGCTCAGACTTGTATGCAGTTTCGGCTTCAGAATCGAGAAGAAGCTGCCTCCTCGACCAGCCTGTGATCCATTGCACGCCTTGGAGCACGGATACCCCTCCATATTCAGGTCCCCGAAGGTTACGTAAGCGTTAGACGTATTCACGTCACCAGAGCGAGGGTTGTGAGTCCCCACTTTGCTATGCATCATAAAGCGTCAAGAAAATCGCGAGTATCAGTTTTAAGCACAAGTGCATCATCAGCCTTGCCTACCATGGTTGCCGTCAGGTACGCGTCCGCCGACAAGTTGCCAGGTAAAGTTTGTGCTGACATCGCTCATATGCCAACTACAACATCAACAGATCATATAAGCCTCATCGGCTCACAGAATCAACACGATCAAGTAAGTACGTACGAGGCTTGTAGTAGATTCTCGATATTGTACGGCGCCGACCCATCCGCATTCAACTCCACACCTGTAGGTGGATTGTTTAGGCAGAACTCGTGTGGGGTGTCACTGAAGACGTCTCCTGCGCAAATGGTAGGAATACCGTAGCTGCCATCCCACCACGAAGCAACACTCACGTCCGAATCTAGCATATCTGCAACCAGAGCCCAAGGCGGCACAGCAGCTCGCGGGCTCTTCACGAGTACCAAAACTTCTTCTTCATCGGTAGGTGATCCATTGCCGTTCAAGTCCTCCAGATGTTGCTCCTCCTTCAGTGGCTCAAAGACAAAAGACTTACGCCTTGTTCGTCCTTCATCACCCGACAATTTAAGTCGAAACTCGACTTTCATCGGGTCCGTAGGCTGCTGGTGCGGCAGTTCCGGGTCTAGTAGTGCGTGGTAAAACGCCGTGGCGCTCGTATTCTCCTGCTTCGCCCCATCAGCAAACAAATTTGCACTCCCTAAGAGATCATGCAGCACTTCGTCCTGGAAGAAGTTGCTGGAGCACAGTCTCGCGAGCTGCAGCTTCTCTCCGAGCTCTCTCAGTTCCCTATCTCCCAACGACATGGCCAGCATGTGCTGTGCGAACTGCACATTGTCATCAGCCTGGCACCCAAGTCTCACGAACGAGTCGTTGAGCGTCGGATCGGGGAAGTTGGGCGTCGATGTCTGCAGGAAGAAGCCTCCACTGCCGTCGTCTTTGAACGCCACCGCTCCTTTGGCGTGGGCACTGAAGAGATCTCCACCTCCACACACGCGTTTGCCTTCAAGTGCCTCTTCCTCTGGAGGTTGAAAAGCTGCAGCGATGCCATTGAGTTGGTCATTGAACAGTGCCCAGTATCGACTGCTGTCTCTCTGCTTGAGTGTGTGACTCACTGGGTCGTTGCCTCCTTGGCCCAGACAGTCGTAGCCCATGTCTCGAAAGTGTCGAAACTCGGGGTTCTTCGAGTCCGCGTAGAGGTAGCAGAGTCCCGAAGCTCTGGACTCGAGTCGGGGCCAGCCAGCTGTGGGCACATTGCTGCAGTCGGGAACGGGACAGTCGCACGGCGTGGGGACCACGTGCGTCTCCACCTGCACGTGACTCGGCAGCTTGAGCACAGCCCACCATGCCACAGAGTGACCGAAGCCGTCCAACGCTCGAACAGCAGTAGCTGCTACTCTGCCGACCACCAAAAGCTGCAGCACCACTCGAAGCAGCATGTTAATCGTCATGGACGTCAATGGGGACAAGACGCTAATTAAGGGTTAACGGAGACCCAGGATCGGATCCCTCTAGCAGACAGGCTTGCAGCCACAACTGGCTCCGACGAAACGCCAGGAAGCCAAAAGATATCCACACATCGCGAAGTAAAAACAATAAATACCGAGACTTTTATTTGACGACAGGGTCCTTACATGCGGACCTAGTGCTTGGCTTTCATCAACTCACAAAAATCGTATCTACACAGCCTCTCTCGATGCTGGTAAGGTGTGCTGCGTCGCTGCCCAACGCGCGCTCGTACTCCCCGAGCGCGCGCTTCATACCCGGCAGCACTCGCAGCGGACGGCACGCTCATAAAGAAAATAGACGTCGTCACCGCGACCCACCCACTTGTCCGCTCCGTTCGCAGTCGCCCCTTCAGATGGGAACGGACTGCGGGACGCCGCTCATGGGCTTGAGCATCTTGCTCGCGCGGTCCGTGGGGAACGCCGGGCGCTCGCTGCTCATCTTGCGCTTCTCGCCGACCGAAGGCTGGGACTGATGCTGCTGTGGCGGTTGAAGCTGCTGCATCGGGTAGTGCATCTCCGGCGGCATCTGCTGCTGCGGAGGCATCTGGTTCATCATCACCTGCGGGTGCGGGAAGGTCGGAGGCAAGCCTCGCGTTTGGCCGTCGTGGTGATACGCCGGCGCGTACATCTGGTTCGACATGGGGTGCGTGGCCATCGCGGTGTGCATGATCGGGTTCGCGTTGTGCTGCAGGAGCTGTTGCGGCGGCTGCTGCATGGCCGCCACGTCCGACTGGCCGGTCTTCTGGACAGCGTCGGCCGCGCAGGACGCCGCCTTCCTCTTCTGGCGAGCGAGCACGCGGCTTGAACCCACCTCGAACGACGTCGACATGCCCGAGCCAATGCACGCGTAGTAGCGGCGGTCTCCGGCCACCATCTGCACGAAGGCCTCGAACTGCACGTAGTACTTGACGTTGCGGCGCTTGCACTTGCCTTGGGCCATGTCCTCTGTGTACTTCCAGACCTTGGGCTTGAACTCGAAGCACGCGACGTTGCCGTCCTGCTGCACAAAGTCGGGCAGGCGTTCTCCGGTGATCCACTGGTCCTTCATGGCGTCCATCTCGTCCATCTCGACGGTGCGGCCAAGCATGCACTCTCGGATCACGGCCTCCTCAAAGGCCACGGGGATGTTCTCAAGCGAGTGGACGCGTCCCAGCAGCACGAGGTCGTCGAACGTCACGTTGCTGTTGAGCGTGACTTCCGTGACCAGACTGCCCCGGCACTTGCCCCACATGAAGTCGTGCTGCTTGAGGTCTTCGATCTTGATGGCCGAGTAGTCGCCGAACACTTTGCAGCTCGGGAAGCACTGCAGGTTGCGTCGTCCGTTGCGCCAGTACTTGAGCTTGAGCGGCGTCTTGACCTTGATCATGGCTTCCTGGGCTGTACCGGAGCCGCCCGATCTCTGCGCCACGTCACTGTACGGCTGCGGGTACGCGTCCACCTCCTTCTTGGTGGTCACATCGAGCAGCGGCGGGAACGAGTGGCTCGTCGTGGGCAGTGGCAGCATGGGGTTGTACATCTGCGTGGACCTGGGGAAGTGCATGCCGACCTCGTGGTGGAAGCTGCGGGGCTCCGGGTACTGCGACTGCGCGTACGGCGTCATCCTCGACTGCGCGTAGCCCGCGTACTGCTCTGCGTTGTTGCTATAGTGCTGCGACGCGCTGGACGTGACGACGGCCGACGTGGCGCGTAGACCGCCGCTCACGTCGTCGCGCAGAGGCGGCGAGTACTTGCGCGCGTACTCGAAGGGCAGCGGGTCGGCTGCGTAGTCCTCGGAGATGCTGGGGCCCGGCTTGGCGACGTATTGCATGGCGGAGGACGTGGAGGGCGAAGGATACGCGTACTGCTGCATGGGGTTGCTACTGCTGCTGCTGGCGTACGGCAGCTGGTACGCGCGCTCCTTGACGTCGTCCTTGGGGCTGCGACCTTGGGGCGGCGTGAGCGCGGCGCTGGAGGACGGCGCGTACAGCTGGTTGAGCGTCATGCCGATGGCCATGGGGTGGGATGCGAGGCCACGTGACACTAGCGCCTACTCTCCAGGAGCGAAATCGAGAAATGAGCGATCGGACTCGCTGCGACTTGCTTTGTTACTGTCGAAGGGCGGCGCGGCTGTGTTCCACTGTTGGGTGAGCGCAGACAGCATCCCCTCGCTATAAGGATCTAAATTATGTGGCGAGCTGTACCGTGGATCACCGCTACAAGAGAAACGTGAGGAAGACTGACGGCTCTCGTTGGGATTTTCTACAGCTTGCCTTCGACTCGCTTGGTCCAAGTAACGACAGGCTGACGACGGCCCGTGCAATGTCCCCGTTATCTTAATTCATATCTTGTTTGCACGCATTCTTTTTCATTCCTCAAGTACCAAGCTGCCTACTATCGCACCACCAATAGCAATAACTACATCGTAACTTAGCTGTTGTTTAGCTTTGTAGATTATCAAACACCAGTTACTGTTAGTTAGTGTGTAGTACAATTCACAAACATGTTTGCGGAGTTCACTGAGTAATGCACGTCCACGCTTCGATTTCAAATTCTCCAAATTGACGCACCGAAAGCGAACATTCCGCACAACACCAAATGCATCCAAAGCGCTCTCCATATCAGTCAGAGCTACCGCAACCGTTATTCCCAATGAAAGCCATAAATGGCAAAGCCATATCTTCATTAGCGAGCGCTTGTCCAGGACAGCCCTGCGTGGCGAAGTTCGTTACCGCATCGTTGATATCATTATTCCCACATTTATCATAAAGCGCACCCATTGTTAGCCAATCAAATCTCTTATATAATCAGCAAGCATAAGATAAACTATAGTTAACAAAGCCATTATAACCACAGCCCTGGTGTAGATTAGGTAGGACTTATGATTTCGGCGATACGGTAGTGGCTACTCCGCCCGTCTGCCATAGACTTGCGTACCTGCGCAAGATCCGTGCTCGGCCCCGTCGCTGTTCGTGCTGATCGCTGATAGATTGAAGAATTTCAAGGCGAAAAGGTTCGATACTTTGACAAGAGTGACCGGTCTCCAGCCAACAGAAAGGGCCCAAAAGTGATTCGAACGCAAGGCTTTTACGGGTGCCAATTGCTGCGGCACCTGCCACAGCGACCCGAGCAATGGCAGCGTGACGCTGTTGCTAACAAGCCATCTGCACATCGGGCCAAGTGTCTGTTTTCGATATTGCAGCTTGCTCTCGTTTGTTGGTGTTGTCCGCTGCCACAGTAGAGCTGCTCGGTGTAGTCACCAAGAGTGGCGCCTAGAGTCAGATCGCAGCTACTGAATTAGAGTGGGATATGATGACACAGGTACGTCGTCAATTTGTAGCTGCACACTCAACGTGAGCTATAATAACCTCGCGAAAGTCGGCGCGAAGCCTGCATCAGCGTGGATCGTACATGTAGCGCGACGTAAATGAGCGTCTACATCGAGCGCAGTCACGCCCAAGGACAAGGGAGCCACCGACAGGTACCTAAGCGGCTCGGCCGCGATTTGACCTGCTCGCCATCAAACTTTGATTCAAAGAGAGCGCGGTCAACCGCTAACACTCACGCGCATGCTGTACTGTACGTACGGCCGCCAGCTTCAAGAAGGCCCTCGAGGGAATTCCGAGTCGAGCGGAGAAGGGGACTTTGAAATCATTCAAAGCGAGACCAGCCTTTGCTGGATTTCCCCGTTTGCCCGCCGTCGCGTCGACGCAGCTTCCATATTCGCGGTGTTGTCGAGCGTCCTGCATGGGGCGTCTTGCGCTAGCTGCTAAGCTTAGTGATGTTGGTGGAGGTGATGATAATATCTTTGCTTGCCGGCGCTAAACTAAATGCCACCACCACGTCAATGCCTGTGGGAGCGGCTTCAGCTTTTTGATTTGACTTGGCCTCACTAT
This sequence comes from Phytophthora hibernalis, assembly GCA_012656075.1. Classification (NCBI taxonomy): domain Eukaryota; phylum Oomycota; class Peronosporomycetes; order Peronosporales; family Peronosporaceae; genus Phytophthora; species Phytophthora hibernalis. The sequence continues at coordinate 85,143 of JAAKBF010000020.1, forward strand.
ACTCGCGATAGTCGCATGATGCGGGTCCCACGTTGCTGTCCTCGTTTACAGGCAAAGGATCCCAGCAAGCACAAACACCAAAGCCATTTGCAGCGTGCACACTGTTACATACATCGACGCCAATAGCTGTCACCGACGCTGACAGCCACGCTGACCATAACGCGCGTTACTCAGCCTTATTCGCACCGCATCAAAGTCTCCGGGTCATTTTCGCCGTCCAAGCGAGTCTGCTGCGGACGAGTCTCTGGCCGTGATACCATGCCAACACGATGTGCTGCCTTCTGGCGACTTTGTACCGGCTGGTCGCGGCTTTCATTAGCTCACGGTTGTGCTTGTCGTGACTCGTGATCTGGAGGAAGTGACTCCGCGGGCGCTGGTCTCGCTCGCTCGTACAGCAGCAGCTGGACCCGCGGAGCAAAACTCCTCACGTCGCGGCGTGGCGTCGGGTACACTGCCACCACTTGCTAAGTGTGCGCCAAGGTTTTCCTCGCGTCTCCGAGCTCGCCTTGATGGCAGCTCACCTCACGCTCGGTGAGTGTGACCAAGGAGTGGCATGCAAATGGGGGCGGAAGAAAGCGGGCAACGCTGGCCACGTTGTCCAGTCTATAGGAATGGCTCACCGCTGCGATAGTGGGATCCATGGCCAAGATGTCCAAGACGACACTGCAACGAGTGTACATGTGCATGTTGTACATGTTCACCCGCCGAGAACATGGCCAAACACGGTAAAAGTCCAGATTGCAACATGCCACGATAATCTTGATAAATAGACGCCTGCAGCTAGCACACTACAACAAAACTACTCAGCCAACCTGCTGCATTGCAGCCTTGTACTCGCGCATCTCGCGCTCGCGCTGCTCGGCTTCGAGTAGCAGCTCTTCCTGCCGTTTTGCCTCTTGTTCCGCCACAACGGCGCTCTGCACGCGGTGGTACGTGGACGAGATCGGGATGTCGTCCGCGCTGCGAGATGACTTCCTGGGTGACGGCGAAGGAGGCGACTGCACAACCACCTCTGGCACTCGGACAAGAATCACGGCTAGCTCATTTGCTACGTCCGTGGCCTTTCCTTGAGGCAGTTCGGGCTCGTCGACTTCGGCCGCTGGCTCCTCGTCATCCGACTTGTCCATGGGTGTGCCATCACCTCGGTCCATGAGCATATTCTGCACTGCATAGCCAATTGCGGGCCCCACTTGGTTCCCACTATCGGGTGGGGACAAGATGGGTGCCACCTCGGTCGTCGTAGCTGCATATTCCGTGCGTGGAGTCACCTCTGGGCACTTGGACGGACAGCAGCCCATTCTCGATGTTCGCCTTTTACTTCTGCTGCAATGAGCTAAACGTCCTCAGGCCTAAGGTCAAAATGGCTACATCTTTATGTATCACTTGCCAGAAAGCTTAATTCAGTACACAATCCAAGCTCACTTCAACAAGATCGACCAATCAAGAGCTAGCTACTCGCCAAGGAAGAGCGCCACGCCCGCCAGCACCCAGCGAGCCCTATCGCCTGAAATGGGCATCGAAATCTCTACCAGCACGCGTTCCCTGTCCGTGGAGTAATACAGCGGCGTCTTGATGCAGTTTTCCTTCTCGTACATCTCCTGGGCGTCCTCGCGCACAAACGCCACGTAGCAAGACGGCACTGCAACTAGTTCTTGTGCGTCCGACACAGCTTCCAGCAGCGTACCTCCTTCAAACGAAGCACCTTGCAACAGCAGCCTCGTCAGCTCGAACCACTCGACTTTGGAGCCGCTCAGACGCTCGCGCTCCCAGCAGGACAGCAGCTTCATGCCGTCCATCGAGCACTTTTGCTCTCGTGCGCTCTGTTGACGCAGTGCATTGAGAAACGTGCCTGGATGCAGCAGCTCCGACATGTCCAGGCCTTTTGTGAGCAACTGACCACTGCCCACAGCTTCCTGCCACTCGGAGAGAGCACGTTTGCGCATGGCGAGGCCTCGCAACCAAGTGGCCACAACCTCGCTGCCTTCCCACTGAGCTGACCAGTCCGCCGGGACAACGCCCTTCAACAGAGCTTTGGCCACAGTCTGGATTGCCGGTGTCAGCAGACCAGTGCCGTAGATCACCTTCTTCAACGCCTGTAGACTGGAGTTCACTTGCTGAGCCAGATCCAGCGCGTAGTCATTCTCTAGCGCCACGAACGCGTCTGCAGGGGCCATTACCTGCAGGTTCTTCCCGCTGCTAGACGATATCGATGTGCCTTCTAGCTGAAAACCAGTCGTGAGCTTACCCCACGTCTCCAGCAGTGGACCGAGTTGAGCACGCCACTTCTCGCGGTCGAATGCCGTTGCTTCAGCCTCGCTAGAAGAGAGAGCCTTCAGCTGAACGATAACCTGGCCGGATAGAGAACGCTGCATGGACCGCTCGATGTTGTCCGGCAGTCCAAACATGGCGGGGGCATCGACGTCCGGGAAGCGGTCGATGATGTCGAGGAAGTCGGCGTGCTGAGCGCTTTGAGGGAGCTTCACACCACGAGTCACGCTCTTTTGTCCCGACAGCAGCTCTTGACTGAAGTATTCGTTCAGGTTGCAGCGGAGCACGCGCAGGTCGTACGGGTTGTCGATACGTCCACCGTAGATGGCGTTCTCCATGAGCCCATGAAGCGATTGCCAGTCGATGCCACCAGAACCACCTCCACTAGTCTGACAGGCCAGCTCCATGACGTTTGAGCCTGCTCGGAAGTCGCCGAACGAGAACTCGTAGAACTTGGTCCACCCTTGCGGGATGTACGTGCGTCGCTCTTGGAGTAGTGCGTGGAAGAACGCCAACAGGAAGAGTAGCTGAGCCCGTGCAGGGAGCCTTTGCCGATGAAATCGGGATTCCATGCAGCATACGTGCGTTGCAGATTTTTCTTCATGCCAGGAGGAGACTCGAAAGTGATCTTGAGACTCTGCTCCAACAGAACGAGCGGGAACGCATCGTGCGGCTCCGTTGTGAGCCATAGTCGGAACTTGTGGCTCGCCGTGAGAGCACTAAACGTTTTTCTAGAACTGGTAGCCAAGCAATAACGAGATGGAGATTCTGCAGACATAACCACTCGCCGTGCTCTGCTGTTGACTTGAGCAAGTTCAAAGCCTTATCCTGTTGGCCACCACCCATAGCAACCTCAAAGTAGTGTCCTTTTCCAACGACAGACGTCGCTACTTCTTCCAACTCCTTCGAAGGATCAGCTCCTGCCGTTGTCAGCAGAAGCACTGGTGTCGTGTTGGTAGCCTCTTCCGTCCCGATGACTTTAAAGTCAAGTGACGGCGGAGTAAGCGACTTGAGTTGCATGACGCCGCAGATGAATTGAATGATAACACTCTGAAGTCGATCGGGACGTAAGGCCTGGACAACAAGCAGCTTCTGAAAAGCGGAGAGACCTCCTGCAGACCCGGATTTGTCCATTTTCGGGTGGAAGTTTTGCTCGCACTCCATCGATTTCGACCATCGAATCCACATGTCGTGGCTTTCAAACTTGCATTGCTGTGCCAGACGTGGTAGTGCCTCCACAAACTGTGTGAAAGCTTCCTTGCGCTCAGGCGACGCCCATTCTGGAAGTTGAGAATGTCCACTCGATCCCTTTTCGTTCTCAACCAACTCACCACAAAAGAATTCGTACTCGTTTTTCTCAAAGCACTCAGGGTGCATCCCATGTACCAAGTGCAATCCAAACATTGGTCGGTGCTCTTTAAAAAGTGCACGACCCACAAACATCAACATCTTGTACTCGAGGATAGGAATCAATCGCAAAATTCGATCCTTCGTGCTCGATGACTCCATCTTCGTTGCCAAGGTAGCCTTGAAAAGCCCCAAGAACGAAACTAACGAGAAGCGGTACATGTGGTTAACAGCACTCAGCTGTTTCACCAGGAAGAACATTTTAGCACCTTCATGAGCGAACGGGCAGTACGTGTCACGTTTTTCATCCAACTCCTCAGATTTCTTCGCCGATCGCTCAAGTGCGTTCTCAATCTCAGCACTCGTAGCTTTCGTCTTTGTGAGGGATTCCACGAGGATGGTATTTTCCAGGATATCTCCTTCTGACGTTGCAAGTGCCTCCACAAGCTGCTTTTCAAGCGCAGCAAGCTGCACCTTGCAGTCTTCTTCCTGGCGAAGTAGTTCACTCTTCTCCTGTTCGAGCTCGGGTTGCTCGTGCTGAATAGTGACGCCTAGAAGCTGACCTTCCAAGCCAGACTTAGTGACCGTAAAGTTGACCACGTTGACAATAGCAACTGCGTCGGGTGCTAGTGGTGGTGACGGATTTCTTGTAACCAGGTATAGGCGGAAGTTTTCGTTGTAGTCGATCACCTTATCACCCAGCGCAACAACAAATCGCGGGCCCTGATGAATCAAATCTTTACGAACCAACGGGTACAGGTAGGGCTCAACGTTGTCGACTTCCAGAATCACGAGCGTCTTTCCGAAGCGAACAGATTGCTCCACTAGGTTTACGAAGCGTGCATCTTGTGACTGCACAATGGAAAGTGGGCGTGTTGTGTCCTTTGCCAGCTCGGCTTGCAACCACGCTGTGCTTGCACTGGCCGGATCAATGATGAACGGACAGCGATCACCACTAGAATGGGAGACAATCAGTGCATTTTCCATCGATAGGTTGTCCGATGGAAGGCCCATACTTTTCCATGTGAGCAATTCACTCTCGGAGCTCAACAGTTTCCGGTAGTCAAAGTGAAGGCTGCTTGCGGGGCCATTAGAGTTAGCGTTCTCTAGGATATTCCGCTCCCATTCCTTCACGATACGCTTTCTAGCATCCTCTGAGCACTTGCCAAGGAACGTTGTAAAGGCCGAGGCAAGTAACATGCGCACAGGTAGATCGGTTAGACGGCTCTCGAGCTCCTTCACTTGTTCAGACCAACGATGCTTCTCGCCACCCAGTTTGCTCAGTAACCCCTGAGCCTTATTCAACGTGCTCTGAGCTTGCTCCAAGTTCACGCGCAAGATCTCGGCCTCTTTGGTCTTCTCTCCGAATTGCACCTTCATCTTATCCACCGTGATGTCGATCTTCTTCAGCTCGCTTTCACATTGCTGGAGACGCTGTTGTGAAGCGTCAAGCGACCGCTTCGCCTCAGCAAGATCTGTTTCAAGCGGTTCGATCTTGTTGAGCACCATCGAGTACTTGAGATTGGCCTTCACCCACGTGGCCAAGGTGCAGCAGCTACACTCACACGGTAAATAGTTTCATGGTCGAAAGACGATGTTTTGCTCTTCACAAGTTTTGTGACAGCCTTGGAAATCTCCGGAGTGATCCGATGGGCATCATAGTTGAGAATATCTTCCTTCACACCACGGTTGCCGAGGAACTTCTTCATGGAGTTCCAAGACGTATCCTGAATGCCCAAAAGCATCAGCACAGCTGAAAGCACATCGTGAATGGGCTCAGGCGGCATCTTCAGTGAGCGGATCTCATTCAGATTGTCACTCTTGATGTTACCCACAGCTTCCATGGCAGTCTGGAGAATGGTGTGATCTCACTCAACTCCTGTTCAATCTCGCGCTTACGAGCATTCGTGGCCGATTCGGCCTTTGCTAGCTGCTTCTTGAGGTCTTCAACCTCTCGGCGGTTAGTAGCAGCACGATCCAAAGCGTTTGTGATCTCTTTCATGGCTTCGTCGGCCGAAATCTGAGCAGCAGTCAAGTCCTTCTTCTTCAAGACAGCATTGCGACTTAGTTCATCCACAGTCACACTTGCTTCTTCCAGCTTACTCAAACCGCTCTTGAGATGGCGGATCTCCTGCACAATTTGCTTGCATTTAGCTTCGAACAGCGTGCGCCATGTCCCTAGAAAGCAAATGAACTCGCGTGGTGTAGCCCCAAACTCCTTACAACTCGCGTACAGACTGGTGATGAGCGGAGTAGTTTTGATAAGACTGTCGACGAGCTCGGACCCGTTCAGCAATAGTTCTGGCAGTCGAGCCATGCTGGTGGTGTTCCATTCTCCCATCCAGACAATTGCACAGCGTGTGTAAAGCGCTGGATTGCTCTCGCAACGCAGTACAAACTGCGGATTTCGTGAATCCATCGCGAGCACCACGTGCACAAACTGCTGAACACGAGACACAAAGAAGTCGTACACTGTACGAATATGTTCCTGACCGCTAGCCCCGATGCTTTCAAGCATAAGCTCCTTGAGTGGAGCGATCTGTGGCTCTATCTCCTCGTGTGTGTACAAACCAGGAACTTCTCCTGAGCTCAATAAAGAGTTAGTTAGTTCCAAGATGGCATCTTGAGTAAAATGGTGGTCTTCCAAGTAGAGCACGTAATGTTGTCCTTCCACTCCAGCTTTCACTAGCAAGCTCTTGAGATCAGTACGGAAGCTACCAGCATCGTAATTCCTGGTGACACTCGGAGAGAACATCGTGTAGTTCAGCATGTACGAGATAAGTGTAGCAGCCGAACGTCGACCGACACCGGAGTTTCCAACGAGTAGCATTGAGCCTCCTAGCTCCGACAGGACGCGCTCGATGATAGTCAAATGCTCAGGATCTCATCAAAAAGCAGCATGTGCAAGTCCTTCTCCTCGCGCTCATATAGCACCATACCTTGCGTGACTACTTGAGAAAATTCATCACTAGCAATTCTTTGCAGAGATGCTGCTCCCGCTGTAGCGTTTCCTGCAGCATCTCCACCAACACTTCCTCCAGCTGAACGGCAGTGCAGTGAGCTGAAGTATACATCCTGCAATTGAGCGGCGTGACGCCACTGCTGCTTCAAACACTGTTGAGAATGCCGTCAAACTTCGATTTGGCTTCATTGTCCACGAGTCGATCACGGAAAAGACGACGTGCTTCATGTGCGAGTGCATCGAGTACATCTTCATGTTCGAGGTCATACCGAACAAGGGCAAAGACCCACTTGGTCAGATCACGTGGCGTAAAAGGTAGTGACGCTGTTCGTCCACCGTGAATTTGGTTTTGATAGTGTCGTAAACCTCCACCATGCTCTTCGCTAGTCGATCACGGTTAGCAGAATCGCGCCAGGTAGCAGGCAGATTCGGCGTGTTAGAAGGGTCGAACACGCCCTCGAGGAAGGTTGAATAAACTACGGCAAGCTCTTCGGTTGACGGATAATCCATGTAGGCAACCTTCACGATCGCGGTAAATCGTGTGGAGAGCGGATGGCGCCCCACTGTCGTTGCAGCATTCATGGACGCAACGAGCTGAATTTTTCCACCCCAAGGAACTCCAAGTGCTGATCGTAGAACCCGTTGAAGGTGATCAATTGCTGTAGGAAGGCAATCAACATGCACGTGTCGTACTGGTCCGGCTTTGGCAAATTGATATCCTTGAGATAAAGCACGAGTCTTTCAGCATCTCGAGGGCGGTAGACGCGACCTGTTGGCGTCGAGAAAAGCGAGCAGCACTGAGCGATTTTGTGAATAACGTGGTCTGCTGTTGTCTGCGCGTTGCAGTGCAACACAGACACTGTGACGCTTTTAGGTTCTTGAAGGCTTGACGGATCATCATGTTCTTGCCACTTCCTTCTGGCCCAACAAGGATGAAAGGCTCCATCTTCTCTACCCACGGCTCGATAAGTTTTAGACCTCGTTGAACACTCACAGTTGGCACGACGGCATCCAAGCCATTGACTAAGAGGTCTTTACGGTCCATTTTACCATCCATGGAGCCGTACGTGTCGCGCTTGGTCTCATACGTGTAAAACGTTGAGCCTTGACAGTAGCAATCAAGCGGTGAGCTCATGTCGGGAGGACGCTCGTTCGCCATCATGAAAAGTGACTTGGCAAACGATGCACGCGACCCCATAGCCAAGTTCGCCCCGAAACCGCGGATCATAGCGCAAACAAACTCGGATCGAGTCGTGGCCGACGCTACATGGCTTAGCCCATTCATGATAGTACCGACTGTAGTGGTAGCCACGATGGCATCGTACTTGTGCAATTCTTCCAAGCCTCTTGTGAACAACTCGTCGATCCATTGTCTCAATGCATCGCGTGTGTTGTTGGTACTTGGGTCAGAAGGAGGTGAAAGTGTGAGAAGCCATTTGCTTACGAGTCTCTGGATGACCATATCCTCATCGGAGAGGAAGATCATACCCATTCGCGAAATTGTTGCGGGCGATGCGAATCGCAGGTCGTGCGTCTCAAACACGAAGTTGACGTTCGGGCCGAAGTTGATACGTTCACCGTTCGGCAGAGTGAGCAGGTGATTGTCGTCCAACACCGAGTTCAGCGACTCAATCCATTCGGGGTCAACGTCGCCATCGCAAATTATCCACGAGCGAACGTTCTCGGGTTCCTTAACAACCTGTCGAGCTGCTGCAGTGAGGACACCGTCTTCCCATTCTCGAGTGTCCAAGTCCATATGGCCTAGTAAACGCTCGCGAGGCATTGACTTCGGATTCATAACATGGGTCTTCACAAGTTGACCGCATCTGATCAATGCTTGCTGGAGAACCTGCCACACTGTAGACTTGCCGCTACCCGAAGGTCCTACAACCACGCATCCCATGCGTTGGTCCAGTGACTCCTTCAGCTGCAGCATTTTCCTGATCTGTAGTTCGTCTACTTCCAGGAAGAACGGTTTACTTGTCATGACTTCACGAATGGCATCACCTAGTGCGCCTCCTGCAAGATCGGCCGATTCAACACCAGGGAACACATCTCCGATAAGAGCCAAGAATCTTGTCGAGTCCACGAATGTGAGCTTTGATAGCGTGTTGATCCGCACAGCCTTGATGAGGATCTCGGTTTCTTCTGCCGTCGTCATTCTCATTGGTTTGCTGTCCGCCGATTTCGATTCCTCTTCTCCATTACCATTAGACTTGCCAGTATTGGTAGCGCGATCCTTCTTCTCACCCTGCAAGAGTTTTCCAGCCGTGTTGAGTACTGCTTTCAGTGCACGCAAACCCCAGTCGTAGTGCTGCTGGCGAGATAGCAGTTGTCCAGACAACGTATAAAGTGAGACAACCTTTGAAGCAATGTCTTTGGCTTCGCTGAAACCTTCCGAGTAGAGGATAACTTCCGCGATGAGGTTGTTATCCGGTCGACCCATTGCCACAGGCCGAAAGAGTGCCTTGAGGTTGTCAGGAAGTTTTGAACGTCCGCCATACCCTTTTCCGGCGGGGTTGAGTGTCACAAAGATACCAGCGTTGAAATCGACATCCACGGAGCGATTCAACAGGTTAATGTTTCCTGTTTTCTCCTTGATGGCGTCCTGGATAACCTGAATCTGCTGAGAAATGGCAGAAAGTTGGTCCTCCTTCAGACGATTAAACTCGTCAAAACACCCCCAGGCACCACATTTGACTAAGCCGATGAAGATGCGACCCATAGATTGGAAGTCGATGCCCTCATCGCAGTTGAACACTAACACTTGTCGTCCAAACTGTCCTCCCAACGCCTTCACAGACTCCGTTTTACCTGTACCAGCGGGTCCGTACGGATTGCCTCCGAAACCCATGTGCATACCTTGAGTGAGCGTAAGGTAGCATTTGTCTGTCAAAGGTGTGTGCACCAACTTCGGCGCATTGCCCTGGTATTCGTACGTGTAGGCAAATTCAGCGTCATTCATCCGTATCAAACACGGCGGTGGGTCTTTGCTGGACTGCTTTCGGGTATCCAGATAGAACCGAAGCTGCTTCTGCCAGATCCAGTCGTTCACGGATCGACAATTGGCAGCCAAGAGCTGATCGCACACGTCGATATGGTGAACTAAATCCAGGACGAGCGCTTTAACTTTGAGACTCATGAGCAGCTCGGTACTCAGGTCTAATGACGTCAATTCGCGCAGAGTATCCTGTAAACTACGCTTCAGCTCCAGGACCCCACCACTTTTGATTGCCGCCTCAGCTTGTGAGCAGAATCGGATCTGTTCCGTTAGACACAGCACTTGCGATGGGAAAGCATGGTAGTCTGGAGCACTAATGCTCACACACTGCGCTGTTTGAGCGCGAATTGTACGACGCATCTCGTTCGTAAAGGTTTCAAGCCATTCCTCGACGTTGATCGTAACTGCGACCGGTGTGTGAAGCTCCACACGTTCGCCTGCAGCACTCAGCATCGCCACGATCTGGTCTTGCTTCTCGGAAAACTCCACTCGATAAACGCCTTGGTAGAGTTTCTTGAGGTGGCTCTGAATCACTGCAGGGTTTTGAGCCTGACCCAGGATTTCAAGCAGGTCTTCATCACCAATGAAGTAAAACCGCGGCATACTCGAGCGCTTCTCCTCGAGAAAGTCAGCCAGGGCTTTCTGGCAGCGCTCAAGTTGATCGACCATAGTAGTAAGACGCTCCACTAGTTGTGGGAACATCAGTTCATCAGCCAGGTTGAAGAGCTTTGGATCTCGTTCGACCGAGCCCATAATGTCTGTGAATTCCTCATCCACACGACGGAAGCGACTCTGCTCAGAAGGCAATGCGCCTTTGGAGAAAATCGGCTCGAGGAAAACCCACTTGCGCTGGATGAGGTTGAGCTGTGATAGCACCTGGTCGAGCGTGCTCATCTTGATTTCGTATTGACTTGCCTCGACCTCAAACGGCTTGAAGAATTGCGATTCCTTCAGCGATGCTAACAGCGACTGGTTGTCACCTAATGCAAGCGTCAGGTCCTTCCAGTCCTTGATGATAGCGACGCGGCGGCCGTCGTGCTCGTGAGTTAACAGTGCAAGCTCGGCTGTCTCTGTCCAAGCACGAAGTTCTTGTAAAGCATCGCGAATCGTGACTTCTCCTTGAGCTCTGGCATGAAGCACTTTGACGAACTGAAGCGTAGCTGGTAGCTCCAGTACTGGGAACACGTCCATGAAGTGCTGTACAATTAGGTTTTGCTTCTCCACGCCACGAGGGAACCCAAGCTTTCGGAAGAGCTGCGTCCAGTGATCGTCCTTGAATGGCTCGCCTCGACAAAGTTTGAGTGTAGGCATTGCTCGCTTCACATTTGTGTTGAATTCGTTGATCTTGTCCACCACAGCAGTGCGCTCCGCACCATGTGCAGCTTGCTCCTTAACCGCATCTGCCCATTTTTGAGCCGTGTCTGCTAATGCGAACATGTTCGTGCAAAACGCAAACCAGTCTTGTGCTGCAATAGTCTGCACTTCCTCTCGGAACTGTCGGTACGTTTGCCAATTACGCTGGAGCTTGCCAACGTCGTCTTCAAGCGCTGGAAGACCGTCAAACACTGGTTCAGTCATTGAAAACGCTGCACAATTTGACGTGAGTGTGGTGCTTCGCGTCTTCAGCTCGTCTAATTTCTCGCGCCATTCATCCATGGAAATGTACACTTTAGCTAGCGCTTCATCCTCCCATGACGGCACTTCCACTGGACGTAGCGCCATCCACCGCTGTCGGAACTTGTCAATCTCGACGTTGCATTCGACTACCTGCGATTCGATTTCTCCCTTGAGACTTTCACGCTGCTCGTCAATCATGTCGTTGAAGGCCTCCAGAGCGATTTCAAAGTTCTCCCAGCGTGTTGGAAGCTGAGCTAGGCGAGCTTCCACCTCACTTGTATCGAGACTCGCACCACTCATACCAGCACTGCTGCCTCCACCAAGTACAGCAAGAAGCAGCGTCTTCTTCTTTTCAGCCTTCTGGAAGTGAGATTGAACGCCTCCTTTGCGTGCATCAATGTCCTTCCACTCCACTTGGGCAGCACCAATTTCGTCGATAGAGTGTGGACGTTTGTTCAAGCTCTCCATCGACGCGTCCACAAAGTCCTCAACCACTCGAATATGGTTCAAAGTACTTTTGCGGAGCGACAGAAGTAGTGCATCCGCAAACCGCTGCACATGTTCATCTAATGTCCGCTTGAATGGAACTAGCGACAGGTGAATGCAGTCCACTCTAACAAAGTCCGGGATCTTCTCACTTTCCTTTCGTTTGGTTCGTAGAGTTTTGAAATTGAGTTCCCAATCTGCCGGCTCTTGTAGTGTTGACTCCATGAGCGTATCCAGGTCAAGATTGCTACCACCTCCCAGTTTAGCTAGGAACCCCCAGTGCTCGTATTCAAAGAGTAGACCTTCGAGCCGCGTGAACAAACGCTCACAAGACTCGTACACTCGTACGAGGTTGCGTGCGTTGGCATCACACATTGCTGCAAATACCTGCGAGTTTGCAAATCCTCCAAACTTGGTTGGTCTTGCCACAAACTTCTTCATCGCCTTGTAGTACGTCGTACGCAGCTCTTCAATTGGAGGTTTCAGAACTAGCGTTGATCCGCCAGTGGAGGAAGTAGCTAGTGCAGCAGATGCTGTTGGGAAATGGAGCTCGGTCTTGATCTCTTTGATCTCTGGTAGGTTTTCGTTTAGCATCTCCAGACCGAGCTGGTAGCCGGATTCGAGCACCTTATAGAGCTGGTGGTCCCAGTACAGAAACCACTTGGCAGTGCGTGCAGAGTCTTGCTTACGCGTAGTTAACTGTGCACCGCGCTTGATCTCGTCCCAGCGTTCCTTCCACTTCGACGGGTAACGCAGCAGATCTACATCTAAAAGGGCGAGAAGTTCTTCACCCAACTTCTCATGAGCGCGCTTGAAGCGCCGATTTTCAGCTGCCAACCGGTCCGCTGCAGTTTGAAGTTGGCTCACGTATTCATCACACTCGTCCAGGTTTGCCCACGTTACATCCTTGCTCTTGGTTTTCTGGTTCTGGCTCTGAGCGATACCAGGACGTTGCACGGCATCTTCAAATGCCAGCAGCGAATCGAGCAGCATGGGCTTCTGTTCGTCGATGATTTGAGCCTCGATGCTGTTGTAGAAGTTAGCCACCTTTTGCAGTGTGACACCAAAGCGGTAGTATTTCTCCGCTTCCTCAGCCACCTGACGCACTCGAGTTGGGACCCACGCATCGCCAGCTTGTGCTGCAGTCTGCTGGGCCGAGAGCTCTGTGAGCTGACGGACATCGCGCAGCAACGTAACAAGAAATTCACTGAAGTTCACGATGAGGTCGCCACTCTGCTTGTCAATCTGCATGAGTCTACCACGCAACCGAAGTGATTGACCTCCGTCATTCTCAGCATCTTCATCCAACGCGCGCAACATTGAATCCTGCCAGTCGCGCACACGATCTAGGACGAGACCACTAGCTTTCTGAGCTAACTTATCGCACTGCTGCGATAGACGAGGGAGCTGGCAAGTCAGCCAGTACACCGCGGGCCAAACGCTGCATATCTGCTACTCGACGACTCAGCGCATGAGCCCAGACAATCACGTTCACGTCGCTACTTAATGTCTTGCCTACATGCATGCCGCTCTTCTTCTCTCTTGCTCCAGCGCTACTTGAGCCGAGGTTTTGCTTCCGAGTCTCGAAGTCGCTATCAAGCTGGTCAACATGCGCCAAAAGCTGTGCCAGCAGGGCATCACGTTCACCAGCTAGTGCCTGAGCCAGCGTAGGCCGCTGCAAAAGGTGCTGATAGCGCTGCAACAAGCGTGCAGCTGCACTAGGTTTTGAAGTGACGGCGCGGAGTCGTTCACGCAGCACCACTGCAACTTGTGCCTCCATGGGAGCGAGTGAGCGATCAAACTCGCTTAGCGCACGTTGCCATGCAGGCTCTGTGTACGCGTTGAAATACAGCGGACGCAGTCTCTCAAAAGGTCGAAAGCACGACTCCGCGAGTTCGTCTTCTTGGTTCTTCCCTCCACGAGAGGGTAGCAAGGCGTGAAGCTCCTCGTACGTTGTGCGCACACGCAGAACCTGGTCGAGCCGAGTGCTCAATTGCTGCACTCGCTGCACTTGAGAAGACATTGGGCCCTCCCACATGTGCTCACCATGCGCCGGCCACATCGTCCCAGTCAACGACTCGATGCTGCTCCGCCACTTCTCGCACAAAGCCACACCTTGCTGCAGCAAATGGTGCACTGCATGGAATGAAGCTTGCCACACATTGCCCTCGGACTCCTTTTCACCTTCATTCAGTGCTTTAGCCTTAGCTAGCACGAAGCTGTTGATGGCTCCCGAGACAAGCCCAAGCAGGTGGTCCATACGTCGCTGGGGGTACATTTGATCCCGTGCTAGATCAAGACGCCACAGATCGTCTGCAACGTTTGAAGCGTCATCCAACAAGTCGGTCATGTCGTCAAAGATCAAATCCCCAGTGGGGCGGAGAACCGTTGGTGCACCGTGTCAAACGCAGCGCTAAACTTCTTGGCTCGTCTGGCCTGTCTCGAGTCGCTCTGCATGGCTTCCCAGTACGCGAACTCGTCGCTCATAGTGGCGATGCTCATAAGACCCTCGTCGTTGCCGTCACTTGGTGCTGCTTTGGTTTGTTTTCCTCCCTGTATCAAGACGGAGCCTGCAAGACCTGCATCCAGCTCCAGCAGTACGTCTTTGAGCTTCTGGGACAACTGACTTGCACGCGCGTCGTCACGCAGCAATAGCGGCGCGTACACTTGGTGCAGTGTCTGGTAGAGACTTTGTAGTGGCGTTTGCAGTGCTGAAGCTAGTTGCACACTCGTGCTCATGTTGGCGGGCGTGAGAGGTGCCACCTTCTGCAGCTTCAGGAACGCCGCCGTCTCGTCATTGTTCCCGCCCTCCTCGTCCTGCAATAGGTTCGTCAGACGAATGTCTTCACTCCCGCTGGCCAGTCGCGCGTGCAGCACATTGCACTGCAAGTCGTCGAGGAACTGCGTCAGCGCCTGCTGCGAGGCCTTTTCTTCACTCAGACGCGTGTCCCGAGGCGCCCAGAGACCGCGGAGCAGCCCGGACAGGTAGCTCCGCCTACCGTCACCAGCGTCTGGGTCCATTCGGATGCTACGACGAGACAAGATCCCTTGTTGTTGCGCTAAGACGGAGTGACAGCGAGGAGACGCCGAAGATACTTTTCAAGTACACCACTTCAACGTGATGTGCACCACATTTTCAACTTCAACTATGCATTTTCAGAATCGCGTCGCTTCGGTATTAAATATGGGAGGGAATGCTGTTTTTAGGTGTCAGCAACGGACTCCAGAACAGCCATGCCGACGGGCAGCTTGGACACGTGGCCACCCGATGAAGAAGGCGACGATCTTGACGAAGAAGAAGACCTCGTGGGCGCTCTGGAGAACTGTACGCAAGAGCTGAACAAATTGTGCGGTGGACTGGAGCAGCTCGAGGCAGAAGATGGATATACCGCGGACGTCGATGACAGTACAGACACGCTGGCCTCGCTGGAAGAAATGTCGAGTGAATGTGCTGCTTTGTTGGCTTGCCTTGAGGGCGGAGATCATGGGTGAGAAGGAGACATTGTTGAAACTTATTCTTACTGACTGACTGGGCCTTTTAGATTCGACGGAGCTGACGATGGCAACCCTCAAATGCTGAATGAACCGATCAGTATTACCTATCAACCGAAGGAAGAGAAGGAGGAGCAGAAGCTTCAGGTTTGTCACCAAAGTTCGGTGTTGGCGAATTGTTGTATCAAGTCTTATGCTATCGCGGAAGAGAACGTTTTGAAGGCCACGAGCGATGAAAAGCTAGCCCATGAACTCGACACATTTGCAGTGGAGCTGAACAACTTCGCGTTGTGTCTGGAAGAAACCACGAGCAAGAAAGAAGCCGATGTAGTCTCTCTGGAAGAAACCAACACAGAGGAATACACGGACGATCCCCTAGATCCAGCAACGCCCTTCATTGACAATGACGAAGCATGTCAGATTGTTGAGAAAAAGTATGGCAGGGGGAACGAAAATGCTGCTGCTGCTGCTACTGCTGCCATTGCTGCTGATAATGGAGGTGATGCTGACAACAAGATGGCTATGTCGACGGATGGGAAAAATTCAACCCACCGCAAGGAAGTATTCAGTCAGCGAACCAAGGACGCAATTACATTGCACATCAAGAGGCTGGCGCTTCAAAAGCGCCGATTTGGCAATGGAAATCATTTCCGAGTCTCAAAGAATCCGGAACCAGACGCAGAACAACAACGTGTTGGTGGGGTCAAGGTGGTGTTGTCAAAGTTCCAAAACACGAGTTTTCAGCAACATATAATGCGCCAAAATTTCGCACGACGAAGACAGCAGCAGCTTAAGGAAGCTCAGCGTTTCGTTGAGTCTACACGCTTGCGCGGAGCAGTGCGCTTACCACAACATCAGTCGGCAAAATCGAAGAACGGTACATCACAATCTCAAGCTAAACAAAAATCAACGTACCTGGACCAATTCGCGACAACTTCCACGAATTCTTTGCCCACAAATGAGTTCGAGCCGCGCTGTCTGTGTGCCGTCTATCTATACGGTCTTCGTCGTCTGGGAACAACCTATATCACGTTCAGTTCGCTCGCGCAGTTTGAACAGCGCGCTCGAGCGAGGTTCGCGATTGAAAAATCGCAAGTATTTATCGAGAAGTGAGGGAAGCGGTCTTGCCTGAGCCTAAAGCAGGCGGCCCTGCTCGCCATTTAAACCGTTTACTACGAATTTCTAGTCTTGAGCACGTGATCGACGGCGATACACTTTGCATTACCCAAAATGCCTACGACGACATGACTATCTTGTGTGACTGGATGAAGCGGCGACAGCGTATTGTGCACGGTTTTCAATTCAAAGTACAGCAAGCCCCTTCCAACATACCTACTTTCACAGACGAAGAGCTGACACCGCCAGAACCAAAGTCAACTGGCAACAATGTGACTAAACCACAACTATGGGACTCAAATGGCCGCACTATCGGCGTTAAAGTGCAACATGTCATTTAAAAGCGCATCATCAGATTTTGGGGCAAACATTACCACGGAGGTAAACTGTCAACGATTAGAATTTACGACTAGCGATGGTGAACTCGATTACTTGGGTTCACCGTGAACTTCATGGCCGATGGAGAGCCTTGAGAGCAGTGTTCATTCACTGGCAGATTTCCACTTTTGGGCCTTAAAAATGCTGGAGAATCCGACTACGTCGACGCAGCAGGAGGCTCGGCGACAGGTTCCTGTGACGTCGGAGTAGCTGGAACCATAGCTCCAAGCAGTCCCACGACGTTGTTGGCCAGGGCACCCGTGTTACCGCTAGTCGCAGCCGAGATGATACCCGCAGCGTTGCTGTACACGGCAGGGTTCGTCGCCGCACGAGCCAAAAGACCAAACAGATCCTCGTTCGAAATGGTAGGCACATTTGGATTTCGTGCCATCATGTCCTCGATGGTGTGGACGAGTGTCTCGACATCGCTCTTGGAGATGATGCTGCTCTCAGATACCATGACGTTGTTGCCTTGTTCATTAACGGGCTCGAGGGACAATTGAGTGCCACGCATTCCGGATGTCATCGTAACGTGATCGGCTGCCAGCACGAGCGACACCAAATAGGCAAGCGCGATAGCGACTTCAACAATCGGCATTTTCATCGGGAAAAGGGAAGCAGGTAGTGGTGGAAGCCGACTTGAATACTTGGAGACCGATCGAACAATGTCTTTGGGGGCACCCACTGCAACCTCAGGCAAAGGGAACATAGAAATCGAGGAAAACACCTCGCTCGTCAGACTTTGCATCGTCGTGAAAATGTGTTTGAAAAGCGTGTAACGCTCTTCACGATGTTGCAAGGAATTATCAGTGTAGTGGGTTCAAGGACGACATTATTGTGCTGTTACCACTTCAACCCAGCGAGTATGAAAAATACAAGTTACATCAGTAGTATAATACTACGTTGTACATCAACTTTGGTCAAAACTTGTTTTCTCGGGTTGTCTTAAATGGTTGCTGCTCAAGTTTTAACTGCAATAATGAGGCTTCACGACACTGATGCATGCACGAACAGGATATTCATCACTGCACGCTTGTTAAAGGTAAGCAGCTCACAAAAAGCAGCTCACAACACGGCCCGCTTGGAACTGGAGGGCTTACCATCCACGATAGCCATACCCACGGTAACCATAGCCACGATAGCCACCGCCATATCCACGATAGCCACCGCCATATCCACGGTAGCCATAGCCCCGGAAGCCACCATATCCATGGTATTCCTGGTCATTCGGCGCCGCGGCTTCGTTCTCAGCCTCGACCGGCTCGGGCTCTTGCGCATTGGCGAGCGCGGCCACGAAGGCGAAAGCAGCGACGAGAGCGAGAGAGATCTTCATTGCAGGCAGGTTCTTCGGTTGTCTTGGGAGTCTTGAGATCAATTGCGAAGTGATTCTCTTCAGCACCTGCGAATTCTCGGGCGTAGCTGGGAAAGGAGGCGAACCCCGTTAAAAAGTCAAGAATCTTCACTGCCTACATCCCGTTATCGCGACTCGGAGAAAGACGCTCGGCCCCGTCCTACCTGCCATCCCGTTGAACCAAAAGCGCTATTCGAGAGCTCATTGTGCAATTTACCGTCTTCTCCTCAAGTCAAACTCAAGTCCCAAAGTCGAAGATGAAGACCTTTTTCGTGCTCGCCGCTGTGCTGGCCTACGTCGCTGCTCTCGCGTACGCTGAAGAAACTCCAGCCAAGGACGCGGAAGCTGATACGGAACGTCACTATGGCGGAGGTGGCGGTGGGGGCGGTGGGGGCGGCGGCTATCGCTACCGCTACGGCGGAGGCGGCGGAGGCTACGGTCACTGATAAAGTGCAAGCGTCAAGCCAGCAGTTTCTCCTTCTTCTTCTCCAAACCCAGCTAGCGTAGATACACGCAGCACCAGTGTCGTAAACGCTTCTAATGCCAGAAACGAGTTCTTAAAAAGTATTTGCTTCAAGTTGGAACATGGCTACATGCGTACTTATCTTCATGACATGGCTACATAATCATTCAGTGCGTACCTATCAGTTGTGTAAAGGTTGGGTACAGATCCGCCACTATCATTCCCCACATTTCAAGAGCAGACCCAAGTCGATGCGGACGTTGGTTTGGCTGCTGGCGGTGGCCTCTGGGGCGGCGGCTTCTGGTCCCAAGTTCCACTACGGCTTCAGCGACTGTGTGGACAGCGAGCGCACGCTCTTCTACTACCTCAAGAGCGAGGGGACGTGTGCAGCTAATGCCACAGGCCAAGTGCTCGCCAAACGTAAGTTCGAATGCGGAGTAAAACCCAATGTGGGTGATTAATGTGGGTCTAATGATGTGGGTGATTGGGTGATATCAGCGCCAGTGCACGGACTTCGCTGCGACGTGCAGTGTGATCGTGGGTTTTATCTCGGGGCCAAGTACGTCATCATCATATCGGATATGAGAGGTTTATGACTAATTACTGTCATGACGTAGCTTTTCCAGTTCGGAGCCTGTCTCCGGCTGTGAACGCTGTCCCCAGGGCAAATACTCTCTAGGAGGAGGGATTTTGTTCTCAGAACGCACAGATGCGTGGACTTCTCCGCTGTCTGCTGAGCTTCAGACCGACTGTATGACCCAAAATATGTACACGGGTCAATGGCAGCACAATTGCAACCCGTGGGTCCCTTCAGCCGATGGGTCGTACATTTCCTCGGGCGAGAACTCGGGCGTGATGCAGAACTTTGAAGGCACCAGACTTTATTCAACGCTGCGGGTCAGTGCCACTTTTGTGCGGGACGGATCCGTGACGTACAAGTACCGGGTGGACGCTGAAAGTCCGTACGACGGGCTGATGTTCCAGATTGATGATGACCAAGGCGCGGGACTCGTCTCGCAGTCGGACGGATGGAAGGAGGCGGTCGTGCAAGTGTCGGCTGGTGCGCACACACTGGCGTGGAACTATATGAAGGACTATGCAGGGGATGCGGGCGAGGACAAGGCATACCTTAAAGTGATTGAGCTGGTGGGGACAGCGTGGGCCGATCTGCACTGCCACACGTGCGGCGGAGATATGACGAATAGTGGGGGTCGCTCTGTGCCTTCTGTGGTCCGAACGAGTACGCGGCGGCCAAGTCGGATAGCGAACTCGACTTTACGTGCTACTCGTGTCCGACGGACACCTACGCGCCGAAGGGATCTATCGGTATTTCGTCGTGTGTCGAGCAGCGCGCGTGTACGATGGATGATGTGGACGAGACGTACACGGCTTGTAAAAGGGTGCGCGGGACGTCACGTATTCTTGGAGTCAGCCGAAGACGTGTGACACGACGCTGGAGGGCAGCATTCAACTCACCGCTCCACAGAAAGGCGTCGAATGCGCGAGCTGCGCGCGAGGATATCAGCTTACGGAGGGCGACGGATGTGCGGCTTGTCCCGTAGGTCAAGCGCTAGCCGTCTCAAAAACCTGTGAACAATGTCCCGCAGGAACGGTTGTGGTGAATGCGGTTGAGTACGGTGTCGGTACCCCAGACGCGTGGGATACCTGGCCCGCAATTGTTAGCACGGAGACGGCTCAGCATGCTGGGTGGAAGCTTACCAAGAGCGGACTGCTATTCGCACAGCACACATACAGCGATCAAGATGGTGGCGATTGGACTCGCCCCAGTCGCTCAGTTCTGTCATTCAGTGTGCCCTTTGTGCATTCTGGCTCGATGAACATGACGTACAAGTTGAGCGGCGTCCCCACGTTCGGAAACGATGGCTCTCGTGCGTGGATTGAGCTGGAAATTCGAGATGCTGGAGACAGCAACAAGAAAACGAAATCAGCAGAGTATTCAAGCTTACCGAGTAGCGGTGATGGAACCAGTCAGGACGGCGATGGCAGCGGAACCGATGTCGACAAAAACATTGTTCACCTGCTCCATGGTGGTGAGAATGGTACATTCAATGAGGTTGTGCAGATCAATGTCACGACAGCGACAGTGAAGGAATTTTCTCTGGTGGTGCGTGCAACCAGCGCCGAAGCGAAGCGTGCAATCGGAGCGAAGTTGGTACACTTGGGATTTACGGGCACGCAGGAAGGTGCTGGCGTGAGCTGTGATAGCTGTCCGTCAGGGTACGAGCCAGTAAACCCTGACGACGACCAGCAAACGTTTGGCTGTCGTATTTGCCCCGCTGGTACATTCGCTGAAGCGGGCGACTCAACTGGAATCGTTGCATGCGGCGAGTGTCCAGCCAATACGTACTCGAAAGAGGGTGCTGCTACGTGCACACCCTGTGGTGAGAACACGTTTAGTAGCCCTGGTGCGGTGGCTTGTGCCGCTCCTCAGGCACTGACGCTTAATGCTAGTGCGTCTTCGGATACGGTGGCATCGCCGTCATCATCATTGTCGTCATCCTCTGCTGTGGTGTCTTCTGCGCTTAGTGGTTTGCAGGTGACTTACAATCTGTCACTGCTGGAAGCGCTCGTGTGGGGCAACGAGAGTTGGATCTTGGATGATAGCGTTTACGGTAATGCGTCGAGTCTGCAGTCCACGAAGCCGGTTGAGTCCTCGATGGTTTTTCAGGCTGACGGCCAGAACTACTGGTTTTCGGGCCTGTTCCGCCCCTCGGAAGTGGTTGGCTGCAGCAAGTGCCAGGACAGGTTGTGGACCAGGAAGTGGATACGACCAGTGAGGTGGCCTATGTGGTTGTTGCCAGTATGATTAACCCTCGCGAAGCTGGAAATTACTTCCAGCAGAACAGTGGTGTGTACGGCAACGTAATGTGCTCTGCACCAGCGGTACGTTCTGTTTTCGACGTGTTTTTTTGCTTGTCATACATGTACCTGGTACTGATTTTTTTATGCTTGGACAGCAATGGAAGCTAGTGAATGGCGGTAGCCACATGGATATCTTACCACTGGAGTCGGGTGCTGGTGTGAAGGTCTCTTTTACTGGTGGATCACCATGCGTTAACGGCAAGACGATGTCCACAACGTTCAACTTTGAATGTGACCTTAATGCCGGTAAGAACTATTGTACATGTATGCAATGTAGTGTGTGGAGAAAATGACTGATCATTTATCGCATCATTTGTGCAGGAACAACAAACAAACCTGCTTCAGCATCGCAAGATGATGACAAGTGCAACTGGGACATTGTCTGGAAGACCGCGTATGCTTGTCCCATGTGTGATGACGATTACTTCAACGAGCTTCGCTCGACTTGCAACGGTGGCGAGCAGTTAGTTTCGTATGCTCGTAAGCTGGCGTGTTACGGCGGTGCTGAGTCGGAGAGCACGGACACCATTTCGACGTGCACTGAAAGCGCCGTGGTGCTGGACACGAAGGCTCTGTACTCGGTCTACGCGGTAGTTGTTATTGTGGGTTTTGTGGTATTGCTACTGATGATGGGTATCCTCATCATTCACCGCAAATACCGCAATGCCTACAACGAGTACCTCTATCTGAAGGGCAAGATGCCGACAGATGAGAAGACACAGGATGACGGCTCCAAGGAAACTACATTTGAATTCACCCCGAGGTCCAACGCTCTGCACAGCTCCCCACTTGGCGACGCGTCATCACCCGCCACGCCTGATCAAGAGGAGAAAATTCCCGATGTTGTCGATGCCAGTGATGTCGACGATGGAATCCAACTCAAGCTGCACAGTGTCCAAAGTGTCTAGAGGCGCTGTCGAAGAAATGGGAGGCTTGCATTATGCCTTGTGGATCTATTTCGTGTTAATGCGTGCTGCTTTTGTTCTCCACGTGCCATCAGATCAAATGGAGAAGCTTCTTTTGACGATTGTGCCGAGATGACGTGGAGTTTTCTACGCTAACAATTTCTTAGTGTTTTCGATGATTCTTATGATTTCCTGCATGATTTTAGGCTTCAACAGTTCCCCGTTCAATTGTCATTGATTAATCGGACTCCAAGTACTCAAGTCGGCTTCCACCACCACCTTCGCTTTCCCCGATGAAGATGTCTATCGCTACAATTGCCGTCACGCTTGCCTACCTGGTGTCGTTCGTGTTGGCAGCCGAGCATGTCGAGCCCGTTAACCCCCAAGGCAACACCGCCATGGTATCTGAGAGCAACACCATCTCGAGCAGTGAAGTCGCGGCGCTCGCGCAGACCATCGAAGACATGATGCCAAGTGCTCCTGATGCTATGACGAGTGAATCTCTGTTCAGTACGATAGCTCGTGCAGCCCTGAACCCGACCGTGTTCTCAAACGCTGCGGGTATCATCTCGGCAGCGAGACGTGGTGACACTGGTGCGTTGGCCAGCAACGTCGCGGGACTA
This sequence comes from Phytophthora hibernalis, assembly GCA_012656075.1. Taxonomy (NCBI): domain Eukaryota; phylum Oomycota; class Peronosporomycetes; order Peronosporales; family Peronosporaceae; genus Phytophthora; species Phytophthora hibernalis. The sequence continues at coordinate 108,035 of JAAKBF010000020.1, forward strand.
CTGGGTGCTGTGCTTCCGCCTACTCCGGCGACTCCAGTGGTTGCCCCCACTGCAGGCCCTGCACCTGCGCTCGCACCGTATGCTGCTCCTGCTGTGGCTGCTCCGATGGTCGCTCCTGTAGCTGCTACACGTCCACTTCGGCGTAGTAAGTGACGCGAAATTTGACCATCGGCTTTTCGTGAATGTCCAAGCTGCTTTTGAAACTCGGTAGTCCAAAGCCGCTGCCCGTATGCGTTCATCTTAACTTCTCAAACAATCAACAACTGCGTTCCATTTCAAACAACAAAAACTTCCTGATCATGTTGCTTGGCAAGCTATCTGGATTATTGATATATGCACATTGGAATGGAATACGAAGCTCCTTACACTGAGCGCACCTGTGGGTCGGTCAGTGGAAGGCGCCACTTGAAAATGGCTTGCGGTCGTACTGCACTCCTGTCCTCGTCGATTTATCAGACGCGGACATTCTTGCCATTGAGCGAGTTGAGAATCGTGAGCACGTCACGAAGGACACCAGTGGCGCTAGCAGCGGCACCAGTGCCGGAACCCTTGAGGACCAATGGGTTGGGGTACTGCAACGAGGAGAAGCCAAACGCGATTTCGTTGTCTTTGGTGAAGTAGGCCGGGTGGTCCTCGTTGATGAGCACGGGCTGAATCTTGGCCTGGATGGACGGGAACTTGGACAGATCGATCGAGGCCACGTAGTGGAGACGCTTGCCTTCTGCGATAGCAGGCACGTAGTACTTCACGGAAGGCTTCGTCGTACGACTCGAGTCCAGCAACAATATCGTCCACTTCCATGTCATTAGACCACACGATGGTGTCAAGAACGCTCTGCGGGATCAGAGGCTCGAGTTGAACAGCGCTCGGGTTGAGATGGACACCGAGGGCACGGGCCAACACCACAATCTTGGCAACCATGTCCGTACCAGTGAAATCTTCACGCGGGTCTCTCTCACAGTAACCCTTGCGGAGTACTTCACCCACAGCTTCAGAAAGTTTCTTGCCCTTCATCACCTCATTGGCAACGAAGTTCATCGATCCACTCAACGAAGTCTCAATGCCCAGCACACGGTCACCTGTACGCAGGATGTTGCCTAGAGTGTCGACCACCGGCAGGCTTGCGCCGATCGTGGACGTGTACATGAAGAAGGTGCGGCCAGTCTTGGCGCGGGTGGTAGCCACGCTCTCGCGCGACGAGGTGGGTGGAAGACGGCAGACTGAGCGTGCATTAGAGGCGACAACGTGGATGCCGCGCTCAATGCAGGCCGAGTAGAGGTCCTGGGTGTTGCCCTGACCAGAGCAGTCAACAAGGATAGGAATGGCCAGATCCTGCAGCTGGTCTAGCTGCTCGAGAGAGGGCGCACCGGAGTACTTTGACGAAGCAGCAGTCTGAGGTGCTGCAGATACCACAGCGTTCGTGCTCTTGCAGCCTTCCAGGCGCGTAATAATCTCCTCGAATGTGAATCCCTTGGGTTTGTACATGAAGTCACAGCAGTTGGAACCAAAACCAACGATGTTGACGTGCGTTTTGTGCTGGTAGCGGTACAGCTCCTGTTGTTTCTTGAGTTGACGAATGACACCCAGTGTGATATGATTGCAACCGAGCAGCACCATGTTGGTGACAAGGTAGTCGACGTTGAAAGCATCGTGCACCCGACGCACGGCCACCTTCGTGTCATTGCCACGAATTACACAACTCAGAGACCGCGAGCTCGTTCCCTGACCGACAGCGAGCACTTCGATGCCAGCATCGGCAAGAGCTCCAAAGAACTTGGTCTGGTTGTAAGGCACCTTTGATAGGTCCTCAGCCACAACTGAAAGCATCGTCACGGGAGACTCCGAGTTGAGGGGGTCCACTTCGTGAGACTCAATTTCAGCGCTCAGTTCGGCGTTGATAGCTGCACAAGCCTGTTCCTCAGCACTGTGAGGCACCACTACGCTGATAGCTTGTCCATGAGCACCACGGATCGAGAGCCACACGGGAATCTTGAGCTCCTCCAGAACTTTTGTAACGCGAGCACCAATGTTTTCCTGCTGGTGGTCGTTGCTTCCATCCTGGAGAATACGCGTCCGAGCTTCAATGATCGCCAAATTCTCTAGAGACGTTGTGCACGTCTCGCGCGTGCCCGAGCGGCCAACGCCGCTAATGTACGTGCCGTGGCCGTTGGGGTCCATCGTGTTGCGAATGAGCATGGTCACCTCGCCCTTGATAAGCGGCACCATCGTGCGCGCGTGGAACATGCGAGTGCCGTACACTGCAAGCTCCAGAGCTTCGTGGTGGTTCAAGTGTGAAAGTGCAACGGCGCGGTCCACGATTCTCGGATCCGCCGTCATGACCCCAGAGATGTCTGTGTTGATCAGGACGTAGTCAGCCCCTAGGGAGGCGCCCACAAGTGTCGCCGTGTAGTCGGATCCGTTGCGTCCCAGCGTCGTCGTGCGACCGCTACGCGTTTTGGCAATGAAGCCCGTGATCACTGGTAGCGTGTTGGGGTTCCACTGCTTCGCCAGCGCCTGCAGGTTCTCCTTGGACTCGTCGAAAAGACCTTGGCACAGCCGTGCGTGTCATCAGTTGTGAGCCAGTCCCGGGCGTCCAGGAAGAACGCTTCCACGCCCGCCTTTGTCAAGAGCTTAGCCACAATTGTCGCGCTGATGCGTTCACCAAAAGACAGCACCGTGTCCGTAGCTGCAGTTGTCTGCTCCTGCAGCAAGCAGATACCAAAGAGCAGCTCCCGCAGCGGCTTGAAGTGGTCCACAATCAGATCTGTTAGGTCTTCGTCGTGCTCCACCTGCAGCTCCTTCTGAGTATCATGAGCATTCGTGAGCGTCAAGTCTTGCAGCTTGTCCACGACCTTCAGCGCCTTGTCTGCGTCTCCCTTGGCAGCGAACGCCACGGCCTCCAGCAGGAAGTCGGTTGTGTGGCCCATAGCAGACACCACCACAGCCAGGACCCGTTCTCTCCTCACGGACAATTTGCACCAAGCCGCAAAGCCTCGCGGGGCTGCCCACCGACGTGCCGCCGAACTTGTAGACGTTGCGTTTGCCCTTGCGGTGGTCCAAGTGGCTGAACTCCGTCTCAGTAGTTGCAACTGCAGAGAAGGAGTCGCCATCCAGAGTCAACGGGTTCTCGAGGATCTCCTTGGGCCAATTGGCGCCGATGAGCATCGACGGCGACGTGCAGTCCATCGTTGCGCTTGAAGGGAGCCGTTACAAATGAATGATTGGAGTGGACTCCTGATGGGGATGGGCAGGATTTCCAAGCGCTGCGATTGGCTGCTTTGAAGCTGAATAAGACATGATTGGATTAAAATTGACAGAGTGGGACCACTGACGTGGCGGCTGAACTTTTTGACAGGCACTGTACTGACCTCACTTGAGACTTTGCTGCGATGGGAGCTTTGTCCCCTACGACGGTCTCCATTACAGCAGATTCGGAGGTTAAACACAAGAAATTGCAGCTTTCAGCTCGGGAAAATGCGGCTGTGGAGACGAATGTCGACCGACGTCAAGTGAGGTCGTGGTATATGCACATGGTGCTGATCCACTTGTCCGAGTTCGGAGCGGAGGCTGCACGAGGACTTGTATTGCCGACGCTGTTTACGTACGTGCAGGAACTTGGTGGAGGACTGGAGGACATTGGACTGCTCACAGCTCTCTTCAGCGTGGGTCGCTTTTTCTCGTCGTTGTTGTTTGGATGGCTCTGTGACCGCACATCTTTTCGAGTGCTGTACAACGTGGCAGGAGCTTGTGCTGTTTTGGGCAATCTGCTGTATGTGCTGCCGTATAGTCCGTCCGTGCACAGCAGAACGGTACTCGCATTGAGCCGCTTCGTCATTGGTTTCGGCGCTGGAAATCGAAGTGTCTGTCGAGCCAACATCGCAATGCTCACGCGTGTGGACCAAAGACTACAGTACTTTACTCTGTTTGCCACGGTTGTATTCCTTGCGTACGCACTGACGCCTGGACTTGGAAGTGTCGTCGGAGACACACAAGTTAATGTCGTCGGAGACTTGCTGCAGTTCAATCGCTTTACAGCTCCAGGATTCCTGTTAGTCGCGCTCAATGTGTTCACAATCATCTTCAACAACCTCATTTACGACGACTCGGTTACGCACGACGATGCTCCTGAATCACCAAAACTGCATATCAACAGCGAGAAGCGGGCGGACAAAGTGCTGGGAATCGCTGTTGATGACTCACAAAGCAAGGTCGATGCAGTTGCCGAGACTGAGACTGCACCGCCTTGTCAGACAGAAATCATGCCTCCCATTCTGTCCGACCGTGCGGTGACGGTGGGAATGCTCGTCTTCATTTTCCTAAATTTTAACGTACGCGGCATCCTATCCGTCTTCGAGACTGTCAACGTGCCTTTGTTCTTGGAGATGACAAACCGCAACACCACAGAAGAGCAGGATTCGGTCGAGGCGACACAGGATGCGTCCACATTTTACCTGGTTGTTGGTCTGCTTGGATTAATATCGTACGGCTCCGTCCAGGTATTGCTCAAAAAGGTATCCGACGTTGGCTTTCTACTCTTCGGCTTCGCCATGCTTCTCGTTGGCAACGCAATTTTATGCGCACTATGCGCCGATATGCACGTGAACAACGAACGAAGCGATGACATCGACGAAGATCATACCCAGAACCAGTTTGACGCCTTCGTGGCCGCGGAAGTTTTCGTGTGGAGTATCGGCTGTCCACTAACATCAGCGGTTGTTGTCTCTGCGTTCTCGAAGGTGCTCGGTTCGCGACCACAAGGCCTGCTCATGGGAGTTTTCGGTGCTTCGGCATCAGTTGCTCGAATGGTTCTGCCATTTCTGCCAAGTCTATTGGCATCCTGGCCTTTGCTGTTTCTTGTCAATGTAGTGCTGTGTGGCATCTGCATCCTTGTGCTTTCATTATATCTGCGATTCATCTCCAGCCAGAGGAGAAAAAGTGGCGATTCATCGGCTGCAGTGACTTACGAAAGCGTCCAACTCCATTCAAACGGTCGAGAACTAGATGGCTAATTTTAAGTGTCTTTAGCAGTATTTGCGATGGAGAATGCAATAAATAACTCAATCAACTAGCATTCTTCGTTTCGCGCATTGGAGATGAAGTTGAAAGTAGCTCCGATCTGCGGGCGTGATTATAGTGTCCTGGAAAAGCACGCCGTTGTGGTGAGGAAATCTCTGTTCGGGTCAAATGATTCCACTTTGCCACCTTGTCGAGGAATCTGCTGGAACCCCTTGACCAGATGCTTGCTGGTGTGTGACGTAGTAAGATGCTGCGTTTACGCTTACAGTGCAACGTTCAAGCTTGATCAAACGGGGAGCAGAAGATGGAGTTCAACGAAAACGAATCTGTTGCAACCATAGGCAGCCGTGGCTCAGCGCCAGGCCAATTTATCTATCCTGTTGCAGTGGCTGTGAGCTTGCGAGGCGAAGTCGCTGTAGCCGACGGAAAGTTGAACCGAGTTCAGATATTTTCTGGGAGTGGTGAATTGGAGCATTTGCTTGGACGCCCCGGCACCGCTCGTGGCGAGTTTCGTGGAATGAGCGACTTGAAATTCGTTCCAAAAGGATACTTAGCGATTGTTGATTCTGGTAACCATCGCATCCAGGTTATGACTGCAACGGGTATCGTTATGCAGGTGGTAGGACACTATGGTTGGAAGCTTGGAGAATTGATGAATCCGTGCGCTATAGCTGTCAATGGACAAGGTGATATGTTTGTGTGCGATGCAGGAAATAAGCGTATTCAGCGGTTCTCGGGTCGAGGCAGCGCTGTACTCGAATGGGGCAACCGACGTGACCCCGCCCCAAACTTCAGTACGCTGGAGACAGATGGAGAAATGGCTATCACTGAGCTTTGGCCCAAGGTCTATTCTGTTTTCGATACGCCTTGTGACTTAGCAATGGGGGCTCACGGCGAGATTATCGTGTGCGATGCAGGAAGACGCGAGATTTTGATCTTCTCGGACATTGGGGCATGTCTCCATGTTGTCAATGCACCGAATATTTTCAATCGTGCAATCCAACTGCAGTTGCGATCTGTTCGAACATGATAGTTGCAATTGGTAAGCAGTTGGTTGGAAAACCTGAGCAGATCATGGATCTTCAAGACAGTAAAGAACCTACTATTGCATGTAGTATTAGCTGTTTACTGGCAGCATTTTCTCCTGAGAAGCGCGTGCGAGCAGGTCGATTCGATCCTATCCTGTTCACTGCGCTGTTGGTATTGTGTGTTATCTCAACTATCATGACGCACTGCAACTCCGCTTGGTCACTCACTACTTTCACCAGGTCTGTCTCCGTCTAAGAAACCAATGGAAGCTTTTTCCGCTTACACCAGGTCAAGCGACTGTGATGAGGTACAATCGAATCGTGTTGCCTGCTACGGGGCTAGTTGCAGTGGAGGAAGCTTTTCAGAAGTGGGGACTGCGGATTTACAAGCCATCGAACCGTATTCGCAGGCACGTGATGGACTTTAAAGCGGATTTTGCAGTGCTCTTAGTACGCTTTATGGTCCCATGTTTTGCTATCAGCACGAAGAGGTTCTCAGATCATTTTTCCTGTTCTATTCGGCATCTACAGAATCTTCACTTGCAAAGGAAGAAATTGACAAAGCTGCATTTATCGAGATTGTGACGCAAATTGAGGAAGTTCGTTTAAAGTTCCGCACGTGGGAGCAGTGCACTCCATTCGCTTCAGACTCTATCAAGACTATCGCTGTATCAGCTATGGAGAATATTCCCAGAGCAACTGGAGGGGTGCCGTTGCCCAAATCTCTTCAACTTGTCGAGAATGCTCAGCAACACCATCTAACCAAGCTGCTACAAAAATTTGTAACACTGTGAAAAAACCCCGACAAGACCACGGATAAGCTTACAAAGATTCGAGTTTGACATGACATAGTAGACTCCATAGCTGATGCAGCGATAGTCTTGATAGAGAATGGACTATGTAGTCTCAGTCGCGGTTCCGTTTTAATGCCAACAGTTAGAGTTCCGCTGCAAATTTCCGTTAGGTAAGGTGAGTGTCTACTAAGTTATAAACTCAAATATGACTCATTGCAGCAATTGATGGCTTTCATGAAAGCTATGAGGGATTCCGCTATTCCTGAAGCGTTCTTGGCAAACCAAACAGCTTTTTAAGTTTTCACGCGATGTGAGTGAAGACATGCAATCTCCTATTCTTGGGTGGGGTTTTCATCGTCCAAGTCTTGCCATCTACCTCGCTGCACACCGCAAGGTTGGCCATTGTCAAGTTTCATCAGAAGCGGACACACGCTAGCTCCAAGTAACAGAACTATAAGCGAAAAGTGATAGATAACCATGGGCTGCGCACAATCCTCCGAAGCGATTCGACCGAATATGTTCCAGACCAAACTCTGCACGCATCACAAGACGCCGGTGCTTGAGACGTATCGCGTTCTGGGTGAGTTGGGCAGAGGCGCCTTCGGTGTTGTTGAAAAGGTCGAAAATCTCAAGACCCACAAGCACTACGCGATGAAGACTGTTCAGTTCGCGTCGGGCAGTAAGCGCCACGAGTTCGAGAAGGAGATAAACATTCTCCGAGTTCTGCACCACCCCAACATCGTGCGCATGCTTGAGACTTTTGAGGACAGCAAGCACTTCTACATCATCATGGAGCTCAGCCCCGGCGGGACGGTAAGCTACTTCGAAGCATTGCCACAAGTACAATTTCATGCAAATACTAATCATCGTCGTCAATGTGCAGCTTCTTGACCGCGTGAAAGCTCGTGGTAAGAAGTTCCCAGAGGATGAAGTGAAGGACATTATTCGCAACCTAGCGTCAGTCGTTCAGTATCTGCATTCGCGCAACATTTGCGTACGATTTCACCTTGATCTTATTCAGTATGCAATGACCCTCAACCACTAACATTTTTGTTACGCTTTACAGCACCGCGATCTGAAACTGGAAAACATTCTCATTGAGACCTTGGACAACGGAGGCCACATCAAGCTTTGCGAGTAAGAAAGCTTTCGACGTTGTATTAATTGTGAATTAGGCTAACGCGTTATTATTCGCAGCTTCGGTGCTAGTACTCTCTTCAAGATGGGAGCGAGCATGCGCAAGATTTTGGGGTCTGTTGTCTACATGGCTGTACGTACTATACCTTGACAACTTCTATCGGTAGCTTGGAATAACTCTAACCATGTTGAGATTTGTTCATTGCAGCCGGAAGTGCTTGAAGGAAACTACAAGGAGACGTGTGATATGTGGAGCTTGGGTGTTATCATGGTAAGCAGCGGGAATTTCAGGTGAAGAACTACCTTCGAGGAGCTAATATCGCTATGCTTTCTACGTTTTTCCATGTCAGTATATGCTACTCAGCAACAAGGCGCCATTCTTCGGCGACACTGAAGACGAACTCGTTGATAGCATCTTCGCCGGCGAGGTCTCGTACGCTGGCAAGGAATGGGACGATGTCTCCCTGAAGCAAAGACCCTACTGCGCAAACTACTTCACGTATGCACAACTACGTTTTACCATATTGTCCAAAACTACGCTAACCAATACGCCCACTCAATACTTAAACAGACGACTCCGGCAGATCGCTTCACCGCTGCGCAGGTGCTTACACACACCTGGATCAAGTCAACCGAAACAGCCATTTCTCCTGACGTGTACGTTCAAACCAGATTGTATTATTCATATGCGGTTCAGTCTCACACCTTTCGTTTGATTTTTATTGCAGCTACGATCAGTTTGCCCCGCGAGTGAAGGCGTTCTGCAACTACTCGCCATTCTTGCGCGCTGCCCTCGTGGCTGTGGCCTTCTGTATGTCGTCCCACCAAGTATCTCTCCATTCAGCAGTGTACAACGAACTCAATGTCGCCCACGTACGTTGAAAAGTATTCAAGTACTACCAAACCCAATAACTGATGTAGTTTTGGTCGGTGCAGAACGGCAAATTGACGCTCCAAGAGCTGTACAAGGCACCAGCTCTCGTGCGCTTTCAACTCGACATGGAGAAGATTAACTCTTCGTACGTCACCAACTACTGTACTGATGTCGATCACTCAGTCTCTAATACTTTGCCATGTTTGCAATGTAGTCTCGACCAGCAGAATGAGAATGGTATCAACCTTCTCGAGTTTGTAGCGGCTACGTTGAGCCCGGAGGATTTATCGGATGAAGATCTTCTTATGGCTGCCTTCGACGTTCTCGATCGCTCTCACCGCGGAGCCATCACGAAAGAGGACCTTAAGGCACTTTTAGGTCAGCACTTTGACATCGCTGCTTGCCAAGAAATGATCAAGAAGGTCGACGCCGACAAGGACGGCAAGGTCAACTTCGACGATTTCGTCAAGATGATGAAGCTTCCGAGCACCCTCCGGGGAAAAGCAGGCAGAACTTGTTTTGTTCAGAGACGCAGCTCCGATACTGATGCTCGTCGTATTGCTGGAGCTTCTGATGCTGTGCCCGTTGTTACGCGACGTCGGGTGTCGAGCGCTGGGGTTGCTGGTGATTTGGTTTCAAAAGACGAAGCAGTGCAAAAGATAGAGGCGCTGCGGAACGAATTAGCCAAAGAACCGATCGCTGCGGTGGTGGGGCCCGAGAAAGTGGAAGTTCAGCTCCCGGAGACGACCGCCTAAGCAAAACTAACACGATTGACCCTATAAATCCAACAAAATGATGCCATTTTCCTGATCCTTCCTTTCGGTGCTGCTGCGTATGCATCTTGTTTGCACCCACAAATTAAACACTTTTTGAATGTCTAAGCAGTTCCGTTAGCCAACCAATATGATTGCCAGTAACGCAGGCATCGCTCGCCATTTTTTCCATTCGGAAAGCTTTAGACCTTCATTTTAGACTTAGTTGTAGACCTTTTGATTAACTTTATTCTGTCGATACCGAGACTCGATATATTTTCTCCCATTCTGACGTGGCTTCTACAGTAGTGTTTTACTGTTGTCGATGATTTCTGATGCTTTCAAAGCTCAAGAAGGACCCTGCAAATATTTTGAATAGAAAATGACTCGGAAGGACTCAATGCTCACTCACTTGGGAGTCGCTTCAGTTTGCATCTCGAAGAACCCTGTTGTGCCCAGCGGTGGAGAAATGAAGACTGGGATCATGCAGCTTCCATCCAGGTAAAAGACGCCGTCTTCGGCAGGTTCTCCCACACGACTCTGCTGGCTGGTTCCCAGCCTTCGCTCTTAAGCAAACGAAGTGTAGACGGACGTTGGGGCCTCGAACATCAACGGAATCTGAAGCAGCGTCACGATACCTGCCTTGGCAACGGCCATGGTCCAAAGCTGTCAGAGTTCGTGTGAAACGTGAAAATGACATGGAATCTTCGCTGACCAAAGGATAGAACTTCCCATCGCCACAAATGGGGTGAGGAACTGCATTTCAATTATGTGGATTGAGCAGGGAAGTTGATGTTATGTTCAAAGGATGTTTATGGTAGCGGGAGCAACGGCACTGGCACTATCATCCAGTTGCAGCACCGGTAGTCTTGTTACTGGATCCAAAACTAATGTATTTTAATTGATGACGGCTTTGCTCACTACGTGAATAATATGTCCAGAGTACACTGTACAGGACAGTAGAGTAAGATAGGGTGAAACGTAGATAAAATCATGGCGTATGCGGACGACAAATGCTAAAAGACCGGTGCATCGACGAGTTTCAGTAGGATGAGGAAGGTGTCTGGGTCAAGTAGCTTGATAAGGGTAATATCTACAGAGCTCAACGAACACGGCCTTAACTGTTGATAAAAATCGAGATTGAATTATGAATTGCATTTATCTTCTTATCTCTGAGACTTCATCTACCTACTGACGTCTTGTTGCCTTGGAAGAGGGGCAAATCAGTTCGCCGACCCGTTTTCGCTGGCATTGGAGTCCGGTTTAGCTTCCACAGTCAAATAACTGTTCATCTCAGTTGGAGTGATCTGCACAGCGCCGCGCTCGTTGTAATCGTTGAGGTCTCGCTCACTTCGCCTTTCGTTGCGTATTGTGAAGTTCCTATCGCCATAAGCGACTAAATCGAAATCCCCGCCGGGCTGCCGGTGACAACGGCGGTGCCGGACGCTAGCGAAGGGTTCGTAGCGTAGGCAATTGACCATTTGTAGTTGTCATCCGAGTAGTACCAGATGCTTACAGCAGACGGCACAGCACGCCACAGCACTCGATTCGAATTGGCCCACCCTCGACAGTGCGAAAACGTCGTACACAGCATCGAACCACAAATCGACGCCTTTCACCGTCTTGACGCCAGCCACAAAGATCAAAGAACCACAGAACCCAAAATGACGGATGATGAAGCGTAGTTCCACTTGACACGGGTGATCGAGTCACTAGAACGCTGAAGTGTATTACGCCAGTTCATTCTGAGCGCCTTTCGCATTCTGTTGTAGCTTAATGTCGATCTACTACTTCATGCAAACACTTCTAAGCAATTGACCCCGCTTCATCATGTAGTGATTCAAGCCAGGTAATGGTGTCGGTGAAGTTTGCGCTGATGTTGGATGTTTTTAAGTGCTCGGCGTAGGCTGCGAGATCGTAGAAACACTCTGCTACAAGGCCTCGTGTTGGATAGTTGTTGGGCCCCACTGCCATGAGCGAGCGAATCTCGTGACCTCCTGATTTCTCGGGCAGCACTTTTATTCCAGAGGCCTGACCAGGATCAGTGAAGGCCACAAGGTCTCCGTTGTTGCAGTCCTCGCCCTTGAAGTATGAACGCTGACCCCGTCGGAACAGCCCGCCACATGATGCGAGTTGCTGGGTTCCATCCTCCGCAGTTGTCGAACGTATCGCAGACATTCGTGCTAGCATCGAACCACAAATTAGTTCCGTCCACTGTGCCGATACCTGCCACCGCCATAATACAATGTGCCGAGAAAGCTGCTAAATACTTGAAGTATTTTTTACTTCGAAGTACCATGTAAGAGTGAACCCGAAACATTGGATGGTAGCTTTCCTGGATAGTAAAATAGAGCACGGTTCGAGTTTTTCACGTCAGCTACATGTAGTAGTGGGTGATGCTCACCATGCAACGATTTTTTAAAATACTTCGAAGTCATTGATCGGGAAGAAAATAACTTGAATTGATTTTTAACTTGTGCATATCGTAGGCAAATCTAAAGCACGAATTGAGATGCATTTTGCTGGTAAAGCATTAAACGGAGGTCGAGTTTGAAACTTGTGAAGCAGACTTCGCTTGGGGCGTCGTACATGTAGCTCTGGCGGTGCTCCGTAACGAAACCAGCACGAGGATGAAAAGAGTCGAGCATTGTCAGGGAATCTAGGTTGATTGTTAGAAATTGATGAATGCGTTTGTTGTAGCATAATGCAGTTGCAAAATGCTCATCCATGTCGGGGTATTGCGTCAGGACTAATAAAAGTGGATGTTCAGTTGAGACTGTACTGGCAGATACAACTGATTTCGAGCAGGTAATACCAACATATCTAATGGCAGCTGAAGAAGTGCCATTCGATGCGGATGATGATGCCTCAACCGAGTAAGGTACTAACGGGAAAAATAAGCATGTAGGATTTACTGTTCCCTCACTTCATCCACAGAGTTCGCTGATTACAAGTCAGCGACAGCTCCAACATCATTCGAGTCAATACTTTTGTCATCTTGAGATGAATTTGGCAGGGTGTCGAACCAGTTCACCGACAGGTTTGAGTCGCTGCCATCAACCCAGCTCGCACTCGAGTCTCCGTTGGTTGCACTGCCTTTGTCTGTAGCATTCAAGAGCTTCACACTCTCACACTTGCTCTCGAGTCCTTTGGTCGGGTAGAGCGACGATTCCATCAGCAGCAATGAGCGAACCGTGTCTCCGAGTTCGCCGTTCCTTCTCAGTTCATATGAAGTTATGGTTGAGCCTTTGGAGCTGTACACGATTCGACCTCCGCAGCCTTCTCCCTCGTAGAAGTTGACGCTACCTCCGTCGGGAATTCTTCCCCACATGACTCTCTTTGCCTTCCTCCATCCGCTGCACGAAGAAAAGGTCAAGCAAACTTGACTAGGGTGTCATACATCAGGACATTTTCGATTGTTCGCTCAGGGACTGTTAGGATTCCTGCTCGAGGTGGCAGCATCTTGCAGTGTTTCTCGCAGAAAACGAAATGAATCTGTTCTAGACGGAAGAGGTGTGGCATCTAAAGAAAAGCAACCATCCTTGATCTGAGGAGACGATTAACTAAACAGGATGATAACTTAATGGTGCTACCGCGAACACAAAATCGTCAAGAAGAGAACCAACTCTTTTAGCATCGTCAATAGCTGACGTATGGTTTCATGTTTTTTAAATGCAAGCACGAAGATAATACTTGTAGTTCTTCTAGGTCTTTATTATCTTCATCAAACATTACCATAACCTTCAAAAATTTAAACGTCGCCAACCGAGACTTCGCCATCCGGGAGCTCGTCAAACCAATTCAGCGACAGGTTTCCAGTGCTAGCACTCGACACATCGAACCTCTCCGATCCATTCCCGTCCGCCGAAACATTCATCACGCGCGCACTTTCACTCCGACATCTGCTGACGATGCCTTTCACGGGGAAGACCGTGTATTTCCGAACGTTTTCCCACCTCACTAATGAAAACAGGTCCCCCACTGCAGTCTTCGTCTGCAAAACGCAACGTTCTGTCCATCCGGAACTCGTGCGTACAGGAGTTTCTGCGCCGATTCCCACCCCGAACAGGCCGAAAACGTGATGCACATGCGACTCGTAGGGTCAAACTTCATGACTTTGTCCGAGACGGTCCTAATCCCCACTCGAGTTGGCGCCATCTGCTTCCTCTTCAAAACTCAAAAATGACGAAAAGTCTCTTGATAGCTCAAACCAGTCACGGAATTCTAGGTGGTTATCTTTTCTTCGTCTTCAGCTAGAACCACCCCCTGGAACCTCTCACTCGTGGCCCCAGCTGCCAATAACGGACGTCTGAATCGACTGTTCCCAGTTCTGGCCGTCGAACGCTTCGGTGGTGACGCTCGTGATGGTGGTGGGGTCCACGCAGCCCACAGTGACTGCGAACGAGTCCGGATTGCTGCGTGGGTGGTAGAAGGCCTGCACGCCGCAACGTTTGCAGAAAAGGTGCTTGGCTTCGTGCGTGTTGAACGTGTAGAGCGTGAGCATGTCTTCACCCTGCAGCAGTCGGAAGTGGGACTTGTGTACGATTGTGTGGCGATTGCCCTTCATGGTGCAATGGAGCAGTTGCAGTCGGTTCGCTGCAAATCACACGGCGCGTCGAATTCGAAGTGCACCGCTTTGCAGTGACACGAACCACGGTGTAAAACGAGGGGCTGGGAATCCATGACTTCGGTTGTTGACTTGATGGTAGATTGGAGACTGAAGTTAGGTTTTTGCATCAGCGGAACCGATGAAGTGAGTGAAGGTCGCGACGGATGATTGGTTGAAAGGAAGGACAGCCAATAGGAAGAGCGGACGCGAAACGATGCGAGGGAATTGTGAATCGATGTTTGACGGCGGAAAACTCGCGATGGAGCTGAGGATGTTGAGGTTAAACCACTTACAGTGCAGGAAAGGTTGAGTTTATTGGAGACGAGTGAAGTGGTGCTGAAATATCCGAATGGACTGGTGCAACCGTGTATGAGATTGTTCATGGTTATTAAAATGGTGATTAATTTCTGACTGTATCTGTAGTCTCTCGACAGGAGTTGGGACGTCTGAAGAAACGATTTGTGCACATGATTCCAATGGAAGACACGAGTCGAGAGTTGAAGGTGACGCTGGACGTGATGCTGCAGATGCCTGAGCTACGGACGCAGCCATTTGTTCTTCTGGTCTGTAGGACAATTTTGGATCGACAGAAAGAGGGAGAAGATGGGTGCGACTTGGTGACTTTTGGTGCCTTTGTGACGATCCTGGCCATTTTCAGTGTCAAGCAGTCACTTGAGCTCAAACGACAAGGTGAAGGGATGCATTACTCTGATTCGATCGACTAGTGGTTGCTGATTTTGTTGTAGTGCTTTTCGACGTGTATGACCACGGAAACAAGGGATACGTCAGTGTGGGCGATTTTTTAGGGTTATTTCGACTGTTGCTCGTTCAAATGCGGCAAAGGAAAAGGCTCTACGCCAGGGATTGAGGTGCAACTTGGGCCATACATAAAGCAGACGAAGACCGGTGCAAGGGGTGTCTTATTCGGTGATTTCAACCAGGTAACTACGTCATTTTCTTGACAAAGCAACCCGTGTCACCTCTTTATAACTCTTTGCTTGTTATCCAGCTGGTTGTCGACGAGGAGGTCCATGCAGCCATGACAATAGGTTATTAGAATGTCGAATCAATAACCTGGTTTCTCTGCGCTCAGAAGACCAACATATAGCACCAACTAAAATTACTTGCTTCTCTACCGGTAGTTAAATTGGCAAAACGACTCTCTGACCTGTTTATAGTTACTGAAACTCGGTTCGCGGACGTGGTTTAAGCTGATGGTGAAGTGGCACATTGGCACCTATGCGCGTCTGCGGCCACCTCGCCGTGGTCATGAGAGTTCCAAGTTCGATCTCGGTACGCAATGATTCGTTTGCCTACTCTTCGCCAGATTCTAATGCTTCCTTTGTTGTCATCAGAAAGAGTCGACGATGGTCGATTCAGCAGAACTGTGATCGCTTTCCCACCCCCAGACGATGGCGAGTCTCGAATGCACCTAAAGCAACGCGATGGGCTGGACTTCCATTTCAACGATGTCTTTGACTCAAGTGTCTCGCAGGATCAGATTTTCAATGAAGTCTGCCTCGTAAGTCAATTAAGGACCATTCTTCAAGCTTGGTCCTTCCTAATCCATTGCTGGATTTTGTAGGATATCGTGTACAGTGCTTTGACGGCTACAATGGCACCATTCTCGCGTATGGACAAACTGGGTCAGGTAAAACATATACAATCACGGGAGGCGAACACTATGCGGACCGCGGCATCATCCCTCGTGTTCTCTCCACAATATTCGAGGAGTTTGAGAAGAGGCCAAACATGCGCTACTCGTGCTACATCTCATACCTGGAAATTTACAACGAAAACGTCTACGACTTGCTCGATCGGTACGTGTCTCTCGTATCCAACTTCAATAATTTGAATTAACTGTGTAGCTGCTTAGCTCCCATACCGATCGGCCAATTGAGGAGTGGACGAAAGTTCTTCTAATGGATGACGATGATGGAGATATGCACTTTCGAAATCTCGGGTAAGCCTCCTGTTGTAACCTTTTCATCGTTGGCGCAGCAAACAATTTACGAGTGTGCTTCTATTTGCTAGTGTCTTTGAGGCGGTCTCTGAAGAAGAAGCGTTGAATCTGCTCTTCCTCGGAAATATGAACCGTGTCACGAGTGATACTCCGATGAACCAGGTAGGAATTAGGCGAGGTTGAATTCGCATCACACGAATACTGACTCTGGACTACATGTTCTGTCAGGCTTCGTCGCGCTCGCACTCGATTTTTAGCGTCATGATCGAGTCTCGCCCTGTCGATTCAGACGTGATCGTCACATCCAAGCTTCACCTTGTTGATCTAGCAGGATCAGAGCGGGTCTACAAACGAGATGGTACTCAGCGTACGCGTTCCGAGGGAAAACATATTAACCTCTCTCTTCATCATCTGGAGCAGGTACATTTTTCATTGAAACCCTCTCTGATAACCTGCAGGTTGTTTGACGAAGTTGCTCTCTTGTAGGTGATTCTGTCACTACGAAGTAAGCGCAACGCAGTTGCCAAATCGTATCATATTCCGTACCGTAACTCAATGCTCACATCTGTATTGCGAGGAAGTCTCGGTGGAAATTGTAAGTCAGTGTTCGTCGCAACACTGAATCCGGAGAACGATTTCGTGGACGAATCCATTTCAACGTGCCGGTTCATGCAGCGCTGCTCCGAAGTGGCCGTGGACGTGGCTGTCAATTCGGAAGTGGACACTGAAAAGCGCTTGGAGACAGTTGAAAAACTCAATGCAGAGCTTGAAACCACCAACTTTGAACTTCAGGCTCGCGCTGTGCAACTTGAAAACGATTTGGAAGCGCAAGTCCTTCAATTTGGCAAGCAGGAGAAGCAATGGGAACGGCGTCTCTTACTGGCCCAAGAAGAGGCCCAAGCAGCACAAACTGCTGCGAAAAGTGCGAGGGACCGATCGGACATTGCTGGCAAAAGAGTCAATTGGATGCAGTGTGAAGAAATCGTTGAGAAATTATTGCTTACCGGAGACTTACCTCGCGAGGAATTGGATAACCCGAGAAGAGTGGACGAGTTCGAGGAAGCTTGGCTGCTTTATGAAGCAGTTGCAAAGGAAATTCGAGGTCTAGGAATGGCCACAGCACTTGGATGCCTGGTAGTTTTGAAGGAAAACACATTTTTCGCTTCGAATACCGCGGCTGAACTGCAAGAGCTCATGATGAAGCAAACACGAACCGTTGAGGCACTAGAGCAACGATTGCTGGAGCAGAAACGTGAGGCTGAGCAGTTGAAGGATCAAATTCAGAGTGTGGCGGAAGATCAAAAGGCTGAGAATGAGCCCAAGACAAACGTTGCAAGATCAAAATTGCACACAGGAACTCTTAGAAAGCGTCATCCTTCTCACAGGCGTTTGACTGCAAGTGGGCGAGATGGAAGCACAGGAGATCGTGACGCATCGTACAGCGGCAGCGATAGTGAAAATGATAGTGAAGCTTCAGAAACACACGAATACGACCGACCATCTGCATCTCGGCTTCAAACGCCGGAGTCACATATTAAGGCGAGTCGATCAGAGTACAGCAATGCAAGCATCTCTGAAATGGATGACAAGCAAACCACCCTAAGAACTGCTGCGTTGACAACTGATGTGGTGGAAAATCATGTCCCACCTCCGCCAGGAAGTCCCCGCAAGTCCGGAAGCGATATGATCCGAAAGCGCATGGAGCTTCTGCGAACTGGGAGCTTGTTCGTGAAATACGGTCGCTTTGGGAAACCGCATGTGCGTTTTGTCTGGTGCTCAGCTGATCTCGAGTATCTGAATTACCGAAAGGTGAACAGCTCTGTTCCAAAAGCTACTATTCCAACGCGCTCTATCACGCGGGTTTCTCTCGGACAAGATACTCGAGTGTTTGAACGTGCAAAGCAACCGACCCGTGCACCGCACTGCTTCTCTGTTGAATACGAAGAGAATCGCACGTTGGATCTTGAGGTAAGTGATTCGTGCCTTACTACATGTATTTGATGAGACTAACAACATATTATGTCTTGGATGATCTCCATTACTATAGATCGCGGATGGAGAGAGCCCAGAAGTGAAAAAGACCAAGCGTAGTGACTGGGCAGAGGCATTACAGTTCCTGATCAAATTGAAGACAGCACCTCGACGACAGGCATCTAACGATTCAGCTGCATCAATTACTGACTAACTAAATGACATACTCGCCTCGTGCTCTATGGACGACAGAATCGTAGCTATAGAATTTGCTTCTTTTCGTGATTGTACCGGGATTTTTCGCTCTGACGTGCTACATTGGGGATTTCCACGCTAAAGATCAGTATTTCTTGTGTTTCCGCTTGCTTTTAGCTGCAAAGACGCTCTGCTCATTGTCATTGATCAATCGGACTCCAAGTACTCAAGTCGGCTTCCACCACCACCTTCGCTTTCCCGATGAAGATGTCTATCGCTACAATTGCCGTCACGCTTGCCTACCTGGTGTCGTTCGTGTTGGCAGCCGAGCATGTCGAGCCCGTTAACCCCCAAGGCAACACCGCCATGGTATCTGAGAGCAACACCATCTCGAACAGTGAAGTCGTGGCGCTCGCGCAGACCATCGAAGACATGATGCCAAGTACTCCTGACGCTATGACGAGTGAATCTCTGTTCGGTTCGATAGCTCGTGCAGCACTGAACCCGACCGTCTTCTCCAACGCTGCGGGTATCATCTCGGCAGCGAGACGTGGTGACACTGGTGCGTTGGCCAGCAACGTTGCGGGACTGCTGGGTGCTGTGCTTCCGCCTACCCCGGCGACCCCAGTGGTTGCCCCCACTGTTGCGCCAGTCTCGCCAATGGTGATGTCTTCTCCGATGTCGGCACCGATGGCTCCTGCTGCGGCGTAGATGTTGACGCAAAACTTGACCATCGGCTTTTCATGAATGTCCAAGACGGTTGATAGCTGCCCGTGAAACTCGTGATGAAGAACTTCCCGAGTCCAAAGCTGATACGCGTTCACCTTAACTTCTCAAACAATCAACACGTGCGTTCCATTTCAAACAGTAAAAAATCATCTTTGTGTTGCTTGACAAGCTGGCTGCTAGATGATGGATTGTACATTGGATGGAATACAGCATGTCTGTACCAGTGAAACCCCAATGAAGTTTATCCGAGCCACTCAGCAAATTTACGCAAGATGTTGCCTAGTGGTGTACCGCATTGCATTTCTGTTGAATCTTGGGGCATTAGTGTTCTGTAGCGGACAAGTGTGGCTACTTGTCCGCTAGCACGTTGAGAATGTGCTTTGCAACGAGATCGCTAGCTCGAATTGGCTGTAGATTTTCCTTGGTACACGCATCTGCTTCTCTCCACTTCGTCAGAGTGCTCACCGCTACAGCGAGTTGTAATGCGTCACGTCGTTCAAGTGGACGTTGCTGTAATGTTCTGCGAAGCATATATCAACAATGTGAGTACCTCACCACAGTGGCTTTTTGAAGGTGGTGCACTCACTCAAGCGCGTCGGCAATCTTCGGTGCGGTACAGCCACTGAATAGGAACTCTGGTATCAATGGTCTGTACACACGATCATTTAGTTTACAATCGCAAACAGCAAGTTTGCTTGTTTTTCGCACCTTCCAAGTAATAGGTTGGGTACTGACACAAAGCGGACTGCTGCGAGCCGTTGAGCAATCCACTCGGTAATCCTGTTAGCGCGATAGATGACGACAGTCGGCAGATTCGCTAACGTAGTTTCAAGCACAATCGTCCCAGACACGGCAACTGCCAAATCGGAGCTCTACAAATGAAAGTAAGCGTTAGGTGAGGCAAAACACTATAATCCAAAAGCTATGTGTTACCTGAAACAACTGAAGCCGTGCAACAGCGTCAAGGTCAGTCAAAACACGACAGTGTACTCCAGGGGATACAGCTGAAATATGTGTATTGACTTCCTCCTTGACTGCAGCAATCGTGGGAAGCACGACGTAAATCTACATGTAGACGTAGTACACAAAAATTTAGCAACAAGAGTACCCACAAGCCCCTTTATACATCAAACACATACTTGTTCATCCTGTCCTGACTTGGTCATTCGCTTGAATTCTTCAATTGCTTCAATGACTAATCGTGAAGACTTCTTCACTTCATTTGCACGACTAAGTCGAACCGATGACAATCCGTTAGTTTCGAGCCATTTCAAAACAGATAGTATAACGTACCTTCCGACAAGCGCGCATATCACAAATGCATCGATGGGGATTCCGTAGTCTTCTCTTACACGAGCTCTGGCACTTGGTTCACGTCCAGTTGCTGCCAGCGTTTGCAGCAGTTGTCCACGCGCCAATAATTTGCTAAGCTCAAACTTTGACAAGTCAAGAAGAGCATCCGTCCCCACTTCGACCGCATCGTCGGGCATACTGTCTGTGTCTGGTATTGTGTCGCGTTGGACTGCGTCATAACCCCCAAGCTTCCAAGAAGTCTTCCACCGCTGGGTGGCCGACAAAGTGACACCAGGATCGCTTCTCTGTAGCATCATCGTTCTGTTTCAAGTCACCAGCGCGGAAAATGTCTTCTTCAAAGGGCAAGATCGTGAACATGACATCCAAAAGCTGTTTCAACTCTGTAAAATCACGCTTGCCTCGGTGCTTGTAAGCCCAGACCGACGGCGCCACATAGTGCGCCTTCTTAAAGCGCTTGGTACCCGACTTTTGCTCACTCATTTGTAGCGCCTTCAACACCCGAAATGTAAATCCCTTCGAGTCAATGGTAAGCACCAGCTCGGGCTGGAACTCGTCAATAGCATGCAATGTATCCTGAATCCGTCGCTACCAGAGCACAATCACATCAACGCCAGGTCTCAAACCACTTGATCAACTTCAGCGTACCCGAAATCTCCAAATGTAGGGCACCACCTCGACAAGTCCCATAACGGACAGTTCTTGCATTGGAAAGAGCGACTCAAACCCACCAGCTTCACACATTTGCGGTCTGTACAATTGCAACAATGGTCATTGCACCGCCATCTACAGCCCAAACCAAACTCAAAAGACTTACCCCCAATTCCTCGGAATTCCAGCGACTGCGAACGTCGCTTTAACGCACGAATGGCTTTGGCACCGATGGCATCGCCAGACGCTTCTCCAGCGATCACGTAGAGCTTCACTGGTACATGGGGAATGTCTCCCCGACAAAAGCAGTCGAAAACCTGCACACCGACAAACTCCGCAGGCTCCGAAGGACACGAACCGAAGGCCGACGCCACATTTCGATGATCCCGTTGAAAGTCTCTGATAGACGGGACGGAATGAGTGGAGATCGTGCAACGATGGGGACTCGACGAACGCGACATAGCTAATCATTTTGGCAGCCGCAGCACACAGGATGCTGCTCTATTGACTGTCGACGGACGAGCTTTCGTCGTCATCTCCTGTCTCTACCTCGTCCCTAAAGCGCACACGCCCGCACCTCGAGACACTACCCTTGGTCCTTCGCACCGACCCTCTAATTCTTCAGCTCAGCCTGCTTCTCGTTGATGAGCTTCAACACGACGGGGTGTGTCACCTGTTTAACCTGCTCCAGGAACACTGCGCGACGCGAACTGAGCTCCTTCTTGGTCTCCGCTGAGACGTTCTCCATCTGCTGAGCCTTCAGCAGAGCCTGCAAACACAGCAGGAACTTCTTCTTGCGAAGAGCAATGTCGAACGCCGCCAGGTGCGTCTTCACATCCTCCGTCGCGTACTGCTGCAGGATCGACACGAAGCGCCAAGCCTCCTCGAGAGCAGGCTTCTCCGCAAGCTTCTCTCCAAGCGGGTCGTCATCCTTAGCGCGAGCGGGGGCCGCGTTAGCTTTGGGCTTGCCGTTCTTGGCCGCCTCGCGCTCCTTCTCCTCGGCCTCCTTGTGCAGCTTCGCGTTAAGCTCCTCCTCTTCTTTCCTCTTGAATTCAGCCTTGCGAGCCTTAGCCTGGGCGCGCTTAGCCTTCTTTTGTCGGCAGCCGACATGTTGGCCGCGGCAGCAGCAACCTTCGCCGCCTCCAGTGCCTCTTTCTCCTCCTTGTCAGCCAGATCCTCGTAACACGCGATGGCGCCGTGAGCAGCCTCCACGAAGAACGGACGACTGTAGATCTCATTGCACAGACGCAGCATCTGAATGTACGCGCGCAGGGTCATCTTGCGGATGCAGTACGTGTGGAAGTCGAACTGGTCTTCGACGAAGTCGTTGAAGTGCTTCTCCACAGCGAAAAAGCGCTTCAGCGCAAGGCCAAACTTCTGTTGGCGAAGCTGACTCTTGCCGCACTCGATTTCGTACCACATGCACTGCATGTCGAACAGGTTCTGCTGCGGGTCGCCCTCGTGGCGAGTGAAAAGTGCAATCGTAGCATCAGCCTCCTCCACACGGTCCGCGTGCAGCAGGTACTCCGTGGCCTTGTTATTAATGTAGCGGTCTGCCAGGTCAAGCTTGCGGCCCTCGACCATCACGTCCGCAGCCTGGTTCAGGTCGCCCATGTGTTTCAGAATGCGCGCCTTACGCTGGAAGAAGTCCAGCAGAGTCGACTCCTGCTTAATGCACTTCTCAACGAACACCATCGCCTTGGCGTGGTTGCCCAGACGGTCATAGTGCTGTGCCGCCAGGTAGTTCGTCCACAGGAGCACCTTCTCCGTCGCGTTGGCCGCCATCGAGTTGTCTCCTGGTCCAGCGGCTTCTTGGCCTCCAGAGTCTTGAGGTATCCGAGAATCAGCTTCTCCAGCACCTTGACCTTGTCCTGGTCCGCGTACAGCGGCTTCAGGTCCGCGCCCAGCGACGGCACGTTCTTGTTCAGCTGTTTCTTGAGATACACATCCGCGTACTTCTCAAACTCGGCACCACGCATGAAATCCAACGGGAAGCGCAGCGAGATGAGCGACTCGGCGCCAATGGTCGACTTCTTCTCCGTGTAAAAGGCGGCTAACGCCTTCTCCAGCTCCGCGCAATTCGTCTCCTTCGAAAAGTCCACCACCTCGGACGGCAGCGGCGTCTTCTTCTGCGTGGGTCTGATCACGAACAGGTCCTTGCGCTTGAGCACAGCGCACTGCAGGCCGCGGTGGAACTCGTAGTTGTCAAAGTTGATCTCCAGTAGCTCCTCGAAGGCCGCGCGGGCGTCATCATAACGCTCCAGCTGCAGCAAGAACTGCGCCTTCTTCTGGCGCCAAAAGAGCGTGTCCGTGATCTGGTCCTTATTGTCCTCCAGGTGCGTCAACGCCTTCTCAACGTCTCCGGCCTCTTCAATCAGCTGGTTCTGGTACAAGTGGATCTCGCTGTCCTCGTAGTTGGCGTCGTATTCTCCCTCCAACGTGCTAAAGTACTTTTCAATAATGTCGATAGCCATCTGGAAGTTGCCCACGAGGTGGTGCGCGATGGCAAAGCCGACCCAGTTGTTGCGGTTGTTGGGCTTGAGCGTGAGCATGGTGCGACGCGTCTCCGCGAAGCCCTTGAGGTCGCGCATCTGCACCTGCAGCAGGTACAGGTCCCGCAGGATCTGCAGGTTCTCCGGGTCGATGCGGATGGCGTTGCGGTAGCACTTGATGGCTTCTGCGTAGTTGCGGTCCGAGCGGTAGAGCAGTCCGAACACGTGCCAGCAGACGTGACTGCGCAGGTCGTGACGTAGGCCGCTCTTCACCAACTCGTAGGCCTCGTCCTTGCGCCCCATGCAGTTGAGCGTCAGGCCCTTCATGGCCAGCGTCTCGCCGTGCTCCGGATGCTTCTTCAGGATGGCGTCGGCGGCTTTGAGGCCCTTTTTGTACTGCTTGATCTCGTAGCATTTCTACAGCAGAATATAAGAAATAAGAAAATATAACAAGTTAGAGAAGGTTTATAGGGATTTTAGAGCTTGTAGGAGGAGGTGGAGTGCGTGGAAGGGCTCAAAATGCAGAGAAGGAGCAGGGGAAGAAGGTGGTAAGAGTGGGGGAGACTGTACGCACCACGATGGAGCGGAAGAGCGCGCTCTCCTTGGCCGGCAACTGCTTGCTGCTGACCGCCATGGTCTCCACTCGATCGGATATCAACTGACGGCCTCTGGTTGGGTAAAACTCCACGTGGGATCCAAAGGCCTTTTAGACCAATAGCAGAGAAGGAACATGACATCAACATTTCAACCAACCACAGAACAGCACGTGACTAACGCCCGATCTTTGTGGTGGTTCATAGACTGAAGCGTGTATTCTCCCATGTAAAAGTGAATTATGGGTCAAAAATACAAAGACCTGCGTGAGTTGCCTCCCTACTGCATGACTGCAGACTGAGAGCAGGTCCTCACGTCACTACTGGCTGCCCTCTTACTGGGTCTTGTCCTGGATCTTGGCCGCCACGTCCTTGGCCGCCTGCTCGCCGCGCTTGAGCGCCGAGTCGATCTGGCCCACGTGGGGGCCACGTACGGCTTGATCAGCGAGTTGTAGATGACGTTCGAGCCCTGCCAAAGACCCACAAGTGTTAGTCTACAGCTACAACTTCTAAAGTCTATAATAGTCCCCACCTGAGTAGTCGGGTGGTAGCTCCACACAAGGAAAGCGATCTTAAAGAAAAAGTAGAAGGGGATCCACGACAGCACCAGGTCCGTGAGCGACTCCGTAAGGTTGAAGAAGGCGTAGACGACCCAGTACGTGAGCCACTGCGTGTCGTCCCCCGTGCCGGGCGTGTTGATGGCCTTGAACGACATGTAGGCCGGGTAGATGAAGCCCACGAGGCCCACCACGAGCTCCTCGCCGCCCACGACGAACAGCAGCACGCCCGCCAGCAGCGCCCCCACGCAGAAGATGTAGAACTTGTCCACTCCGTGGCTTTCTCCAAGTCCACGATCTTCTCGTACCGCTCCAGCTTGGCCGAGATCTTCTCCTTGTACTCCAGCACCTTGTCCATCTTGTCTGAATAAAACTGTTTAAAACTAGCACCTGGGGTCGCGAGCTTCTTTCGAAAGTGACTCCCCCAGTTGGCTCCCTCCGACCAGGGCTTCTTCGCTTTCGACGGAAACAACCTGTGATTGGCTGAAAAACATCATAGCCAATCACAGATCAGATCTCAGTGATGAGTTGAAGTCCCCGCATTGGCTGAAAAGATCCTTCTCTCCACTGAAGCCAACTCAGATTTACGGCCAATGGATTTCTTCCGACCATAAATAGCAGAGACCTCTTCAACCTGATACACATCCGTTTTGCAGGGGCCACAGCAAGAAACTCCGACCTGCAGCCTTCCAGGACGTCCTGCGCCACTCTCTCCATCCCACACTCTTGTCCATTCTCTGCTCTGTCATTTGCGTCCCTTTGCAGTCTCCAGAGCCTTCTACAAGCGTCAGAATCGCGTCATGTACAGCCACGACCCGTCCGCCATCGACCTGTCCTTCTCGCAGGTCCTGGAGGCGCGTAGCACGCAGCACGAGCAGCTGAGGAGACGCCGGAAGCCTCCAGTAGCCAATGGGCGTGCTCCACGACCCCTAAACCCGCAGGCTCGTCGCTTTCCCGTCCTGGAGACGCAGGACGCAGGACCTGCGGCCTATGGCAGCGGCCTGCTGGACTCTGTGTACGAGGGCAGTGAAGACATCCTGGAACAGAGTGAGGAGGACCAATCGGCAGGCACCGAGGACGAGGAGTGGACCAATGGAGACGACGGACAGCTCACAGGACAGGACATGTACAGGTTCGTGCAGCCTCGAAGACTCTCGTCCTGGGTGCAGGACGACGCCGTCTTCGCCTGTTTCAAGTGCCACACGGTCTTCTCGCTGCTGATCCGTAAACACCACTGCAGAGCCTGTGGCCGCATCTTCTGCTCGGCCTGTTCTAGTCAACGAGTGGTGATTCCAGGAGACTATGAAGCTACTCCTGTTGCTCCGGCGTACAACGCGCTCTCGACCAATGCCAGCGACCTGATTGGCAATATTGGTTGGTACTTGACGTCCTACTCCAGTCCGGACGCCGCAAGCTTGGAAATGAGTGGGAGTGGAAGACACTCGTTCAACGACTCCGGCTCCTGGAGGTTCTCACATGAAGAACAGCAGGAGAAATTCCTCAAGGACGTGCAGAGGCTGCAGGAGACCAACGTGATCAGCAAGTTCACGCCGAACCGTTCGCGGGCGGGCAGCGCGTCCTCGTCGCTCGCCAGTAGTGGAGCCACGACAGCCCCGAGCACACAGAGATCCGTGCATGTGCCCGATGGCAGCGTCATGCAGCGCGTTTGTGACGACTGCGCGTGCGCCCTGCAGCAGCGACGACACCACTACAACACGGTCAAGGTATTTGAACTGTGCGAGTTCGACCTGCAAGAGCTGCGCACGTTAGGCCAAGTGTGCCGCAAGTGGCACCGCGCCACCATCATGTGTCTGTCGATGTTCCGCCAGATTCAGTACTATTTGCCGACGCACCGCCTGTCCGAGAGAGAGAAGAAGATGCTGATTATCAACCGCAAGTTTTTGGGTGGACATACCAAGTGGCTGTTGCAGCTCGTGAAAGCTGTGGACTTCTCGGAAGAAAATGAGACGGAGCACCTCTCCATTGACATGACTGAGAGCGACATGGAAAGCCCGACTGCTGCACGACGACGGCGAGAGACAAACTCGCTGCTGGTGGATGACGTGCTCGAGTTGCTACCGAAGGAACGCACGCATAAATGCATGCTAACCATGTGCTCGCGGCTCTGCAAACCGCAGATTGGTAGCGTGGATGCACTAGAAATCTTAGCCGATGAAACCATTTACAACTTCAGGCTACGTGCGATGGCGGTTGACGCACTTCTCAAAACTGCAACGGAGAATGAATGGTGGAGTTACTTGCAAGTTCTACTGCATAGTCTCAGTGTGGAGTCGAACGCAGCTGGAAGTAAGCTCGGACAATCACTGATCCGACAAGCGCAATGCGACATCCGATTCTGCTATGATTTATACTGGGGCTTACAGTCATGGCCGAGGATCCGAGCTGTCGCCGCAAGTTTGATGGAATGAAACAGCGATTGCTGCTTACACTGGCGCAGTTTAAGGATAAGTCTTCCGGCGGGCGATTTGTGGACTCCTCCAGAAAGTTTGTCAACGACGATATTGGGGAGCAGCTTCTTCGGGGTCAGGAATTAGTTGACTTGATGTGGAAAATCCCTCCACGCATTCCCGTAGAAGATGCTCGTCGAATCTTGCAGGCATCGATTAAGAAGTCGTCGTTCGGTGCGTTTTCAGACGAAAGGAAGTCAGGCGAATTGGACCAGGTCTCAGCGAATGGCGACAAGAAATGGACGCTCCTTCGACTACCTGTGGATCCGCAAGTCAAGGTTAGTGGAATAAACTACCAGAAAATTGAAGTAAAGCGAAGCGCGGAGGCGCCCATGATCATCACGTGCACGGGGGTCAATCGCGAAGAAGAGGAGGCCGAAGATTCGGCTGACGTGAGCTCAGAGTCACAGCGTAACACCTGGAGTCGGCGTACTCAGAAGTTGCCAAACTATCGGCTCATGTACAAGCGGGATGATTTGCGGAAGGACGCCATCGTTCAGAACATCATCAACGTGATGTATCTCATCTTAAAGAAGGAGACTCGGCTGGATATCCCGCTGGTGACATACCGTGTGCTTCCAACGAGCAGCTTTGATGGACTCATCGAGATCGTGGAGAACGCGCACACGCTGTACTCCATCATCCGCGACCACGGCACAATTATGAATTTCCTGCATCACTACAATGGCCACCGCACGCTGAGCGACATTTCTTCGTCGTTCCGGGAGAGTCTGGCAGCGTACACAGTTATCACGTTCCTGCTGGGTGTGGGTGATCGCCACGCAGACAACGTGATGCTGACGAAGGACGGCATTCTGTTCCACATCGACTACGGCTTCATTCTGGGTAAGGACCCGAAGCCGTTACAGCCGCCAATGCGGCTCGACCACTACATGATCGAGGCCCTCGGAGGTTCGCAGACACAGCAGTTCGAGCAGTTCAAACAGCTCTGCGTGATCGCGTTCAACTGTTTGAGGCGACACGTGAGTCTGTTTATGATCATGCTCACGCTGGTGGTGAAGGCACTGCCAGAGATCACGGATTTCGGGGTGAACTACACCCAAAGCGACCTCGAAGCTTTCGTAATCGAACGATTCTTGCCTGGTCAGTCTGACGATGAGGCGGCGACGGCGTTGATGCTGCGGATGGAAGGCAAACTCAATGAACGCATTGGATTGAAGCTCAGTGACTTTGTGCACGCGCACTCGAACGAGAAGACGGTGTCCAAGGGTATGACTTCTGTGGGGTCATCCGTCAAGATCGGCGTGGAGGCAGTAGAGGCTACAGTCTCCACTGTGGCGAGCTCTTTGACCAGTGGTGCGTCGTCTATCTACAAGTACATGTGGGGTGGGCCTCAACGTTGATCCGAGACCAGCTTGTAAATTCACGCAACGTGTAGCGTACCGGTACTGAGGAGCTGTACGCTTGAGTGTGGTAAGTGTCAACTGCGATACATATATTTTTATTAGGAAATAGTTTGGTTTGACATCCATGGACCTTGTCGACTGAGGCTTTAGTTGCTCGCAGATGTCGCTACTTCATCGAAGAAGCTGCCGTTGGGGAGAACACTGGACCAATTTGAAGAAAGACCTCCGTCCGATCCGTTTTGATACGCAATGGTGGCATTGGTTCCGTTGAGAGTGGCGTGTTCTGCTGCAGTGCAGCAGGGGCAAGTGATGACCGACGGTCGACGTGAGTAGTCGTTGTTTTCCCCGATCATAAAAGACCGGATTGCTTGTGAGTTTGCAAACGTGTGGGATCCCTCCTCTGTTCCGACGTCCGAGATGTAGTAGTACTTGCCTCCTGTGCGGCACGTGTCCGTCTCGTAAAACATGGCGTACTTCTTGATGGGGAGGTTGTCCCAGGTGATCGAGTGCAGGCTCCCAGTCCGAGCAACTGTTGAACGTGATGCAAACGAACGTGTTGCGACTCACGTATGCCAAGGAGTTGATCTTTGAAAACTGCACGGCCACCTTGGTTTGGATCATTGTTCGGATGCCTGTCTCGGCAAATTGGAGAATGAACGAGGCACGATGAGACTCTACAGTAGTTGAAGCAATCGAGCCTGGCACAATAGCTGGGCTTCTTTGTTGTATCAGAAGTCAAGATCTTGAGTCTTACGGAAACAACAAACTTGTCATTGATGATAGTAGTGACTATGAATTCTACATCTTACATCGGGTTAGCTGGATTCGTTGGCCAATAGTTTCATAGGGCATCCGACCAGTTTGAGGACAAAGCGTCCTCGGATACTGATCTATCACTGGTGACGTTGGCTGCTTCAATCGGGGGACACTGGAAGTAGATGAACGACGGCCGACGCGTGTAGTTGGCATCCGTCCCTATCATCATGGACCGGATGGGTTGGGCGCTTTGGAACTCATGCGTTCCAGAAGGATGAGCTTGATCCGAGATAAAACTGTACTTGTCCCCGGCGTGGCACGTGTCAGTCTCGAAGAACATGGCGAACTTGGAAGCAGGGATATTTGCCCACGAAATCGAGCTCGCTGCCTCCCAGTGGTCGCAGCATTGAACGTCCAGCAGATCGAAGTGGCGGGGCTCGAGAACTGCAAGGCAACCGGCGTGCTCGAAAAATTCAAAGACAACGAAGGTGTCAGCATCCTAATGGAAAACGAAAAGTGTAGCAATCTTGAGCGTACGAACCGTCGAACATGATGGATGGAATGCGTTCGCCACTACATCTACAGCCTAGAGTGGCATATTATTCGTGGTATTCATGGAATTTCGAAGAATTCAAAGCATAAATACAAGTCCACCGTGAACGCTACAAAATTACTTCCATTAAATGGTGCACCTTCGAAGAGCGACTACCTTATTTTAATATTTAAAAATCACGAAAAAGACTATTAGCAGCTTGAGGCTGTTGTGGTTCTTCAAACCACAACTTCGTCGTCGTAGAAGAAACTTCCCGAGTTCTCTGACATGGGAAGAACGTTGTACCAGTTGGAGCCTTCCACAGATCCATAGTTAGTACTCGACTCAGAACTGTTTGTCGCGTTGCCGGTCATCTCATCCGCATAAGAGGTGGTGCCGCCGATGACGCCATGTTCTTTCGTACTTGCGGAGCACTTGGTCAAATACTTCAGTGAAGGGCGAGCAACAACATACTCTGCAACCATCATGGAACGGAACTTCCGGGCTTTCCTCAACTGGATCCGGTCGGTGGTCTCCTTGCGATTCGAGATATAGTGGAATTGCCCCTCAGCGATGCACTTGTCGCTCGTGTACAAGATCCCATATTTGTTGGACGGAGGGTTCCAGCTCACAGTTTCGGTTGATTGCCAGTTGGGGCAACCACTGAACTCCAAACACGTCCAGCTTACTGGGTTTTGTACGTGATTGAGTCGGAGTTGGCGAATTCTGCAGTCAGAGACTCCAGCATGGTTGCTCGACGAGAGCAAAACGAGAAGTTATGTCAAAACATAAGCACAGAGATTTTGGCAATCACGAACTACGATGATGCCAGGAAGAGATCTCAACCTTCCTAGATTGTAGATCACAGACTCGATAGAGTGTGATACAACGTCAGGCGTGAAAACTACCTCGAAGAACATTTATTATTTTCTCGTTACCACAGAAGATGAAAGACTGGAACCACACTATGCTTAACACAACGACTAAACTCGTACCTGCACCCCATTGATAATCCAGAATTACTGGACAATGCATTTAGACGATGACAGTGTCGTTGTTGAAACTGGAGTCGTTTTTCAACGGTAGTGAAGTGCTGGGAAGCGCATCATACCAGTTCGACGACAGATTTCCAGATGACACGTTGCTCGACTCATTCACGATGTCGAACGATCCGTCAATGCTGGCCCTCTCTTTGTCATCAGAAGTCAAGGAACAACGACTCGTGTACGCGACCGAGGGTTGCTTCGTGGTGTCAAGAGTTTCTCGTACCATCATGGAGCGAAATGCCCGGGCCGTCTTGAGCTTCTGAGTTGCAAAATGGTCGTTCATGTCCGTGATGTAGTGATACTGGCCACCGGCGTCGCACTTGTCGCTTACGTACAAGGTACCATAGTGGTTGGCAGGGAGTCTCCAGTGCACGCTGGTGACTTTTTCCCGTTGGAGCAGCTGTCGAACTTCAGGCAAGCCCAAGTTGCAGGGTTGGAGTAGTTCACCCTGCCACCCTTAAAAATCGCAGTCAGCTCGTAAGTGGGCATCACTCCCAAGTGCCGATGCCTCTTGAATAGTCCAAAATGGAAAATGGAGGATTGGCAGCTTGAGCACTCAGTTCGGTTCCTTCGTTTCGATCCACGATTTAGGCTGGTGTGGAAACTCATTCGAACACTCCACGCTTTGTCAGCCTTGCTCTATTACATAAGAACGAACTCCAATCGTGACCAACATCTTGTTTCTCGGGTCTCAGAACGTGCTCACGAAGGACACGGTATGTGCAAAACCCAGTGTAGAGCGGGGTTAGTTCAATCTTCACGCTTTCAGGCAATGGTATAGATAAATTAACTGAGAAGTTGCAACACTGAGTTTATTAGTTTACCTAAACGGTGAGAAACTCTTGTGTCGACGAAATGCTTATCGATATCCTATGGAGCAGACGTGGTAGAGAGGACGTCATGCCAATTTGACGATAGGCCATCATCTGCGACTGACCCATCGACACTACTCCACTCGAACTCATAAGTCTTGTTGACGCTCGTACCATTCACTGCTCCAAAACTGAAGCGCTCTTTGCTCTGATAAACGACCGGGCAAAGAAAATGGGTAGCTATCGGGCGACGCGTGTAGTTATGGTCCTCTCCGATCATCATTGACTGAATCGACTGGGGTTAGAAATTTGCTGATGCCGGAAGTGAGGCCGTCCGCTGAAGTGAAGACGTACTTTTCTTCCGCTCTACAGTTTCGTGTCTCGAAGAACGCGGCAAACTTGTTGTAAGGGAGATCCACCCATGAGATAGACTTAGCTGGTTGCCAGTAAGAACAGGTTTTGAAGTCCAAGCAGTGCCAACTCTCCGGGTTGTTGTACTTGAGCGTGTCTGTCTTCGGAAAAGTCACTCGCAGATAGGGATTCGTCATGTTTTGACCGCACTGGTTTGTCTGGGCGGGTACGAAATGGGAAATGAATGTAGTAGTCTTGTAATGTCACTTGGCAGGGCCACTGATCGTGTTGAAAACGATCAATGGGGCTCTGTCTATAATATAGACGAACACCTTCTACCACTTTTAACGATTTCACTCGTACCATTTTGGATGATCCCTTCCATAGATACGATGCCACATTGTTTGAGGGATTTCGTGAAGACGGAGCACAAAGCTGTGGAGCATAGTCTACGACGAACCAAATATGACTCGTTCTAAGCGAGTCTTGCTGGTGTGGTCAACATGATAGTGATAAGACGCTTTCACAATAATACTGAGGTGAGCAAACCGTTGCGAGTTACTTCGAAGTATAAAGGTTGTTGAATACTTCAAGTACTTCGAAGTACAAGTGTGCATTGAAATTAACTAAAGTTCTTTGAAGTTCTTTGAAGTACTTCTAACAACAACGATGTACACCCCTCTTTTCGTAGTTTTCATGCGGCTTGGTCAGGTTCAGTGGCTAGAGGAGGCGACGACGGATCAACGCCCTTATGGTCGATGAATTATCCCGTGAAGTTGCCCTCCGACGACGGGAGAGCGTCGGACCAGTTTGCCGACAGACTTACACCAACATATGTGTAGCTACGGTCGGACTCGTTGGTGGCATTTGACAGTGACTCGTTTGTATCGACAGCAGCGTATTCAACCGAAACAGAAGGGAGGGTGTCGTGCAAAATCCCATTGATAAGTTTCTTCACCCAGCAGCCGTGGACAGTGTCAGTTGATCGGATTGTCAGCGAGTCTGTGCTGTCATCGTTCGTGCCCACCATCATAGACCGGATCGACCGAGGGGTTTTGAACGTTGTAAATCCGTCGGCGTCTCCGTGGTACGGGATGTAAGCGAAGAATCCGTCGCCGCTGTAGCAGTTACCGTCCTAAAAAGCGACGCTGTCTGCAGGGACGCCACGCCACGAAACGAGACTAGCCGGGTGCCATTCATCACATTCTCCGATCGAAAAGCACCCGTGGCGGACTGGATTCGGGTATTCCTGTTAGAAGTGCACGATTAAAGAGTATAATGGAAAGTGAGATTCTGCAAAGTCCCTAGTCTATCCTTATCTATCGTTCCTTACCCTTCGTCATTCAGGTCACAGCTGAGCGGCGCATCCGCCGGATCCTGACGCCAGAGCGGCGCATACCCCAGATCCTGACGCCAGATCCGAGGGCTTTTCAACACTCCTCCACAACGGCAGCGGCGACCTCCTTCTGGTCTCAATGGAGACCTACCATGACTCGCAGGTCAGCCAGTCTCGGCGCCTCTAGCACCTGAGTAAGAACGTCAGCTGGCATCTTCTCGCTCTCGAGGTACTCAACCTTGAGCACCCCGCGCTGCGCCAACGCACCCACGAACTTGATCCGCACATCGATGTGCTTCGCCTTACTCGATGTTCCTTCGCCGTCGATCTGCTTGAGCGCCGCT
This sequence comes from Phytophthora hibernalis, assembly GCA_012656075.1. Taxonomy (NCBI): domain Eukaryota; phylum Oomycota; class Peronosporomycetes; order Peronosporales; family Peronosporaceae; genus Phytophthora; species Phytophthora hibernalis. The sequence goes on from JAAKBF010000020.1 coordinate 141,719, forward strand.
TGGTTGTCAACGCGTAGAGACATCGGGGTGGCATGCGCGATGCCCAGCTCCCCAAGCAACTCGCGCACGCCCAGATACTCCGTAGCCATAACCGAGGCCGCTGTGTACTCAGCCTCCATAGTGGAGAGACTGACGCCGGTCTGCTTCTTGCAGACCCACGACACGGGCATCCCGTCAACCGTGAGAATGCCACCGGTCATGGACTTCCTGTCCGCCTTTTCGGCAGCGAAGTCCGCGTCACTGTACGCGATGACCTTCAGCGGCTCCTCCAAAGCGACTTGAACCTTCATACTCAGTCGTTGGCCCTTGGATCCCGCTAAGTAGCGCGCGATGCGTTTGCCGAGGTTCCAGTCGGACATCGTGGGGCTGTGAGTGCGTCGCGACGCTTTGTGCACTGCGTACGCGATGTCAGGGCGCGTGCACCGTGCCACCCACATAAGGCTGCCCACGAGCGACTGGAACGAGCGAACGGTGACCACGTTGTCGCCGCCACATACAGGCAGTAGCTCGTCCACCGCCTCGTCGACCTCGTTCGACTCTGCGGCCGATCGGGGTGTGTACTCCGTGCACGGGCGTCATTCCGTGTTCGCGCAGCATTTCCTCAATGGCCATCTCCTGGTACAGGTCATAGCCCTCCTGCTCGTCGTACACGACTTTCATGCCGAGGAACTTGCTCGCAGGCCCGAGATCCTTGACCGAAAGCTCCTTCAGCTCGCCGAAGAACGTGTCGACCGCGTTCTGCTATGTTCTAGTGACCAGCAGGTCGTAGACGTACACATTAACAACCAAAACACTCCCTCGCGGTGCCTGTGGTAGACGCACATGTCAGTCAGGCTCTGCACGAGGCCCAAGTTCATCAGGGTCTTGTGCAAAATCCGGTTCCAGAGTCGACCGGCCTGTTTGAGGCCGTACAGTGCCTTCTTCAACTCCAGCACCAACTCGCTGTCGTGGGTCACGCCCAGTCGTTTACGCACGTCTTCTGGGATCACCATTCCGTGCGGCAGGCGCAGAAAGGTGTCCAGCACCGCCTCCTTTTCGGCCTTGACGTACGCGTTGGGCACGTCGCCGTGTTTCGCAGGGACTCGCCACTTCCTGACAAGCACGAAGATTAGCTTCACGCTGCTCATCTCGATGACAGCGGAGAACTTCACGCTGTAGTCGATCCCGAACTCCTGTTCGTTTTGGCAGGCGAAGAGTCGCGCCTTCAGTCACTCGATGGCGCCTTCCGCGTCCATCATGATCTTGTATACCCACTTGGTGTGAAGCGCGCGTGCGCCCTCGGGCTTGCGCACGATTCTCCAAACCCATTTGTCTTCTAAAGCCTGCAGCTCCTCGGCCATCGCAGCAAGCCACTTGTCTTTATGCTTACTGCGCATGGCCTCCTGATACGTCTTTGGGTCATACTCGATGGCGCTGTTCACGATGTCGCGTGCCGGCTCCTCCGGCTGCGCGGCCTCGTTCGTCAAGCCTCCGGCGTTATTAGCCACGGAGCGCGTCACGTGGCGCTCACGCGTCCATGATTTCTTCTTCTTGGACGCTTCTTCTTGCTGCGCGCACTCGTGGACTCGGCCACGGTCCCTTGATCTTCGTCCTCAGACGCCTCGGCGTCCTCTTCCCGCAGGTAAAGCCTCTGTACCTGCCGGTTCTGCTCCTTGTCGAGCGTCTCAAAGTTCTTGACGTGCTGCGTGGTTACCACCACCCTGTCCTTGGGCAGGTACACTCGGTACCCCTTGGTCTCTTCGCCCACACCGACGATCATGGCAGGTTGGGCACGTTGCGCAAAGTTCTTCTTGCGGGGTCCCGGTAGACCGTGCACGGCGAGCCGAACACGACGATCTCGCCAAGCTGTGGCGACTTGCCCGTCAACACCTTCAACAGCGACGCACGCCCTGGGTTGGAGTTGGTCGGGGCACAGTTCAGAATGTACGCAGCGTACTGAACCGCGTCACCCCAGAATCTCAGCGGGAGCCCACGCGCGAAGATCATGCACCGCGCCGTGTTCATGATGGTGCGGTGCATGCGCTCGGTCTTGCCGTTGCTCGACTGGTTCCGCGCCTCGCTGCGCTGTCGGGTCACGCCCGTGCACTTGCAGAACAAGTCCACGTTCTCGTACTCTCCTCCTGAGTCGGTGCGCAGAACGTGGATCTTGCAGTCAAACTCCTTCTCGAAGTACTCGAAGAGCTTCGCTGCTGCGTCCTTGGTACGCGCCAGGAACACGCGGCAGTAGTTCGACTTGTAGTCGATGAAGTTAATCATGTACCGGTTCCCAAGGCGGTCCTTGGGCGTCATCGGCCCTTTCAGGTCGGAACAGATCACCCCACCCACCCTGCCGATGGGTGAGTGAGCGCCGGTGTCCTTCTTGGACCGCCGGTTCTTCGTCTGCTTGCCTTCGGCGCACGTCAGGCAGTTCACTCGCTTGTGGTCCGTTAGGTGAATCCCGGAGCTCGGGTCCTTAGCCAGTCGCTCTACGGAGTCGTAGCTCAGGTGCGCCAAGCGCTTGTGAAAGTCCAGCAGCGTGCCCTCTGCACGTTGCCCGACACTTCCACTGACTCGTCGAGCTCCTGGTTTAGTGCGGCCATAATCACGTCCGACGGCAACTCATGCCTCGGCCCCACAGCAAAGGGCACAACCAACACGTTGCCCCGCATCTCAACGTCGAATGCCACGCGTCCGCCGTCCTTCGCCGCAACGACGCGTCATCCGGCTTGCTTGGTCAGCTCGAAACCTCGGTTATCGAGTAGCCCATAGGAGATAAGGTTGCGTACCACGTCCTTCGCAAAGTATACGATGGTGAGCTCTATCATCTGCTCCTCGCCGCACGCCGTGACCCGCAGCATCACCTTTCCACGCTGGGTGATGTTCAACGGTTCACTGTTGGGCTGTATGCACTCGTCGCTGCACTCTCTGCGTCCTCGAGAAACGACTCGTCGTTCACGAGGTGGCGACTGGATCCACTGTCCAGGATCCAGAGGCCATCGTGTTCGCCGCACTTTTCGCCGACGGTCAGCTTAAGGTACTCGCGCTGCTTGCGGTCCGGGCACGCTGAGCGCAGGTGACCTATTCGGCCGCACTCGTGACAGCTCCGCGTCTCCTGACGCTCCTGGTGCTGGTTGTCGCGTTCCCTCACCACGTTAACCGTGTCGTGTCCTAGCGACTTCTGCTTGGTCGACTCGGTCTCCCAAGACTGCGCGAAGTGCGCGAGCTCCTCGGCGTGCTACAGGTGGTCGGTCCGCGACTGGTCCACCTTGGCCATCAACACCGTGCGTAGCTCCGCGGAGGCGTACATAACGATGTTGTTCAGCACCAAGTAGTCGGCTCTGTTCCCCGTAGCCTCGGAGATGGCGACGAGGTACATGTAGTGCTCGGGCCACGACCTCTTGGTGTCCTTTGGCGCCGTAAACAGCTTCATGGCTTGGGCGGGCGTGATGTTCGTTTTGAACGCGTTCAGCATCCGCTCCATCACGTACTGCAGCGTGGGCAACTGGTTCCACCACGTGTCCACCTGCTTGTTGTAGTACGTCTCGGCCGTACCCGACAGGTAATGGACGAGGAGGTCTACCTTCACGTCCTCCGACCACGGGAAGCCGCATGCCGACTGTCCGAGCGCCACCTGCCGCTCGAATCTTCCGCCCCAATCCAGGAAACCGGAACCCAGACCGACGTACAGCTCCTTTCCGTCGAACGGGCGGATCGCCAGCTTCTTCTGGCGGGCGTCCGGGTATCGGAACGTCCCGCCCTGGTTCGCCGTAGGGACGGCTGGTGGGTGAGCTTCTGGTTGCCGAGGTGCTGGCACCGGCGCCGCTGATGTCTGCTGCGCTCCTTGACCAGCTTGGGCAGCGTGCTTCGCCGCGTAGAGCATTGCAGCTCCGACATGCCGTAGCCCGGCTCGAGGGACCGACGTCTGCATGGCACAACCCGAAGTACTGTGGGGGTGCTGTCGGCCTGCGAGGGGTCTGCGTGTGCGGCGTGTCACCCAACGAATCAATGTGCATCCTGGATACGCGGCCCAGGACCGACGCGAACAGGCTCGTGTCCATCAGGGTCTTGGGGTCCTTCTTGGGCGGCTCCAGGCGCTGCTCGAGCTTGGTCTGTGACTGCTCGAGCTTGTCCAGCCGACCAGCGACGCCACGAAGAAGCGTCAGCAGCTCTGACGCTTCGTCCCCCTCCCTGGCCGCCGCCGCGAGGTCGGCAGGGTTGCTGTCGCCCCTTGCGCGGGCGACGGCGGTGCTCTCCACTCCGTCGACGGATCCTGTCCTGGTGCGACCTGGCTCCGCTTGCATCTTGGGCTCAAAATGTTAGAAGTGCACGATTCAGAGTATAATGGAAAGTGAGATTCTGCAAAGTCCCTAGCCTATCCTTAGCTATCGTTCCTTACCCTTCGTCATTCAGGTCACAGCTGAGCGGCGCATCCGTCGGATTCTGACGCCAGAGCGGCGCATCCCCAGATCCTGACGCCAGATCCGAGGGCTTTTCAACAATTCCATCTTGATTCCGTTCTGCAAAATCACTTCCAGATTCATCATATTCTCGAGCGGTGAAACTAAGCTTAGTCGAGAGATGTCTGCGTCGTTGCAAGAAAAATGACTGCCATGTGCTGCGGGCGGAGGAAGATCGCTGTGCTACCGAAGGTGAGTCATAAAAGAAGCCGGTCACATACCATCCACCACCAAAGCTTTAAGGGTGGCCCTTGATAAATATCGAGCGTTCGATATCATTTCTGTAGGTGGTGTTTGCCGAGGAACTCTCAATGATCGATGGAATGGAACCGAATACCAAGTCTATTATATAACGAAACGATTGATTTTGGGTTGTACTTGTGCACCATTACCAAACGTTTTGTACTTTCTCTTCGATTACATTCTCAAGGTCCTACGTGTTCGAGCCCGCTATGCAGCAAAAATGGATGTTTAGTTGCTGCTAGCCGAAGCGGCTTCATTTCCTGCCTCACTGGCGCTCCTATATGTCGGGAAGAACGTCCGACCAGTTTGACGACAGCCCAGCTGAATTTTAATCGTTGACCCACTCGACCGAGTAGGCTCCGTTGAGAGTAGTTTCGTTCATATCGAGAGAAGCATTCTCGTGTCTGGACGGAGCTTGGACGAACGGACATCGCCGAGAGATGGCCGACGGCCTGAACGTCTTGCTATGGTCGTCGTCGATTATCATCATTGAGCGAAGTGGGATCGATCGCCGAAGAAAGCGAATGCCGTTCACATGTTGTTGGTCCGAGGCGTAGCTGAAAAGGCCCGAAGTCATGCAGTTGTTGGACTCGAAGAACATGGCGGTCTTAGTCACTGGGAGCTCGTACCATGCCAACATATCGGCGCGTTGCCATTGGGGACAACCACCAAACGAAAAACACATTCCGTCGGAAGGATTGTCGTATTTCATCCCACTCCCTAGTCCGCGCTCAAAGCCAACTACCAAACGCGGCACAGTCCCCGGCGCCGGTCTCTCCATAGCTTTCTTGGATGTGTGTAAATTTATGAGTGAGGATTGTCCGTGACAGGTTTGGTAGTACGAAGAATGTTGGAACGCAAACCATAAATCAACCAGCCATGGTTGAGATGACTGCTGATGAGGCAAAAGTTATACAGAACACCAGATTGAGGGTTATACTGGATGGCGACGCTCCTCGGATGCCGTGGGCTCCAAGCAATCCGAATCTCTTTTCTTAAGTTTTACTCAAAAACATTAAAAGTCAAGCTGAAATCCTCATTTCTTATAAACGATAACTGATCAACATACAACTCAACAGCTATCTACCTCATAGATGCAGCTAGCTTATCCGTTCTTGAAAACGTCAGAGCAACCGCATTTCACTCCTTTTTGGCACTTCTCGCGTCCGTCGCCGCATCCTCACTCTCAATCGGATCAAACCAGTTGGAGGAAACACTTTCCTCGAAGTTCGAGCCAACTCCATTCGCTCCATTCCGTCGTTCGCGTCATCGCAGCTGCCACTCGTAGTTTCGTTGCTGAGCAGCACAGACTCCGCCCGCTTGGCACGTTGACGAAGCTGGACACACCTTTTAGCGACATTCCTCGGGATGGTCCCCCACAGCGAACGAGCGTAGATCGACCTGATGGATCGTGTCTCCTTGAACGTGTGCACACCGTCCTCTCCCTGCTTTTGCGTAGTCCAGTAGTAGACGTCACCATCACTGGCAAGACAGCCATCTCTCTGGAAAAATCGATGCTCCATTGAGCAGGAAGGTTTCGCCACAAAACCGACTTGGCAACCTTCCAGTTGGCGCAGCCTGAAAACTGGATGCACACATTCATGGATGGGTTTTGGTAGGAGAAGTTGGCACCGTTCTCAGGAACTACTTGGAGTTCAAAAGTGTTGGCTTTCACCGCTTGGATTTCAAAGGTGCTGGCGTTCATGTTTCGTGATGTTGTTTAGGAAACACGTGCTTCGACGCAGATAAAACAGGAATGACAATCATGCATTCTGAGTGAAAAATGGAGTGCGTGGATTTCCTTGAGCTTGTTCTAGCTGTAGCATCAGTGCTACCTTAAAAATCAGGCAATACTTATCTATTCAACCCGTACGGAGAACATCAACTACAGCACCATCTAGTTTACCTTGGCTGGAGCTATTTCTCGGCATTCGTCCACAAAACAAAAGACTCCGCTGATGTTGAAATTGAATGTGCTGTCACTATAGGTGCAATCACTCGTTTCATAAGAAGCTTCCACTTTGTTCTGTGGGAGCTCCCACCACACTACGAACAGTAAATCAGCACAGTCGAACACGTGGCAGACGAATCTGAAAGGATTTACAAAGACTTCATTTCGCCACTCTGGAAAACACCTCCAGCTTGCAAATTGTTGAAAGAGATAAATGAGTGGCTGCATGCGAGATCGGAACTGGTTTGAAGTGTTAACGGGTACTTCGTAGTAGTACGTTTCATTCTGGTTGGGTGGATTCCTGCTTCAAATATACAGGTCGATATAAAGGCCTGGACGCAAAGCCCTTCATTTTCGAAATCTACAGTGCAAACCGTCTCGAACAAAATATCCTCGTTGAAATCTACAGTTTGAACGAGGCCTACAATGATGTATCGTCGTTTGTTCCCGAAATTTTGTTTGAAAACCCCAGTACCAATCTAGGAAGTAATCGAATGTGTAGTCTATTCTTCATCCTTCGCCACTGCACTACGTAAGCAGTACTTGTCATGCAGTAAAACAACATAGCTGCCAGAGTTTGCAGAAGTAGGTTCCTCTACTACGTCAGAACGTTGCGTGTTAACTTCCGGTAATCGTGGGCACAGCCCTGTGCCACCCGTCGACGCGATTTCGCTGTGATTTGGTGTTGAAAGTGTAAGAGCCGCTCTTGTACTTGCAGTCGGGCGTCTCGTAAAACGCAGCGACATTGTGCAATGGGAGCTCCCACCACGCGATCATATTTGCGCGTGGCAAATTGGGGCATTGCCCAAATTGCAGGCATACATTCAGGGAGGGATTTGGCCATTGTAGTCGTGTTCCGCCTTGAAAAGCCACGGATAACATGGGCACGGACCCCGGCGTTGGTGTTGCCATCTCGTGAAGAGTGTCGAGTGTCGCTGAAAGGAAGGCTGGGAATTACACGCAAAATGAGAAATAGCGAAGTTATTAGTACCAGATAGGGTGGCAGCAACAACATGAGCGTGTTTGTTCTACGAGATGAAGTCATCTAGCATGAAGAAACGTTGTTGGGAATGTTGTGTAAGTGGATGACAAACTGTTAGTATCCTGGCTCGATGGACTTGGCGATGCAGCTTGGGGGCTGGTGTTGGTGCTTAGCTAGCCACTTACGCTTCTTGATGCTACGGGTGCAACCTCTTATCGTGCCAGCTCGTTGTCGTCCAAGTAATAGCTAAGCAGCTTCTTCGGTTGGACAAATTGTCCCTTCTGGAATCCTTCTTTTCGGGTGTTATCGACGATTGTATACCAAAAGATTGCCTTCCACGTACACAGCATACCCAACTACTATTCTTCATGCTACGGTACATGAATTCATCTCGTACAACAACCCCGTAACACCAAGAAGCGTACTTGTAGACAGCTCCAACACCAGCACCCTCAAGCTGCATCGCCAAGGCTTCATCTTCAGTCGAGTCAAACCAGTTTTATAAGAAATGACCACCTACACCAGCATTCGACTTGAACAAAGTTGCTCTTACTTTTTGTACAGTAGTGAAGACTGCTCGCTTGGCAACCTGCCGAAGTTGAACACATTTGCGACACGATTTCAACATCCTTGTGCCGGTGCACTCGCTGTCCAGTCGTAGAGACGCAAACGTCCGTCGAAAATGAGTTTCCTCCAGCAAACTGAACACGTGCCAACCCACGACAGTACGCTGTTGGCGTCAATGAACCTTGATAAATTACAATCACTTAGCAAGCGTCGTCTACATGTCGACCTTCTATATACACCCTTCAGCCCACAATATTCAGCTTCCCTGCTTTACCACTGAACTCCACCGTCTTAATCGTCCGTAGCGCCCAACTCCAGCGCACAAGGGCCAAGCAGCAAACACTAGCCACCACTTCCAGCAGCTGAAGTACTCTCACAGCGAGGACCAAACTGCAAGGTGGGGTGTCGTACACCAGCATGGTCTGGAACTCCCTCCTGTGTTTCCAATATGGCGAGTGGCCCACATCATGGTCCGGTCGTCGCACAGCCAGGTACTCTCCACACCACTGCAGTTCCCCAATACTCAACAATTCCACAGCCGCCAACACCTCCGCAGTGTGTTCAGGTCCGTACTGGTCGTGCAGCTGCTGCTCCTCCTGTGTAATGTTCCCACAGAGTCTGCAGAGCGCCATCTTGTCCTGATACCCCCAGAGTTGCACCGAGTCCTTGAAACCCTCGCAGCTCGTAGCAATCCTTCGTCCAGGAGCTCGGTCCGAGTCCACCGGCCACTCCTGTAGTGGGAAAATGTGCTTAGCCTCTGCCACACTGCCCAGAGCACACACCTGCAGTCCCTTGGCGTGACAGAAGACGTCGTTCACTTGGCGTTCGAAGAGAGACTCGCTGTCGATCGTCCAGGGGCTCTCGGGACTCACATGGGACGCTACACACGTGAGCAAGGCGGCGTCTGCCAATGCGGCGACTGCGAGGGCCGTTCCCAGTAGCTTGGAGGCCTTGAGAGCTGTGGGAAGGGACAATTCCACCCAATGGAGAGCGAGCAACGTGCCGCCTAGAGCTGCACACACGAAACTGAGAGTTATGGCGCTCTTGTCGGTGGCTGTGAGCGTCAGCAGCAGCTGCATCTTGTCCGACGTCTGCTGCAGTTCGTAGACCACTTCCAGTAGCGGTAGAAGCCCCAGAGACGCCAGCAAGACGCCGCCCAGCAGCAGAGCGGGACGCCTCGTGGCCTCCATGGCGTCCGAATGAATACTAGATGCCAATCTGAGCTGTCGCAAATGAGGCAAAGACGACGCAGCCACGGCATTGGCGGAAAAAGGGACAGAGAAAGGAGACCATTGGCTGAAACCACCCAGGAATCTGGAAAAAATCCAAGAGGCGCGGACTTGTGGCAGCAGCCATGCACTGGATGATGCTCCGGAGCGAAGACGCTCGCGGCTATCCCCGACTTGTAACCCAAGACTGATTCCGTTCGGTGGCGAGAGCTGTAACTTGTAACGATGTACCCATCGGCGTATCTTCGAAAAGCGACTTTTCGTCGACAGTTGAAGTCGGTGGCCGTGCGCAATGCTGGCCATTCAATGAATTCTATCTGTGTGTGGAAGTTCTACTACAATGGAGCCTGCATAATTTCCAGGAAGGGCCACTCCACCACTGCGAGGTTGGCGCTGGTGTCGTGGCACAGCAATCTCAAATGTCCGTTCGGGAGCTGCCAGCCGCACACGCCCGTGACCAGCTGCTGGTCCACCCACTGGTTTAACGCTACAGAGGGCATTGGTGCGACTTGCAGTGAGCGCAACAGCCTGCCCGAGTCCCAGTCGTACACTTCCAGCCGCGAGGTGATGGCTCGGGAGCACACGACGAAGACGGGTCCCCAGCAGGTCACGAGCGTCTGGGCCGCAGTGGCTGCCTTGCTCACGCCTGCAGCACCGCCTGCTTTCGGCTTGGGGTTCGCGCTGAGATGCTGGCAGCTCGTCAACGACTGCCACTCACTCGTCTCTGATGCTCGCGTGTAGACGTAGACGTTTCCCTTCCTTGTCGCGACGACGAGCTTCGTGCTGCACGAGGAGAAGCTCATGCTCGTGACCCGTGGAGCCGCCAGCACTCTGGACAGCACACTGACACCTAACGTTTCCAAAACAAAGTCGTAGTGTGAATCCAATCTCCGCAGAAATAACCGACCGTCAAGAGAACCCAAGGCAGCAGTGGATCCATCGGGAGAGAACTTGACCATGCAAACTGCCACTCCCTTGTGCACACTTGCCACAGGCTGCCCCACTTGTGTTGCACCTCGCTCACTGCTCAGTGACACCTTGTACAAAGATCCTCCGAACGCTGTGCCCACCAGCAGTAGAAACTCGTCACCGTTGCGCCTCTGTGTGATATCCATGGATGTCACGCTGTACCTCAACTGCAGCCTTGCAAGCACGTGAAAGTCCTCACTACTGTAGAAAACCAGACTCCGATCATATGCCGTAGCCACCATAGCCCCACCGCGCGTCCAGCATTGGCAGAAGCTCGAGAACTGGTCCACTGAAGGCGGTAGAACCTTCAGGACCCGCAGCCAACTGTCAGACCCGTCGTTTCGGCTGTTTTGCAGCACCACCAGCTCCCTTCCGCGCCCAGGACGCTGCATAGGCCTCGCGAGTCTCCGTCGGGCGCACTCACCGTCCCGTTCCACGTCGGGAACGGCGGGAAGCCCTGCAGCTTGGCCGACCGCACGCTCAGCTCCATTGTTGCGCAAGAGTGACGTCGACGTACCGGAACGCGCCGTTTCTATGCGCATCCATACTTTTTCGCGCACATCTCGGCTCCTTTCAAAAACAACTCGACCATAAGATTCTCCATCCATCTTCGCCACCTCGGGCCTCGATACCATTCTAAACTAAATTGATTGTACATGTATTCGCTCGCAAATGCCTTCATGGCCAGGCGAAACGGGTCCGGTGCATTTCGATGGTGTAGCCATCACTCGACCTGCACCAGTCACCCCTATCCCTTCATCGAAAGTTGCTACATGAGGGTGGCATTTTTAAGTGCTTTGCATTCTGCCAGCCGTTACGGTTGCTCAATGCGTGCGTGGTACGGTACACCAGCGCTTCCAGATACACACGCTCATTTCCAACAGTCTCGCACGGACAGGAAGTGGTGCGTAGGCGCTACCGGTAGACTATTCATTCCGTTGGCGCAATCTAGACACAGATTCCAAGACGAACCGACCTTCAAGTGAATCCACAAGTCGGACAAGCAGAGGAACGCGAGCGACCAGTAGCCAATTGGCCTCAAACACAGAGCTGCGACTTTTTGCCACGTAGCAATGCACGCAGCTGTTGCCATTCGACGCGCGTTGTGTGTGAGCGGCAAGCGAATGGTGCAATTGGCGCGCAATTCGATGCAATTGGGGGTGGATTTAGCAGTGCCGATGGAGACGGAAGCTGCAGCGCGACTCCCGTGGCGTCGTTTCGGTGGCGACGGAACAGGACAATGCAGCAAGGAATTGTTGGCTGTAGGGACAGCGGTGGCTGCCATGACGGCTATAGCTGGAGGTGAAGCGCTGTGTGAGGCGGTGAACAGAGAGGAAGAAGCTGTAGACCACGATCCGGCGGTACCACGCGACTGCAGTGACAACGACAACATGTCCGTGTACTTTGACGTCGAGTACGAGCCCAAGAAGCTGTTGGGCTGCGGTACCTTCGGCGTGGTGATGCAGTGCGTGCACAAGCAGACTGGACGCGTGGCGGCAGTGAAAATGGTGCAGGACATTACAGACAACCAGGCGGAGGTGGAGAGGGAGAAGAAGGCGTTGGAACGGCTGGAGCGCGCTGGTGGACATGAAAGCGTCGTGGGGTACGAAGGATCGTACTACCACAATGACTTCCACTATATTGTGCTGGAGTATGTGTCTGGCATCTCTCTACACTCGTTCGTGGAGAAGCACCACACGCTGGAAGCTACGTGGGCATTGCAGCTCGTGGCGCAGTTGGCCAGTGCACTGCAATTCATGCACAAAGCAGACGTCGTCCACCGCGACCTCAAGCCGGAGAACGTCATGGCGCTCGTCAACTGTGACAGCAAACGCGGTGACACAAGTGAGAACGAGGACGTCACGCTCAAGATCATCGACTTTGGATCTGCTGGACGAGCAACGCAGCCAGACAAGGCACGCACGACGACACTGTCAGGAACGCGGTGCTACTGGCCTCCCGAGGTCCTGCAACGTGAGGACATGACGGCGGCCATGGACATGTGGGCGCTCGGGTGCATCCTGTATATCCTCCTTTCAGGACGTCACCCGTTCGACCTCACTGGATGCTCCACTGAAGATCAAGTGCTGCAACGTATCAAGACGGAATCCGTGTCGTTCCTTCTCCCCGTGTGGCACGACGTGTCTGCAGAGACCAAGGAACTCATCCGAGGGCTATTGGACAAGGACCCGCGTCATCGACTTTCTGCGACCCAAGTGCTCGCACATCCGGCCATCGTTGAGGCCACCAAGGAATTGTGAAGTAGTGTACCCCTCCTCTATCTATCAACAGCACCAAAGTGCAAAGCAAGGTGACGAACATGACGAACATGGCTTCACCTTACCGTAACATTTGTAATCGTGATAATCGCATTAGTCTCCCCGATCATTCGCTACCGAATCCAAACATTTGTCATTAATTCACAAGGGGAGGCAAAGAGAGACCAATCCGAATGGTACGCGCATAAGCTTCGTGCTCGTCCCTAGACCCACGCGACTAACCCTCTGTTTGTCTGTTACTATGCGTTATATGCAGCAGCAGACCCAGACGTCGCTGGATGTTTGGCGGTACCGGCACCGTCTGAAGGACGCGACTCGCCACAGTCGCAACTTGGTGCGGGACTTCCCCGTGTCCCTCGTGGAGCCTCCGCTGGCCTCTGGCTGCTCGTATACAGGCTTCTCAGTGCGTCAAGAAGTGGCGCGTGTGAGTCGTGAGAATTATCTGCATCTGCTGCAGCAATTGGACCACGAGGAGTACGGCGAACCGCTGCCCAAGAAGCAGAAGAAGAGCGACGTGGCGTTCGAGAAACAGAACCACGCACAGGAGGTGAAGAAACAAAATTCGGACATTCTCAGGAGGCTGCAAAAGCAGTTGGGTGGGCGGAGAGACCGTCAAATTGCAGCTGGAGCAGGTTTCGGCAAGATGGAGAAGCGCACTGACAAGGAGCAGCTGCAGATCCACAGCGAGGCGAAGGTAGATCCGGCTGGAAGTGTGAGTGATGGCGTATCCGGTGACGAGGAACCGGAGATGCCGAAGCCTATGAGCAATGTCTGCAGTGAAAGTAAGACAATTACGGCCAAGTCTCGCGAGGAGGAGATTGCAGAACTGGAAGGTATGGAAAACTATATGTGAAGTGTTATCTTTTTCTGTAGGTTACTGACGGCGTGCATTTGCTTGCGTTTGATTCAGAAAAACTTCGAGCACAGCATCTGTCGCGCACTTCGGAAGCGGATCAGTTATTCTACGATCGTCTTTCGGAGCGCGAGTCCAGTGTACGTGACTCGTGTGTTATACAGCAGCACGACTTAATGACGCAGTTGACTAACTGATGCGAATTTTTGTCTGTTGCAGATTCTTCTGGAGGAAGTGCTACTCGAAGATCTGTACGATCTGGCTGAAGACGTGTTCGATGAAGAAGAAGAGAGTCTCGCAACAAGGAGCTGCCACCCGAGCTACTTGAAATCGTCGAAGACGCTCTGCACGAAGGCCCCATGGAGGAGGTCATAATCCAGAAATACAACGTGGATATCACGCGCCGTCATTTGCAGGTCATGCTGCCGGCAACGTGGTTGAACGACGAGGTGCGTGCGTTGTAGTCGGCTCATTCGTCAAGCGAAGAAGTGGGGATTGGTAGCCGATATCTCACAGTGTGTACGCATGTTTGCAGGTGATCAACTTTTATATCCAGATGATGAGCGATCGCGATGAAGCACTTGTCACTGCTGGTGTCCTGCCTAAACGCAACCATTTTTTCAACTCGTTCTTCTACACGAAGGTGTCGGAGAATGGCTATAACTTTATCAACGTCCGCCGGTGGACAAGAAAGGTTGGTTCACTATTTGGTGTGTTTAATGGTGCTTGTTAACGCCGCCTCTGACCATAACGCATTACTTGCACAGATCGATCTGTTTGCCATGGACAAGATTTTTATACCGGTGAACGTCGGCAACGTACGTGAATTGAAAGCCTGCTGTAGATATCTTGTGACTCTGCTAACATCCATGATGATTCTCTTCGCGCTGCACAGATGCACTGGTGCATGGCTGTCATCTTCATGACGGAAAAGCGCATCCAGTACTACGATTCGATGCACGGAAGCGGCGCTGCTTGCGTCAAAGTGCTGCTCAGGTAGATTACAACTACAATTGCTTCGTCGGTCTACGCAATCTTTCTAATTACTCTTTCTCGTCCAGGTATTTGCACGACGAGTCCGAGCACAAGAAGAAGCAGAAGTTTGATGCCGAGGGCTGGGAACTGGTGACCACCACCCCCGACACGCCTACGCAGAACAACGGATCCGACTGCGGCGTCTTTTCCTGCATGTTTGCGGACTACCTCTCTCAAAACAAGGTGCGTAGGTAGCATTTGGCCGTCTTCTCCCACCTTCCAGCACCTCTAACTGTTGTTCTCTACCTTCTATAGCCGCTAAGCTTCACGCAGAAGGACATCCCGTTCCACCGGCATCGCATGATTCTCCACGTCACCCGAGGCTACATTCCACTCGAGGAAGAAGGACTATAGAAGATGCCAGTGCCCAACAAAGAAGACAAGAAGACAAGACGTTCGTGAGTGGCACCCGCTCGGTTGTTTTTATTATTGACGGCTGGTCGTTTGCTCTTCATATATACGTGCAGCCCGTGGTCCGCTCGTGGCTGGCTGTGGCCGTTTACTTGATGCGAAAGCCCTCGCTGCGCAAACAGGTCTTGTGCGCCTCGATGATGTCCTTGCACTTGTCCTCGCCGTTGGTGACGATGCACAGGTCACGCGCCTGTTTGGTGGTCGGACACGAGCAGCAGATCTTCTTGCCGGACTTGCCCAGCACGGGGCCCTCCGTCACAGTAGCGGTGCACTCCTTCTCGGCCATAGTCGTCTGATATTATGTGGCTTTTTCAATTCTGGTGGCCGTCGACGAGATAGCAAGCGCGTCTGTGACCAAGCAAGCCTGACCCCACGACAATGAACTACCGTGAACTTTAAAATAGGGCGTACTGCAAGCTTCAAAAGACTACGTAATCAGCAAAACCTGCATCAAACAATACCGAAAGTACCGGTACCGGTTTAGAAAAAGGTTTAGATATTTCAATGTTTTTGGAAACCTCTATCAACTGATACCGAAAGGACAGGTAGAGAGGACGTCTTGAACCTCTTGGTGGGTGAAGGTGTCGACGAGACGCGAGTTTGGTGGTCACTTCGCTCAATGAGAATGCCTGTCACAAGCATGTCAGCGTGATTGTTGACATGCTTGAAGGTGAATGATGAGCTTTGCGCTAAAATACTTTTCATTTTACCGCCCGAATCAAATATACATCGACAGGGGCGAGAACATTCTCGCCTCTCGCTTAAATACCGTTAGCACCTTCCACCTAGTTGTCCTGGTTGCAGCGCGTGCAGCGGCCGTCGACTCGGCGCGTGCCGCAGTGGATGCAAAACGTTCCGGGGACAGACTCTCGGTGCAAGATCTCGCCGTGGCAGTCGCGGATGTGGGCGACCAGGTCTCCACGCGCACGAAACAGCAAGCTGCAGAACGTGCAGTTCTCCCAGATCTCACGCTCTTCCGACATTCGGCCGCTCTCAGTTGAAGTCGAGGAGCCGGACGCCGGCGGGGACGCCACACGAGCCAATGGGATGTCGCTCACTTGTTCCACGTCACTTTCCCCAATGAACAGCATGTCTGTGGCCGTCACGAACGGCGTGGGGCGTCGACATCTGGCCACTAACGACCCCCGATCGTCTCGCTGAGAGCGCAGCACGGCTCGGAAGCGGATAGGAAAGAGCAGCGGCACCTGGTTCTTCCTCTTCTCGAGCGTCAGGAAGCCGATGGCCTTGTTCACTTCTCGTCCGCCGCCTAGAGGGAACGTCTGAGTAAATCCCACGGCTCGATCTGGCCAGAAACAGCTCGTGAGTGTGAACTTGGAGCTTGAGGTGAGCGGCTTGCGGTCGGCGATCTGGATGAGGAAGACCGTCTGCTCGTCACGGGAGCGCGACCACTTGAGGTACTTGGACACGTGTGTGGCTCGCAGGTACTTGCCTGAGCTCACGGACACGAGCTGCACGCGCATCTCGTCCAGGATGAGACGTTCACGGAGTTCCTCGACAGGTACGATCTGCACGAACTCCGAGTCGGCCGTCTTTCCGCTGCACTGCGCGTTGTAGAAGCACGGGGCGACGCTCTCCTTGTCCTTGCACGCCACGTAGGCCTCGTAGCCCTGCCAGAAAAGCTGCAGCGCGATGTGGTCGCGAGACGTCGTCCAGGGGCCGTTCGTCACGCTCTCCACGGCCGGTTCGGGGCGTTGCGTCACGGGCGACGGCTGCTCTTGGTCTTGTTGAGGCTGCGTGGCGCTGTCCAGCGGATAGAACTCCGTGAACTCGTCGTCTATTAGCGTCATTGTGGGCTGATTCTTGACTGACGGCCTAGCAGCTCTTCCGCAAATGGCTTTTTGATTGCGCTCCCTTGGTCATAAAGAAGGTCGAGCGGTCATTGGCGGATAATGCGGCCGGAGAGGGACAGGAAAAACGCACCCTATTCCACCCCTTTTGGAGCAGAGATCGGACGGAAAGTGCTGAAAGCGGAGCACAATCGCGACGTTTCGTGCTCCGCTTCTGGCAGCCAACATTGCACCGTTTCAAACTCAATATCTTCGAACAAGTCATGGCAGTCATGAAAAACTCAGGGCAGCACCTTGTCAATGTTGCATTTGACCAGAGTCACACGAGTGCTGCCTACCTGTGCCGGCTTGGGATTGTGAACAGAGGCAACTTCACGCTGCCCAGCGTAATCACGCACCGCCTTGGCGTCATGCTTGCCACTGGTGGAAGCCAGCCATCCCGAGCTACTTTGTGACAACTGAGGATAGGCGTGTCATGTCAATCGTCGCAGAGTTTTCTCCGTCGGAGATCTTCGAGTCTCAATTTGAGGCGGGTCTCTTCAATCAACTCGCCGCCGCCGGAAAGCTGCCTTTCGACCACTGAACCGCTCACCATGGTGGCTGGCTGCAATTGCTGCAGCAACTGAACTGCGACATCATCGCCCCAGGCAGCCATATCGTCGACCACTTAAAGTTTAGCTCTTAAACTGACCACTCACTGTATTTCTAATCTCATGTGTGCCACACACCCAAATCAAAAGCATGAGCTTGACCCGAGTGCTGTACCGAGAGCTGGTGGCGGCGGCGCGGCGTCTCGACGGCCACGCGTCACTCCGCGCGCTCGTGTCTACAGAGCTACGCGAGTCTCCGTTCGCGCCTGACTCCAGAGCGCGTTTGCCGCACGTGGACGCCTTCAACCGCAGTCTGCAGCGCTATCTCGGGGGTCGCCACTTCTACCTGCCGGATACGCGGCGCCCCACGCTGCTGCAGCTGGTGCGCGAGGAGTTCCGCAAGGTGCAGCCTGTTGCAAAAGACTCGGACGGACTGGACACGGCGTTCGTGGCGCTAAGAGCGTTCAACGACACGCTGGCGGAGGCTGCCGACCTGCAGCTGCCGGTTACGACGTCAGAGACGCGAACGCTCGACGGCGTGCAATTAGCAGAGTAAATGTAGTTTACAGGTTGATAGAGGGGTACGGAGCTGATGCTGGTGGGTTGTTGCAGGAACGCGGCGTCGGGGCTGTTTCTGCTAGCGCATCCGCTGCTGGAAGGAATCTTCAGTCGCTCGGTGGTGCTGCTCACGAAGCACACACCCGAGGGCTCCAAGGGTTTCATCGTGAACAAAGAGTCGGACAAACCGCTGGGCAAGGCGTTCCAGGTGCCGCCAAGGATCAAGCGAGCTTTCGGAGACAGCACAGTGCGCAAGGGCGGACCGGTGTTCACCAGGGAAGCGGAGGTGGGGGCACTGAGAAATGGGATGTGTTGTGAGGGGTGCTGACTGTGAGATGGTGCTGTAGGTTTTGCACGGAAGAGCAGAGTTTGGTGGCCAACGTGTGGCAACGACCAATTTCCCTACGGTCGATGATCCAAGTCTCTTTGTCGGCGTCGACCTGGATGCAGCTGCGAGGGCGATTTATGACGAAACTGCACAACAGACGGACGTGGTGTTTTTGAGTGGCGTGTCCGCATGGTCTAAGGGTCAGTTGGATAACGAGTTGAAACACGGATCGTGGGTGGCTGTGAAGGCGCCGGTGTCCCTTGCGCTCAACGCGCCTGCAGAATTGTGGCAGGACTTGATGCGGACGCTAGGCGGAGAATATGCAGAGATGAGCTGTATGCCTCCGATGGAGGAGGACGAGGAGTGAGTGCCGATATACAGCAATGTGAGCTGCAATAAAAGCTAGAGTACCATCCCGAGACCTGATGGAGACTTCAGATCGTTCTACTGTATTGATACAAGGTTGGCGTTGAAAGCTGGTGGTGCTCACTGAAGTTTTTCTTGCTACGAACAAGTAGAAGCGCGTGACGAAGGTATGCTGGCTATTCGTCGGAGACATCTCAAGACACTGCAGGATGTCCCACTCCATGGGATCGCACTGCTCCGACGCCACCCAGTCAAACATGTTGACGCGGTTGCTTGGGCTACCGAACGTCATGAAGAAGAGCAGTCCGTCCGGTTTGAGAATTCGCGCCAACTGCTGCATGCTGCTTTTCGCGTCACTGAGGTCATCAGGCGAATCAGTCGTCACAAGCATCCAATTTGTTTCTACTGCCTCCGTCTCGGGCTTGAGTAGCATCGCGTCTAGGCAGCCTTTGTCGATCACGCAGTCGACGGAATTTGATTCCCACCCCTTCATCTTTGTCAGGTCGGCCTCTTCAAAGCGAACACCCCACTTATTTTCCTTCGAGCGAGTCTGCATTTTCTGAATCACGTTGGCAGCGTAGTCTACAGCAACTACGTCCGAATACCCATCTAACGCCATTTCTGCTGGCAACCGACTTGTGCCTGTACCAGCAATCAGCACCCGTACGGTCTTGGAAATGTACGACACTAGCAGCTCGCGAATGTGCGAGTACTCGCAGTACCAATCAAACTCGCCTTCCGCCTCGAACCTCGCCTCCCAGTAGCTCTTCTTGCACAGCCCCATCAACGAGATCTTGCCCGCATAAGGCCTCACTAATTCAGCTCCTGATGCAACATCCTTCGTCGTCCAAGCGACCGAAAACAGTTTCTGCTGCTCCATACAGAAGATAGGCATCACCTTGAGGTTGCTCTTTTCATCATTTTCCCGCAAACTAACCACAACCAACAACCAAAACGTCAGCACACCAAGAAGATCACAATTTCGAGCTCACAATGTACCTGGACCCGAGAGTATTAAGCACGTAGTACGACATCTCTTCCGAAGCGACTCCGAATCGGATCGAGAACGCCAACAAGTGCAAATTCCTCACAATACTCTCCACTTCTTTTCCTTCCTCGCTCTCCTCTTGAGTTTCCAGCTCTCGTTGATCCTTCTGCACCACGTCTCCGACCATCGTCTTAATCTTGCGGCGTAAGGCTCCGTCTTGTCCCAGCTGCGTCTGCGCGTCCAGAACTGAGTGAAAATCCCACTCGAGGCCCACCCGCATCACTGTTTCCGCTGCTGGGAGAGGCATTGTAGCCGCTACGCGCAGTTTACGGCGACTGGCGCCGGTTCGAGACGCCTCTGGGGCCGTTTGAGTGGTCGCAACGGCGCCCAGATCGCTCCAATCACCCTCAAACTCATGGATGCAGTCGTAAATGCTCTGGTGCAGATGATGCGGCGCATTGTAGTGCTGCAGTTGTGGCAGATGCAACGCTAGCCACGCCTCGGAGTGCATGGCGGACGCAATGATACGAATGGCATCATTGGCGTGCGTCAGCAGCTCAACCAAGCGACGATTGGATGAAAAGCGAAGATCTCTGACAGCATCTGATTCGCTGATATTCAAGCGTTGATGTTTTGATTGGATAAACGCATTTTGTCAATTTGAATAGTCGCAGCAACATGGCGAAGATCGGCGTGGACGTTGGCGACGCTGTACACGGCGTCACACAGCTGCAAGCGCTTTTTCGGGGCAACAAGAGCCGTCGCGTACATGTTGTGCGTGCAAGGCAAAATTTGCGTGCGTTTTAATGCAGTATTGACGTCGCTAGACGGCTAAACACGGATATTTCTCACGTTTTTGACACTGTTGCTGTGTTTCGTCGACGCAGCCTGGTCCCCATTTGTGCCGGCGAAGATGGAGGCGGTCCGTGCAATGCTGGAGGTGGCGGGTTTACAGGATGGGGAGACGTTGGTGGACGTTGGTAGTGGGGACGGCCGGGTGGTTATCGAGGCGGCGGTCACGTGTCCGCAACTAAAGAGAGCGCGGGGTGTGGAGCTGGACGAAGCTCTCGTGGGGCTCTCGAGACGCAGAATTATTGAGAGAGCAATGGAGGAGGAGAGTAACGACGGTCCAGAGGAGAAAGTGAGACAGGAGAAGAGCTCCGACAAGGTGGCGGCATTGAGAGATCGTGTCGAGGTCGTCCACGCGGACTTTATGACAGTTGACATGCACGATGCAGATGTCGTGGTGCTCTTCTTCTTGCCACACGAGGAGATCGCGCGGATGTTGCAACAGAAGTTGCGCCCGGGGACGCGGGTCGTCACTTACGTGTTCCAGATCGCGCAGTGGAGGCATGAAAAGGTGGTTCTGACTGTGCCCTTCATGACGGAGAAAGGATCGTCGTCTATTTACCTGTATCGAGTGCCTCGCGATTGATTTGTGTGAAGCTGCCTGTGTTTAGCATTGTTTTATAAGAGATCGAGATAAGACTGCACTAACGGCATTGTACTGGATAAAGTTCAGCTACTAGTATTTTAGGTGGAATTGATGGTGGACTTGCGCTTCTTATCTGCATGGCAAGCTTCAGATGCGGTGCACTACTCCATCTACCCATCAGCAGACACAAATTGACCAGGAAAGCTTTGAAAAATGGACGTCGGTTATGGAATCTGCGGGCACAAGAACGCGTTCTCGACTGGCGTGAAGATTGGCAACTATGTGGAGGACCGTATCGGTGCTGAGTTGGCTCGCAACAGCTCTATCAAGCCCATCAACAAGCACTCGGAGTACTTAGCAAGCTTCATCCGACCTCGTGATATGCCAGACAAGTGCGCCCATGCACCGGTTGAAAACCTGGTCGAACGAAAAATGATTCGTCAAGGACTCTCGTACGACCTCATCTTCGAACACGGCCAAGCACACATTCCGACAGCTGCGGAGCAAACGGCTAAGTTCACCCCAGTGTCGCACGACATTGGTAGTGGTTTGCCTGATAATTTGAAGGGCAATGTTCCGAGCAACGAGTCAACACGGTTCAAACTGCTAGAGAGCAAAAGGGCGCGCGAAGCTCGTGATCAGCGTCGCACATACCTTTCCACTTCACAGGCAATGGTTCCAGCGTTCGCAGGTACCAAGCGCTAGCCTACGTTGCTGCTGTTGCAGCGGCACAATCTATATATTGCAGCGGCACAATCTATATAAACGTTATTTTTATTAATATCTCTAGGACCCATTAACATGTACCGGTATAGTTTTGTTTTCGGGTGAAATTTTACCTGTTTTTCGAAAGCGAGCTGTTCGAAACATGCATCCCCAAATATAATCCACCGCAGCACCAATCCAGAACTTCCGAAACTCTTACTACCGGTAGTACAAGTACATGTAGGCAATATTTCGAGCGCATTGCTGGGCGAGCAATGCTCGCTGCCACCGTAGCCGCGAAAGCCTCGCGACCGACGGCAAATTTTCACGTTTGTGGCTGGCAGGGAAGAAGCTCCCGTATTTTCTGTTTGTCTGTAGGCGGCTGAAATAAACTTTGAAATATGGACCAAGCGCGCTTTGCATTGACAAGCATTCACATCAACGTCAGCGATATCAATGCCCAGTTCAACATTTCATTCATTTCGCTCGACTGGTAAAGCAACAGAGCATCTAAATTCAGCAATACATTCTGAAAAAGATCTGCGGTGCCGCAGTCGCGACTAGCGGGCTATGGTCGCTGTCCCATGCGGTGCTGCTTTCAACACTTCGGCTGCATGATTGAGCACTGTACTGGTGGTGCAAAGGGTTGCAATGCTAACTTAGCATTGCATTTCATCTATCCAAATGGATGCGGGAAGGCCGCTGAGAAACGATGAGATCCGTACAGCGTTCTAGATTGCCAGCCTACCGGTAGCAGGCAAGTTGCAACAGCAGCACAGCAGTCTACTCTTCATATATTCGCGACCAAGCTTGCTTAAGTTCTGGCAATGGCGTCCTTCTTGCCTTGCACAGGCTGCTGTCCGAGTCGATCATGGCCGCTTCAGAATTGAAGCTGGCGGCGCTGCATGCTCAGGCATTGAAGCTGTCGATTTATTATCTTGGTTTCAGTAAGTGGAATCAGACCCTTACTCAAACCAAGTCAAGTTGAGTGACATGTGACTCGCTTTTCTGCAAGCTTCCCACACAGGGATGCGTTATTGACCAAATGCGGTTATTCGCTAGGGAATTCGCGCCCGACACCGAAGGTCAGATGCACGGCATACATGTATTATGGTAGCGACTCGCTTATAGCGAGCGGCAAAAGAGAAGATAGGACCACGGTACCTAATGCTCTGCACGTGTTTACCAGCTTCGATCACTCGTGCACGGGTTCCGATTGGCCATAAATAAATATAGAAGAAATACTCCGAATGCCAAAACGAGGTGTACACACGGACGAAACGCCCGCCAATTTTCGAGCCTGCACCGCACGCCGAAACCGTGTCCACCACGGCTGCAAGTCTCCAGTGTTGAGTGTTGATTTTTTTGCGAGATTTTTAGTTTTTAGTTCTCCTCGCTTCACGACAGTATTTTCCAGCCACAGACACTGCATTTGGACAATAATTTACATGAGCTATTAAAAGGGCTAGGGTTTGATGTGGGGTTGCCAGATTGCGTACATCTATGTGATCTATTCCGTAGAAGATACCAAATCTGTGATGCAAGAACGCCAAGAACTGCGCTGGTTCGAGCATGCAAGTAGGCACTGTAAGCTTATTAATACATGTACATGTAGAGCAACGACCTACGCTGCTTGCCTCAACGCTGGGAAGTTCTCTGCGGGCATTTGCAAAATAAAAACAGCCCCAACCTACGTATCCATACAATTTGCTCAGTGGGACGTCGGCAGTTGAACTTTCTGACGCAAAGAGGCACGCGCACACTTGGTTTTTGTATGCCGGATCCATATTGCCTTATATCGGGTTTCTTCAAGAGCAGCCGTGCCTCCTCGCACAAGCCTCATTCATCGTTTCGTCACTCATCCGCAAAGTCGAGCCTTGCTCAATCGCACGACGGCTCACGTCCGCATCTCTCCGTCGTCAATTGCCCCCAGTCTCTCGATCTCCATTCACTCATTCGACCATGCGCCTCGTCCGAGAAGCACGACGCCTCGAGTGCGAGAACCAACGCCGCGAGTCTCGCCGCTCGCATCTGAAGAAGTGGCTGGACTTGAGCCACAGCCACGACGACGAGCAGCAGAAGCAGCACGAGACGCACCGCAAGTCGCCCTTTGGCGCCGTCGTGGCGCGTCTGGCGTCTCCCGTGTCTCCCTCGCTGCCTCCCAGTCTCAAGAAGTCGCAGTCTCCCTTGGCAGTCAAGTGGAGCTCGTACATCGAAGCTATAGGTCTCAAGGACAACAGCGGCAAGCAACGCCGCGTTCACTTCGTGGAGCAGGACGCGGAACACGTGGAGAGACCCACGCACTGCAGCGGAGAAGACCAAATACCACTATTCAGCCCAAGAACTGGGCGAGATGGAGGCTCTGGCCAAGCAGCTCGTACACCGCGAGTCGCGCTTCGCTGGCCAACCAGAAGACACGATCCTGGAGCAAGGTTTCCTAAGTCTGCCCGTGAACGCACCCTTCTTCCAGAACAGACGCTACTACTGTCTACTACGCGGTCACAGACTGGAGATGTACAGCTCAGCGGCTCACGCAGCCAGGAACTCGGGACTCAAGACGCAGCTCACGATTTTGCGCGTGCAGGACTGCCAGACGCTGTCCATGCAGAAGAAGTTCGCGCTCTTTGGGGCGTGTCTGCCCACGCAGATCGGACTCATGTTCTACGTGATCAAAGCCAACGGCGAGCGCGTGATTTTGACGGCAGACTCCAAGAGCACCAAGCGCAACTGGGTACACTCGCTCACGCGCCTCACGTACGTGGGCGAGGGCGAGTGCTACACCAACACGCCGCCAATTCGGACGCGCTCCAGCTCCGCCCCCACGTCGTGCATGCTGCAGTCAGTGCCAGAAGCAGAGGAGGAAGTGCACGAGGACACGAACAGCTTTGGGTCTCTTGAGTCGGACAGGAGGAATAGCTGCACGGCCGTCTGCGGGTGAAATGCTAGTGCAGCATACGACCCAAGACGAACTTTATCCATCCACCTCCTGCAGGTATCTTCATCCAGCCACAAACAAATAGTTATCAAAGTAAAGTGAACAAGCAGTCCATAGCTGTAACAAACAATTAATCGAGTCGCTGGAAGCTCGACATGAATTCTTCAATGTGGCCACCAATCGCCAAATTATCAATTTAGAGAGTACGTTTCACACGGAAACCGGCCTTGACTGGTCGAGGCCCCACCGCCCTCCTGGTCGACCTTCAGCGCCTCTTGCGACCCAAGACACGCCTGCTAAGGATGCACAGACGTCGTCGCAGTAACAAGAACGCCCAGACGACACGCTTCAGCCTGCTGCTGCTCGAGGACGGCGAGCTCTTCCTGGACGTACGACGGAGACTCTCCCATTTTATATATAAACTATGAGAGCTAAAGCTGAAATTGAAGTTGCTAGCACTAATGCTGATGCTGTTGCTCACAGGACCACAGCGCATGCAGATACTTGGAGCCAAATGCTCTAACGCACCGAAAAGTGCCTGGAAGGATCAAAGTTTGCACTCGCGGACTGTTTTTCGTGCCTCAAGACCTGCAACTGCCGATTTTGCGCTTCCCGTTCCGCTGTATGACCTCAGAACCTGTGGCTGAGTGTTTCGTGCAGTCTGCCAATGAAGCGGACGATGTGCCCATTGTGTACCTGACGTTCCAGACTAACCAGGTGGTTGAGATGCGAGAGCGAGGCATTGACCACCCGTATGTCTACAAGGACACAACTGACAGTGTGGAAATTGGCAGCAGCAGCAGTTTGAATGGCGAAATGCCAACCAAGTTCATCTTCACACTGCAGCACACGACACTTGAAGCGTTCCTTGCGAGCATTCACGTGGTTTTCGAGGTGGCCAACATGCCGCGTCGAATGATGACCAAGGCTGAAGAAGAGACCTTGCTGGCTCCTGTCCTCGCACCGAGACTAACCGATGCATTTGACCCGAGCTTGTTGATCGACTTCCGAGAACGGCCACTGATGGAGAAAGGCTGCGTTGCTGACCGCATCGAGCCACTGCTCCAGTTCCCAGGCTGTCTCATGCTGACCACGCTGCGGCTGTACTTCCAACCGGCACCGCTGAATAATGTGTTCGATCCAGTGCTGAACTGGGAGTACACGAACGTGGATCAAGTCTACAAGCGCCGCTACTTGCTACAACAGACAGGCTTGGAGGTGTATTTGCGCAACGGTGACAGCTTCTTCTTCTCCTTTAAATCGATCAAGGAGCGCGATGATTTCTATGCGCTCATGGTGGGCCAGCCAGAGCTACAGCGCTGCCGACGCAAGGACCTGCAGTTCATGATGCGCAAGTGGCAGCGTCGAGAGCTCTCGAATTTTGATTATTTACTGTTTCTAAACAACGCCTCAGGCCGAACTCGCAACGACCTGACGCAGTACCCTGTTTTCCCGTGGATTTTACGTGACTATACGAGCGAAGAACTCAATTTGGGGGACCCAAAAGTGTTCAGAGATCTCTCGAAGCCTATCGGCGCACTCAACGAAGAGCGCCTCGAGTATTTCAAGGCAAGATATGAAATGATGCCCGACGGCGAAGAAGCTGAGGGGATGCCACCTCCATTTTTGTACGGCACCCACTACTCAACTCCCGGCTACGTGTTGTATTTCCTAGTGCGCAAGGTTCCAGAGTACATGTTGTGTTTACAGAGTGGAAAGTTCGATTCACCCGACCGCTTGTTTCGCAGCATCAAGGTAACCTGGGATGGCTGTGTATCGAACCATACGGATTTGAAAGAGCTTATCCCCGAGTTCTTTGACTACACGTTTCCTGCAGCTGAGTGGTTGCAAAACATCAAACACCTTGATTTAGGAGCCACACAGAAGTTTGACCGCGTTGATGACGTGGAGCTCCCGCCGTGGGCTCACGGTGATGCGGTCGAGTTCATTCAGAAGAACCGGGCTGCGCTTGAGAGCGATTACGTGTCAGACCATCTTCATCATTGGATCGACTTAATCTTTGGTTACAAGCAGCAAGGCGAGGAGGCTGTCAAAGCCAATAACTGTAGGTGCATGTTTCTGACGAGGGAGTGATGGATTCGTGCTAACGCCTTGTTTGTTCTTTGTGATCATGCAGTATTTTATTATTTATCGTATGAGGGATCAGTGGATCTGGAAGCTATTGATGATCCCCTGCAAAAATGTTCATTAGAATCACAGATACAAGAGTTTGGCCAGACTCCGAAGGTATTATTCTCTACGCCGCATCCGTCTAGAAATGAAGGTGAAGGGAAGATTGAAGTGGCAACACCCGATTTGCTTTTGTCGCCGCGCGTCCTGATTCCACTTATCCGTAGAGTCTCGTACCCTATCAATGGTGTACCTGATGTCCCACATCAACATCGGAGAGAAGTTACACTAAGCGCATTTGAAGATTTTGAAGACTCGGAAAATGAATTTGAGGACGAGGACATGTTGAGTCGCCACCAGAGAAATCGGCACAGTTATAGTCTCGTGTGCTTTCAGACCCCGTGGAAACGTTTACCACTCGCCATCGAAGGCCTTTCCACACAGTTGTGGGGAAATATAAGCTCGGGCAAGCCTTCCAAGAAATGGAAATGGAGATCCAAGTTGAGGACCAAGTACAGTTTGTCAGCTTCATGGAGTTGGAAGCAGATTTCAGCCTCCCAGTTGCACAAAGGAGAAGTTACAAGTGTTGTTCTCTCCAAGGACGACGCCGCTTTATTCTCGACAAGTAAAGACAGCTCCCTGAAGTTCTCCTCAACCAAGGATGTAGCACAATTTCGAGATTTCACGGGGATTTTGCGCTATCGTGCTGTGATATCTCGCCCGATGAGAGCGTTGTGTTGATCGGGTCATGGGACAACAGCGTGTACATGCACTCTGCGACGACAGGGTTGGTGCTGGACAAGGTATTTGCGCATACCGATGGAATTTCTGCCATCCGAGTGCTGCAGGATCGCTTCATTACGAGCTCGTGGGACTCAACGATCAAACTGTGGCGATATACGTCAAGGTACATCATCGCTACTCCCATCCGAACGTTCGTGGACTGCGAAGAGTCCGTATTGTGCTTGGACGTGAGTCGCGATGGCCGCTACGCCGCTGCAGGGACTCGAAACGGGTCGATGTATCTGTTCAACTTGGCTAAAGCGGTGCTACACAACCAAGTCGAAGCGAGCTCGTTGGGCATTTCTTCGATCTCGTTCGCCGCAGACAACAAGTCGTACATCTGCGTGACAGTGCAGAGCGAGCTGCTTCAGTTCAATCTCCGCGGTGAGCGGCTCTGGAGCATGGAGATCCGAACAGCAGGCCAAGTCCGGTGCATCGACAGTGACGGCCAGTACGCTGTAGGTGGCACCACAGCCGGCAAACTTCTCTTCTGGAAGCTGCACGAGAGCGCAGGCACCGAGTTGGTCTACGAGATTCCGCAAGCCCACGACGCGAGTATCAGCTCTCTCGCAGTGAGTTGCTCGGGGTCAACTTTGGTGTCTGGAGACGTGGACGGCTCCATCCACGTCTGGAAACTCCAGAAGAAGATACTCGTGTCTCGAACCCAAGTGTCCACAAAGGTGTCCACTTTCCACTACGGCTCCATCCAAACCCCAAACAGTGCACCAACCTCCAAGCAGAAACCCCACCGTCGCCGCAAACGCTACATACCCAACCCAACGGCACAATACGTCGAAGCTGAGTTCTGTCTAGAGTTTTAATTCGCCAAAACCTGTCCTCCAAAGTGTCCTCCATCGTCCCCCTCCCAATCCCCTTTTCATCCAATCATCCCTCCTCCTCCCTCCCTTTTCAACCAATCCTCGTTCAGATCTCTATTGGTATCCGTTGGCGTACCCCATTTCAGCATGGAGGAGTCTCTATACGACGAGTTTGGCAACTACATCGGCCCGGAGCTTCCCAGCAGTGCGTCTGAGGCCTCATCCGACTCAGAGAGTGAAAACGAACAGGAGGACGCTCAGGTGGACGATGCTGGACGTCAGGTGGACGCTCTAGCGCTGCAGGATGTTAACATGTCGGACGAGGACACAGCTATCGTCCTCCACGAGGACAAACAGTACTACCCAGAGGCCCACGAGGTCTACGGAGACGCTGAGACACTCGTTATGGAGGAGGACGCTCAGTCCATCGAGACGCCCATCATCGAACCGGTCAAGACCAAGTCCTTCTCTGTCCTCCAGCAAAAGGTCCCCCAAACGTCCTACTCGACGCAGTTCCTGACCAGCCTCATGGACCATCCGCAGCTCGTCCGCCATGTGGCGGTCCTCGGGGACCTACATCATGGCAAGACGCTCTTTGTGGACCTTTTGGTGCAGCAGACCCATGTGGACACTTGGGATCCGGCTCTTGAGACGAGGTTCACGGACACGAGGAAGGACGAACAGGAGCGCAAACTTAGCATTAAAAGCACCCCCGTGTCTCTGGTGCTACCCACTACTAGGGGCAAGCACTACCTGCTTAATGTGCTGGACTGTCCAGGACACGTCAACTTCTCGGACGAGACGACGGCGGCGTTGCAGGTTGCAGATGGAGCAGTGCTCATCGTGGACGCTATTGAAGGCGTCATGATGAATGTAGGACTGCAAGTTGTTTTTGGTGTGTTGAGAGGGGTTTTGATGGTCGTTTTGTGGTTTTGTAGACGGAGAGAGTGGTGAAAGCTGCGTTGAGAGCCAATGTGGCCATTGTCTTGGTGGTGAACAAGGTGGATCGACTCATTATTGAACTCAAGCTGCCACCCGCCGACGCGTACTTTAAGCTGCTGCACACGATCGAGGAGGTGAATGCCATCATTGACGCCAACACGCCGGCGGACCGCGAGAAGCAGCGGCTGTCGCCCGAGCTGGGCAACGTCTGTTTTGCGTCGGGACAGCATGGATGGAGCTTTACGCTCGAGTCGTTCGCGCAGATCTACGCTGAGACGTACCCTGGCGTACCTTCGTCCGAGCTGGCGGCGAGGTTTTGGGGCGACAAGTATTTCAATCCTCAGACACGGACGTTCACAAAGAAATCGGTAAGTTGGGGCATACTGGTGTGGCTTGCGCCGAGATTAACTGACATGCATGATGATCTTGATTTTGTGTTTATAGCCGTATCCTGGTGCGCTGCGGTCGTTCATTCAGTTCGTTCTGGAACCGCTGTATAAGATGTACTCCAAGGTCCTGAACGGTGACCCGAAGGAGCTATCGTCGTCGCTGCGTGCCATGGGTCTTCGTCTGAGGAAGGAGGAGTTGAACCTGAACCCGCGCCCACTGCTGAAACTCGTGCTAGGCAAATTTTTCGGTAACGTTACGACCGGGTTTATGGATATGGTTGTGAACCACGTTCCATCTCCGCTGGAGACAGCAAAGACAAAGCTTGAGAGCATCTACTCTGGCAACCAATCCTCTGAGATGAGTATTGTACGGGGTATCCAGTCGTGCGACCCCAAGGCGCCATTGATGGTCAACATTGTGAAACTCTACTCATCGCCCGATGGCACCACGTTCAGTGCGTTTGGTCGTGTTTATTCTGGCGAAGTTCGGGAAAACAAGGATGTGAAGGTGCTCGGAGAAGCCTACAGTGCTGAAGACGACGAAGACATGTGCACACGCACAATTGAGAGCGTTTGTATCGCACAGGGCCGCTACAAGATCCAGGTGAACCGCATTCCTGCTGGTAACTGGGTCTTGCTCGAGGGCGTGGACTCTTCAATCACGAAGAGTGCCACGATCACAGACGCTGATGAAGATCTGCTGCAAGACGAGGAGGTCGGCATTTTCAGACCCATCCACATTGCCTTTGGCACGACGGCCGTGATGAAGCTGGCAGTCGAGCCGTTAAACCCTGCCGAGCTTCCGAAAATGCTCGAGGGCCTGCGGAAAATCAGCAAGAGTTACCCACTTGTTCGCACAAAGGTGGAGGAGAGTGGTGAGCACGTGATCCTTTGCACTGGAGAACTGGCAGCAGATTGTATCCTACACGACCTGCGACGGATGTATTCAGAGATTGAAATCAAGGTTGCCGACCCTGTCGTCGCTTTCTGCGAGACTGTGGCCGAGACGTCCTCTGTGCAGTAAGTGCTTCACGGGTTCTGCTCTAACTAATGTCGGTGTGGATAGCTGATTGATGAATACGTGCTTCTACTTACCCAGGTGCTTTGCGGAGACTCCAAACCAGAAGAACAAGATCACCATGATCTCGGAGCCACTGGATGCGGGTCTGGCACAAGATATCGAGTCCGGCGCTATCAATCTGGATGTGCGTATAACAATGGAGGTTTCGATGCTGCTTGCAATGGTTGATGATATTGTGTGTTATTCAATTGAATAAACAGATGAGCAAGAAGGACGTGGCCAGCTTCTTCAAGACGAATTACCAGTGGGATGCCCTTGCTGCTCGCTCCGTGTGGGCTTTTGGACCGGAAAGCAACGGACCCAACATTTTACTTGACGATACCCTGGCCACTGAGGTGAACAAGTCCTCGCTCAGCATGATTAAGGACAGCATCGTGCAGGGATTCCAGTGGAGCTGTCGTGAGGGTCCGCTGTGCGACGAGCCGATCCGCAACACGAAGTTCAAGATCCTGGATGCTACCATTGCATCGGAGCCGATTCACCGCGGTGGCGGCCAGGTTATCCCCACCTCGCGCCGTGTCGCCTATTCGGCCTTCCTCACCGCCACGCCTCGCATGCTGGAACCGATGTACGCGCTCGAGATTCAGTGCCCTGCCGACACAGTGTCCTCGTTGTACCAGGTCCTGAGTCGTCGACGTGGCCATATCACACACGATGCCCCCAAGGCTGGTTCGCCTCTGTACACGGTGCGCGGATTCGTGCCGGTGATCGAGTCGTTCGGACTGGAGACGGACCTGCGCGTGTTCACACAGGGCCAAGCCTTCATCACACAAGTGTTTGACCACTGGGCTGTGGTCCCGGGTGACCCGCTGGACACGAACGTCGTCCTTCGTCCTCTGGAACCTGCTCCGGTGAATGATCTCGCTCGCGAGTTCATGATCAAGACTCGCCGCCGCAAGGGACTGAGCGAGGACGTGAACGTGAGCAAGTACTTCGACGAGCCCATGCTACGCGAACTCGCGCGACACGAGATCGAGTTGCAGAACCTCATCTAGAGGTGAGTCGGAATCCGTGTGAACTCAAATACAAACATACTGTCCTCTGTGGACGTTTTGCATGTGTCCACGTCAGTCTTCCGAAGCACTGACGCAAAAGCAATTCAACGGAGAGGCTAGATTGTTTCATTAACTTGTCGGTGAGCAGGGCTGCCGATTATTGCATTGTTATCTATTGCAAGACCACAGACGAAATAGATTATTGATGCTGCAGGAAAATTTAGAGCAATAAATTATTGCAATTCCAGCGACAGCAAATAGATTATTGATGCACTGGAATTGTTCATAACTGTGCCCTGTCCACAGTGCTCATTTGACCGCATTTTTGCTCAAGAACAGAAGAATCTCCATCGGGCATGGCTACAGCGACTGTTGCTGCTGCCCAGACGTGGTTGAGGCCACACCAAACATGCCAAACAACCCAGGAAAATGCCTCCTGGCAATAAATAATTGAAATGAAATTTTAAGTACGCCACAATAAATTATTGGTACACATTTTTGCAATAATTGTCACACCAATTTATTTTTCGGCAGGAGTTCACGCCGCCATTGAGACGAAAAGCAGGTTAGTGTCCTGGTTTCCATGAGATGTAGACACACGGATGAAGCGAGCGCGAGACCTTCAGCTGCAGTGAGGACAATAGTGAAAACAACGTTAGTTGATATGGGAGTCCAGCTGCATGCACCGTACAGGTTGAGGTTCCTCGACACAGATCTTCGATCAAGGCTAGCGACGATTTTGTCATCGCTGAGAAAATATGGCTCATCTCTCGCCTCTCAGTCATGAAGGTCGAGTACACATACAGCTGCTGATCATACGCTCCGGTGCGCAAGAAAATCGCATCAAACACCAGCAGCACAGCTTCTTTACAAGGTACGAAGCATCCGAGCTGATTGAGCATAACCACAATGCCCAGTTAGCTGCAGAAGACTCGTCGGGGAAGACTGATCTCCATCGAGAAGAAAAAATGATTTCCCGTCGTGACCTAAGAGCGCGATAGCTACTTCGTGCTCGGATTCGTCTGTTACATCGGTAGCACTTGTTGAATCCTGCATAAATGGATCGAAAATGCCACGCAGACGGAGAGAAGAGCTGCTGACTAAGTCCGACGTAGCAGCGCGAACAAACTTGTGTTTGTGTGAGACTAGCGCAAAGTTCACTAAAACATCCAGCCCAGCCACACAAAATGCCAGCTCGTTCAAATATTCTTGAAAATGTGCTTGGAATTCTACCGTCAGGAATCCGACCAAATTTGCCTTAGCATCTTCGTCGCTTCGCTTCAGCGACTTCCACTTCGCCCCTAGTGTATCAATCGTCGGTGCCGAAAACCATATATCATGTACCTGACGCTTTTGACGTATGAATTACGCTCACACCCTTTCCGCTCCTTTGTTGAATCCGGTGGCTGTCTTGCCGCAAAACACGCAGAACGATTCCCATTTTTGAGATGTTGCTCTGCTCGTCGTCGCCATGCACAACTTTAAGTCGATCCACAGCTATGCAGAGCAAAGCTGCGACCTGGACAAGATAACAATACAGTCATCTATAGTGATCCAGGCGTACCAACAGATGACACGAGCCTGCTTCGTCGCTTCTGCAACTTCCGTCTCACACTCGCGAATTTGAGTGCGTAACTCTTGCTGTTGTAAGGCCGATGGCTTCATGCCCTTCTCGCTGTCTATCTCCATTACAGCTGGCGCAAAATCGCCTCCGCGTTCTACTGCCGATCGTTTCTTGGATTAAGTCACAAAATGGCTGGAGACTTTCCGAGGAAAGCTGGTGGATTGGACGCAGGTGCGAGGAGAACACATGGTCGAGTTCGTTCACAAACTCTGCATCAGACAAGCAGTTCTCCACCAGAACTAAAAGTTCACTAATCCACATTTCAAGACCACTAAAATCCTGCAACAAACACCATGAAGTTTTCGTGAGAACGAAAGTTCGAACCTACCGCACGCAAACTCAAATTTACAGAGCGTACCGACAGCGACAGCTTCGTGTCCACAGAAGTATCTGCTTTCTCAGGCCCCGAAGAAGTGAAGAGCGATAAGTCACGCTCGTAACTTTGGACATGTTGAAAATGACTTGAAAGTTTCCACAACACTGGGTGGTCACCAGACACCGCCCAGATGAATGCTTCCACCGTATCAAGTCGTTCATTCAGCACGTTCGAGTCGATGCAAGGAGACACCAGCCACTGGAAATGAAGATCACACATCACATTGTTCAACTGCGTAGGAAATTTGCATTGAAAGTAAAATACGTCAGAGAAATGAAGATTTTACCTATTTGCTGTAACAGTAGTCTTTTGTCTAATTGATCACTTCCACTGACCTGTCAGGCACGACTACACCGACTCAAAAATACAAGAACTCCAACTCCAATCGAGAAAATTACAATCCATCTTGCCGAGTTTGAGAAACAAATGATCTAAGTGAGTGACATTTGAAATATATAATAAAATACCAAGACAAACGGTATTATATAATCTCCAAAGGACATAATTCAAATTTCATTAAATCCTTTCGCGCCTTTTTCTATGGAACCACCACCCGCCCCTGACGAGCTGCAGCTCGTATTGAGCCACGTGAACCTCGGAGTAGAGTTCATTGACGACCTCGTGCACGATGACGAACGCGACGCGGCCGTGGAGCAGCTGAATCTGCACGGGAACTCGCTCCAGTGCATGGACGGCCTAGAAGCCTTCACGGGGCTCGTGGAGCTCTGTCTGTCCAGTAATTGCATGGACGAGGTGGCCTTCCACGCTCTACAGCCGCTCGTGCAGCTGCGGGTCCTGGATTTGTCGGCCAATAGGTGGGGGCATTTTTTCAAATTGCTACAGTTTTGTTCAATTAGCTGACTGAAGTTGTTTTATTTGGACAGCATCTCGTCAACTTTGGGGTTCCCTCAATTACCACGTCTTGAGGAACTTTCGATGGCGCACAATTGGTGAGTTTTTAAATTACAGGTATTTTATTTTTACTGACGAGTTCTTGTTTTGGTGCAGTTTGAGAGCCTTGGAAGGATTGACCCGGCCCATTAAGTTCCCAAAGTTGCGGTATTTGGACCTTCGTGGGAATGAAATTGCTGAGTTTAACGATCTGCTGGAGCTGCAGCGTCTCAAGGTGAATTTGTTGATAGAGTTGAAGATTACGGCGTGTTTGACGGTGATTTTTGGCTTTTTGATAGCGACTTTCGCACATTCGCTTTCAAGCAGCAAACGGTGACCAAGCAAACCCAATCTGCGACCTTGACGATTATCAACACGCTAT
Organism: Phytophthora hibernalis; assembly: GCA_012656075.1. Lineage (NCBI taxonomy): Eukaryota > Oomycota > Peronosporomycetes > Peronosporales > Peronosporaceae > Phytophthora > Phytophthora hibernalis. The sequence goes on from JAAKBF010000020.1 coordinate 176,798, forward strand.
GATCAAGGTATGCAGGAGTGGCTGTTGTGTCGTGGGGTGCTTAAAACGTGACTTTGTCCTTGCAAACGATAGATGTTGCCCAAGTTGGAATTGCTGGACGAAGAAGAGGTGGAATTCCTGAAAGAAATGGGCAGCCTGCATATGCCAAAATACCGCTCGCTCATGCGACGAATTGTTGAAACTAGGCGCCAACCTAGTAAGAGTTCACCTGTCGTTAAACGAGAACCAGCAACGCGTGAGCTACAGGAAAGAGATGGAGTACAATCCAGACAACAACCGAGCAACCAACCCAACTCCGGTCGATTCCACGCATCACCTCTTAAAATTCAAACAGGCGTGAACTTACAAGAGCACATGGATCATCCGCACGATCAAGGAACCCGTACCGAATCGAAGCAGACGCCTTCGCCTCAAGAAAAGTCGCAATCTGAGCAGAAATCGCAACAGCGGCTTGTTGTGAAAGATAGTAGCACAAACACAGAGGTTGATTTGGAGAGAGACATCCTAAAGCGTGAGCAGATCATCGGGCAGAGAGAGACTGAGTTTCTCGAAAGAGAAAAGGGTTTCCTTACCAAGGAGAACGAGTTCTTCCTCAAGGAGAGGGATATGAAGTCGCAGATCGCAGGTCTTGAGCAAAAGCTGGATGTTGTCGAAACCCGAGCAACTAAAGCGGAAGCCACTGTGCTGGAAATGTCAAATCACCTGCTGCAAAAAGAAAAGGATCAAGTTACTGCAACTGCTGCCTCGGACGAATCGGTCAGTGCTACTCAACGGTCCAAAAGTGACCAACAAAAAGAATGGGATGCAACTATTGTAGCAGTGAAAGCATCGCATCAACAGGAGATGGATCATCTCTGTTCTGAAAAGACCAAGCTAGAGAACAGAGTCACTGCTCTGGAAACAGACTTTGCCGCATCCACAAAAAAACTTCGTGAAGCTGAGGATCGGTTGGAGCAAGAATCTGCCGCTGTTAAGAAAAGTGGGAGTAAGGCCGATGAAATAGCGGGGGAACTGGAACTCGCTCGCAAGACGCACGAAGCCATGGTTACTCAGCTTTCCGATGAAGTCAAGTACCACAAGGACCACATGGAGCAAGCAGAGAACCGCAATGCGCAGCTTGAAAACAAGTTGTCGAGCTGAAATCAAACGTAGAGGCGGTCTACAACAAATGTATCGAAAAGGATGATGCGATCCAGCAGTTGAAAAAGAATTTAGCCACTCGACAGGATGAAATTGAAACATTGAGGTTGCAATATGTAAAAGATAGTGAGCGCCAGGACAAGCTGCAGCAGCAACAACAAGATTTGTATGAAAGGCAGCTACAAGCGTCAATTATCCAAGTGGAAATGGAGTTTCGCAAAGAGCATCAGCAGTCTACACAGAAATTTCAGTTGTTGCAGCGCAAGAATCAGGAGCGCTTGAAAGACATTAAGCGAGTCCGAGAAGCATACCAAGTTAGCCTTCAGCGCGAAGCTGCTGCTAAAACAGAGGTCGAAAAACTCCAGGCCATTCTTGCTGACGACAAGAAGAAACTGTTCGTGGAAGATGCCAAGCGCTCTGATGCCTGTAAAGCAGAAATTCGCGAGGAGAGACAAAAACGCAAGACGTTGGAGAAGAGATTGCTAGAAGAGCAAAAGAAGAATGCACAAATGGCCTTGTTTGAGACAGAGCTGGATGAACGGAGAGTTGAAAACGAGGGCTTGCGTGGGGAAACTCGACTGCTAGAAGAGCAGCGTGAAGCGTGGAAGAAGCTGGAGGGCGATCTTCGTGCTGCGTTAAAAGTTAAGGACGTGATGCTCGCTGACCAGCTACGCCAGATTCAGGAACTGACCAGCGATCGCCAGCAAGTTGAAATGCAGTTCAACGATGAAATGGCTGACTTCCAGGCGCAAATTGAAGATTTGGATGCCGCTTTGGATGAAAGTCTCCAGAAGGCAGCCGATGAGGAAGTTAAGAACGAATCCTCGGTGCTAAGCTTTCAGCTTTGGAGAAAGATGCATCAGAGAAGGAGAATCAGCTGATATCACTTCGCGCTGAGCTGGAGCAGAAAGTATCGGCGTTGGAGTTTCTCGATCAGGAAATGCAGCGGATGCGAACCGTTCTCGAAAACCAGGATGAATTATTCCAAAAGCGCATGCAAAAGCATCTTGAACAACAGCGCGAAGAGATGGAACGTGCACGAGTAAGTGCAGAGGGAGAGCGTGAACGTCAACTTCATGGGTGGGAATCTGAACGTGGTGAAATGATGCACAAATACGAGGTTCTGGCAACCGAAATGGAGACTATTGCCTCTCTAAACGCCAAGCTGCGGGTTTCGCTGGATCAGGAACATCGCAAGACAGCCCAAAATGATCACGATATGCGAATAATGCTCGCGCAGGTAAGACTACAGTTCTGATGAGTTTGTTTGGCCGTTGCTCACTCCGGTGGGAATGTTGTTTGTCCAATTCAGATTGATCGTGAGCGTCAATCAAAGAAAGAGAACCTGCGGCAGATCAAGTCTCTGTTCGAACAACTACAACGAGAGTCGTCATAGTCTTCTTTGGACATGTAACAGTGAAGCTAGTGTTTCTTCTGTAAGTATTAATATTGTTAAAACGAATCCTCGTCACTCCCATCCTCTGAAAAATACTCGAGCTCCTCCGACTGAATGTCTTCCTCGCTCACATCCGACTCGCTTCGCAAAGCTCTTGTCTTCTTTGCGTCTTCTTCTGCTCCGCTCTGCTCATCCTTCTCAGCTGGTTCAGAGGCAGGAGCACCTTCATCTTGAGATTCCTCCCGACTATCCAGCTTCTTCTCCACAGTTCGTGTGTCTGCCTCCGTTTCATCTTCACTGTCGCTCTCTGCTTCGTGCGTCACGAACGCTCCTCGATTGGGATTATCTTCTAAAGTCGTAGCCACCTGCGTTGTTTCGTGCTCGCTCGACCGCGAAGCTTCAGCCACAGACGCCTCCATAACCGATTCCTCCTTGGCACTCTCCTCCAACTCACTCTCGGACGCGTCCTCCTGCTTCTGCACCCTCTCAAACTCCCGACTTGCAGTCAACGAAGGTGCTCGCTGCTCGATTTCAGGTAAATTCTCCACCAGTCGATCCAGAAGCCGCTTCAATTGCGCTTCATTCACAACCTCCGGGGCCAAGAAGCGTCCATTGTCCTGTTGCAATTGGTGCGTGATCTGCTGCGTCTCCGAACTCCGTGTGAGCATCGGGAGCTCCACAACGTGCAGTTTCCTGGCAGGTGGCAAAGTATCTCCATCTCGATACACGTACAACGAAGTGACACTTGCTCCTGTTGCATCCACGACGCCTTTCAGATCGTCTTCATACTCGAGCGCCAACGTCGGGATCGGCGCAAACTTGAGTCCGAAGCGGGTGGGCACAATCATCTCCAGATGCTCGACGGATACCATGCTCGCGTCGTTTCGCGACACATGGCTACATTGCGTTGCGTACAAAAATTGTAGCCAGCGTAACCTCTTCAAGTTGCGACTTGGTTGCAGCCTGCTTCGGCAGCAACTATTTCTGGTCTGCTAGCATGGTCAACGCCTTCCTGGCGTCGTCATAATTGCTGTGGGTAGTGCTCAACACTTAGCATTCAGCAAGAGTTCTTGCATTCTTCAAAACTGAAAGTGTAGCCATCTATGGCGACGGTGCAGCCCATCTCCTTCGGAGAGCGTAACCAGGGGTACGCTGTCGAACAGCTCCTGACGTGGCACAAAGACTTGGATACAGACTTGGACTCGAGCGACTCAGAGTCTGATTCGGAAGTGTCTTCCTCTTCCGCTGACACTTCTGACGTGTCCTCCGAAGTGTCCTCTTCTGCGTCATCCAGCGACTCAAGTGACCAGGAGGACGATCCAGCCGTTGATTCCGTCTCAGATTCCGATTCCTCTTCTTCGTACCTTGACCAAGTGGACACTAGTGGACACTATTCATCTGACGAAGGTAGACGTCCAGCTGAGACACTCGTCTACCGTCGTCCACGCAATCTGGACGCTCCTAAAACAGTGACAAGAGACCTGTTGGACGACATGGACAACGTGGGTTTCATCGCTCTCCTCGTGCCTGGCACCGGCATCTGCACCATGCTCAGCACCGAGTTACTGGCCTGTATGACCCACTTCAGCTGCTCCGAGCACTTCCCGACGCTCTCGTACGCCGCCACCTTCAAACCCGAGGGGTACGCCTTCACGGGGGAATGAGTCTCACCGCTCTCTGGATCTTGGCGTCGGTATCGCTCTTCTTCTGGTACTTGAAGCTGCGTGTCAAGCCGCAGAAGCAGGTGGACACTGGTGGACACTCCACGACACTGGCGGGTTACACGGTACTTATAGCTGGTGCAATATCGTCCATCTCGCTCTTCGGTCTCGCAGTCATGGACATGCGCTCCCACCACGACGCGCACATTACTTTTACCATCGTCTTCTTCATCTCGGCGTGGGTCATGATGATCGCAGTGCACAACGCCAGGAAGATCATCCAAGAGGAAAATGGTGAAGATAAATCGAGCCTTCTGGTGGTACTGCGTCGACGCACCTTCTGGAGGTCGCTGCGTCGATGGAGACGACTGGATTTCTTCACTGCGTACACGCTTGGCAGGCTGATGCTCAACGTCGGACTTGCCTCCACGTTCTTGTGTAAGTTTTGGACTCCTTCGAGACTTCGGATGTGAGTTACTAATGCTCATGGTGTTTTGATTCTCAGTTGGACTCTTTTTCCTGTGTGCCAACGGCGTGTGGCCGAACCCGCTGGGTTTTACTGCAGGCCAGGAGGCTTTCTTTGAGGCGCTTGCAATTGTGTGCCAGTTGCTGTTCATGGGAACAGTCTCGTGTGAATTGGCGCGACTCGCAAAGCTTATCGAACACCGCGACTACATGGAATTAGAGAGGAGTGAATAGAGCTACAAGACTAAACCGTCAGTAGACTACATTTGCTACCTCGACCGAACTTTTACGCCTGTTGGTTGAGATACTCGACAAAGAGATCGCCAATGGCAGCAACAGCGCACGGTCTCAAACGAGAGATCTTGATATACTGTCGACGGTGGCGGCGAGCTTCAGCCGTTGACAACGAACGAGTGAGTTTCAGTTCGCTGTTTACAGTGTGCAGAGGCACACGCAAACCGTCCGCCACTCCAGCATCGCGTTGGTGGGTCAATAACGCATCCACAACAGCACTCGTGACCTCATCCAATGCCTGCAGGAAGCTCGTCTCAGCAACAGGAGCCGCCTTCGTAGCAAGACCAGCTTTCACAGTCTTTCCAAAGCGAATAGCCTCGGTGATAGCATCCAGCGGCACTCCAGTTCCATCCGAGGTGAAATTCTCCGGCGTCAGGCGAAACAGAGGACTGTCCCATCGATTCTTCTCCACAGGCACCTCAAATCTGGCTGCCAGCTCTTCAAGCAGCTTGGAATCGAAGCGTTCTTCTCTCGCTGCATTCCTCTGCAAAGCCGCCTCCACTGGCGTATCCACATACACCTACCGAAGCATACTAAACCATTAAACAAGGCCTTAATCTCTCAATTGAGAGGGTTTTCTCACCACACAGTACGTGGTGCTCTCCGCCTTGGCCTTGCAGAAGAGTTCGTATCTCTCTCCTTTGGTGTAGTTCAAAGCATCCAACACCACGATCGTCTTGGTGTTCACCACCTTCTCCACCGCCGCTTTCAATGCACTACGCGTGTTCTTCTCCTCTTTACTATCTGCAATCAATGCACACAAACAACCAAGTCACACGTGATGCCAGTCGAAAACTCCCAACCACCCATTCCTACTGTACCTGCGTATCCCTGCGTCTTGTCAACATTGACAGTAGCCGTCGAGATACACACAACTTTCTCCTCAGACAATTGATGCTGTAGATGATCTGCCAATGCAGTGGCCACCACCGTCTTCCCAGCCGCAGGAATCCCACACAAGACCACGAGAGGCATCTCAATTGTTGCTCAAAAGAGACTTTGCCTAGTGTAGCCATGTGTAACAACTCAGTGTAGCCATGTGTCAATGGAGGGACAGGTGCATGTTGCAGTGCACTTCAACCACGTTGCCAATAACGAGACGTTGGCGTTTCGAGGGGTTAAAGCGGCGCAGTCCTTACCAAATTGAGCCGCGCCTGTAAATTTAGCTAGCTCCAGATTATTCGGACAGCCTTGTTGACCCCGAAAGGAGACATGCCGAACTCGTCAGGCAGCGAGCTCAATGTGCTGCTGCGGCATGTGCCCAAGATCGTCGTGTCTCGCTTCCTCAACAAGCCTGAGCGGCCACGAGGACCCGAGAGCTGCTCATTTTTAGCTGCAGTGGCGCTCTTCGACATCTCTGGCTTCTCGTCGCTCGGTAGCAGACTTAGCGAGGACGAGCGAAGGCAGAGCAGAGAAACCAACAATGGCAATTGTACTCCATCAGGGTCGGTGTCTACGCCCTCGACACCAGCAACAAGTCCAAGTAACAGCATAAGAACCGCTTTGTCAGTCCGCAGCAGCAGCGTCACGATGCTGCACAATGAGCCAAGGCCGTCCAAGTCTCGGATATCGCAGCCAATTGTGCCGTCACTACCAGGTTTTAGCAGCCCCACCGCCGGGAACATCTTCAGTGCGAAATCATCAGGACGGAGAGAATCCTCTGCAAGGTGCGACGACGATTCTAGTTTGGGAGATGATGAAGAAAGTCTCAGTCCGAGCGACATGATGCGGCAACGACGGATGACCAGCTCGTTTACAAACATGAGCTTTCGACATGGTCCCAAGAATTCGGTTGCGACGCAAGGAATTGCGGTGGAAACGTTGACGACAACACTGAACAAAAGTCTCGAGCCTGTCATTGACGTGATTCTCAAACATGGTGGCGATATCATCAAGTTCGCAGGCGACGCACTCATTGTGATGTGGGAGACTGAAGTTTCGCAAGGAAAAGTTACTCCAGGAGGAGAATTAGTTTATCGTGCGGTTTGCTGTGCACTTGAAGCTTTGCAAGCACTGGGAGCAGCAGTGGTGACAAACGATGGAAACGAGAGCGAGCAATCGCATTTGCAGCTACTTGGGATGCATGTGGGTATTGGCGTGAGTGACATGACAGGAAACCACGTTGGTGGTGTGCTGAATCGTTGGGAGTTCTACTTGAGTGGTGACGCTAATCGGCAGATGAGTTTTGCGGAGGAGAACGCGCAAAAAGGTCAACTAGCTATTTCCCTGAAGCCTTCAACGCTATAGAGACACGATTTGGTACACTTCCAGAGCTGGATGTCGTCTGCCATATAAGTGGAAACTATCTTGTACAAATGACGGGAGATCCCATCGCAGTTAACCCCCACCGATCATGTACTGTATCCCCACAACTTGAAACCAGTGCAGATTTGATAGGATTCTTGAGATGTTATGTGCCTGGAGCAATCGTATCACACTTGCAAAAAGGACTACCGCTCTCCCCATGTCGCCTGAATGTCACTGTCGCGTTTGTCAAATTAGCTGGTGTGGTTGAAATCGCAGATGAGCAAACGCAGCTACAGACTATTCATCAAAACTTGTGCACCATCCAAGAATGCGCCTACAAGGCACAGGGCATGCTCCGTCAGTTTGTCATCGACGACAAAGGAGCGGTAGCGATTGTCGCTATTGGTCTTCCTCCGTTTTTCCACGAGAACAATGGTAAGTGCCTGAGAAACTAAATAATGGTTGACATCTAACCAGACTTACGTGTTGGTAGCTTTCCGCGGGATCAAGTTCGCTTCTTACGTCTTAGAAAGCGGCGTAAAAGCTTCAATAGGGTACGTCATAGTTTCCGCCGATTCTGTAAAACAAATCGCTGCGTTCTAACAAATTATGTGCTTGCAGAGTGACAACAGGAGCTGTATTTTGTGGGTCTGTAGGTAGTAGTGCTCGTGCAGAGTATGCCGTCGTAGGTGATTCAATCAATTTGTCCGCTCGGCTGATGTCCGCAGCGCCAGTAGGTGAAATCTACTGCGATGATCGAACTCACAAAGAGACAAAAGACTCGATACATTTCCGAGAGATGCTCGAGTTGACCGTGAAAGGGAAAACGGAGCCGATCCAAGTGTTCCCCGTACAAACATTCGCACAAGCGTCTGAAGCTTTTGCCGAGGCAACTTGTCCAGTACCTTACGGTTGCAGCGATATCCTGGATGCGGTGCCACTTTTGGCTCACCATCCAAAACAACCAGTAGCAGCGATGGAGTTGGGCATCGAGCGTTAATCATTTGTGGCGACAGCGGTACAGGCAAGACGATGTTGCTGAACCACGTAATGCAACGCCACTCGCTAAGATGCTTCAAAGGTAATGGCGACAGCATGGACACTGCCGTGGATTTTCACGCGTGGAGAGGCATCGCTAAATCTATGGCCACCGTCACGGTGAAAGTCTCCCAAAACAAAGCTTCAGTACCGAGCATAGATATTACGGGGCTGAGTCGTACCAATTCGATGGATTCAGGGACCACAGGACTTGATTTTATTAAAAGCAGCAGCTTGGCAGTGCACCGGCCTAGCCAACACGGTCGAGCTTCACGTACCAGCACGCTGACTACACATGATGAAAGCCGAGATGACCACGATAGTGATGCTGAATCCAGTACTGCTGAGCGCGTTACGGACAGTGGCAGACTAAGTATGGTAGAGACTTCCGCATCAAACTCTCTGCGAGTTCCAGTGCTTGACTACTTGGTAGCACAGCAACAAGTCACAAGAGAAACACTGAAGACTCTGTCCAGCTGGCTTCCGTACGATGGATCAGGCACAGCGCCTGTAGAAACATCGAGCGAGGGAGCTTTAAAGTCTTTCCGACAAGTGCTCTTCGCGATGATTTCTGTGATAAGTGCTGCAAAACCTATTCTGTTGGTTTTTGATGATGCCCAATGGATGGACAACCGAAGCTTGAGTCTTGTGCTCAAGGTGCTTGAGGAACTGCCGAACGTTTACTTTTTGATAACTGTGCGAGGAATATCGAAGCACACTGCGAGTGCCAGATCGATGCTTCTTGCTCTTGTCATGAGCCTTCCGAGTGTCGATACCCTTCAGATGAACTGCTTCACTTACCAGGAAACAAGCCTCTTTTTGTGTCAGCAGTACCATATCACCATTATGGATACGCAATTGCTTGCCTTCGTGTTTGAGCGTACGGAAGGGAATCCTGGATCGCTTATCAAGCTGCTGAATTTTATGTTGGACGCTATGTACATCGCCATCGAACCAGAGTGCAACAACATCGTGATCTTGAAAGACCTCGACGAAATGGACACAATGGTGCCGCAGCACATCCGAGCACGCGTGATGTCCATCGTGGATTCTCTTGATGCCCTTGCACAATCAGCTTTGAAATTACTGAGTATCAACCCGCAACCGAGCGAAGAGAAAATGGTCAACGGTGTTCTCACACTTTTATCGGCATCTCATCAAGATGGAAGTATGAGCGGCGAGGTGGGCGGCATTCGCCTGAAGGTTCCCCGACCAACATGGGAAGTGCCGCTACTTCGCCAGGTATGCGAAAGCTTGGTACCTTGTGAGAAAGTATTGCTGACGATCGACACACAAAACAAACTCTTCTTCTTCAACACCGAAGAAATGCGACTCGTTGTGTACGACACGATGCTGCCATCCCAGCGGAAAGTACTCCACGCCTTGTACGCTGAATGGCTCCAATACGCTGCCTCCAAAACAGGTCGGGACTCTCTGACTCCACCATCCCTGGCTACAATAGGCTCGATGTCTTCGGCTGCAAACTTGACGAATATACCAGAACAAACAAAGGGGTGTCTGCTATCCGTCCGGTGCCTTATCACCAGTACGCTCTGCTCGGTTATCATCTCTCCCAATCTGACAACCCGAAAGAGGCCCTGGGAGCCTATTATCTTGCCGCTGAAGGTGCCATGGAGGCGAAGGAGCTCGGCTTTGCTGAAGACTGCATGCACACTTCAAGCAAGATCCTGAACACGCACCTCGCATCAACGACCTCAATGAGCTCGAGACAATTTTGCTGAGAACCCGTATCGAGTTCATTCGAGGTACCATCGCCGTCGAGAACGACGACTTGAGCTTGGCGATCACCCACATGTTGTACGTAACCCGTCTATTTAACCGCAAGGGCAGCGTCCTTCGCCATTACTCGATCAATGTCCAACGCGAAGGTCTACCCCATCGTTCAGTTACCAGTTTTACGGCCAGTCGTCGTACAAGTCTTCCGATGTCCACAGTTGAACCTGCACCCGCTACACCAGGTTGCTTCAGTCTTCTACCAGAGGGACCGAAGCTAGAAAACATTCCAGCTAGATGTATGCCTCGCCTGTTTTCTTTCAACAACATCTTCCCGTCCAGTTCGCGGTTAACAAGCCCACTGGGACGACGGCAGCCCACAACCAAGAGCAAGCGGTCGAAAAGGTCAATACGGTCGAATCGTGTTCAGGCTGAGGAAACGCTGGAAGCTCTGGACCAGATCAAATTCTACCGGCGAAAAGCCTCAGCGCTTATCAAGCAAATCAACTACGCCAAGAAGAAGCAAGACGAACTGCATCGCCACATCCAGAAATTTGCCCAGAGAAGTCTTCAGACGAAGGATAAGAGGTAACAACTTCTTGGATATTGAGGATACTCAGGAATTCTCCGCTATCGTAGTGTATCGATGTAAATATGACGTGCAACGGAGAATCAATTTACCTTTTGCAGAAATTCGTTAAACATAAACTCTTGCTTGTTATGGCCATATCTCGCTAAATCGAACCGCGTCGTGTATCACTAGCCCTCCAGTTGCACCAAATCCATGATAGCACCAATCTTGCTTTTGTACTCGAGATGTCCGCCGATGATTTCCGACAGGTCCACATTTTCAACACCATCAATATCAATAGGCGCGATGCCAGCAGAGTTTAGTGACCAGCCTTGGTAACGGTACATGACACCCAACATCCAATCCTTCTCAGAGTATCCGTTAATGAGCCTTCCGGAGACTACGCGGCGTGCGTTAGCCCAATCGTCACGTGCCAAAGGGACGGGGATCCAAGTAACACCGCGTTCTCTACAATTCCGCACGACGCGTCCAACGATTCACTTTTGGCCAGTTCTTTTAGGCAGGAAAAGATCAGCCTCGCACCCATGCCGTATCCAACCAGAGTAACTGGCCGAAGGCCCTGCTCACGCTGGCGCAGCGCATTTGCCAGCAGCTTGCCAGATGTATCCGCCGCGTTCATCGTCACGGTCCAGGCGTTATCAATGATATCAGCAAGTTTAAGAATCACTCGTGGGATTGCTACCGCAGCGAACAGCGCCGCGAGCGCGGTATACTTGACGATCTCTGTCGTCGCGTAATTGGAAACTTGCTCGGCCGCAAAAGTGCGCATGGATTTACCAAAGCGTCGCAATCCCGCTTCCTCCCACATAAGGCAGTACTGATCACCCTGCGGAAAGCGGTCCTTCCAGCGCCACGCCCGCAGTGGTTCGTGCTTGGTACCCATCTCCCATACTGAGCCAGTGGTGCTGGTGGTCGATGTGCTGCTGGAAATGGCGTTCGAGTCGCTGTTCAAACTCGTCAGGTCGCTGAAGCGGGTATCTTGGTCAGCTACTGCCATCCGGGACAGATCCGCGATACCCAGCGGGTCGTTCTCCGAATCACCTGCCTCAATGCTGTATGTGCGCCGCAAGATGATAAAGAACTCGTCCTCTCGTCCTTTATAGCGGTCCATAACCTGATCCACCTGGTCCACCTTCTCTGCGTTTCTCTGTCTGTAAAAGGCTCTCAAGTACTCTCGACTGTCCCCCACGCTCGTCGGAAGCCTCTTCCGGGCGGGTCATCATCATCTAGCCATCCTGACACGCAAATGTACACGTTCATTCCATCTCCAGCGGAGACCAAGTCGAAGCTAAAGTCGTGCACGCCTCTAGTCCTCGTGTCGGCCTTCATACCCACAACACCAGCCCCTGCAGTGCCAAACAGCACCGTCGTCGCTGTAACTCCAGCCGCAGAGCCCACCGCAGCTCCGATCGTAACTCCTGCTCCTCCTAAGGCCGTCAAACTGGCCGCAATGGCCGGCGCAGCGAGGCCGCCTGTCACCGCGAGCAACGCCCCGCCCGTCACGGCCGCCGCGCCAATGGCAGCATTGCGTTTCCAGTCCCAGAGCTTGGATTTGGCCGCCACTTTGTCCAGCGGCATGGCTGTAGCCTCTGCAAACAGCGTCTGGCCAATAGCCACCTCCTCCTGCATGACGTCGCTCCATTGGAGCTCTAGAGCCACCGCCAGTCGACGAAGCAGTGTACGAGCCCTGGAGTCGTAGCCCACACTCTTGACAGTGAACCACAGGAGCCTCTTGAGGATCTCGAGCCTGAAACTTGCAGTAGACAGCAGCTCGGAGCCGTTAAATGGGTCGTTTTCTCTCGTTTTGGGCTTGAACTTCCGCGTCCAGCGCTTGAATCCTCCAGCACTTGTATCTGGCACTACAAGAGCAAGAAATGGGGCGGGGTCGTGTCCTTTTTGTGTTAAAATGGGGCAGTAGGCCTCGGTTTGGGTGCTACTGAGCCCCACGAAGTGCTCGACAACCAGTTTGAGGTAACTCTTGGACCAATTGAGACTAGTCGAGCCGTCTGTGACTATGGGCAGGAGACACGCGCAGAGCCCCGCGACGCCGCGTTTCTGAGGCTCCGAGAGGAAATCCATGGCGTGTTCGGAGGACACGAAGGCAGGAGACGCAATGGGGGAAGTGAGAGACGTCCGAGGAGCCTCCCGAGAGGTCGGAGAAGGACGCAGAGACAGCAGCTTCTTCATGGCTGACTCAGTAATGGATCGGCGCACACTGATTGGTCGGAAATGATCTGCCGTTTAGAAATTGGGGTTACGGGAGCTGTAGCCATTGTTTAAAGTACGATGTAGCCATGTACCATGAAGCGACGCGGCAGGTTGAAGCTGCCTTTGTTGGTATGGCGGACAAGGGGTTTCTGGTGGATGCTGTGGCGCAGTTTGTACAGGGCAATGTGTGGCGAGATGCAGTGACGCACTTCTTGGAGTCGCATTACAAGCGGTTCTTGGTGGGGATGGAGCCGCAGGGGAAAGTTACTGAGCATTCGATCGAACAGTTCGACTCGTTCATGGCGTTCAAAGACCGCGTCGAGCGGATGCTGGAGAAGGTGGTGGGCGATTTGGGCTGCTCTGGGGAAGACCTTGTGGCGGCTATTCAGGAGAATTTAACCTACGAGTCGGCGCTGTCGACCGAGAAGAGATTCTGCATCCAGACGCTGCTCACGTTCGACGACTACGACGCCTTCTACTCGCGCATCAGCGAGTACGCGGCCGAGAAACAAGGTGAAGAGGGTGAGCGTGAAGGTGGTGGGAGAAGAGGAACTGAATTTGTGACTTTGTAGTTGCTGGATTCGATGCGACCGCTAGTGGGGACATGGAGATCTCAGAGTGGCAGGTGCAGGAGGCCATCGCGCGCTCGATCCTGGAAGCTCATGTACGCTGCTCGTTGCTCGTTGCTGTAAGGATTTATTTTGCGAAATAATTGATGTAGGTTGGTTTTGGTGTAGGCGAGAGGTCAGCTGGATGATTCGGAGGCAAGCTGGTTGCCCTGGGCTCAAGCGTTTGTGCAAATGAGCCAATGTGATCAGGCTGAGACTGCTGCCGGAACTGAAGATTATCCAGCCGAAGGTAAATCAAGCATGCGGAGACAACAAGGCAAATGTTAATTTGATTTTGCAATGCAGCGATGGAGGCGTCTGAAGCCAAAGCTGAGACCAAAGACATTGGTGAAGATGAGCAAGATGAAAAGGAAGACAGCCGCATGCACGAACTGGAGAAGATTTTAATCCGAGAAGTAAGCTTGTCGCTTATATTGATTTTGGATTCGCTTTAGGCTTACTAAAGGCTGACTTTGGTGTCGAAATGAAAGAGACTCAAGGTAGACCTCCTCGTTGCACAGCGAATTGCGGACGCAAATACGCAAATGAAGAAGCAAATGCTGAATCTTGCAGCGGAGGCAGTTCAAAACGAGCAAGTTGAGGATTTGACCACGTCAGCAGAAGAAGAGATGGCGGGCTTATTTACGCAGATCGAAACGATCCAAGAGCGTCTGAAAGACGTGAAATCACGGTGCTTCAAATTTGAACGTGTGACCCAACATCAAATGGACACCGTGTAAGAATACTGTTTGCTCAGAGATGGATGGGAGGTTTGAGTACTAACGCTGGGTCCGTCCTAGCTATCTATTTCTCAAGGAAAAGGTGCACTACAAACAGGACCTTGTCTCCCAGGAAAAATACATTTCAGGCTTCATCTTCACACAGATTCATGAAAAGGACGAAGCACTGATCCCGTTGATGCTGGAGTGGCTGCTACTTGAGTCAGAACAACTACGGACGCAGAACCAGATCCAAGAACATCTCGCGGGTCCACCCGACGAGGGATACTGGACACAGGCATGGGATGATGCCTCACAGGCCTTTTACTACAGCAATTCCGTGTCCAAAGAGAGTGTTTGGGAGCCCCCTGCTGCAGGGTTCTATGACATCAACCAAGAATTTCAGGTTCCCGGTCTGGAAGCGCCATCTGCCACGGACGCATGGAGCACAAGAGATAACGCTTCAGCTGCTCAAAATGCTGAGTCAAAGGCGTGGGGTGAATCGTGGACGCAAGAAACATCAGAATTGTACAATTCAGGATCACAGGCGGAAGTGGAGACCCCGACGCTGGATCAAGCATCATCTCAGCTGGACGCTACTTTCGAGCTGAAAATCGGCCCAGACGCAACTGAAATGGTAAGACAACTACAACTTCTTTGGATTCTCTGTCGATAAAAATCTTAAATTTCACTGTCTGTCCCCATTCAACTAGTTGGAAATGGAAAGCGTTCTAGAACGTATCTCACGTGAGCATGATCAAGAACGCAAGCGATTGGAGCTCGTGTTTGAACTAGAGAAGGCACGACAAAAGAAGATCTGCGCAAGCGCAAAGAGAAAAAGCGCCTAGAGAAACTGGCGAAGAAGCAAAGACAAAAGATGAATCATTCCGTGGCGAAGATCTGAAGGAGGATGGAGAAGCTACAGCACGGCCCTTACCAGCCTCAGTGGCTTCCCAGAAGGTTGAGGGGAAACATGAGGACAAGTCGCACGTGAGTATCAACGTACCGGGCCGCGGTCGAATCGATCTATCTCACTTGTTGAGCGATACACACGCTACACGTCATCGCGAAATGAAAGGGCTTACGTCGGCACACGAACGCGCTATGCTCAATCCGGCAACTTTGCGCTACCTCACTGAGCAAATGGCGATAAAGCAGCCTGAGGTATTGGGCCAGCAAGTTCGCAAGGAGATCTTACTAGAAGAACATGCAGATGAAAAGTAAGGTTTATATTGGAAAGGAAGTTGAGGGTTCATGGCCCAGGTCTCCTTTTACGCAGAACAGTGGCTGGCAAAAGTCCCGCCTGTTCTTTTGTATGCTCTTTCACACGGCGCAGACTCTCCAGCTTGGCCCGGTATTCTGCTTCAGCTTGCTTCTCCAGATATTTTATAAGCACTTTGTAGACTTCCATCGCTGCGTCACGTTCAGCGGTGCCGAGGCTATGGTCCTTACGAATTGTCTCGGCAAAGCTCGTGATGCTTTCAACAACATGTTTCTTCTTCTGCGTTGTAAGGCGCATAATATTAGTCGTTAATGGTTGAATAAGCTCACAAATCAAGTGACAACGTACGGCGTTGTAGTCGAGGACTTTACCCCATACTGGACAAGAAGCTTTGCAACGCTGAGTGACTTGACGTAGTGCATAGGCGAACACGCGAAGCGATCACGACTGGACGCGTCTGCGCCGTGGCTGAGTAGCAAGAACACAATGGGACGATAGTTGTTGGTCACTGCCAAATGAAGTGGTGTGCAGCGACCCTGGATCATGGCCACATCACTCGTTAGCACACCACAAAGTTCAAATATTGGCCATGCGACTCTCACCAGCATGGTTCGGAGCATCAAGTCTGCATCCGTCGTCTCTAACAGAATCTTCACAGTCTCCATATTCCCTCTAGCGCATGCTTCGTGCAGCAGCGACCTACCAGTCGTTGGGTTTCGAGCATTGATGGCAAAGTTCGGATTGTTTTGCAAAAACCGCGCCAATGCGTCCACGTCGTCTGCAATCACCAAATCCAACGCCGAAACTTCCAATACTGGATTATCCTCAACACTTTTATTGTTTCCAGGAAGTGCTAGCAAATCGTCCAGCAAGTCCACGTATCCGTCCATAGCGAACTGATCGAAGTGTTCAATGGTGACGCTTCAACATGCTCACACGTCACATATTGGTATGTTATGTGGCAAACATTCATTTTGTGTACACTTAATGTTCAATCTCAAGACGATATTTTGCGGTCATTGTCGAAAATGATGCTGGCACGTCTCCAGCAGCTTCGCACTGCGTCTGCAGGCATAAAACTCAGCGCAGGACCCATTTCCAGCTTGATTCTTGCTCGTAATGTGTCTGACAAAAGTGATATTGAGGATTGGAATAATTTCAACAACGTAATCAAGGTGAAAATCACAGTCTCCGATGTTCATTTTGAGCTCTGGAACTGACTGGACGTGCTCCGTTTGCAGGAACTTCGCAACATTTCGAGAGAGCAGGGACTGGAGGGGAAAATGCCAGACACGAAATTGCTCAAGGGGTTGGGCTACGGAGCGTTGGTGATGGCCATTCGCAAGAAACACGGAGGAGTTGTGGATGTGGCGGTCAAATTGGGCACCCACAAGGACCTCCAGACCATCGACGTGCACAAGAAGGTGAGTGCACGCGCCAAACGCCGTGAAAAGCGACAGGAACGACTCAACAAGCACGACTTTTATTGAATACAAATACACTTGAGGCTGAGTCCCTCCCACAGTACAAAAGTTACAAAAGTTGAGCTTACTCGGTGATGATCCACGAATTCTTGTGGTTTGCCAGAACTTTTTGCAAGCGCTTGTCAAGCGCCGTCTCTTGGGTGTAGAGTACAAGGCGTCCGATGCGTAGCACGTCACCTTTGATCCAGGCTCGGGCTAGGATTTTCGCGATGGCTTCTTGCTGCTTGACGCTTCGGTCGGTGACACTGGACCGAAGGCCAGTCTCCTTGTCCTTCTTCACAGTGAAGACTGCGAAGCGAAGCTCTCCGTTCGAGAATTTCTCCTGGAAAGCACGCTGCATCTGGACAAGCCAAGAGCGCTCGAACACATACCCCCGTCGACTGGAGAGTGAGATTGCCAGCGGCATTTTTGGCAGTTTGTATCCCACACCTTGGTTTGAGGCTTTTGCAACCTCCTCGAGGACTCGCTGCACTACCTGGCCGAAACACACTCCTAGTTCCCTGAAGTATACGCTACGGCGTGGGCAAGTTTCGACTTCAGTGTCCAGGAAGTCGAGGATATCGTCAGCACAACACCCAACGTCCTGAATATCAATATTCGTGAGCTTTGGGGCCCGCCACAGTGCAGCAAGACCTCGATCTGTGATTGTGTTCAGCGTCGCAACGTAGGATTTATTCATACGCAGGATACGGCTGCTCGATGAGGGGCTCAGCTCGCGGATGCGCAATGAACGAAGCTGCGGGCAATTTGCAGCCAGCGTCAGGAAGAATTCATCGTTGAACACGTTTGGGTCGATCATTTCATCAATTTGCGGATAAATCAACAGGTCACCCAACTGCACTCGATGAAGGACGACATCTAAATGCTCCAAGGACGGACAGCCTGCTACGAGCACGTTCAAACCACCTGTCGAGTACTCATTTCGCCGAATACGGAATGGTGCTCGTGTATTAAACGTAAGCTGCAGGCGCTTGAGGTACGGCTTGGTCGTCTGTCCAAACGGCAAAAGAACTCGTTCGAGAAAGGCACCACAACCCAGCTAAACTCTCGTAACGCCACGCAAGACTCGCAGAAGGACTTCCAGACCTCGCGAGTCACACAAAACTCTCATTGGACGTCACCAGTCTCTGTCCTTCATGGTACGATCGTTTCCATCCATCCAAGTACTCCAACTGCGGACACAGCCTCTGCACCGTAGCCAGGAATTCATTCGATGCGCCTTCTCGGTCAAACTCGCTTCGAGATGGCACTGTCAGCTGTCTCAGTCCTTTGCCACCCGAAGCTTCGTACCACTTCTCCAACGCTGAGTACAGTCTCCAGAACACAAAGTCCATGTTGCCTTCCACTGCATCTGCATGTAACCTGTCTTTCTTGGGCAGAATCAGCGCTTCCACGTGCTTGCAGTAGGTGGACGCCGCGTCCAGCAGGTCTCCCATTGCCAAATGGTGCAGCGGGACACCCGTCAAGTCCAACCGACGGAGATTGGGGCACAATTTCAGTACATTTCTCCACTCCACCCACTGGGACAGCTCGGAGGCTGCTGCTTGGGCCTCGTCGGGCGTCGGCGTCTGCCCCTGGGCGTCCAGATCCCACCACAGCTCCCTCTTCTCGGCGGTGATGACGATTCGCAGGTCCAGCAGCTTCTCTCCACTTTTGTCACTTGATAATTGCTGCACCCACTTGAGTTCCTGCTCCTGTTCGTGGCCCGTAGTGAAATTTAACGTTAAAACACGCGAATGTTCGTGTTCTGAGCGGAATTCCGCCGCAATTTCGCGCCACGCGCGGCACACGCGCGCCAGACGCTGCAACGCGAAGAAGGACGGCTCTGTCAGCTGCATGGCGAAGCTAGGAGATCCCTCGATCTCGTGCGGAACGAGCTCAGGCGCCGCTGCGAACGAGCAGATCTCCGCTGCAGCGCAAGTGGCAACGACTCCATTTTCACGAATTGTTTTTAGAAAATAATGACGAAATTTGAAGTTTGAGACGGGCATACATGGCTACATCAAAAATGCTTTTGAGACGGACATGGCTACATCAAAAGTACATGTAACTCATGCTTGTCAACATTTGACGAGCCACTGGAATGGCGTAGAGGTGTCGATGTCACCGCGGTAGAAAGTGCCTTCAATCACGTCTTGGTACTTCCATGTTGTCGTGAAGACGGAGAACTTGGAAAGGTAGAAATGGTCGCCACTTTCGGCGGCGTTCGGCGTACCCGGACGAGGCTTTTCCTGTTCCAGAGTCAACTGGAAGCGAAGTGTCGGGTGGTTGGACTCGATTTGTCGTCGAGTCTCTTGCAGTCGGTCTACCCACGCCTGCGGTTGACACGTTTTCTGCGTGTAGTCGCGGAGGTGGCCGACGTTCAAAAGTAAAAGTGCAAACGCCTGGTCGGTGAAGGTGCCAGCAGGTTCACGAGTCACGAGCTCTAGCAACGGCAGGATGATGTTGTCAAAGTCCCGCATGATGCCAATCTTGACATTGCGCTGCTGGATGGTCGACGACATGCACCGAATGAATGGGAACACTCCACTCCCCGTCGTGCTCGACAATGCTGCGATCGAGATATCCGAGAGATGGGTCATGCTCGCAAGTGACAACAGGCCTTGATCACTGACGGATTCGAGAGCTTGCGGACCAGCGTATTTCCCAGCTTCCGAGAAACTGAACTGTCCCAAATATGACGACGACTTTGACAACTGATGCAAAAATCGTCGTCGAAGACGTCGAGGTCGATTCGATGCCGCGGGTGCAGGAACACCTTGAGCGAGCGCAGAAATGGCAGCCCGCGAACCAAGGAGCACAGACCAGCAGATGAATATGGACGTGAGGCATCGCCAAGAGCCGAGCTTTCAGCCTCGCTCGCCTCAACCGGAACTGCTGCTTGCAACGACCAGGATCGTATGAGTTGTTCAGCTCTCGTCATCAAGCTAATAGTCGTCGCCAACACGGCACTAGCGCTGGAAGCTTGCTTTCTCTTGAGGAACGCATCCGTGAAATCAAACGAGAGGTCAGTGAGGCGGCATTTCTTCGTGGCACCGAAAGGTACGAAAAAGGCATCAGCGAATGGCACCACGGCCCAGTTAAACTCGCGCAGATCGGAGCATTGACTGCAGAATTTCTCCCAGACCTCCAACGACACCCGCCACTCTTCATCGCAGATCACAGCTCCCCATCCATCGCTAACGTACGTGAGCTTCCAGCCGTCCAGGATCTCCACATTTGGGCAAAATCGAGTCACTGCTGATAAAAATTGGTTCGAGAGCGCTGGAATATGCGGAATCACTAACTGGCGAAGGCCACCACTATGGCCACGAACGAACCACCGCTCCAGAGCTGCAGTGAGATGTTTCACAAGCGCCACGTCATCAATGTCGTTCCGATACGCGCCCACAATCCTCGGCGCGCGCTTGCTCCACCTCATCGGCAGAGGCAGCAGCACCGCCTTCATCTTCAGACAGAACTGGGAGGCTGCATCGAGCACCTTCCCAAGATCCCGTCGCGTCAGATACGCCATCTTGGAGACGTCTAGTCGCTGTAAATTTGGACACGCACTGAGCAGCGCCTGCCAATCCACGACCTGCGTCATGTCCGTGCCCACTCTGCGCGTCGTGTGTCCAAACAGAGCCACACGCAGTTCGATGACCTTGTGTCCAGCACTAATGACGTCTTTAAACATGGCTTCCTGCTGCTCCGCCGCCTTGTGCGACAGGTTGAGTTTCACGGTGCGCTGCTGGTACTGCGCCAAGATCTCGCCCAGCAGGTCGCGCCAATAGCGACACACGAGGCGCCACTCAGCGATGGAGGCCAGTGGCGTCTTGTCCGGTCGTGCCAGTCGCCTCCAGCCACGACGCTTCGTGGGAAGCACCTTAGCCTCCGACACGTTCTTGACTGCGAACGCCAGCACCAGCTCCATGACGGCGCGAGGCAACGTCGTCATGCTGAGTCGAGCGGCAGTGCGCACCGTCGAGACATCGCAGAGCTTGGCCTTGAATTGCACGGGCTCCGGACTCGCCTCCAACGCGTGGGGCGCAGGCGTCGAACGCTTGAGCGAGGAGCTCATGAATGAAGGAGCAGGTCGCATGTGACGACGTGTTTGCCGAGGCTATGCACAAGAAGTCAGATTTCTCCTGGGATACGGCATAATAAAGCCAGAATGGACCATGATACGGCATTAGGATACATGAAAGAGGTCAAGTTGCAGTGCTACAGTGGGTCTAATATTGAGGCCAGTTATGCTGCCGAAGCAGTTGAAGCAGAGATGTCTGGATGAGGATCTACTAGCAGACTGAAGTGAAGAGGTTACTTCTTGGCCTTCTTGCCGCCCTTCTGCTTCTCTGTAGTGGTGAAAAGCAAAGCACAAAACGTGAGTCTCAAGTGGCGCAGGATGGAGGTTATTGAGGTGATGCGTGGACGTACCCTCCTTGGCAGGCTGCTCCTTCTTGCCGCCCTTGGCGTTGGCGGCGTTCTTCTCAGCAGCAGGCTTGTCCTCCTCCTTGGTCTGCTGCTTCTTGTCCTTGCGGCCCATGGTTGGTTTGAGTGGTGGTTCTTGGCTTGGGTGTGAGAGGCGAGTTTGAGAATGAGCAGATGAGTGAGCTTGGATGCTTGGTCTTGGCAACAGTAGCAAGAGAGTTCTATGGACGGGTGCCAAGGTGAAGCAGTTGAAAAACGATCATTGTGGTGCAAAAATACACTTGGCTTGAGAAAAGCTCAAGTTGAAGTGGCCAGCCAATCGTCGCGCCCCGTTTCGCTTGGCACCAACATTCAACTGCCATCTTGGAGCTTGGCCATGCTACTGCTCGTGTCTATTTATCGCAACCAGCAACGTCCCAGGCAGATGTAGATACCGGTATGTCCCGCCAGTGAGAGAGACGGCCGGCGACAACTCAGTCAGGACGGCAAGCGGATTATCTGCAACTGCAAAGATATTATCCAAATATCTGCATTCTTGCCTCATCCATTGGGAACTCGGTGTTACCGAGTTCAGGACTGTAAACCGCCTCGCAGGGCTACCATTCCGGCGAGGCTTACACATGTGCCCTACCTAGTCTATCGTATGTGGCGACACTGGTGTACGAACGCACAGGTTGCAAATTTGCAAGTACCGGTAGCACCAATCATTGGGCTCCATGAGCGGACGCAAAACAACATCGAACAGAGTGGAGTGAGTTTCCCAAGGCCATACTTGTTGATAGTTTATGCTGCTAATGAATGGCACAATGTGTCTATTGTGTAAGGGGATGATGGTGGCCTGCGATCGCAATGGCGAGCGAGTCGACGTGTTACTTCTTGCCCTTCTTGCCGCCCTTCTGCTGTTTCTCTATTAACAAGGAACGAGCAAATGTGTGAGTGGGTGCTGAATGCAACGGGAAGCATCGACGAAAACGAAGCAAGAAAGCAGTGCACAGGCACTCGGCGGGTATTCTCACCTTCCTTGGGAGCCTGCTCCTTCTTGCCGCCCTTGGCGTTGGCAGCCGGCTTGTCCTCCCCTTGGCCTGCTGCTGCGTCTTGTCCTTACGGCCCATGGTTGATTGGTGGTGGTTTTTGAGGCTGGTGGTGTTTGAAGTGAGTTCGAAAATGAGCAGACAATAGGGGAAGGAGGTGGCGTCTACTTGCGACACAACGGTTAATTTAACCTTGGTGTTTGTATGTATCTTGTTGAAGTTACTGTGCAATGCGTTGCGGACAACTGCATTGCTGAAGTCCCTTGTTTATTTTATTATTAGGACAAAACGGATCAACCGCGAAGACGTGTTGTAGTTTCAGAGCTCAACCCGTGTTGAAATATCTGCCAACAACGCCACCCTACCTTCTAAAGCAGCGCCACCTCCTTCCCCTATTGTCTGCTCATTTTCGAACTCACTTCAAACACCACCAGCCTCAAAAACCACCACCAATCAACCATGGGCCGTAAGGACAAGACGCAGCAGCAGGCCAAGGGGAGGACAAGCCGGCTGCCAACGCCAAGGGCGGCAAGAAGGAGCAGGCTCCCAAGGAAGGTGAGAATACCCGCCGAGTGCCTGTGCACTGCTTTCTTGCTTCGTTTTCGTCGATGCTTCCCGTTGCATTCAGCACCCACTCACACATTTGCTCGTTCCTTGTTAATAGAGAAGCAGCAGAAGGGCGGCAAGAAGGGCAAGAAGTAACACGTCGACTCGCTCGCCATTGCGATCGCAGGCCACCATCATCCCCTTACACAATAGACACATTGTGCCATTCATTAGCAGCATAAACTATCAACAAGTATGGCCTTGGGAAACTCACTCCACTCTGTTCGATGTTGTTTTGCGTCCGCTCATGGAGCCCAATGATTGGTGCTACCGGTACTTGCAAATTTGCAACCTGTGCGTTCGTACACCAGTGTCGCCACATACGATAGACTAGGTAGGGCACATGTGTAAGCCTCGCCGGAATGGTAGCCCTGCGAGGCGGTTTACAGTCCTGAACTCGGTAACACCGAGTTCCCAATGGATGAGGCAAGAATGCAGATATTTGGATAATATCTTTGCAGTTGCAGATAATCCGCTTGCCGTCCTGACTGAGTTGTCGCCGGCCGTCTCTCTCACTGGCGGGACATACCGGTATCTACATCTGCCTGGGACGTTGCTGGTTGCGATAAATAGACACGAGCAGTAGCATGGCCAAGCTCCAAGATGGCAGTTGAATGTTGGTGCCAAGCGAAACGGGGCGCGACGATTGGCTGGCCACTTCAACTTGAGCTTTTCTCAAGCCAAGTGTATTTTTGCACCACAATGATCGTTTTTCAACTGCTTCACCTTGGCACCCGTCCATAGAACTCTCTTGCTACTGTTGCCAAGACCAAGCATCCAAGCTCACTCATCTGCTCATTCTCAAACTCGCCTCTCACACCCAAGCCAAGAACCACCACTCAAACCAACCATGGGCCGCAAGGACAAGAAGCAGCAGACCAAGGAGGAGGACAAGCCTGCTGCTGAGAAGAACGCCGCCAACGCCAAGGGCGGCAAGAAGGAGCAGCCTGCCAAGGAGGGTACGTCCACGCATCACCTCAATAACCTCCATCCTGCGCCACTTGAGACTCACGTTTTGTGCTTTGCTTTTCACCACTACAGAGAAGCAGAAGGGCGGCAAGAAGGCCAAGAAGTAGACAAAGTCTTGCATCGGCATTCAAACACTGTGCTAGAATCAACATAAAGAATCAACACGAATTACGTTTACAAAACGTCTTCTGGATTTGAATCGATAAGCTACCAAGATCTGCTTAAGACCTGATTTAGCTTCGTGCACATATTTTGATTTCAGAATCATGACACCGAGCTGCTAACATAGCGTTAGCTGTGCCTTGAAGACCATCAAGTTGCAGTTGCAGTTCTGACCTTCTTGTCCTCTTCAAGCTGCAGTTGACGGCGCAGAATCTTCCCCGACATCGTCTTGGGGATTGAGTCTGCGAATTCGATCTGGCGGACACGTTTGTAAGGAGCGACCTTCTCGCCAACGAACATCATGATCTCTTCCGGCGAGCTGGAAGCTCCTTCCCGAAGCACAACGTAGGCTTTAGGGACTTCTTCACCTGTCACCAAGTCTTTGCCACGTACGCAGCACGAGCCAACGACGTCGGGGTGACGTTGCAAAGCATCTTCCAGCTCGGCAGGTGCCACTTGATGGCCCTTGTACTTGATCATTTCCTTGACTCGGTCGACGATGAATATAAACCCATCTTCGTCGATGTAGCCGACATCGCCAGTGTGGCAGAAGTGATCCTCCGTGATAGCCTTAATGGTCTCTTCTGGGTTCTTGAAGTACCCTTCCATCATGGCAGGAGTTCGGATAAGCAGTTCGCCCACCTCGTTCGGACCCAAGTCGGCTCCGTTGCTGAGAGACAGCACTCGAAGTTGCGAGTTTGGCAAAAGTTGACCAACTGAACCGGGGCGATTGACCTCGTAGGCCGGCATCGTCACCGGCCCGCACAACTCGGTCATGCCGTAGCCTTGGCCAACCTTGGCACCACTACGCTCGAACACTGCATCCTCCACCTCGGTGCCCATCGGGGCACCTCCAGAGCCAATGTACTTGAGACAGGACAGATCGTACTTGTCGATGATCGGGTGCTTGGCGAAGAACTGGACGATTGGTGGCGCCACGTACACGTTCCAGACCTTGTACTTGACCAAAGCACTCAGATACTCATCCGGCATGAACTTGGGTAAGACGATCGTCGCCCAACCACGGTAGAAGGCCATGTGGAACAGCAACGTCGACATGATGTGAAAGAACGGCAGCACGGTCATCGTGTACTCCATGTCTTTCTCCGAGTGGCTTGCCATCATAGCACCAGCGAACAGTGCATGGCCTGACAGCAGGACTCCCTTTGGACGAGCGGTGGTGCCGCTTGAAAATGGCATGGCGATGATGGCTTTCGGGTCCACCGGAGGCAAGTTCGGGAACGGAATGTCCTTCGCCAGCATATCTCTAACAAATACAGCCAAAGGGTCAACAAAGGGATCAACATTCGACTGGGGCAGTGTAGATGAAAGTGCACGCACTCAATGGACATCAATGAAGCTGAGACTTCAGCACGGCCAATGGTGTACACGCAGTTTAGCTCGATGCCACTGAGCGACGCAGCTTTCACTGCCGTGTCAACCATCTTGGCATTGGTGATGAGCGCGACAGACTGCAGTGGTAGGGAAAAGAGGATGCGGTTAATTGAGACGAAGGACGCGCGGTGAAATGAGATATCATACCTCTGAGTGCTTGAGCTGGTCAGCGAGTTCTTCCTCATTGAAAAGCGGCGACGCGGTGGAGCACACAGCACCAAGACGCGTAAGGGCCAAGAAGATGACTGGGTACTCGACACAATTGAAGGAATGCAACGTCACAACCTACAGCAGCCGCTCCACAAACCGTTAGAATGTCACCTCCACTCCTGAATTGTCAGCAATGGTCCTAAGCTTACGTCTCCGTTTTTAATGCCCTCGGCTGCTAACGCGGCGCAAATCTTTCGAGCCTGGTTGTGCACGTCCGCGAATGTTAACGTGCGTTCGGTGATGCCACAAATGTACGCCGGTTTGTGTGGGATGTTGGTTGCATGGTCCTCCACCCAGTCCCACGCAGTCTTCCCGTCGGGGATCGAGATAACGCTGTGGGGAGACGAGAAGACCATTTCGATGATTGCGATGCGGACGTCGATGCAAATGTGAAAGTGAAGGCGTTGCGTGTCAGGCCAATGGTGTCAAGCACAAATACAGCGTGGTGCTTTGGACCGACCGTAGAGACCAAAATCGACAGTCGAGACCCGATGAATGCACTTGATAACCATCCGTGACCTTGACCATCGACTGTTTGTCAAGGTGCTTAGACTCGTCTGACGTGACCATCTGCAGCAAAGAAGGCCACTATGAGTCATAGTCTATGACACCCCTCGCCCTGTCAAAGTTTGACACCCTGTTGCGTGTAAGATCCTTATGGATACTACTACGTACACGCTTTAGCCAAACACAACTTGTAGCAGACAGTGTCTTACTGGTGTCTGCCAGACACCAGTATTTCTACCGTAGAGTCTCTACTGTAGTCGAGAGGGCTTTATCACTGCAGCAGTTCGTTCCGCAGGACTTTTCCCGACAAGCTTTTGGATTTCCGAAAAGAACTCCACCTCCCTCACCCCGTCACCTTCGAGGCCACAAACGACATGAGTTCCTCTTCAATCAGCGATTCCCCTTCCTTAAGAACCACGAACGCCTCTAGAATATTGGTAGCGTCAAAGCCGCGGACGCAGCACGAGGCCACCACAGAAGGATGGTGGTGCAGAACATCTTAATGTTATCACCTTATCCATGATTCCACAAGGTCGAGAATCTTTGCGAGCTCCGTAGCGGAGCGATCAATTGATCCTTTGGCAATTGCAGATTTGCTCAGTTTCTTTCAAACCACCACCGAACTGACAGTCTCCGTCATGATCTTCACTTCACCGCACCACCGATCCCAGAACGGGAGACCATTTGGAACATGCTGGAGCTTCATGTGTGTGAACGCGAACCACCCATATCTGTGTGTCGGTTAAGTTGATTTCAATTTGGCAGCGGGTGGGTTCGGCCAACCCGTCGGACCCAAGTTCTCAGCAGGAAAAAGTTTTGGTGACAGGACGCAATAAGACTTTGTACCGACAGACATTCCCAAAATGATACTTCGAAGTTTTCAGTCAAACCTGCGTAAATGGTCCTCTCCGATACAAACACGCAATGCAGAAGTACGCAGGATAAAGGACGTCAGTACAATTTTGCAAGTGAAGAACACAATGCGCTCGTCACGGCAACTGGGCCGGATTTGACCCCCAGTCTCTTGATACACTTTTTTCATCTGCTACGCTCTCTTTACAGCACGAAATCGACATGCTCGTCGGAGTCATTGCCACGATCATCATCCATGTTGTAGTCGCTTTCACTGTCGCGCTCATTATCACTATCATCGCCATTATTGCGCGGGGTGCCTTTGAGTCGTCATCTGGGTATGGTACACCCCCACGGTTCACAAACACGACGTCACGGTTGCTCTCTTCGTCGTCCCATCCGAACCAATGGCTGGGTTCAGCATGAGCTGCGTACAAACCCAGTTCGACGATATTTTTGAAGCTCTTGTCATTGCATCCGTGCATCGTAACGCGCAAGCGCAGAGAGAGATGCGTTTCCTTCACTCGGGTCACTAGCTTCTTCAGACTTTCGAAATAATATACACTCCAGTCTTTTTCAACATCGGCGACAATTGCATTCTTCAATCGCAGCACGATCCGTTGCTTTGAAATCCGAAGTGTGTGTGCAGGAGTATCTGCGATTCGAGTCAGCAAACTCATCACAGCGGTGTAGAAGTCCATATCCGTGCGTTTGTACTCAGGCAAAATTGATTTACCGCCCACACAAATCTGAAATGTGCGCTGCCCAGTAAACTTGTCTGACAAACTGTTCAGGAACTCGAAAAGTCCGTTGCCGGTGCAGTTCACAGGACGCAGCTCCATAAAATCCAGGTACTTCAGCTGAGCCAATGCCACCAAACCACGGTCCGTAAATGAATGAATGTGTCTAAGCTCGAGCCCCTCCACAACCTCCCACAAAGCGATTCGTTTAACGAAGGGACAATTTACCGCAAGTGTTTCCCAAAAGTGGTCGTTAAAAATGCTCATCTGAAGCACTTCCTCATCAGGAAAGTAGACTCGATTCCTGGGATCATCGAATTCGTCCTCTTCAATTGGATGATAGAGAGCAATTTCAATCTCTTCCAGCGCAGGACAGCCCAAAGGGCCGTACTAGCATCCTTCGCGAACCACCCATAGTCTGCACGAGGAATCACAATGTTCGTTCGAGCTAGCCGGCCTTCCTCACGATCCAATTCGTAGAAATAGCGCCCCCAGTCCCACAACATGTTCACGCAAAAGACAAGTTTTTGTAGCCGCGGTTTAATATGCTCACCAAAGACTTTGAAGAACGGGTCTCCGAACGGAGCCACCACCCAGTTAAACTCTCGGATGTTCGTACACGCCGCGTTAAACTTGGTCCAGTCGGACAAATTCAGCATCCACGCGTCCTGACACGTCAAGCGGTCCATCTCGCACAGCGACTGCTTGTATCCGTCCAAATACTCGACGTGGGGGCAGTACTTGACCACATTGTCAAAGAACTCTCTGCACGACTTGAATCTCTCCATCTCATTGATAGTGGGCACCTTCAACTGCCTCAATCCGCTACGATGCCCCGTTGGTTTCCAGCTCTCCAGTCCTTTATACACTGCACGCAGCAACGCGTCCACGTCGGCAGCTCCAGGGTGCAGTTGGTGGTGCTCCTTCCCAGGCAGCACCAAAGCTTCCAAGTCTCGACAAAACTGGGTGGCAGCTTCCACGACTTTCTGCGTGTGGACACTGCTGAGAGGCATCTCGGACAGGTCCAGTCGACGTAACCCAGACAGGTGGACGAATAGAATGTCCCACCCGAGCTCCAAAGAGTCCAAACTGCCGGGAAGTCGACTGCCCCGACGGAAAATTTCCCAAAAGACTCTACGCTGCCCATGGAAACCCTCAAATCCGTCACTTTTCGACCGCGAGTGGCCACTTTGTGCCGCATTTCCAGCAACTCTGCGCGACTCGCAGTCTTGAAAGTTAACGTCAAAGTTGACAATTGGAAGTGGTAAACTAGTTCTTGAATGGAGACCGACCAGTATTTTGACACTAGCGCCAAGTTCTGCAGGTCAGGGACAGCACGGGAAAGATGACGCTGCTCAGGTAGAAGTTCCTCATTGTAGCCATCCACTGCGAAGGCCACGATGCTCAAGAAGAGCGGTAACGGTACGCTCTCCATCGTTACAGATCACCTTCTGTCAAACTTTATTAATAGGCGATAGAAATCTGTGCGACGATAGAAATTTAGGATAGCAATATGAGACTTGTGGGGTAGAAATATGTGAGACGTGTGGGATAGGAATCTGTGACTTGTGCGATTCCTGCGACGTGTGACGGAAGGGTACGCTGTTTATAAGGTTGGGATCTACTACTGTATCTGGTAGTCGCTGCATCAGCTTCAATTGCCGAGCTACTCGCGTTCTGTGACGACTGCTACTACTGAAGGGACTGGGGTGGGGGCGCCAACTGCTGTCAAAGTCGCGTTAATAACCAGCGACGTGTCCACGATTTTCTGAGCAACGAGAGCTTCGTGCAGCAAGTAGTTCATGTACGGGTCCGTCGGAGCGGTGAAGGCCGTTCCAGCGGGGCAGTCCTTGGCGAAAGCGACGATGCTCCACGCCAGTTTGGCACCATCCCAACACGCGCGAGACCCTTGCGTGGCCTTGACTCTAGCCACCCAACGGCCGTTCGAGTCCATGAGAACGACTGCGCCAGCCTCCGTCGTGCTGGGCTCGTTCTCCGCCCATGACCAGACCTGAGCCGCCATCTTGGCGACGTCAGCGTTGTCGAGCGCGAGCAGGTTCAGATTCCAGCGCAGATACTTGGGGATGCTATCGGCGTCCAGGAACACGGGGAACGTCCGCGTGATGGTTCCTGTTGCAGCGAGGGAGATGTAGCGAATCTGCTCGGACCACGACCGAATCCAGTTTTCGGGGCTGTAAAGCGTGATGCCGTTAATTTGGCGCTTGGCGTCAGGCAGATCATCGATAAATTCGACGGTGAGGTCCTTCTCGGCCGTGCACATGTCGTACAGGCTGTAGGCAGCTGCTGTCTTCGTGTTTGCGAGAGCAAGCACTTGGTGACCTGCGTTGATTAATTCATTGATACTACCACCCGTCCACTTGCCCTTGGCCAGGTCGTCCAGAGCCGTTAGCGGGACGAGAAGGTCTCCAAACGTGTCGGTAAACAGAGTGTCGATGTCGCCAAACTTGTCCATCCGCTTGATGTCCGAGCCTGTGTCCAAGTACACGACCACAAACTCCGTGGGATTCGCGTTCAGCCATGCTTTGACTTCATCCATCGAGTCCTTGATCAACGGTTGCTCAGACGCCTTAATGCCTGAGATTG
The DNA here is from genome assembly GCA_012656075.1 of Phytophthora hibernalis. Lineage (NCBI taxonomy): Eukaryota > Oomycota > Peronosporomycetes > Peronosporales > Peronosporaceae > Phytophthora > Phytophthora hibernalis. Next base: position 207,092 of record JAAKBF010000020.1, read on the forward strand.
AAGGGAAGCAGCCCAAAAGTTCAGGACCCCATGTGTAAGTGCCGTAGATGCCAAGGGTCTTTCCCAACGTGTCAAACAAGGCCTGCAGGGACTCCAAGCCCAAAGTACCGCAGTGTCCGACGTGAAGGTCATTCAAGAAAAAGTGCGTGTCAATCTCGAGGAAGCGGATGCCAATATCGAGCTGGTCCGTCATGCTGAGCACCTGGTTGTTGGTCTTGAGGTACGACCAGAATTTGTCCGGGTCGAGATTTTTGTTGAAAAGTTGGTCACGGTTTCCGAAACCATCGGCGAGCGTGATAGCGCTGTTGTGAGATGCTGGAATCTGCGCGTAGCAGAACGGACCGCTGTTCGCCAAGTTTCGCTGGTAAGCCTGCGTCGACTTCAACCACTCCGGGACGACAACAGATCCTCTGTCGCACACACTGCTGCAAACGGATTTGTCTCCGTTACACTTGTCGACCAGGGTGCAATTCGTGTCCACAAGGTCATTCTTGCCTGGATTCTTCGAACCAGGCTCGCGTGTCATTTCCAGGTCGTCGGCCATACCCTTGGGATCCTTACACGAATCGCCCTCGAATTCGCAAGTTGTTGTTCCCGTAAGAGTGTCAACGAACCCGCCATCGGGAGCCTTGAGCTGGACCATGCCGTTCGCAATATCCCACACGTTATCACCAACGACGTTCTTGATGGCAGCTTGGATGGTCTGAATGAACGGACGCATCTGGTGAACGCAGCACCCGAAGTTGGCAGTTGTACCAGTCGCTTGCGCTGCCGTGTTCTTGTAGGGGTTACCCGACAGGCCTGAACACTCTTCGCCCGCCCCGATAGTCATGAACGGCATGACCATGTTGTTGAAAAAGTCAAAGTTGTCGACTGTGTACATTTTCGTCAACTGCGAGAACATGTCGAGGCCGCAAGACGCGTCTCCCTTCTTCGAGCACAAAAACCTGTTGAAGCCGTCAATGAGCTCGTTGACAAGGAAAACTCCATGTTCCTGTCAGCAGGGATGACGATGTTGAGAAGGTCAATCAAGTCACTGATATCCGCGCAACACACGTCGTCCTTCTGGAACGCAGGGACGAGTTTCGGGATGACCTTTTCACCGCACGGACCAAGGGCGCCACTGAAGGCATCGCAAAGGTTGTCAACCGAATCGTCGGTTTGGGCGGCCATGAACTTGTAAACGAGGGTAGAGATGTCGGCGGGGGTGGCAGCAATGTCCTTGAACAGGGCGAACAGGTTCTTTAAATCCTGGTTCTTGACCAGGTCGACGACGTCCAAGACGCCACAACTGCTGAAAAGGGTGCTGGCGATTGCCAAACTGATCGTTCCGACATTGTTGGCCACGCAAGTGTTGAGACCGTAGGCGGTTGGCAATGCGTCTACGAGAAACCCGAAAACACCGTCCGAGACCGTGCACGTCTGGGCCTGAACTTGCACCGGCGGAACAATCGAGGTGAGACCAAGCACACCCACGAAAACGGAACCTGCGAGTTGACGGAGATTCATGTCTTTCTGCGTAAGCAGAGTTTTCCGGAATGATCCGAGGCAGTGCTTGCGAGTGGCACCGTAACCTCGGAGCACATCGGGAGATCGATGTTTCGCAGGAATCGACCAATTACCGCTGGGCTGATAGGGATGACTATCGAAAAGCGTCTCGGAAAGACACTCCCCATCGTTGTCGGCCATCCCATACGTTTGTGAAAAAGCAACAAATCGTGTGGTTGTCTTTTATTACAGCAGCGGTAATGGTTGTTGAGCAACATTAGGTTTTGCGTGCAAAATATTCTATCCGCTCGAGTTCTTCGCCCAGAGTGATTTGACACCAATTTTTTTACCGTTCTGTTGTCTTCGAGCCCTCAAGAGGTTGCACATGCGTGGTAGACTACCCTATTAATAATGGTAGCTCCACAATAACATTGTGGTCCGCATCGTTTGTATTTTACTTCGAAGTAAGTCCACCTCGAAATACAAATGTGTGCGCCCAGTGGTCATCATTGACCACTACCCTCACCTGTTCTGTAAAAAACGATCACCTCACTCATTGTACCTCAAAATTCACCACTACCCTTATACGCTTACTGTAATGATCACATCACTCATTGTACCACAAATTCACAGGCTCCTTTGAAGGGCGGGTCCCGGTCGTTTTTCGGGAAGGTGGCAATCGCAACGCTCCGATACGTGCGTGCTGGGAGCCTGTGTTGGTCAGCACTTACCATTTGGAGAGATCAGGCAGCAGCTAAAACAACGTTAAATTTACCAAGTAGCTGATTGCTCAAATGCGAGACAGAGGTGCTTTGTTTCCTGTGGGGTTCGAGATCGAATACATATACCGGTACATGTATTTTTAAATATTAATAGTGGTTTATTCGATACCGCCTACCCAAATGCGTTTGTGGGTAGGGTTACTGTATTAATCCAAATGCGTCGTACCTAATCCGAACTTTACTGTAGACAACAAGTCTCCCCGCCTGCGCTCTCAAAGGTGTGATGACAGGATGCAACGTACTGGTGACGGTCTTCCACCACTCTAAAACAGCTCTACCAGGTCTTGCGAGACAGACTGATCAATAACCCTCTAGCGCTTTGCATACTACACTTTCTTTGGCCATGGATTTCATGGGTGCTGCGGCACTAAGCGCCAGAGGTGTCGCCAACCTCTTGCCGTCCATTTGGATGTAGCGATTTGAAAATGAAACTAAGCCAATCATAAGACGTCGTACTTTAAAATACATTGTACGGTACCATGGGCCCTTATGACAAGACCAACAACGCTGCTACATATCACGTCTTGTGATTGGTAGAAACTGCTTTGCCCTTATGACAAAGCGACCCCTTATGACAAGGAAATGTCGGTAAGTCTATTTTCGCTCAACATTGAAGTGTCGTTCCACTAAAATAGCAAGAAACCACCACTCTTGCCAGGATAGAGAACCACAAGTCATTCGCGTTCGATCAGCCATGTCGGCCATGATGCGGAGGGCAGCGCGAGGTCTCGACACCCCATCTGAGACCATGGGCCAAGAGCTGGCTGCCGAAAGTTGTTTGATGAGCTTTTAGTATCTACAGGACTAACTAGAGAGGCCTTGGATGGCATACATTGCTCACATGCTCAAGAAGCCAGCCTCCCTATGCAAAATTTCTACTCCCTACTAACCGCTTTTACGATTTTCTTGCAGACCAAGAAGAGCTCAAAAGCTCGAGCTGTGGATGGGCTGTTGTCTAAGTCAACAGCCCTCGGATACTACTCTCAAGTATTGAATATGTTGTGTGAGCGCTATCCAAGCTCCCTCTCCGACTCGCAGCGTGTGGCTAAAATTCGTGACAAGATGGCAAGCGCAATTGAAGAACGTAACCTCTGCTCAAATGTGCAAACGAATGACGCACCGGGGTGTACTATCAGTGTTAGTAGAACATCTAGTTGCTAACGCGGATGTGGCTACGGGGTTGAAGTCCATTCACGACGCTGCCCTCCTGACGATGATGTGGCACACCTTTGGGACGGCAATCGACACCTGTTTCGCTCGCAAACAGCAACTATCACGCGCGGCATCCGGCGAGCTGTTCCTGCATCTTGCTCGCATAAAGACGTCAGTTGTGCAGGGCGTCTCCGTATACAAGCCCCCGAACGGTTGGCAGCAGTGTATACTCCACTCGTTCGGCCTGCTCTTCGTTTGTTACGATGAACCGTCTGAGTACCTGTTCCCGCTCGTACCACGGTTCGCCGTCTCAGACCTGCCTGGGTGACTGACGTATACCCAGGAAGAGGTCGTATTGTACTGGGAAAGCCTGCAAAATGATACAGAGTCCGGAAGCCAACCAGCGCTGAAACGTGAACGAAAACGTCCCAATATTGCAGGCTACATTACCGAAGTTATCAGGGATACCCTGAAAGAGATGCCCCGAGCTGCGTCAAGGCGCCACTCAAATATGACCAGCCACTCCTTATGGAGAGGGTCTGCCGCGTACGCCAACGCCTCGCCAAAACTATCCATCTAGTGGATCTCTACGCGTGGAGCTTGGCTGTTGGAGTCGCTTACAAAGGTGTTTGCCTTTATAGGAATGTGGTGTTGTGATTCACAGAAAACGTCGTTAGCTCGGCTTCCACGCAACAGCACAACAATTCGCCGAGTCAGGTCGGCGATGTTGGGCTTGCGCAGGGTTCCTGTCGGTTCCCTTTGCGGTTCGCACCAGCCGGGGTTCAGTTGAGTGTTGTTCCCAACAAGTACCCAGCTCCAAACTCTCCAGAGACTCGCCTGAGCGGGGCAGTCACCGTGCTAAACCCTGTGCCCTCCACCAAAGGACGGACGACAGCGCGCGAGCGCTTCTACAGGCCACCAGGCGCAGACTACGCCCAGCTAGGAGGTTACGGTGTCCTGGGTTGTGCAGACCCACTGGTTCGTCGAATCGACGAGACTTGTCTTCGCTTGGTAGCGAAGTGCCCACCCCGGGCCGACCTTGATCTCTTGGCGCTACCCCTACAAGCTATGCCTCTCGGGGAACGACGGCAGACATAATCCAGCCCACGCAGGGACTTACCGGAAAAGTGTACGCTGTTCTTGGACTTAGAAGATTCTGCTCTGATTGTTATCTCTATATCTTCGGAGAGCCCCTTCGGGCTCTTCCCTATGTTCTTCTATCGGTCCTATACAAATATCTAATGAAATGGAGTCGTTATAGATTTCCCTGCGACTCTTCGCTCAGCTCCGTCCAATAATGTCGAGCTGTTTCTTACCTTACGGCGACTCTTCGCCCAGATCCTAATTTATCCCCCCAGTTGGTATATCTCCCTCGAGACATATTCTCGCCAAGTCGACTTTCGCCGAGTCCAACTTTCACCGAGTCCGACTTTCGCCGAGTCGATTATCGCCGAGCCCGTCCATCGCTGAGTCCGTTCTCGCTGAGTCCGGCTAAGTGCGGTTCCTGATTAAGTCCGTTCCCTGTTGAGTGCGATGTATCCATTTGGCGGTGTATCCACTTGATTCTCTTGAGTGCGATGTATCCACTTGGTCTAGCTTAGGCATCCCTAGTGTAGGTTTACCCAAAATCTGGATTTCCCTACACCACAGTTGGGCCGAATGTTGGCGCTGCCCAGCACATCCAGAAACATCTGAAGCATCGTCATCATCATCGGCATGCATCGCTTTGTCAGCGAACCAAACAAAGCGATGAATGTTGCTTGTGTACTTGCATTTTATGCAAGTACACAAGCAGCATTAGCAAGCACAAGCGACATTAGCATGCAACATAATAAAAGCAAAGAAACTTACGGAAATCGATATCCTCCGCAGCGTCATAGCTCAGACTATCAATGGCATCAGCAGCACCAGCACCCCCGATAGCGTCGTCATCCAGCTCATCGTGTGGTTCTTTGTCAGGTTCGTAGTCGTCGTCACTTACATCGTCCTTGACATACCCATGGGCAGCGCGAACATAGTCAATAGGCTTACAAGTGAATCGCGTTGCGCTGCAGCAGACAGTAGTAACATAATCAAAACAATAAACGTGCGTTAGTACCCATAACGTATGTCTGCCCTTTTAGACTTACCAGTGTATTGATTCAAGGACGTGATGACGCGCACCTTCTTCGCATATTTCCCCGTGCTGGGTTTCTAAGAGACTTACCTGTGTATTGATCCAAAGACGTGATGACGCGCACCTTCTTCGCATATTTCCTCGTGCTGGGTTTCTTCGTGCCCTTGCCCGTGCTGGGCTTCTTCGCGTCGTCTCCACCCGTGCTGACATTATCCATGTCCTTGGTCCCCGCGCCGGGCTTTTTCGCGCTCTTGTCGGGCTTCTTCGCGCCATCCTCGTCATTGCTGGGCATCTTCGCCTCCTTGTCGGCCTTATCCGCGTCCTTGTCGGGTGTCTTCGCGTCCTTGGTCCCCGTGCCGGGCTTCTCCGCGTTCTTGGTTCCCCGCGCTGGGCTTTTCCGCGTCCTTGGTTCCCACGCCGGTCTCCTTCGCGTCCTTGGTCCTCGCGCCGGGTTTCTTTGCGCCCGTGCCGGGCTTCTTCGCGCCGTCGTCGCCCTTGCAGGGCTTCGTGGACGTGCTGTTGAGGCGGGAAAGTACCGTGATAGACTTGGATACGTCGCGCAGCTGCTCCGAGGAACCGTGTACTGGAGGGGACGCGCACGAGGCGATTGGATGCACCAAGGTAGCAGGCGGTGATTGGATGCACGAGGTAGTAGGCGAAAAGGTATGCGTACGAGGGAGTAGGATGGTAGCTGAGGCAATATCACTTCCTCTTTGGCTTTGTTGTGCGTTAGTGGCCGCGCGAGTGCCTGGACACCATATCAGGCTTCTAACAGGTTATGAGCCCAACACGTGGCGACAACGCCGACGATGCAGGCGGGAATCCTCCCGCGGCAGCTCCAACAGCGACCGATCGCGAAAGGACCGAGTTGGCTGACGAAGTACAAGAGACAAGCACCGCCGCTGCCCGCGAAAGGGAAGCGGCAACAATCCTGGCAGAAATGCTGGAGACGGCGAAGCCGACGACAGCTCAAGCTGCTGAGGCTGATGCGGGGCATGGCGGGACGCTTGGAGCGCCTCGAGGAGTTGCTGTCCAAGATGAAGAAGAAGCTGACCGAGGAGAAGGCGCTACGGACCAGCCCATGACTCCGCCCATGAACTTGAGCTTGTTTGCGTCCGGGCTGGGAAAAAGAGCGCGGATGCACATTGATTCGCTGGAGGGGTCGTCGATGACACCACCAACGTTGTTGCGGAGGCCTGTCGTGGCACCGCAGTACTTCGGCGAGCGGCAGCCAGGATACGGCATGCCAATGTTAGAACTACAGCGGCTTCATGCCGCAGCTGTGGTCGAAGAAGGACTTGGGGTTGGCGCAGGGCCAGGATTAGGTCGAAAGGCGCCACCACAGGCGGGTGCAGTAAGGCCGCCGCCTCAACAGAGTCCGGGGATGAGATATCCTGATGCGCGTTAAAATAAGCTGGCAATCCGGGAATTTGACGGCAAGGAGCTCTACCTGGGACTGGGTTCGGTATTTTTGGAGTGAGGAAGGCGCTTTGAGCGCCAAGTTGCTCAGAGACAGTCCGCGTGCGGGTTCGCATGGCCCGAAGACGTGAAGGTGGACTTGCTGGGCACTACTTGTCGGGACTGCGGAACGCTACTACAATAAACAAGTCGAGTCGTGGTGGACCCAGATGCCGACTCTACAGTGCATCATGGAGAGGATGTTAGAAGCGTTTAAGAACAACTTCATGCCCGCCCAAGCGATGAAGCGCTTCACTGCGGTGAAGAACCCAACCGAACCTGGCCAGAGCATTACATGTACCTTGTCGCTATTTCGGAAGCGCGCGAGGCGGTTTATTTGGTGTTGATCAACGTCGTCCAGTACGTGTTTGCTGGGCTGCGCACCGTTCTCATGGCCAAGGTCGACAACACAAGGTCGGACTACTTGCAGCAGGAGGGAGCTCGCACACTTTGCGCAAGCGTGGGAGCTGGATCCTGCCAGGCAGCGAAACATCGGACGTCAGGTTGTCGCAGCTGTAGGAGAGCGGCCGAGAACGGAGACGAGAAGATGCCACGAGTGTGGCGAGATTGGACATCTGCGAGCAGCATGTCCGACGCGCGGTGAAGGCGGGAGAAACGGACCCGACCTGACGCTCGCGATAACCGAGGAGTTGGCCGGGGCCAAAGGACGTGGGTCCTGGATAGCGGATCGAGCAGGCCCCTAGTGAACGATGAGTCATTGATAGAGGATGTCGAGGCAGTCGACGATGCGTGCCTGCAGTCGAACGGGGAACCACTGAGGGTGAGTAAGAAGGGTACACTGTTACTGCGGGTGACAGGATGCGGAAGTGCCCAGACAGTGAAGCTCACAGATGTATACTACGCTGCGGGCGTGGTGCACAACTTGATCTCAAATGGAAAGTTGGAGGGGAAGGGCTACGTGCTCACGTACAAAGGGGGACAACGTGTAGTAGCCGCGAAGAACGAAGGAAGAGTGACGTTTGACGTGAGTATGAAACGCAGCGTGCTGGTAGTGCATGCGACGGTCGAGAAACGACGAGAGGCCCTGTCGGAGGTGATCATGGCGGTACTGGAGCAGGAGGCAAACGTGCCTGAAGTGACGTCGAACATAGTACAAAAGGAGACCCTTGTGGAGTTCCACAAGCGCATGGGGTACCTCCAATACGACGCAGTCGAGCGGCTTGGGCGTGACACGAGCTCGGGAATTGAGATCACCGATCACCGGTGTGTGAATTGCCTCACGTGCGCGGAAGGCAAACAGTACAAAAATAAACAGTCTGGGAAGGACACTATAAACCACGCACCCATTGACAGGGTGGGCGGGGTGATCTGCTCCTATCTAAAAGGGCCCATGACGCCCAGAGACCGGCTCAACAACCGGTATATGATCAACTTCGTGGACCACAAGAGCAACTATTGCAAAGTCTTTCTCGCGCGCACGAAGGATGCCGCAGCGAAACAGTTCGAACATTTTTTAGTGTTCTTTGAGAAAAATTTTAACTGCAAGATTCACGTTCTGCGTACGGACTCTGGAGGAGAGTACGAGAACGTGGATCTATTCTGCAAACGAACTGGAGATGCGCGGCAACGGAGAGAAGCTCGCGATCAGGCGAGTAATGGGAAGGCTGAAAGGATGCACCGGACGATTATGAAATATGGCGCGCTGTATGATTTTTACATGCGGGCTCCCGTTGAGTTTATGGGGAGACGCAGTGCAATACGCGGCCTAAATACTAAATCGGTCACCGACCAACTCGAATTCGGGGCGGGCCTCCTCCATGAAACTGCTAACTAAACAAACGCCGTCTCTTGGAGAGATCGTCGTGTTTGGGTCACCTTGCACGGTGTACCGTGACCCAAGGAACAAGAACTTCTCCCAAAGAGCACAGCAGGGAATGATTGTGGGGATTGGGGAAGAGACAAAGGATATCGAGTGTATCTTCCTAAGGATAGGGTGGTCGTGACCACACATCATGTCAGAAACATAGAACCACTCGACAAAACACAAATTGAACAAGTACAACGACTGTACCTAAGCGAGGACGAGGACCGCGGTCAGGAAGATTCGCTCGCTGAGGGTGCTGGTGTCGATGGAGAAACTGAGAGTGCAGAAGTTAACCGCGATGGCGCGAGCGTCGGGGGCGGGAGAAAACGAAGCAAGAAGTCCAAGCGAAAGAAAAACTGGACGAGAGAACATGATCGAGATGTCCAGCGTGAAATTGATTCTGGTGTTGGCGAGGAAAATGCGAGTGCCTGCGAAGCACGGGGATGCCCCGAACGCGTACGTCCGTGCGGATAAGGAGGAGGATTTGGAATTCATTCGTGCTCCGCAGGGCATGGTGATCGCAGAGGAAGTGCTGCGTCGTTTGGGGGTGTCTAGTCAAAACGAGGTGTTTCTGGAATTGAAGAAGGCCCTCTACGGGCTGAAGCAGGCAGGGCGGCTCTGGAGCAAACTGCTGCATCAGAAGCTGGCCGAGATTGGCTTCAGTCAGAGTCTAGTCGATATGTGTGTGTACTTCAGGTGGAAGAGGAACGTCCTACTGGTTATGGGGGTGTACGTTGATGATCTACTGGTCACCTGAACCGAGGAGAGTGCCGTTGATGCGTTTTTTAAGAACTCGCGTCGCTTTCGGTAAAGAACTTGGGCCTGGCACATAAATTCCTCGGCATGCGTGTCAATTATGATGAGGGAGTGGGATACGACTTAGATCAGGAAGTGACGATTATGGACCTACTGCAGGAGCACGAAATGGAGATGGCTCACGGTGTTCGAGCCCCGATCGGAGTAGAATAGAATGAAGAGCAGGAGGCTGCGGACCTCCTCCCTGCTGACGGAAGTGAGGATACGTGACCGTGACGAAGTTTCGCTCCCTAGTGATGAGCTTGCTTTGGGTGGCCCGATGTACGAGACCGGATATTTTGTTCGCTGTGCACAAGGCTACGAGTCGCGCACACTGCCCGACCATGGCGGACTGGAAGCTGGCCAAGAGGATTATGCGATACCTGGCTGAGTCGAAGAGCTTGCATCTGCGGATGCACAGTGACCGAGTGCGAGAAGAGTAGCTTGAGGTGATCGGGAATAGTGACGCCGGCTTCGCGGCGGACAAGGAAGACCGCAAGTCAGTAACGGGAGGCTTGGTGACGGTGGACGGGATGCCGGTGAGCTGGATCTGCAAGAAGCACAGCGCTGTGTCCCTGTCTACGATGGAAGCGGAGTACACGGCGGCGTCAGTCATGGCACAGGAGTTACTCGGAGTCCGCGAGCTTGCAGGAGAACTAGGGGTTGTCTGCAGAAGCCCAATGAGTTTGCGAGTTGACAACCAGGCTGCATTGACGCAGCTGGACGGTGAGAAAGCATCCTCGAAAGCTAAGCACATCGACGTGCGGATGAATTTGTGGTTGACTACACGAAGCGGGGAGCGTTGAAGGCGGGGTACTGTGCAGGTGAACGGATGCCTGCGGACATGTTTACGAAAGTATTGGCGGCGCCAAAACTGAAAGAGATCACGATCTTATCGGACTGCACTAGGACCCAGAAAAACAAAAATTCGCAGCGCGAACATAGTCAATAGGCTTACAAGTGAATCGCGTCGCGCTGCAGCAGACAGTAGTAACGTAATCAAAATAATAAACGTGCGTTAGTACCCATAACATATGTCTGCCCTTTTTAGACTTACCAGTGTATTGATTCAAGGACGTGATGACGCGCACCTTCTTCGCATATTTCCCCGTGCTGGGTTTCTAAGAGACTTACCTGTGTATTGATCCAAAGACGTGATGACGCGCACCTTCTTCGCATATTTCCTCGTGCTGGGTTTCTTCGTGCCCTTGCCCGTGCTGGGCTTCTTCGCGTCGTCTCCACCCGTGCTGACATTATCCATGTCCTTGGTCCCCGCGCCGGGCTTTTTCGCGCTCTTGTCGGGCTTCTTCGCGCCATCCTCGTCATTGCTGGGCATCTTCGCCTCCTTGTCGGCCTTATCCGCGTCCTTGTCGGGTGTCTTCGCGTCCTTGGTCCCCGTGCCGGGCTTCTCCGCGTTCTTGGTTCCCCGCGCTGGGCTTTTCCGCGTCCTTGGTTCCCACGCCGGTCTCCTTCGCGTCCTTGGTCCTCGCGCCGGGTTTCTTTGCGCCCGTGCCGGGCTTCTTCGCGCCGTCGTCGCCCTTGCAGGGCTTCGTGGACGTGCTGTTGAGGCGGGAAAGTACCGTGATAGACTTGGATACGTCGCGCAGCTGCTCCGAGGGAACCGTGTACTGGAGGGGACGCGCACGAGGCGATTGGATGCACCAAGGTAGCAGGCGGTGATTGGATGCACGAGGTAGTAGGCGAAAAGGTATGCGTACGAGGGAGTAGGATGGTAGCTGAGGCAATATCACTTCCTCTTTGGCTTTGTTGTGCGTTAGTGGCCGCGCGAGTGCCTGGACACCATATCAGGCTTCTAACAGGTTATGAGCCCAACACGTGCCTTCTTCGCCGTACTTGACACGTTGCTCACCCCTTAGTAGACGTGCTGACCTTCGTGGGCGTACGGCTTGCGCGCGTCCCTTTCGTCGGTATCATGGCTGCTTCGTCCCCTTCTGACAAAACAAAATTGGAAGGCGGGGGTCGTAGTTACTAGATTTTAATGATCTCGCAAATTTTGTGGTTTGAGTGGAAAAAATGGTATGTAAATTGGTAAGTAAAACGGGATAAAATACCAAGCAACATAATCGACAGTATGTTGTTTTTTATCGTCTGATTACACTTATGTTGAACGACTCCGCACTTGGATACATGTATTACAACGAGAATTGTTTGGGATCTAGGTGTCGGGGCCGGTTGTGGGACTCATACCTGGTTGTCAATGTACCCGATCTGGTTCGGCTAACTGCCAAATTTCAACGGTTCCTCTTGGTGGCTTTTAGATTACACTGTAATCAATAGATTCCCCATCAAGGGTAGAGCGTCTCGCATATCACCCTAAACTTACTGCAAGGACGCTAGGTCATCCAAAATCAACGAGGTTGAGTCGACAAGTTGAAGTTCTCCGTTCGTTCCCCGATTTCCAGCCAATCCGCTAGCGGATACCCGTGTAGAAGCCGTACAAAACCGTTAAACAAAATCTTGATGCGTGTCATTCCTGTATTTGCGCCGTTGTTGGGTAACGATGATCTTCCGCTCGGGGCTCCCGACACTGCCCATTCCGGACGACGCGTCCATCTGGAAAGTGGTGGAGCAACATGCGCTGCAAATGGGCGACAAGAAGGCATTTATCTGCGGTATAACCGAGAAGTTCCTGACTTTTGCGCAACTTCTGGAGCAGGCCAAGAAAGTGTGCACCGGTCTGGCTGCCGACGGTCTCAAGAAGGGCGACGTACGTGCAACCGTACAGTAGTTGCATTTGCACTACTGACAGTGAAATTGTGTTGCAGGTGGTGATTTTGCACTCGTTCAACTGTCTCGAGTACGTGGTCGTGTTCCTGGCACTAAATCGACTGGGAGCTATCATCTCCCCGTCGTCGCCGCTGTTCAACGGCAAGGAACTGGCAGATCAGATTGATATTGCAGAGGTGCGTGTCTGTGCCAATTGGCAGCTTTCAATTCCGAGTTCTGACGAAGTTTTGGGATAATTTGCAGGCGGTCGCGGTGATTTCGCACAAGAAGTTCGTCAAGGTGGCGGTGGAGGCTGCAGGTCTCCGTCGTCTACCGATCTTGAAGGTGTACACGTTGGGTTATGCGGAGGGCGCTTCTAAACTGAAAACCATCGAGTACGTCCAGCAAACTACCACCAATGGAGTGAAAACTGACTTTTGTGCTGTTCGCACAGGGACCTGATTGCGTTGAACCTGCCGTTCCCGAACATCCCACCAATTGATACGAACCAGATCGTTACGCTCCCGTTCTCCAGTGGAACTACTGGCCGTCCCAAGGAGTGGAGCTGACGGCGCGTGCAATGTACGCGTGTGGCCTCCTGCCCGCGTATCGGGAAACGGATCTGGACTTTGTGCTGGGTATGCTGCCCTTCTTCCACATCATGGCGACTATGATCTTTCACGTGACCATCTACAAGGGTGTCACCATGGTCGTCTTGCCCGGGTTCGACCCGGAGATCTTCCTTCAAACCGTGGTCAAGTACAAAATGCCCAAACTGAATCTCGCCCCGCCACTTGTCACGTTCCTGGCCAAGCACCCGATTGTGGACAAGTTCGACCTCTCACGTCAAGCACGTGGGCTCAGGAGGAGCACCTTTGGGCAAGGAAGTGGAGCACGCAGTTCTGGATCGACTGGGGTTCAAGTGCTGCAGGGATATGGTATGACGGAATTTGCAGGGTGTGCGACCAGTTCATACCCGACAACGTTCCGTGACGGAGCTTCTGGTACTTTGCACCCCAACACGGAGCTGAAGGTGAAAGATCTGGAGACGGATGAAGAATTGGGGGTGAATCAATCGGGAGAGCTACTGTTCCGTACCCCAGCTCTGATGAAGGGATACTACAAGAACCCAGAAGCTAACCGCGTCACCTTCACTGACGATGGCTTTGTGCGTACGGGGATGTCGGGTACATCGATGAAGACGGCTACATCTTCATCGTCGACCGTCTCAAGGAGCTCATCAAATACAAGGGCCATCAAGTGGCACCTGCTGAGGTTGAGGACGTGGTGAACTCCCATACGAAGGTGGCTGAGTCGGGTTGTGTTCGAGGCTTTGACCCTGCAACAGGAGGAGATCCCCAAGGCTTTGTGGTACTCAAGGAAGGTGAATCATTGACGCAGCAAGAACTGATGGACTACGTAGCAGGTAAAGTGGCGGGCTACAAGCGAGTGCGTGAGGTGGAGTTCATCGACGCGATTCCCAAGAGTCTGTCGGGTAAAATCCTCCGTCGTGTCCTGCAAATCCGCCAGAACGAGAAGATCAAGGCCACCCAAAGTCGTCTGTAAGCGGATCGAAGTAGGACAACCTAATGAATATGGTTAACGAGTTGTTCGTATCATGATGACATTCTATTGCTGAGCTACCCGAGATGGCGTCGAAAATGGAATCCAAGTCCATGATTCGAATTCCTTCTTGCAGCATGAACACTTAGCCGACATGACCGCAATCCATTGCCATCCTCACTTTTAAATTCGCCTCCTGCAACTCAAAGTGAATGCTACCATGACCATCGTCTTCAAGTCACCGTACCAGGACGTCTCGATCCCACACGACGCTGCTATCTGGAACAAGTTGGAACACCATGCTCGCGAAAATGGGGACAAGCCGGCACTTACCTGCGGCATGTCGGAGAGAACGCTCACTTTCATGGAAATGTTCAAGTCAGCTCAACTCGTCTGTGCTGGTCTCACTTCTAGCGGTGTCCACAAGGGTGACGTAAGAACTCAACTCCTTCAAACTACAGTCCTCCTCAGCTCATGATTAATTCTTGTACAGGTCGTCATTTTGCACTCGTTCAACTGCTTGAGTACCCCATCGTGTTCCTCGCATTGAATCGCTTGGGTGCCGTCTGCTCACCGTCCTCTCCGCTGTTCAATAGCGAGGAACTCTCAGACCAAATCCGGTCTTCAAAGGTAATACATCAAGACATCTTGTCTCCATATTAGACACTAACTTTTCATTCGTATACAGGCCTCTGTAGTTATCTCTCACGTGGCATTCGCCGAGGTGGCTGTCCAAGCTGCTGGTCGTACTCGTATCCCACTCAACAAGGTGTTCACGCTTGGTCATTCAAAAGGTACCGCTGGACTTCAAACCATCGAGTGAGTTTGTTGTTGATTGTCATCCATCGCTACAGCTTTAACCTGTTGCTTTCGATGCAGAGCACTGACGGAGATGAATCTGCCGTTCCCGAACTTGCCAAAGATCGACCCTCACGACGTCGTCTTGCTGCCGTTTTCAAGCGGAACAACCGGTCGACCCAAGGGTGTCGAACTCACTTCTCGAGCAATGTATGCGTGTGGTGCCCGCGTGTCGAGTATGCAGGTGGATGCCGCCTACATCCTCGCTGTATTGCCGTTCGACCACATTGCAGCGACCATGATCTTCCACGTGACGATTTTTAAGGGGATCGCGATGGTCGTGCTACCTCGTTTCGAGCCTGGCAGCTTCTTGCGCGTCATCGAGAAGTACAAACTCGGCGTCGTCTACATCGTCCCACCCATCGTCCAGTTCCTGGCAAAGAACCCAGTTGTGGACAAGTACGACCTCTCTTCACTCAATGAACTGGCATCAGGAGCTGCACCTTTAGGCGACGAGATCGTCAACTCCATTCATAAACGTCTTGGCATTCCGGTCCTGCAGAGCTACGGGATGACGGAACTCGCAGGTGGAGCTACTCATTCGTCTCCTACGGAATATCGCAATGGTGCGTCTGGAAAGCTGCTCCCCAACACGGAACTTCGCGTTAGATGCCTCGAAACGGGTGTCGATTTGCCTACGAACCAACATGGCGAGCTGCTGATCCGTTCACCGGCAGCGATGAAGGGCTACATCAACAACCCGGAGGCCAATCGGGAAACTTTCACAGACAGCGGATTCATCTGCACGGGTGACGTCGGGTACATTGACCAAGACGGCTACGTCTTCATCGTCGATCGCCTCAAAGAGCTCATCAAGTACAAGGGCCACCAAGTGGCACCGGCCGAAATCGAAGACGTGGTGAACTCACACCCAAAAGTTGCAGATTCGTGCTGCGTACGAGGCCTCGACTTGCCCAGCGGCGATGAAATTCCCAAAGCGTTCGTGGTGGTCAAACACAACGAAGCACTCACTGCTGAAGCGCTGATGGAGTATGCTGCAACCAAAATGGCAGGTTTCAAGCGAGTGCGCGAGGTGGAGTTCGTCGACGTCATCCCCAAAAGTCTGTCGGGCAAAATCCTCCGCCGTGAACTGCAGGTCCGACAGGACAAGAAGGCGGAAGCCGCTCGATCGATGCGAAGTCGTCTATGAGATCGAGGTCGGGTCCTGATCTCTTCTTCAGTGCATAATGAATTGTTCCTCTACATGTATGACGTTGACAGTTGGCCACCAACTTGGTGCTCCTTGCTTGAGGCTGCTTGCTAATGCACGAACGGCTTTCATGTCGGGTGGCTCGTGATGAAAAGGGGCAGTTGGCTCGTGGTTCTGCTTGGTCCGTCATCAGTCCGATTCTTCCCGTCCCCTTCGTGGTGTCCACCGTAGCTTGTACGATGATCTTCCGGTCGAAATGCCCGACGCTCCCGATTCCAGACGACGCGTCCATCTGGAAAGTGGTGGAAGAGCACGCAACGACTATCGGAGACAAAGCAGCTTTCATCTGCGGACTCACGGACAAGAGTCTTACGTTCGCAGAGCTGCTGCGTCAAGCCAAGCAAGTGTGTGCAGGCCTCGCTGCCAATGGCCTCAAGAAGGGTGACGTACGTGCTGTTGGAAGTGGAGCTTTACATCGCTTTGTTGTGCTAACTTTCGGGTGTAGGTTGTGATCCTGCACTCGTTCAATTGTCTCGAGTATGTGGTGGTGTTCCTAGCGCTTAACCGTCTCGGGGCTATCTGCTCGCCATCGTCACCGCTGTTTAATGGCAAAGAGCTTGCTAACCAGATTACCATTGCTCAGGTCCGTGCGAACCAACTTTGTCAAAGAACTTTGGAACCGTACTAACCTCTGATGGGATTTTTGCTTTGCTGTTACAGGCGGTTGCTATCATCTCGCACAAGAAATTTGTCAAGGTGGTGGTAGAAGCTGCTGGCCTTTGTGGCATTCCGCTTTCCCAGGTATACACACTCGGCGAAGCAGAAGTATCTTCTGGTGGTTTGCAGGCGATTGAGTACGTTGGTGTCACGTTTTGTGCTTGGATGACTAGCGCCATACCTGACAAAGTCGTTCCAATTATTTGCTACTGATTCGTACAGAGACCTCATTGCATACGACTTGTCGTTCCCGAACATCCCCGATTGATACGAACCAAATCGTGACGCTCCCGTTTTCAAGTGGCACAACTGGCCGTCCAAAGGGGTTGAGCTGACTGCCCGCGCGATGTACGCGTCTGGAATGATCCCAGCGTACAGGGAAAGCAAGACGGAATCTGTGCTGGGCATGCTGCCGTTTTTCCATATCATGATGACCATGAACTTTCACGTGACGCTCTACCTCGGAAAAGCGATGATCGTCCTGCCCGGCTTCAAAGCGGAAACCTTCCTGCGCACCGTGGAGAAGTACAAGCTGGACATGATCAACCCGCTCCGCCACTCGTCACGTTCCTGGCCAAACACCCTGTAGTGGACAAATACGACCTCCCTCATGTGAAGCACGTGAAGTCTGGTGGAGCTCCACTAGGCAAAGAGGTGGAGCGTGCCGTCATGCAACGCCTTGGAATTCAAGTGTTGCAAGGTTACGGCATGACAGAGTTTGTGGGCTGTGGCTGTCGATCATATCCAAATATCGTTCGTGATGGTTCTTCAGGTACGTTGCATCCCAACACGGAGCTGAGAGTGAAGGATCTCGAGACGGGTAAAGACTTACCAGCAAACAAGACCGGAGAACTGCTATTCCGTACCCCAGCGCTCATGATGGGATACTACAATAACCCCGAGGCAACGCGTGCAGTATTCACCGAGGACGGATTCCTTCACACAGGTGATCTGGGCTACATTGACGACGACGGGTATATTTTCATTGTGGACCGACTGAAGGAACTCATCAAGTACAAAGGCCACCAAGTGGCTCCTGCTGAAGTTGAAGACGTAGTGAACTCTCATCCACTTGTCATCGATTCGTGTTGCGTGCGAGGACGCGATTTGAAGACAGGCGAAGAAATCCTGAAGGTGTTCGTTGTTCTCAAAGAAGGAGAGAAGTTGACCAGCGAAGCGTTGAAGACCTACGTGGCTTCCAAGGTGACGTACTACAAACGTGTTCGCGAAGTGGAATTCGCCGACTTCATCCCGAAAAGCTTGTCAGGGAAAATTCTACGGCGGAAACTGCAGCTTGTTCAGGACAAGAATGTGGGGCTGAAGCAGAGTCGACTGTAACCAAACTTGTTAAACGCGCATCCTGCCGGTCACTTTCGGTAAGGTTAAGACCTGCTTGAGCAAGTTTCGGCGGTGGCAATGACGCTGGTCGTGGCGTTGTGGGGAATGCTCATGCAACCAGGATTTGATTGCATTGGCAGCCTGTCCGCTTGCCACCACTAGCAAATTTGCTCGCCCCCAGGCTTCCGACTCAATCGTCTGCTTCATGATCTTCACATCGCCGCACCCGGCTGTACCGATCCCGGAAGGGAAGACCATCTGGAACATGCTGGAGCTTCATGCACGTGAACGCGGCGACAAACCAGCATTTGTGTGTGGAATCACGGGCAAAGTGTTGACGTACGCGGAGACGCTCAAGAAGGCGAAAGCAATTTGTGCAGGTTTGGCAGCACGCGGCATCAAAAGGGCGACGTACGTTGAGCTATGATTCTTGGTACTAAGTGAAGTGTAGTTGTGTCTAATTCTTTGCCCTTGTTTTCATGAATTTCACCTACAGGTCGTCATCTTGTATTCGTTTAACTGCATCGAGTACCCCGTAGTATTTCTCGCCCTCAACCGACTGGGTGCAGTTTGCTCGCCTTCACCGCCAATGTTCAATGGCGAGGAGCTCGCTCAACAGGTCAAGATTGCCAAGGTGAGTTTGAATGAGATTGGAATTCTATGCGATCGGTGTTTATTAACGTCGTTGGTGTCTAGGCTACTGCAGTTATTAGCCACACGAAGCTGGCACCTGCGGCTGTCGAAGCGGCTCAACTTGGTGGTATCAAGTCACAACGCGTGTTCACCTTTGGTGAAGGCGAAGGCTCCTTGGACGCAGAGAAACTCGAGTACGATTCACACTGAAGGAGACTCGTGGTGATTTCATTCTAACCGCGTTATGCTTTCGCGACAACAGGAACTTAATTGCGGAGGATCTGCCTTTGAACCTGCCACCTATCGATCCGATGGATGTTGTCACGCTGCCCTTTTCAAGTGGAACTACTGGCCACCCCAAGGGAGTGGAGCTCACCGGGTACGCGCTGCTCGCCATATCTGCTCAACTCTCCGCAGTTGAAAACGGCATGCCTTACTACCTCGGCATGTTGCCATTCTTCCACATTCTGACATCAGCAATGTTTCACGTGACGATCTTCAAAGGAATCGGAATGGTCGTGCTTCCAGGCTTCGAGCCTGAGACTTTCTTGGGGGTTGTGCAGAAATACCGTCTAGAACATTTGACCCTTGTTCCACCGCTCGTTCTCTTCTTGGCGAAGCACCCGATCGTTGACAAGTTCGATTTGTCAAGTGTGAAGACCATTTGGAGTGCTGGATCTCCGTTGGGAAAGGAAGTCGAGCGTGCTGTGACCAAGCGTATCAATGTCCAAGTGCTTCAAGGCTACGGCATGACGGAGTTCGCTGGAGGTGTTTCGCACTGTAACGTCACTCATACCCGAGAAGGCTCCACAGGACTCCTGCTGCCTAACGTCGTGATGAAAGTCAAGGACTTGGAGACGGATGAAGACTTGTCCGCGAACAAAACTGGTGAGCTGCTTTTCAAGACGCCTTCAATGATGAAGGGGTACTATAACAATCCTGAAGCGAACCGTGCTACGTTCACCGCCGACGGATTCATCCGCACGGGTGACATCGGCTACATTGACCAGGACGGCTACGTGTTCATCGTCGATCGACTGAAGGAGTTGATCAAGTACAAGGGGCACCAAGTGGCTCCAGCCGAGCTCGAAGATGTTCTAAACTACCATCCTTCTGTGGTGTCCTCGTGCTGCGTTCGTGGCTTTGACACTGTTACGGGTGAGGAGATTCCAAAGGCGTTCGTGGTTCTTAAGGAAGGAGAATCACAAACTGAAGAGGAACTCATGTCGTTTGTGGCCTCGAAGGTGACGAGCTACAAACGGGTGAGGGAGGTGGAATTCATCTCAGAAATCCCCAAAAGCTTGTCGGGTAAAGTGCTACGAAAGGGATTGCAGCAGTTGGAGAGCGACAAGAGTAAACAAAACAAGAAGCTGCAAAGTCGCCTCTAGAGAATACCAAATAGCGACTGCTTCAACATGAACATTCTAATCCACGCTTCTGTATTGGATCGACTCTGCTTAGTGAAGAATACATGGACTTTGAAAATCATGGCACGAGTGAAAAGTGATCACCCGTCCTTGGTCAACATCTCATTTCCAATCGCAGAGATTTCGACTTTGAATACCTCGAGGACGACAGACCAAAACAACATTAAAAGCACCACAAGCAACGTTAAGCAGAGTCTCTTGGCGACCAATCATTCATCTAATCCATTCTGTGGCTTCCTTGTCCAACACAAACCAGTCCAAGTATGGAGCGTCTACCACCTCCGCTCTTCTCATCCGTCGTGGCGTTTGTCTTCCCCGAGTACACTGAAGATCTGCTACCGAATCGACGTCAGCTTCCTGCCTTTGAACTCGAGAAAATTGCTCTCGTATGCAAGTCATGGAGCGCTTTGGTCCGTGCATTGGTGGCTCGGATCCAAGTGGCGACGTTGGGTCTCACCTTCGCTACCGGTTCTCGGGAAGAACTGCTTGAGCTCCGACGTCGGGTGTTAGAACGGGAGCCCACGTGCGAGACTTGCGCGTGCACATGGGTCGAGTCTCAGTTGGACGTGGCTACCACCCAAATCACAAGGTGCTGATACGATGCTCCACCTCTCGACGATGTCGCTATCGACTGGGGAATATGAAGGAGTTGCAACGCCTGGATCTCTTGAAATGCCTTTGGGTAGTCCCCCTGTTCAAGCGGTGGTGGAAGCGGCTGCAAAGCACTGTCCGAATCTGGTGGCCCTCGATTTACCAGGTTAATACAAGCCCAGGAACAGGGAGCTCCGAGCCGAGCCGGTTAATGTCGAGCCACTATTGGAAGCAGTCTACAAAGCACTGAAGCAGTGGCGTGCTGCTGGACAACGGGGAGGATTGCGACAGTTGATGCTGCCTACGCTGAACGAGAAGAAGCGGTTTAGCTCGTGCGCGGAGTTCATTGACAACGTGATTTCGTACTGCCCCGACGTCGAATATCTGGATGGACACATGCATTCGTTTTGTGACCGTGACTGCTTCACGAGCCGTCATTATTGGCCGCTAATGCTGGAGCAGTGGGAGAAGTTCAACACGACTTGCACGAATCTGCGTGAGTTCAATTGGGTGGTCGCTCCGTTTGGGGACCCGTTCTTCCGCGTCTTCGGTGAGACTGAGAAGCCATTCCTCAAGACGTTGACATTCGGCGTTAACGTGTTGTGGGACTGGGAATACTATTTCCACTGCTGCGATGAAGCCTCTGGAAATACCAGCGGGGCCTCTTTGATCGACCAGGCTTCGCTTTCAACGCTATCGAGGTGAGCAGTGCCCTCCAAGGGTGCCTCGCTCTCGAAGAGCTAAAAGTTGAGTTGTATCACCCAGTCGACCCGAACGTGGATGAGGGATACATCGACCTCGAAGACGTCGATCAAAGTGAGTTTCCAACGGAGGAGGTGGTGAGTCTGGATGCTTTCGGTGGTTCCTTTTGCGAGACGCTAGCAACGTTTTGCCCGATGGTGAGGAGAATTTACATCATGGAAGTTGCTGAGCGCTTCAATACAAGATTGCTACCTATTGAAACATTTACGGATGCTGGTCTTGCGTCACTGGCAAAACTCAAGTTCCTGTCTGACTTACGCCTTCGCCCGGTAAGCTGCACTGGCAACGGACTGTTCCAGTTTCTGAACCAGTGGATGAATGGGTCTACAGGACAGCGTGTGTTTGAGCTTTCTCTTGGTGGGGGTCAATCGATTCGTGGATGATGTTTTACAATCCGCTCCAAGAACTATTGAAGTTGCTAAGAGAGGCAGAGTCGCTTCCGTGTCTCCGCCAAAGGTTCGTTCTTCGTGTAACCAACGCGAGACTTTGCTTGGTGGATACTCAGTGGAGTGAGACGTATCTCAAACAAGTGGAGCAGTTGGTGCAGTGTGCCATAAGCGCACACCCGTCACTGCGAGTGCGGATTGTAACTGCAAAAGGTCGTCGCACGGAGGGATTCGAGTGCATGACCGAGTTCGGCGTCTACTCCGCCCATGCTGAGCCTAATAGATGGTATCGCTGGGACGAACACGAAAGCGACCGCAACGTCGTGTTCGTAAACCGCAGCATTGGTGCTCCTGATCTGATGGACGAAGACGCTGATCGAGAGCGAGCAATGCTGTGGGGTCCGATATGGACGACTACGACCAAAACCAAGAACGACTGTGGGAAATGGACGACCACGATGAAGGTGGCAGCTCAGACGAAGCCGAGGAGAGCGATGACATGGAATACTACGATAGCGAAGGTAGTCTCTAGTTCAGTGTAGCCATGTTCAAGTAAATGGCTACATTATATTCACGAATAAATGGCTACATATCATTCGATTAAATGGCTACATTCTAGTTTTCCTTTTCCTCTTGCTTTTTGTATGGATAACTGCAACTTGTCCAAAATAGTCCGAATCGGAATGGAGCGTCTTCCTGCACCCGTTTTTTAGCATCGTAGCCTATGCAGTACCCGAGTACACTGAAGATCTGGTGCCTAAAGCCCATCAACTGCCTGTGGAGAGTCTCAAGCCTCTCGCTCTCGTCTGCAAGGCCTGGAACAGCCTCATTCGAGATTTGGTCGCTCGCTTCCGGCGCTCGACACTAAATCTAACAATTGTGTTGGGCTCTCGTGCGGAATTGCTGGAAATACGTCGGCGGTTAGGTCAACGAGGACCAAAAATTGTGCACCTGGTGGTCCAAATTGGGCCCAAGGCTCCACGTGGTTAGGGCCCAAAACCGACTTTCAGGTCAATTGGGACTTTTTATTTGCTCGACTTCCAGGGCTGCAGAGACTAGACCTGTCTGGGGTCCAACTTTTGTCTGGACATGTGCAGAATATTCTGAAAAGTGCAGCCAAATTCTGCAAAAATGAATGTGGAATCGGTGGAACTTTGTCACGTCGACGAGCTGCTACAGGGTCAAGTGGACTTTGAGTCGGTTCTAGGAGCACTTTACGGTGCTTTGGAGAGTTGGTATTCGAGTGGGACCACGAAGGGTTTGAGGCAGTTGACGGTGCCGTCACTTGGGGAGAGGGACCGGTACCAATCGTGCAAACTGTTTTTCGACAATTTAGTGAAATTCTGTCCAGAGGTCGAGTACGTGGACGGATACAAGAAGACGCTGTGTGAGTTGGACAAGTTGACGTGTCTGGATGACTGGCTCATCACGCTGGAGCAGTGGGAAGAGTTCAATTCCAAGTGCACGAACCTCCGCGAGTTCCACTGGGTGGTGGCACCGTTTGCAGACCCGTTTTTCCGAGTTTTTGGAGAACATGCCAAGCCGCAGCTTACGAAACTCACGATTGGAGTGAACATGCAGTGGGAATAGGAAGAGTATTTTGACTCGCTGGACGAAGCTGCTGGCATTGCGCTGCCTTCTGCTACGATGTACCGAAACTTTTCGCAGCGACCAGGTTACGGGTTCAAGACCACCGATGTGGGTAGTGCTCTCAAGGGATGCCCCGCGTTGGATGATTTGGAGATTGAGCTTTATCACCCTGCGGATGGAGACGAGATGGGGTACGATGACGACGAAGATGAAGACACGGCTGATTTTCCGGACGATGAAGTGCTGAACATCGATGTCTTTGGCGACCGATTCTGTGAGAACCTGGCAAAGTATTGCCCTTTGTTGACGAGTTTCTCGATTTGGGAGGTCGCTGAGGGACACAATAACGACTTGACACGAATTCGAACGTTTACAGACATGGGACTCGTTGCTCTCGCACAGCTGAAGTACCTGGCAATGATGCAGCTGCGCACGATTAATTGCACAGGAAATGGCGTCTTCGAGTTCCTCGACAATCTGTCGGACGAGTTCATGGGACAGCGGACGTTTCAAATTTGTGTCGGTGGACACTCCAGTGACTATCGCTTAGCCTTTTACAACACGCTTCCGGAGTTGCTGATGCAGCATAAAACGAGAACGCCAAAAGAACTATCGTGGGGACGCCGAAAGTTTGTGCTCCGTCTGATGAACTCCAATCATGATTCAGTCGAACCGAGCTGGAGTGAGAAATACTTTCGTGGACTGGAGCGCGTTGTGAAAAACGTGAAGAAGGTGCACCCTACCCTACGCCTTCGTATCACGACTTCTGGACGCCGTGGCAGCACTTTCAGACGCATCATTGAACTCGGGCTTTACACATCGAACGCTGAGCTGAGTCCATGGTACGGCTGGGATGACGAGGAGAGCAACCGCAATATCACTTTCGTGAATCGTGGTGGTAATACGTCTATGTTCGACGAAGGGCACGGCAGGCTACCACTGGAGTTGCGCCACCCAGAGCTGCTTGATCCAGACTCGCTGCCGATTGACTACGAACTACCAGCGGACTTCGACGATTACGGGGGCTATGGTGACTATGGTGCCTATGGGGACTACGGGGGCGACTATTTCGATGAAGATGACGATGGATACTACGATGGAAACGCCGACGAACTGTGGGAATAGGACTGCATGTTGAAGTGTGCACAGAAGTTGAGGTGTCCAGTCATTTTGGCATTCTGGTTTACTTTTATGGCGCTGAATGAAGTCCACGCACGGCACCGGTACGTCGTCAAACTTATATTCACAAATTTTCTTTGAGTTGTGGGTGTGCTGTTGGTAATACTCACTGTATTATATAGGTTGTCTACGACAGTGTGGCGTTGATCACGACGGATGTAGCCGTGATCCCCTGCGTCGAGATTGCTGTTTTCAGTAGATAGTTCTGGTAGGGATCAGCCGGTGTCGTGAATGTGTATCCGCTTGCGCAGGAGTTGGCGTAAGCAATAATTGACCAAGCCAAGCTTGAGCTACTCCAGCACGCCTTGTACGTTTTCGTGGCCGAGGTGCTCGCGACCCAGCGGCCACTGCTGTTTATGAGCACATAAGCCCCGAAGCGGTTGTACTAGGTTCGTTCTCTGCCCACGACCAAGCTTGCGCACTCATCTTGGCACCGTCGACCATGTCTGTGGCTACCAGGTTCATGTTCCATCGTACAAAGTTGCCAATGTTGCTCGAGTTCAAGTATGTCTCGAAGTCTTCGGTTAGCTCCGCTTCACCCGAGAGCAAGATGTAACGCAGTTCTGCCTGGTACGAACGCAGGAAGTAGTCGTTGCCGTAGATCTCGAGTCCGTCAATCTTGCGTGAGCTATCTGGCAGGGTGTCAATGTAGGTTGTCGTCAGGACTTCGTGGCCTCCGCAGAAATCGTTGAGATTGTATGCAAACCCAGTATCGTCGTTCGCAAGCAGCAGCACACGGTAACCAGCCTCGATGAACTCGTCGACGCTGCCTCCAGTCCACGAATCATCCGCCAGTGTCTTGAGAACCGACTGAGGCACAATGAGGTCGCCGAAAACGTCCATGAGTAGCGTGTTCAAGTCGTCGTATTTCTCCAACCAGGATATTTCCGAGCCAGTGTCCATGTAAATCGCCACGAACTCTGTTGGATTCGCCTCAAGCCAATCCATAACCTCCTGCATCGAGCTACGCGTGGTAACTTCATCGGTTGTTTTGATTCCCGAGACCGATGGGAAGCAGCCCAGGAGTTCGGGACCCCACAGGATTGTGCCGTACTTGGCCAACTGACTGTCGAATGCATCGAAGAAAGTTTGGACTGAGTCCAAAGCGAGGTTACCGCAATGGCCCGTGTGGAAGTCATCCAAGAAGTAGTGCGTATCGATTTCGATCCAGCGCATGCCGATTCCCAGTTGGTCCGTCAAACTCAAGACCTGGTTGTTCGTCTTGAGGTATGAGTACGCTTTGGCTGAGTTCAGGTTTGCGTTGAAGAGCTGGTCTCGGTTACCGTAGCCGTCTGCCAGGGTAATGGCACTGTTGTGTGTCGATGGAATCTGCGCGTAGCACAACTTTCCACTGAAGGCCAGGTTGCGCTGGTACGCGAGAGTCTGGTTAAGCCACGATGAGACGAAAGCTGTGCCTTTCTCACAGACGCTGCTGCACACCGTCCCGTCCGAATTGCACTTGTCAACCATAGAGCAAGTGATGTCTTCGATGTCGTTCTTACCGGGGTCGTTGGTTCCTGGAGTGCGGGTAGCTGTCTGCTGTGCGATGAGATACGACGGATCCGAGCATGTGTCGGCGTAGGTACACGAAGCTGTTCCTGGCACGGAGTCGACGAATTTTCCGCCTCTAGCGGAGAACTCGATCATGCCGTTCAGGATATCTACGGTGGTGTCGTCAAAGAGGTACTCGAATCCATCTTGGATTGACTCGATGAGTGGACGCATGTGGCCGATGCAGCAGG
The DNA here is from genome assembly GCA_012656075.1 of Phytophthora hibernalis. Classification (NCBI taxonomy): domain Eukaryota; phylum Oomycota; class Peronosporomycetes; order Peronosporales; family Peronosporaceae; genus Phytophthora; species Phytophthora hibernalis. The sequence continues at coordinate 233,371 of JAAKBF010000020.1, forward strand.
AGTAGTCGATGGTCATGGCTGACGTCAACGAAGCTGTGTCCGTGTACGATTCGCCCTTCATGGCTGTGCATTCTTCACCCGATGAGATCGTCACGAACGGCATGACCACCGACTCGAGTAGTGTGAACTCCGAAGACGTGTACGTTGAAGTCATTTGGGAAAACATCTTGTAGCCGCAAGTACTGTCGCCGATGTTGGAGCAGAAGAACTGGTTGACGCCGTTGACAAGCTCGTTTAGCACGAACGAGTTGGTAGTCACGTTGGACGGAACGAACAAATCCAGCATATCGACCAGGTCGCTGACTTCGGAGCAGCAGGTCAAGTCAGCTTGAAGCACTGGCAACAGCGTTGGCAACAGACCCAGGAGACATGGAGAGATGACCGCGTTGAGTGTCGTGCAGAAGTCGTCGATGTCGGAGGAGGACGTGTCTGCCATGTACGAATACGCGAGACTCGAGATGCTGCTCGGGGATGCAACGATCTCTTCGACGAACGAAACGAGGTTCAAAAGCTGCGTGTCCGACTCCAAAGCGAGCAAGTCGGTAAGCGTGCAGGTGCTCGACGTGGATGCGAGTGCCAGCAGCATCGAGTTCAGGTTGTTACCCACGCAGACATCGAGGTTGTAGGTTGATGGCAGAATTGAGAATGCGGATGCAGAGCATGTTGCGGCTTGAGCTGCCATTTGAGAGCCCGAAGACGCCAGGCCCACAATGCCCAGCGTGAGTGATGCAGCAATTTGTCCAAGCTGCATGGTCGGGTGTAGAGATACTCGAGACGTGAAATTCAAGTGTTCCAGACCTGGGGAATTATGAACTGAGCGGCTCCATACACTATGACCAGGATGGCATGGAGCTCATGGACCATTACGCGTTGCAGACGCATGGTGAAGAGATTGACACGGATCGTCGATGAGTTAGCAGCGTGAAGCTGAGGTCCCACCTCGTGACCGATGCAGTCCCACGATGAATCTGATCTCTGATCAGGATACGGTGCTTCCGTTGCAGACTGCAACTGCAATGCAGTGCCAGTAAGATGACAACATGTACCAAGCAAACAGCAAGACAAGATACTGTATGAAGAGTCCAAAGACGATGTCTTCACCCACGTCGGTCAAGCGATATATATTTTGCGACGCCTCACGTTGCTGCCAATGGTGTTCATAATGCTTATGTTGTTTTCTCATTCAGACGCTCGCTGCAGACTCACTCACTTGCGCGGTGTCAACATGACACTGTAGGCGCTCTCACACGCAGCAAGTGCAGCCTCTTCGTTCTTGTAGCGACCTAGGTAAAGCGGTTTTTGACCGTGCAGATGAAGCTTGGCCGAGTACTTGGACTTCCTCTGCCGAGTGATGATGAACCGCTGACCACCTTCGCCTACACTTTCGCTGCTGCTGCGCTGAGAGCTCCCAGAACGACCTTGAGAGAAGTCGCTACTTCTTCCCGAGCTGTCCGACTGCACCGACGAGGAAGTTCCTTCACCGAAAATCTCAGCCGATGAGTTCTGGGAGGCACGACTCTCGTAAAGCGATGAAGTTGATCTCTCTGGAACAGCACTACCCCGTCCAGAACTGTACGCGTCGCCCTCAGCACGCACCGTCCGGCCATCATCTTCAACAGGAGAGATCGTCTGAAGCTGCCTGGATCGACCAGCGCGGTTCTTCCGCCATTGGTGTTTCTGGCCAAGAACAGTGTACTTCTGGCCCATTTGAGGTCCGGCGAACGCGTCCTGCTCCTGGTTTGAGCTTTTGTCCCCACCAAAGAACTGCCCCATGCCAAGTCGACCCAGCATGCCGACGTCGTTCGAAGCGTTTGCGCTTTTCCGTTGCAATTGGTACTCCGTGTCCTCAGGCACATCGTGGATTTTCAACGCCACCGCAGCACCGTGCATGTTCACTACTTGGTCGATTGCATTGTTCGAGTTGCGACGCAGTGATGCGTGTGCTTGAATGCCAAACCCGTTGCCTTCCTCACCCGTGGACGGGTTTCCATCTTCAAAGGCGTCCATGTCGTCGACGACTGGTGACACGACCGCTGGACTTTTCGTCTTGGGGTAGTTGCTGCCTCCGTATAGACCCCGGAGAGCTGTCCTGTGCATGTTATGAGGCTCTGAGCGTGCTTTTCAGTCTGGTCTGCCACGTGAGACTTACCAAGCTGGAGGGTTCTATACTTGCAGGTCTGTCATGAACACTATACTTGGTAGTTCATGAACCACATGCGATGAAGCAGAGGTTGGGTTCCAAGGTGTTGCTGTATTTGACAAACCCATGGACAAATTCACGGGGAAATATACGACGGCGACTACAAGGCGGCATCGAGCACTGCACTTCTGCTGCGTTCATAGAATAGTGGGCTAGACGGAGCGACATTCATACAGGCAGAGATCTCGTCGAGCACTCAGTTGAATCTGTCGAGTCGGTTGAAAAGCTCGAACCACCCCAACGAGACCAACGTGACAGTCGGGATGCCCGTTTGCGGCTGTTGCTCTTGCAGCCGACGCAGATCCCCACTGTCGTATTCCGAGCACCGCGCACCTCAACTTCCTCAACGTGGTGGCAAGCGTGGCAAATGGCATCGCCACACACGACACAGTTGTATCGTCGAGTGTCTAGCAACTTGACGGCACCAAAGTGTTTGCTGCAGCATTGGCAGAATTGCACAGTCCTAGATTCAAAACACGCCATTAGCAACGATAAAGAGCACTTGATGGCGTGAATCACTCACCGTTTGTCAGTCCAGTCGGATTGAGGCGCGAAGCTTGAGGGATCGAGCTGCTTGCGTCGGAGGTGAGAAATGACTCTGCTGAGCACTGCACCGAAGCGAGGCATCACATACCGCGTGGCTAACCGAGGAGCGAAGCCGCCAGCTTCGATGCCTACAATGTAAGCCACTTTGGTCTTCGCGTTCGGCTCTCCAGTGTTCTGCACGAAGTACCCTGAACGGAACATGCGACTGCGAATGAAACCTTGCGGCACATCGAACGCGGACACGTCCGGCAGATTGAGTGAGTCCCAAACGCAGTAACCCACCGTCGAACCATCGGGGCATTGAATGACGTCGGTGGCCACCACAACGCACATGTCACGGTGGTTGCGCAGCAACGCTGGCGTCTTGAAAGCGGTGTAGCGGACGTAGGACGAACGCATTGGATGTTCTTCCGACGGGTGCTCCAGGACGCTCAGGATCCTGGCGTCCATGATGTTGTCGTACATGATGCGGCACCGCTGTAGCAGTACATCGGTATCGGACACCAGAAACAAGTTGACCACGTCTTCGACGGAGGCGTCAGTGACATTCACGCAGCAGAAGCGTGATTGTCCCTTGGTCACACTCTCTCGGTCCTCATAGTAGACGACGTCGTCCTTGCGCATCTTGCCCCGCCAATGGGCATCTTGGGTGCCTTCGTGCATCATACTATCCAGCACGTCTTCGACGGCGGTCGAGATCTGCGTGACCAGCAAGTCTCGGACTTCCGGTGACAGGTCCAAGTACTCGGGACTCCTTTCGTGAGCGGTTCACCGTCGCCATTGAAGCTCGACATCGAAGACGACGACGTTGTCAGACGTCGAGATAGTGGAGCTGAAGCTGAGCGCTTGGTGGTTTTCGCCATGGTGGAGAGATATCCTCGCTTAGTCGAACCTGAGTCGAATCGGAGATCTGTCAATGAGCGATTTGTCTGTCTGCTTTAGATAGCGTAACTTGCGCAATGAGGTGGGTGAGATATCCGGACATGCACTTGGTCATCAAGTTGGCGAGACTGTGTCAATCGAAAGTCGCTGTTGACGACGGATAGCCGTCAATCCACAAGAACTGCACGGTTGCACATGTTACGCATCTTTCGCCATTATCCTCAACAAGAATCTCGCTGCAAGCCATCCATACAGATTTTAGAGACTTGGGGTCCCGAGAAGCTCGTGCAACTCCGTAAAAACTGAAGGAACAGCAGGCGCGTCCCAGGAAGACGAGAACGGCATTGCAGCAAGGAGGTGGCTGCGGAAGTGGCTTACTACCATCCAAACAAACTCGAACTGGTACAGTACAAAAGAAGACGAAGTTGACATTGCACGGCATGCAAAATGGCCGGAGAGCTCCGTCGCTAAGTTAACCTGCGATTAATTAAGTCGCGTGCATGCACAATGCAGGCATCACGTCGTGATTCACAACAGTGTGGTTAGCCGGCAAAGATGTGTCTTTGGCCTGTCCATGATCTCGATCCGGATCTGTTCCTGGTGAAAACTGCGCCTGTTTTCAAGGAAATTCGAGCTCGACTTTGGGTCCTCAACTTCATGTCCCGAAGAAATGTTTTGTGAGACTTGTGCATCGCATGCGAGGTCCAAATTTATCAACGATGCCGTAATTGTGATGCCGGCTCTCCGTTGACTGACCCAGTGCGTCAGTGTGGAGGGCGGACTGCATGCCCGAGTCCCTCGCTCTTTTTTCTTCGCGAAAGAGGTGAAAAATCTCGCCGCGCGAACGTCTTTGCTGTATCTAGGAGGATTACGTAGTTTGTGTGGATACCGGTAGCTACGGGAGTCACGAAAGCCACGATGACACAAGTTGCTTGAGAATCCAAGTCGAGTTCAACGTGCCGTAAGCGATGACAAGTACTAATACATGAACATCATCGACGGAATGGTGCTCGTCGAGAAACAAAGGAAGGCGTTCGCGAAGATTCTTCCCTACAACAACACACAACGTGGGTTAACTTTGCTTGGGCGCGGGAACCGAAATGCTGGGAAGATGGTTGTGTCCGACCAATTTGAAAACTCGAAACACGTGCATTTGCCAGCACAGATGGCCCTCCAGAAATGTCATGCTTTGCTTCGTGTGTACTACATGTACCTGTACATGTAGTGCGATTGCTCGAAAGGGAGTTGAGGACGATGCTGCGCCTCCATCTGCGGACATCGACGCAGGTGGTTGTTATCGCCGTCACCTCGAGCAGACGCGAGTTTTGCACGAGCTGGGCGAACATGAAGTACGACCACTGGAAACCTGTCTTGCCATGGACTAAATGGCACGTACGCTGCGCTGGTCTCACCTCGAGCCAAACCTCCAGCAGTCGACGGAACCAATTTCCCTCGTCATATCTTGTGAGATTAATGAAATGAGCTTTGAATTGACATGAGCACTTTACAACAATTTACTATCGTTATTTTTTCGGGAACTCCGAACAGCAGCAGCAGGTTGATGAACTGAGCAGTCTTCACTGTTGTATTCCGTCGTGGGTCGTTTATAATACTTGCATTGTTTTTCAGCATCGCGACATCACCGTCGAGGGCGGGGACAAAACTGTAAGCTTCATAGCATGAGCAGGAGAACGAGCCTTCTGCCAACACCACTGATCACTCCTCTTGAGCTCATAAAATACTACTTGAAGTAGCTTCATATCGGCAGCGACCGTGTCGACGCTTCCGTGGAGTCCGTCGCGAAGGAGCTGAAGCGAGACCAGCGTGAGAGTCGAGTTGGGCGTTTGTGACTGTTAGTTTTGCAGCCCACACAGATCCCCACTGATGTTTTACCAGCACCTGCCACTTCAACTTCCTCAACATGGTGGCAAGCGTGGCAGATCGCATCGCCACAGGCCACACAGTTGTATCTTCGGGTGTCCAACAGCTTCACCGCCCCAAAGTGCTTGCTGCAGCATTCACAGAACTCCACTTGCCTATAAAAACACAATACACCAAGCAGACCATTAGCAATCTCACACTTAGTGGCGATACGCAGAGGTGCGCAGACTCACCGCTTGTCCGTCCATTCTGATTGAGGCACGAAGGTTGACGGGTCGAGCGGTCTACCACGAAGGTGAACAATGACTCGGCTGAGAACTTCTCCAAACCGAGGCATGTAGTAGCGCGTCGTTAACCGCGGAGCTAAGCCACCAGCCTCGATGCCAACAATATACGCCACCTTGGTTGACGCGCCGGGCTCTCCTGTGTTCTGCACGAAGTAACCGGACCGGAACATTCGAGTTCGGATGAAACCCTGTGGCACGTCCAGCTCGGAGATGTCGAGCAGATTGAGAGAGTCCCAAACGCAGTAGCCAACCGTCGAACCATCGGGGTAATGAATGACGTTCGTAGCCACAACGACGCACATATCTCTGTGGTTCCTCTGTAGCGTACGCGCCTTAAAGGCGGTGTAGCGAATGTACGTCGAGCGCATTGGATTCTCCTCCGATGGATGTTCCAAGACGCTCAGAATCCTAGCGTCCATAATGTTATCGTACATGATGCGGCACCGCTGAAGTAACATGTCGGTATCCGATACCACGAACAGGTTGATGACATCTTCCACTGACGCCTCCGTCGTGTCCACACAGCAAAAACGCGTCTGGTCTTTCGTAACGCTGTCCCTGTCCTCGTAGTACACAATGCCATCCTTTCGCATCTTGCCCCGCCAGTGGACGTCCTCGGTGCCTTCATGCATCATACTGTCCAGGACATCGTCAGCCGCTGCCGAAATCTGCCTCATTAGTACGTTCTTGACGTGAGACGACAGCTCGAGAGACTCCAGTCTCCTTGCCGAGTACGGCATTCCTCCGCCATTGTAGCTTGACATTGAAGAAGACGAGGTCAATTGTTTGGACAGTGGAGCCGAAGCCGAGCGCTTGGTCGGTCTGGACATGGTATTGAGCTTTTGCAATTCACACTTGAGAGCCAAAGTGTCAATGAGCGTGCTCAACGAGCCAAGTTGGCGAGCCGGAGCAAAAGGCTGGAGGACTGGGCGGACAGGCTGCGAGCCACGGTTGCAAATGGTACGCATCTTTCGCAAGAATCCTCAACCGAACGAGGATTTCGATGCAAAACATACCCGGAAGCAGGACACCTGGTACAAAACGCAGAGTGAAGATACTTCGTTTAACATAAGAGGAAGGTACACCTGGAAGTTCTGACAGCCACGCAACTGAACCAGCGCTCCGACCTGGTTGTTCCTCTGAAAACACCAATGCTATAATACGCTGATGCGCTAAGTTTAAGTGTTGGGGAATGGTTCGCCTTCCGTCGTTATGTGGCGCGGCACGTAGCACGTTATAATAACCCACTAACTCGTGTACATACCGGTACGCGCAAAGCTGACTTCGCAACGGCGTGAAGCTCACGCTCACTTGTCAAACCTCGGTCTTTGCCCGTCCACGATCATCCGGATCTGTTGCCGGATCGCCAAAATTCAAGCTTTTGTCTTGAGACCGGCGCATTGCGCCACAACGGCAATAGCCAAGCATATTTCTCAGCGATGCCGTAATGCCGGTTCCAGTTTCTCGAGCACCGAATTGCTCGCTCTTTATCGTCCCAACATCTTGTCACAAGAGTCTTGTGTTGGTTCGACTTGGTTGGGATCTCGGATCAGTCTACAGTACATGTACATGTATTATACATGTAGTGACTCGAATTGAGCAGATTGATCGTAGGATATGTGTGAATGCACGACCAGCAAGAATGGTCATCAATGGAATTGTGTCATCATGAGACTTTGGAGACCAACGACCAACGACACAAACGTCCGACAGCCACAAGCCGCGTGTGCACGAGTCGGAGTCGCACGGAGCACGAAGTCTCACGTGTAGCTGTCGAATCTACAGTACCGAGATCCGAACACTTCCCTCGTGTATACTACAAATTTGTGCAGCATAGCTTGCAGATGGTTGTCACCTCGAAAGGACGCCAATTGAGGTTATTATAGCGCAGTCCTTGGGCGGACGCGACCGATCAGTCGAGTCGGCGTTGGCAATGGGGGAAGAGGCCGCAACTTCAGGGAGTCGACCGGGCTCCAGCACCGCCAAGAATCGAGAGGCCGCCAAAAAGCGAGCAGCTCTGTGGAAGAAGCAGCTCAAGTGCTTCAAGCTGAAAGACGTGGGCAAGAAGGTGGACGCCGTTCGCTTCTGCGCGCAAGATGAGCGGTTCTTTAGCGAACAGACAGAGGTGTTGCCCCTGCTCATGGGCTTTCTCACCCGAACGAAAGTACGAACATTGAGTTACAGCTGTCAGTTTTCAAGAATTCATGAGTTCACGAATGCTACGCACAGACCCCTGAACTTGTCGTGGAGACGCTTACTGTGATGCACTTGCTGCTCTCACCCTCGACCGTAACGGATACAGGCGAAGTGGACTCCGAAGCTATTCACCCTGACATCAACGGTATCAATTTTAGTGATCTTTACTAGATTTGGTTGTTTTGGACCAACTCTAACTTCATGTATTGAAGCGGGGTTCATGCTCGAGCGTAGCATGAGCGCTGACTCGGGGTGGAAAGCTGGAGAGCCGTTCATCAACCTCTTCAGTATGAACACAATAGCGCCAGAGATTCGGGTACGTTGCATTGCAGCAGCTCTACTGTCTATGATGGGGATTAACTGGCCTCGCTGACGACAGATTAAAGCCATTCAAGTGTACGACCTCCTTCTTCGAGCTAGCGTGGCCATGTCTGCAGCCGCAGGTGAAGCTTCTCCTACGATGCTGCAGTTTCAATCGGCTGGCCTTCCCTGCTCGGCGCTGCTTGGTTGTCTGAGCGCAGAGAGCGGTGACTTGCAGTTCACAGCACTGTCAGGTCTTAGGTCTCTCATGAGAAACCCGCCAAACGAGGAGTTCTTGGCCAAGTTCGAGGCTGAGAAGGGTATTGTTCGTTCGTTGGAGTTTCTGGTGCACTCTGAGCGGCGCTATCATCGCCCAGCTCTCGACATCATCGAAAGCTTTTCACATTTTGGTGAGTTGATTGTTAAAACCTCTATTAGGCGACTTGAAGGAAGTCCTTGAGTTTTTCACTGACACTTTAGTTGTTATGTGATCAAAGAGTGCGGAAGGGGGTACCTGAAAGCTAATAGAGCATCAAGCATCCTACGTAATGCGATCCAAGAAGCACAACAAACAATTCAAAAGACCTCATCAATTGTGCCTGTCAGTGGAATGGATTCAAGTCCGTTGTCCGCTAAGGATGCACCGCTGCTGTGTTCCAACATTGGCGTCATTTGCCAAGTGTTCGTGCGAATGAATCTCGCAAGAGAGCAAGTGAATAACCATGCCCAAGATGACCGCATCCTGTTCATGGATGCTACTGATACGATGGTTGCTATCCTCCAGTACGACATCAAAAGTGCTCTAACGCCTGTAACAGCCCCAACCGAATCCCCACGAGCGACTGGTGCTGCTGCCGTTGCAGCGGCCAATGCGGCTGCTAATGCTGTGGCGCTGGCATCACTTTTTCCATTCAGTATCGATCGCTCCATCGCAGTCATCTCCAGCCTCGGGCGTATGGTTGAATTCAGCGAGCAATGCAAGGCGCATGCAAAAACAAAAGGACTCCTCCCTGTGCTGCTGGATTGTTACAAGGTGAAAAACGCAGACAACCTTCATCAAGTGGCCGACAAGCTCCTTCATCTTTGTATTTGCATCAGAGATGGTCCAGATCCATGTTCATTTCTGACTGAACTAAATGACCAGCAACAGGATCACGAAGCTACACCTGATCAAGTGACCACGCGAGTCGACCCTCAAGTTCTGTGTGCAGTAGCAACAGGTGATGTGGAGTTGAGCGTGGCTGATAACAATGAGTCACTGGCTCCTGGAAGTTCTCCTACAAATGAGGAAAAGCCTCCACTTGTGTCAGTGGACGCTCTGTTGGCTTTGCTTGAAGTGAGCTACGAGACGGCGAACAAGGTGCTGATCTTTCGACATCTTCGATTGATGGCAACTCTTGTTGAATTACCTGGAAATGCCAACGCTTTGGGCGAAAGAGCGGCCACGCTTTTCCTTCAGATTTTGACGACGGCAACCGATGATAAACTACTCTTTGCCTTCTTGGCCAAGTCTATCAACGCAATTGTGCTACAGAGTTCAGGTACCTTAGAGGTATGATTCGCTGCGATAATATGTGCGGTGCTATCGTCTAATGGCATGTTGTTTCGTGATTTTATAGCTAATCGGCAGCGGTGGCTACGAGCCCTCAACTTCATTTCTCAATTTCCTACACGAATCCTCCTCATGGCCTGAGGAAACTCCCGATACTTCTACCGCTAACGAGGACACCACATTTCCGTCTCAACCTACTGAAGAAAACCCCTCGGAGACCGAACCACCAGGTGAAGTCAAGTCGGTTGGCGATCAGTGCGAATTAGAGTGGATTGACGAATATGATGAACAAGATGCGTTTGAGCCTAAACCGCTGACAGAGGCTTGCCACGATGTTGACGCTTTCCTCTCGGTCGCAGAAGCGTTAACGGGGTTGACGACTGCTTTTCTAAAGTGGAATTCGACTGGAAATGGACCGATGACAACCGATTTCAGTGAGCTTATAGCCGCGAAGATAGAAGGGCAAAATGGTATTCCAGCAGCAACTGCTGGTAACGCTAGCAAGAAGAAACTGGCACCAGATCAGACTAAAGCAACAGTTGTGGGTGAGGCAGTGATGGTGTGCATTTTGGAGAAAGGCATGCAGGTACCCAAGCTGATTTCAAAATATGCTGTAGTCAATCCAGGTGTGTGTGTCTCGTTGCTCAATCTACTGAACAATATCATGACAGTGCCAAGTGGACTCAAAGTCCTCCTACACCTGGCCAAGTTGGAATTGCAAAGTACATCTTCGGCTGATCAAATGAAAACCAGTGTCCCTGCTGATTTGGTCGTAGAGTGGCCTCTTTCAGTTGAATCATCTTCTCGAATGGAGCACACTCTTACTTTTACCTGTACTGAATGTTCTCCAGTTGCCCAACACCACATTCATTGAAATTGAAGCTGCGATCAGGTCCGCCGCTTTAATGACGAGTGATTTGGAGCCTATTGATAAGGAACCACCTGGTTCAGTGCCGGAACCTGTCGTCGAGGCTGTGAAAAGTCCAGCTAAAGGTGCAGTTGCGGTTGCTGTCCCACATGCTGCGCCAACAATCCCTGAACCAGTGATAAGTGAAAGCGACCGATTCATCAATGCTGCTCTTGGTTGTGGAGGACTTGTTCTGCTATTATCTTTCCTGGACTATGCCCGCATTCCAAGAGGACCGGAAGATTTTTCCACTCGCATTAACATCATGAAGACACAAATTGAAGTAATGGCGATGAAGTTCATTACGCTGGCGCAGGAGAAACAGGAGAACATTGTGACGAAATATCGAGAAAAACTGGAGCTCAACCAGCCACCGACTATCGACACTGTCTCGGCTGAAATTACTGTCGACTTGAGTCTACCTTATCAAGGACGGTGGGCTCAAATGTTACTCGACCATAAGTTTAGCGTGCCTCGTTTTGGATATGTGTCCTATTCGGCTTTGTTGCTCGCTTCAGAGCTCGCGCTACCAAAGCTAGTGTCAACTCTTTTGAATGCAGGAGCTTTTTCAGAAACGTCGTCACCAGAGGGAGTGACGCCTTTGATGATCGCTTTCCTGGTCGGAAATGAAGAAATGGTTATTGATTTACTAGATGCTCGAGCCAACGTCGATGCAATTACCAGCGACGGACACGATCTAACGGTCTGGAACTGCGCTCTTGTATCTCCGGTGAAAGTACAAGTGAGTTCCTTGATCACGAAGGGTATCTTAGTTCAGAAGGTTTTGAGGTCACTTCAACTTCTAGCTCGCGTGTTCAACTTGATTCGATAGAGGATCGCTACAATTTCTGGATATGTGCCTTGATGCTGGAGTTGACGCTAATGTATCAAACGGACACGGCGACTTTCTTCTGCATGCTCTTCTATCGAAAACTATCGTCCGTCGAAAACTTCGTGGATTAGATCTGTGCTTTCGCTACAATTCCTACTACGAAGATGAAAGGCGTCTGAAGAGGGCCGTAGTCGACTTGATTGAAACCCATTCTGCAAACGTGAATAGCTACAACTGCATGGGGCAAACCCCGCTTCATTTGGCGTTGCTCTACGGTTACCCCGCAATTGTGAAGATTCTCATAAGCCGTGGAGCAAATCCGAACGTACAAGGGGTCTATGGGCACCTGCCATTGCACTACGCGTGCTTAGGATTTTGCGGTAATCTGGATGGAAGCGATGGCGAAGCAATCGGGATAATTCGAACACTGCTTGAACAAGCAACAAAGTATTCGTGCATACTTGGCGTTCATGCGGATCGACGGAAACACAAAACGACAGCTCAGAAGCAAGCTCTTGCCATTGAAAGTATACTTGAAAATGGGCTTCAAAGCGTTGTGGAACCTCAGTTTATTACGCAGAAGTTCGCAAGTGCTCACCAAATTATCGCAACACCGTCATTTCGAGGCAATTTTTGCCGTGGCACTTTGCATGCGGAGCTTACGTTCAGCTATCGTCGGTTCTGTGCCCTGACGATGATATGCAGAAGTGGTTTGAAGCAAATGGACAAGCACGTGCAGACATTCTTCGTTACTTAATTCGCGAATGGAAGATCGACGTCAGCGCGACTGCAAATGATGGCGTGACAGCACTGCATTTGGCGGTGAAGAGCGATGTCACTGGCAACAATATTCCAGTGGTCGACTTGCTCCTGGAGAATTGCACTGCTGGAGACGGAGCACAATCAGCTACTTTGCTTAATGTGAACGCAGTCCATGAGCACATTGTCATCGATTGCTTGCCTGTGATTCCAAATGGTACTCAAACTATTTTACTGGATGCTATTCACGACGGAAAGCTCGCATACGTGTCTTCTCGATCCATCGATGGCAAGTATCATATCATTCTGGCCGATGGGAACCACTTAGACAATGTTCCACGTGACAAACTGCAGGTCATTTCGGATCCAGAAAAGAAGGGCTCTCGCCACTCGCATCACTATAAGTACTTGCTGCCGATGGAAAGTAGATTCTCTGCTCTTCATTACGCACTGCAGTCTAACAACGATACGCTTGCTCTGAGACTATTAGTGTTGCCAAAGATTTCGCTCGATCCTGAAGGAAGTGACCTACCGCTTCTGGCGTTAGCTTGTGCTGCGAGACAAACACCTGAAGTGGTGGGCCGGTTAATTACTCAGCAGGCTAACATGCGTGTACATTTACCACTGCGAACGTCCAAGTGTGATTTGACTGCGATTGACGTGGATACCTCTAGTAACATTGCTAACAGAAAGCATGCAGCAGCACTGCACTATGCTGTCATGTACGACGATGTCGCTATGGTAAAGGTACTACTCACGAGTCCTGGTGGTCATGTTCATCCAAATGTGCGACGGTCTCGAGACGGCTTCACGCCGCTGCATCTAGCGTGTCAATTGGAGGATACAAAACTCGTCAAGCTGTTGCTCGAGCATGGCGCCAACTTAACGCTCCTATCAAGCATGTCCGCACAAGGAGTGTCACCTTTGCAGTTGCTGATGAAGTTCGACAGCTCGGAAAATGACAAGCTCAAGGAGCTAATCCGTGAAAACTATCTGCGTTCTGAAATGCTTCTGGAAGGATTCTTCGACCAGCAAGAATCACGTGCTCGAAACGAAAACCAACCCGATGAAGACGAAAACAGTGATTGTGATGAGGACGACACACCATCATGTGCCTTGTTGCACGAAGAAGAACACAATCTTGATCTGTTTAAGCGTCTTCAGGGTCTGAATCGCGACAAACATGGAAACTACGAGGCTCTAACCCGACGACTAGAATCCAAGCTCGAAAAGAGCGATGCAGTACTCCGTCTATTCTTCGACCTCCTTAGACAACCGAAAGACGCAATGGATCCCGTGGACATCCCCGTTGAAGGTAAATCGGAACTACAAGCATCACAGCAACCACTACCGTCTCTCATGGAGGCTTTCCAGAAGCTTCACCATCGGCACGAATGCTATCGCCAGTTCACTACGCGATCTCAGTGGAAACCCAAAACAAAAATCTCTCGTGTTGTAAGCAAGGGTACACTCGACGAAGCGATAGAGGAACCTACGCCCTCATAGTCAAGGATCGTAAGTTGCAGGTAGAATTGATAAGCTTTAGCTCGTTCTCAAAAACAATTGGTAAGTTTCATTTTCGAGCCTATACATAGGAAATACCCTAGGATAATGGTAATTCACTTTCGTTTACAAGAAATGACCCTCACGCTTCAAGAAGAACGCAGCGAAGACGCTGGTTGTCACTCTTTGGGCATACCACCGCAAGTTCCACAACTAAAGCTCAACTCTATCCGCTCGGACAAATCAGAAGATCGATGCAAACCAACTTTAGGGATAAATTCGTTGCCGCGGGTACACGCCAGCACTGCTCGAGATCAAAGTGCTGAACAAGAGAAAATTGAGTCAAAAGGCAGTCAGACATCAAGAATTCGATTCGCACCACCTCCGAGATCGAAGCAACAAACATCTTCGTACTGTGCCCGTCCCGGTCGTACACGTGTCAGGTCCCCAGCAACATTTTGCGAATCTACTAGCAGTTTACAGCAAAAGCAAGTAGCCACTGCACGTAGCTTTAAAGCACTGGAAAACTGGCAACAATCTACAGAAGCGGGTGTGTTGAAGATTCTGCTCGTTGAAGTACATGATGTGCTCTTTGAGGCGATTTATCGGCCGAAAGAGGCTCCAGAGCAGGGAGAAGCTACACTTTGTTCATCTTCTGTGACAGAGCTACGAGTTGCGACTGAAGAAAGTAATGTTGTGGAATATTTTTCGCTGGTAGCGGACGTACAGGAAAAGGTGAAGCTGCAACAGCAAGAACGAAAACAGTTAACCACCAAACTCATGATGGAAAACTCAATGCAGCAAGATTTATCGACGCAACTACAGCAACTGGAGCGTGAACTATCTCAACTTCACACGCGTCACGCTTACAATCGTGCCGAAATTGAGGGTGAACGACGAGCTGTGCAGCGCCTTGAAAAGACTACGCTTCGCTTATAGAACAGGAACAAGAGTTGCAGAGGGACTGCGAGGTCATGGAGCTACAACTTGATACGCAGCGAACACAACTCAAAGAGATCCGCAGTCAGCAACTCTATCTGGATTTTGTGTCGAGTGCTCCGTTAAAGCGGCACATGGAGGAGAAAAAGTGGCAGGAGCAACACGCTGCAGTGATACTACAAGTTCAAAACGCGGAGGCTGAAAATCGCTCGCTCGAAGACGAAATCAAGAAGCTCGAAGATGAAGCTTCAAATTTGGAGGCTCAGCATGCTTGCGACTTGCAGACAAAGCAGCAATCGGAGACTGCTTTGAGTGAGATACGAGCGAACTACGAGCAATACCTAGATTCATTTGAGAGAACGCGCGTTTGCTACACACCAAGACCCGACTGGGATCGTATCGTAGATGAAACGCCGGAGCTGTCTGTGCAAAAGTACCAGTGGGAGATGGCTGATAGTTTAAGCTCTCGTGATGCGATGGCTTCAGCAAACGAAGAATCGAGCGACAAAGGTGGTGTGCTTGAGCATATTGGAGAGGCCACAAACACTATGGTTGTGGAAGAAGTACATCGACACGGCAAAGGACGAACGAAAAATTTAGTGAAGGAGATGTTGCACTGGATTGAGCGTCTACAGAAGCACTGTGGTGTCAATCTTCACCTGAGCCGGGTAAGTCCAAAGCAGTTTTAGGTATGGCGGATTTGTTGATTCACCTCACAAATGTTGTTTCCTGTAGATCTGGCACGATGTCGAGGAAGCACGTGTTGAGCTTACCATCCTGCACCACCAGCTCGATCGAGCTGTTCGGAAGACATCAATTCTCCCAATTGTTCTCCCTAACGGATCGGGGGTAATTACCATTGCAGCAGCGACTTCACCTACCTCCGGTTCACCAACAAAGAGAAGACAAGACTATATCATGGCTCTCGGTATGCATGAGAGTATTCCCATGTTCTTACGACATCGCGGAAAACTGAAAAGAAGAGTCCTTAAGAAAATCGACGTTGAAAAGTGGTGCGCAAGGTTTGGGTCGAAAAGCGAAAGCGTGAACAACGAAACCCACTGGGTCGATTCCCGTTGGAGCAGGTGCTGTACGAGAAACTGCATCGCAAATACGGCTTCCAGCCGTTGATCGCAGAGTGGGGATACAACCTGCTCCTAGCGCTGCAAATGTTTAGTTGGGATTCGGAGATTGAGATGTTCCTGCTCTGTTTGACTGGGGCAGTTTCCGATCTCGTGTATGTTGACCAAGAGCAGATGATTCAACGCTGCCAGCAACTGCTACTCCGACTGTGCGAGCTGTACAAAGTCGAAAGCTTTGTGACTGAGCGACGCGTACTTCTCAAAGATGCTCTTGTGGCATTGCGAACGTATTTTCCACTGAAGACGTCCGCGCAACTTCAAGCTATCGAGCAGGCCATCATCCGAGATATGCACAAGATGAAGCGTGGTGGCAACGACTCCATCTTGTACATCGAAGACATCCTTCCGTTAGATGCCAAGTACCCGCTCGGATTTTTGTGAAAACTATTCGCACCCAGCACTTCAAGGAGATCCAAGACTACTACGGATTACTTCTCAGGTAGAGTATTCGTTTTGACTCTTGAGTATGACTTTGTGCTTCTTACATGCTTCCGTTGCTGCTTCCAGCGCGTTGGAACAGCGAGACTCTGATTTGAGAGGGTTTTGCCGCTTGCTGCAGTTCGAGATGTGCGCTTGCTACTGAGAAACATTGAGCGAAATATGAGTAGTAATTGCTTCACATGTTCTGTACTCTGCCAGGCGATTTTTGCTATCGATCCGCTTGCAGACCATAGCGCGGTGAAAAATCTGATGATGAAGCTCTTGCACGTGAAGACGATCGCACAATCACACATGCGAGAGCTCGTTCATTACAGGGCTGCACTCAGGGTGAGGAATTACTGTATAATAGTGTATGAGAATTTACTGACAACACACTTGCTAACTTCCATTGTCGGTGCTTGAATGTCAGAAACTAAATGCGACCTGCTTGATGAAATTCGCATTGAACTTTGATCCAAATGCCGAGATCAATTGGCGACGTCGCCCTGGAGCAGTGTGCATTGATGAAAACAACAAACAGCACAGAAAGTTAACACAATTGTAGGATACACTTCGAAGTTCTAAAAATGGCAAATTTTATCTCACGTCGCAAGGTGGATTTCTTTTTATTACTGACCACTTCGCCTATGATAAGTAGACTCATTACCCCCACGTGATAACGAAACTCTCGTCAATCGTTTGTCTGTTGCTCACCAGGCTTATTTCAAGACGTTGCGTGGCAGAGTCATATTCTGAAATGGATCCGATAGATATTCTGGAAGGCCTCATCGCCACGCCTAGCACGATGATTTTGTTTACCCAGCTGGTACGAGCACCAACGTATGCGTTCTGCGAAACTGTGGAGGTAAATGTACTCGTAGACGCAGTGAACTTGACAATCGTGGTGCTTGGATCTCTAATCGTCTCGCCTTCATCCAAGTACAGGTCCCCGTTGGCAACCCCGCTGACCGGCAAAGCGACAAGGATGTCAAATGGCGTGAGGCGAGCGGTTTTAGTGGTGAGAGCAGATTGGTGCATCACCAAAATCGACCCACCGCGAATGTGCACTGGCATTTCGTATAAAGTCACTCCGAAGGTCAGCGATGCTCCAGACGTCAAGATTTGTGAGTAGTCAAATATATTGTACCAAACACCTCGTGGGAAATACCCAGTCACGGTTTTCGCGCCCTTATACACCACCGGAGTCACGAGCAGCGCGTCGCCTAGCATAAATTGGTAGTTGATGTTGTGCGTGACTGTGTCGGAGGGGAATTCCATCAGAAGTGGACGAGCAATCGGGATGCCCTCTACATGTGCATGATATCCGAGTGTGTAAATGTACGGCAGGAGTTGGTAGCGCAAGCCAATGAACTCGCGCCCTACTTCTGCCACCTCGGGCCACACATACGTCTCCTGGGGTGGGGAGTCCAAATTGTTGTGGTTTCTAGAAAACGGGTAGAACGAACCGAGTGCCGTCCATCGCGCGCATAATTCCATGTCCGATGCTCCTAAAAATCCACAAATGTCGGCGCCCACCATAGGGATACCAAAAAGCCCCAGTTTAAGGATGGCGGGAATCGACCACCGCAAATCATTCCATGTAGCAGCATTGTCACCAGTCCAGTGAGCAGCATGTACACCACTGCCAGGGAAAGTCGCCCTAGAGAGCACGAACGTTCTCTTGTCGGTGAAGTCTTCCAAGGCGGCATTAGTCACGATGGATTCAGTAATGCCGTACAAGTTGTGAGCGTCATACTGGCGAATGTTGCCGTATTGTAGCGTGCTTGTCGAAATAGCCTTGTTGTAAATGGCGTCGTGACTGCCGGCATTGTTGATGGCGAACGGCGGGTTGTCGTACACGTTTTCGTTGCCCACGCAGCTTAAACAGCAAATTGTCATGGTTGTACTGTTTCCAATTTTTGGGCATGTTTCATTGGGGTTTCGAACGCAACTTGTTCCAGGACAGAAGTTCGCAAGCTCGTTCATGTCAATCCAGAGACCATCAAACGCAACGTTTTGGTGGAGATGCTCAAGCTTTTCACCCCAGTACGATTTCGCGTTCGGGTGGAAGAAGTCGGGGAAAACCGTGGGGCCAGGCCACACTTGGCCCAGGTACGGCTTGCCACTCGTGTCCTTGATGAAGATGTCCATCGTCAAACCATTTGTGTATCCATCGTCACTGGTGTCGTCAGGAATTCCAGGGTCGAGAATTGGAACATACTTTTGTCCACTGGCGTGAATCTCGTCCATGAAGGCCGCCATCTCGGCCTGTGGAAAGTTGATCGGGTCCAGCGTGAAGTCGTGGTAGTTCTCCATGTAGTCAATATCGGACCAAATGACATCCAAAGGCAAGTTGTTGCTGGCATACTTGCTTACGACGGTGCGAAGCGCTTTAACAGACCCGTAGCCCCAGCGACACTGGTGGAAACCGTACGCCCAGTACGGCATGAGCTTGGGTCGACCGATCAGTTTCGTGTACTGTGAGACAACGTTGGTCGGTGTGGGTCCAACCACAATACTAAAGTCGAGCACACCGCCGATCGTCTGGTAGACAAGATACCCACTTTCCATTGTTACGTCCATTCCGTTGCTGTTGAGCAACAGTACACCATGGGCCTGACCGGCACGGTTGAGTCCAAGGAAGAACGGATGCGAGCCGTACGTGTTGACGTTAGGCTTCGCAGATGGCTGGTCGCGAGCCCACAGTGTTTGCCTGTCACCCGAAGCCATTTTGAAGTTGTCGCGCGTACTCTCCCCGATACCGTAGACACTGAGGTCACTGTCCAGAACAGTAGCCACCTGCAGGTATTGGTCCTTCACCACCAACGAGATACCCGACGAGTCAAAGAGCGTGTAGTCATCAGACTTCCTCACCACCTTGAACGTGAACGGGTTGTGAATGTAGTTGAACGAGTACAGTGAATCTGTTGCAGCAGTTGACGCTGTAGTGTTTGACCCTAGAGTTCCAGCAGTGAAGATGCTTTGAGGAACTTCCCAGCGTTTACTGTTCTTGTCTATGATTTTGACGCGAATACTGTCACTCTCTGTCTTGGTCACAGTCACCACGAGGGCAGCCAGGTCCGTACCGTAGGAAGTGGATTTGGTGGTAGAGTTGACGATCAGGTTGAGGGTGAGGACACCGGTCGTCTCACTAGCAGACGTCACAGTGTACCCGGGCCCATTGACGTAACCATGGACGGATTGAGATGTGTTCCGTTTCTCGAAAGCGGTGCAGGGAGTCACAGCATTGATGACGAGAAGCAGCAACACTAGGATTGTCATTGTGGATCTGTCATATACTGTTTCACATTGGTCGACAAATCAATCGCCACATTCTACTGTCTATATTCCTAATTCAGGTTCAGCCTAGAAATCATATGTACATGTAGTACGAATTCGTTGGATGGTTGTTGGATCGAACTTAAAGGAATGTGTACTGTACATTTAAAGCCACGCAAATAAATGATACTGGTCTTATCAATTTTCTACAGGTTTGCAGACTTGGAGACAGTACCCACCCGAGAATCCTGTCTTCACGTACAATGGATCTCTTCACCGTGTTCCGCTCGACTTTGAGTTCCCCAAGGACACGATAGCTAACGCCTGGGAATTATAGGTGGTTACAGTGGTCAACATCAGTTAACATTTTCGTTAGCACGATGAAGACTCTCGAATGAATAGTTCTACATGTAGTCCCGCGTTTTCGGATAATACAGAAGCTCATTTACTTGTACACGTTTACCTTGGATTTGGTCGTTGTGGCAATACTGGTACAGTGCTACCCTCGTTATGCGCACCTCGATAATCCAATACCCCGTCAAATCAGTTTAGAAATCATCGTAACTTTGAACCAAATCGCTGCATCTACATCTAATCCCTCTAAGATCACTTTGCTGAACCCACTCCACATAACGAGGGGTAGCACTGTACATGTATTGTATAGAGCCCTTTCTAGACAGTGCGCAGATAGCCCTTTCTCTTTTAATGCATGTAACACGCAACCGGGCACGAAGCAAGTTAACTTACTTCAAAGTACTATCGGTACTTAGGATCGCGGGTACCCAGGCCAGACCACGGCATCCTATACAATATCAGTAATGAACCCGACGAATTGATGCCTGGATATCTACAACAACAACAAAATTAAAACCAACGCTCATAATGGCCCCGGAGTGATCATCGCGCCGGCGCGGTCAAATCGTCGGCACCCTCCTTGAGCAGTGGCGCCAGCGCGGTCAATTCGTCAGCGCCTGTAGTGTCAATGGGGTTCTCTAGACTGCCTAACTATATACAGTGCTACCCCTCGTTATGCGCAACTCGATATTCTGGTACCCCTTCATATCTGTTCGTTGTCAATTGCCCAATCTTTGCGTTGCACAGATAATTGTTAATAAGGGAGGGAACGGGAAGATCACCATCACTTCCATGCATGTGTACCCTCCTGGGTAAGTTAAGCTTTGTAAGGCTGTCGATGAAGATAAGTTTTCCGAGGCAAGTAGTGTTCCCTTAACTAGCATGCTCTTCGCAGTCATTATCCATCTATCCAAGCAACCATGACGAGTGCAAGCAAGACCCTCGCCGTAACCGACTCACCCTGGAGCAAAAGCTCGCCGTATGCCAGTACGCAAAGAAGATCCGCGCCAAAACAAATCTGAGCAACGGGGCGTTGGCACTTTGGGCGACTCGCACGTTCGACCTGCGGAAGCCTCTCTCACGTGACACGGCACGCCGCATCATCGACAGAGAGGTAGAATGGACTGTAGTGCCGCCGCCCCAACAAGCCCGCAAGGTAGCTCTCGGGAGTCGCCACCGCGACACCGATGCCCGCATTATGGCCGTGTTCGTCGAGATGGAGGGCGTCGTTGAAGCGATCACGGGCGACGTGATCAGGGCCACCGCTGTTCGCGTTAAGGCTTACGGTGACGCAAGTCAACCGAAATTCTCCAATGGCTGGCTGTACCGACTACAAAAGCGCAACGGCATTTCCATGAAGCGGAAGCATGGTGAAGCAGACTCGGTGGATCAAGGAAAAGCTGAGGAAGGTCGCACAAAGATCCGCAAGCTGCCAGACCCGAATGCGCGATCGGAAATATATAATATGGACGAGACGGCCTTCTTCTTTCGGAGCGACGCCAACACGACCCTTACGCAGAAGAAGAAGGTTTCCGGCTGCAAAGATCCCAAGAATAGGATGACCATGGCTCTCACTGTGAACGCCGACGGCAGTGACAAGTTGCCTCCTCTCTACATTGGCTCGGCGGTAGTGCCGCGGCCGTTAAAGGCCATAACGTACGTGAAGAACTGGGCGTAAACTACACGAAAAGTCCCAAGGCATGGATGAATTCATCCATTTTTCAGCTCGTGGCTGACTGAAGTCAACCACAAAATGCGGTTTGAAGGCCGCCAAATTCTTCTGTTGGTTGACAACGTGAGTTCGCACGTCCAACCAAAAATCCCAATGAGCAATGTCAGGCTAGAGTTCTTGCCGAAAAACACGACATCATGCTTGCAACCTCTGGACCAAGCAATTATTCGCGCGACCAAAAGCAAGTACACACAACTGAAGGTAATGGATAGTGTTGACCGCTTCTTCGAGCGACACCCACAAGAGAAAGTAGATATTTATACTGCTCTACGATGGAGTAAGATGGCATTTGACGACGTCTCCCAGAAAACCATTCAAAACTGCTGGAGGCACGCCGGTATACTATCGGACAGAAGCAAGATCTCGTCAATATTTAACTAAATATCAGTACATCGATCCGCCTCTCTTATCGCTCTCCCCAATCCCTCCGAAATCGCATTGTGGTCCCCCTGCGCATAACGAGGGGTAGCACTGTACTTCCTCCGTGTTTGAAAGATTGCAATTATGGCCTATCCACAGACATAACGCCGTCGATACCGTCCTTTTCGAATGTCTCCTTAAACAGACCCCATATCGGGCTGATAGTGCTCTTGTCAACGTCGAACTTGGTGGAGGCGTCGCGCTGCACGTGACGGTCGTGGCGCCCTCTATTATAACACTGTGTAGCAACAAGAATATTACGACATCTTTGTGGTGGCGGGCATAATTGCGTCTATTATAGTCTTCGGTGGTCGAGAGTAGGCCAATTGAGTAATGAGACTTGCTCGCAGTTGAACACTTTTGGCCATAACTTTTTATTTGAAAACGTTTTTTGGCGCTTGAACCGACATCAGAAAGAGGGGATCAAACTGCGTCGATTCCGCTAATCAAAATACGCAAAGCGAACCCACAGGCGAAAACTGGTTATAACTAGTTAGCATATGTTTTTCGATGCAAACCTTTTCAACCGGAGGAAGTATGCAAATAAGGAGTTTTTTTCTTGTTGGACCTCAAAATCATGACTATTGTGGCCTGACTTGAAATTTGTATGGATAGTAATCTGAACTAAGCCCATCCAACACTTGCATACAAAACCAAGCATTCGGTCCAACAAATTCAGGAGAATCTAGCGTAGCTTTAACACGCATTGCTTGTACAGTAACAACCCGCCCTTTTCGGCAGTCCGTCGGTCGGTCGGAAATTTTTGCCACGGGGTATCGTTAAAAGGTCTTTTTGCGAACTTTTCAGCCAATGACTCTGCAATGTTGCCAAGTTGCTCAAATTTAAAAAATCGCGGAAATCCGCAGGGGATGCCTTGAGGGATATGTTAGGATAACATTCTGAAATGGAATAATTTAGATAATTTGATTTAAGTATGCCAGCCTCCCAAATAGACTACGGGAAAATCTGCTGCAAATCATTCAACTGTCGACCGACCAAGATCTTCTAACCACTGCCATGGCATGCCATGCCATGGCAGTACCCCATGATGCGATGGCACGATAGCGCCGACTCGATAAGAAAGAAAATGTGCCATTCCGTGCCATTCGACAATATTCACAAAAACAAATAAGAGAAATTCACCTCAAAGAAACATTTCAAGATGAGCGGAAAGAAGAGCAACCCGAAACCCTGGGAAGGTCGTGCCGCCGACATGCAACGATTACGAGTTGTGGACCATAGTCCAGCTACAAAAGGAATGCGCGGAGAGAAAATTCCGTCTCGGCCGCAAGGTGGCTAGGTCTGAGCAAATTCGGCACCTCAAAGACTACGATGCAGCTCAAAGAGCGGTGCAGGCATCGGTGGATGAAGAAAATAGTTTGGAGCCTCGGCTGCGGAAGACGAAACACTGAGCCATTCAACGGATGAATATTCTCAGCTCGGATCGTTTTGTTCAGCGACTTGTATCGTCGGACGATGCAGCGACGCGTGAACAAATTGATGCAGGCGAAATGAATCAACGGCCGGCGCAGTGGAGAGACGTTGGGGATTAGTATCATACCAACACATCCGATTGTAACAATCTCTTTGCTGCTGCCGCAAACGACCCAAACTTTGCGAGCATCAATCAATCCACTATTGTCGACCATGAGACGGCCAAGCTCTAAGGCATCTGGAAAAAGGTGAACGGCAACTACGTCAAGGCATTGACCAAATTCAACGTGTCCGGTCAAAACTCAAACGAGTTTTACGACTTCTGCTCTGGTGATCTGGACGTTGCGTACCTTCATGTGTGCGTTAAGGAAAAGCATGCGCTGGAACGAATTGTTAGATGTGGCATGCGTGTAGAGGATGAAATCGACTCGCTCAGTTTGGCTACAGTCACTCCGCCGACAGCCAAATCGTCAAAATGGCAAGACCAAGTACTCAAGACGATCAACAGAATGGCTGATATCTTCGTGAAAGCTCCCACAGCAGTTGTCGCTCCCTCCACAAGCAGTACGAGTCGCGGGCCGCACGATGAGGACGTTCTGATCGATCTCATTGCGAAACTACACTACCAAGTGAAGGAAAGTCGACGGAAATTGGAACTCAGTGGCAGTCCGGATCCTATGCTAGCTACAAGCCTTGTCATCTATCAGCAGCGACTTCAACACTACGAAGCTCAACTTGCGGATCTGGATTAGCTCGCGCTGGATAGATGGTTCGGATCGCTGGCTCGAGGCATCTAGTAGCAACAAATTTGAGGGATCCTAGTGCACGATTTCGATGCTAGTATTTTACTAGGCGAAGCCTGCGCTTCGTCGACTGCTACTCGTTTTCTTTTTCTTCTCTTGCCCGCCGAGCCCTATTACGACGGGGGCAAATAATAGTGCTACGCTCAATAAACTCAACGACAGCATTGCGAATCCATTCCGAACGGCTGTACGTATCAGTTTCGATTTCCAGGTCTGACGAGGCGTAGAGGCAGCGATAACGCGATGTATCTTGCGGACCAACGGTAAAATCGGCTGGTGCGTCTTCAGCTAAACAGACTTCTGCGACGCCTTCGATCAAATCGTCATCATCCTTAACTCTATAGCTCCTATTTTCACGAAGGCGCTGATTAATGCACCAGTTGTGCAAAATGCACACCTCAAGTATCGTTCGGGGCCCCGCATAAACGAAATCTCTAACGGCGCCCTGAAAACACGCCACCTACAAACCAACAGACCGAAAGCCATTTATATCCTAATCCGAAGCTGACTGAGGTGAAAATTATAGCTGTCGTGGGCTGCCGAAGAGATACGAGGCCTCGGGAACGGAGTCAATAGCTGGTTGGTGTTGGTGTATGCGTTGTCGCCAACGACATAGAGTCCTTTGGGAGCTCACTTACTACACCCGAAAGCTTCCACTTTAGTAATGCAACTGCATCGCCGGTTCCACCAGGGCTCGATCAGCTCACAGCAGTAAATCGGCTTAAATGATTGCAGCACGCCTGCACATTTACTCCATATCGTTGGTAGTGACCGGAGAAAAACGACCGCACTCTTGCAACCTCTCTCTTTGAGGGACTCGAATGGGGCAGAGCCATCCATCAACAGCTTCAACGCACCCCTTCATCACGCGTGAATTGCTCAGTTTTTCAAATGCTTTCGCAGCATGTCGTTGGACTTGCATGGAAGTAGGAAATTGCATACGGAGGTCTGGATGAGCTATTATCGCGTCCACTACTTCATGAATCGAGGCGTAAAATGCTGTGACGCTCACACCGCCGATTTCACGCACATCGTGCGATGACCCACCGCTAAGCCATCGTAAGCACAACTGAAGTTTGTTGATATGCGTTATTGGATCTGTCCCCGTCCGGTTACGCGATTGCTTCTCATCGATAGGTAAGTACGGCTCAAGCTTTGCTGCAAGAGCCATGAACGACGGGTAGGACATCTTGTAGCACTTGTGAAATTTACCCTCGTCAACTAAGCGGTGTGCGTACGTCTCCCAGTCGATACGCTCACGTTGAAGGCACTTTCGCCGTATGTCGACAGGAAAACGACGAGGACCACAAGCAGTATCAGCAGCATAAGAAAGACCTCCACCTTGGGCTCCATAGTACGCGATTGGGAAGCGAATCACGATGGTGAGGGGACGTAGTGCAGGTGCAAATTTTGGGGGAGGAGGGAGAATTGTGAGCGTGGCACGGTGGGAATGGCAACTTTCGTGGCACCATGGTTTTGCCATCGATGGCAAAAATTCCCTAACCCTAAAATTGAAGGGCCAATCAAATGCGCGGGATAAATGCCATGGCATGGCATGGAGTGGTTAGAACCCGCCCTGAGGCACTCAACGGCCGACGCGCTGCATCATGTGCCGGAGCACCTGCAGCTGACTGCTGCGATTGAGAGCGCTGCACTACTGGACAGCGTCCATGTCTTGTGTGACAACGGCCATGTGAGCGACATCAACCACTCACACACGCCTGCGTCCTTAGCAACGGCCTAAGGCCATTAGCTTGCGTTGCCAACAGCACTCTAAATACCTAACAGATATCTGGGTTGCGGAAGCGGAGGTGGGGCAATAGTTAATTCCAGTATTTACCGCTTGCAGCGCAGGCACCCACCTCCACAACATGTACCAAGTCTCGCTGCGGAATTCTGCCAAAGCACATCGTGTTGAAGTCGTTTCCAACCAGAGACAATTGAACAACGCCATACCAAGCCTAAGTTTTCACACGTCGCAGGTAATGAGCCGAATCTTTAACAGACCATAACCCCTGGCCGAAAACAAGACGGCGAGATCATTCAAGAGCCCGACGTAACCACGTTGGAATTTGGAGATAGCCCATTAGCTGAAACCCCGCCTGTCCAATGCAGCCTCGCGATCGTCAGGTCGGGGTCATTATCGGGAGAAGCTCCACTTCCAATCTTCTCACCGTTTGCATGGCTACCGCCACAAGCAGTCTTCTGCGTTCGCAAACATCCAGCTACGGAGCCCGTGTACTGCAAGTAGAGCCGTCTGACGATGGTACTAGTGTAATAGCTTGCAAAACATGAGCAAGGTGCAGGTCGTGGCAAAGGTTGACGTAGAAGAGAACCTCTCAGATCCTCGTCAGTACGTGGCATGGCGCGCCAGGGTGCTGTCCACCCTCAATGTCTCCAACATGGCCAGGCTGGCCACGGGGAAGGAGCAATTTGACTCGATGTTCGGGCAGAAGGACTGCTGGTACACGCGCGCTGCTAAGGCCATCAACATCATCATATCAGCGCTCTCGGATGCGCTATGGCGTACTAACTGTAGAGGAGCCCCGTCAAGCTTTGACACGTACTTTACAAATATTATGGACGCGGCCCAGCGGTAAACACGGTAGTGATTCGCTCGCGTATCTATACTCGCTTACTAGGTCGTGACGAACGCGCTTCAACTTACCTGGAGGACATCTTGGCCATGCAGCGGCAGCTGTTCCAGGCCGGCAATGGTTTGAACGAGCACGAAGTTGTCAAAGTCCTGCTCAACAACGTGTCCGATGTATACCCGCGTGTGTCGTCGGACATGCATAGTCAGCTATACAATTGACCGGATACTGGGCTAACTGTAGCTGATGCGCGTTGGCGAGTGGAGAATGCGGAGCAGACTGAGCGTTGCGATCACCACGAGACGAATAACCATTCCGGTGGTGACGGACGTGGCCTGTCATGACCGTGTCAAGATAATTCGCTGCAGCACCATGCTCGAGGCAAGGGCAAGGGCAAGGAAAGGTCTGCAGAAAGTCCAGCTATAAGAGCAGCAGCTCTAACTCAAGCATGTCTTACACCCGCGAGCAGCGCATTGCGCGGAAGAGGAAGAACTCAAAGTGCAAAGCATGTGGCCAGACGGGTCACTGGCAAGGTGATCCGGAAAGCAAGGACAATACCAAAGCGGGTGGTGATGATCGTGGCATGCGATCAATGATTGATGGTGTCGCCTTGTCTCTGCTGATTACCAGTGCGGGTCAGCCAACCAGCGAGTCGTGCAAGAAGAAGCGAAGACCAGTGAACAAGTAAACCTGCAACTAACGTTTATCTACGTGATGGTTTGTGATGTTTTGGGGCCTACAGCGGCTGCGCAGTTGCTAGGCAAGGCTGCTGGCACCTCTCCAGTGTATTCTGCGGCTACGTACTCTTCTATGACGCCGGTGAGCGTTAATGAAAAACCCAAGAGTGATGGTGCAAATGAGGGGCGACGGTGATCATGGCGCTTGCTATCCAAGCCAAGCCGAGCGCTGGCCTACTACCTGATGAAATTGAATGGGTACTGGACAGTGGGGTCTCAAGTAAACTTGTGTGGTGATTTGTCGAGTTTCTCGTACATTGATCGTGAGGTAAATTGAGAATTACGAATGTGACAAACGAAAGCGATTGAAGCTACTGACAGTGTGGTTATCCGTGTGTACAACGAAGTAACGAGCACGTGGGAACCGCACCGCCTAGATGATATCCATTACTGGCCGCATGCTCATGGGAATCTAATGAGCCTTGGCTGCATGCAAAGCCTCAGCCTTAAGTTGATCTTCAATGAATATCATGGCTGATCAATGGAGGCTTGAAGCTCAAGTTGGAGAAATACGATCTGCTGTATCGTATGCGCTGCCGCCGTCACTGCGCCTGGTTGCGGCTGTGGCTGCGCGAAAGGATGCGATGATGCAGCTGCATAACCGCTTGGATCTGCCGGTATGGATTTGGTTGAGAAGCTTGCCAGCTGCAAGACTGACTTTGGCCTGAAGTTCAACATGAAGGATCTTTCGTCGTATGAATGTGCTCCCTGTTTTTCAGCTAAACTTAATCGAGTGACTTAGAAGCATAATCCTGAGCGGAAAAACCGTCCACTAGATAAGCTCTCAGTGAATTTGTGCTCGATCAATCAAAACAGTGCTACCTGTGACAAGCTATTCATGCTGGTGGTGGACGAGGCCACACACTACAAGTGGTGCGTTCTGCTTACTGCCAAAGATGAGGCACCCCTCGTGTTGATGGCTCTAATTCACCGCCTGACGAATGAGTTTTAAAGCCACAGCTACAGCGTAGTCAACCTGCATTAAGACCAGGGTGGTGAATTCGAGGGAGCTGATCTTCCAGCCTTTTCTGAACGTCGTGGAATTGCGCAGCAGTTTACGAACGCCTACTCACCTGAGGATAATGCCTTGGTTGAGCGGGCCAATGGCATGATGCTGCCTAAAATTCGAGCGTTGCTGAATGCAACTAGCCAGAAAAATAAGCGGTGGGGAGAGGATCTCCTCTACGTGGTCGATACACTGAATCTACTGCTGACGAAGCCATTACAGGGCAAGTCCCCGTACGAAGTACTGTAAATCGAGCTACCGATACTGCGCACCTGCGAGCTTGGGGGTGCATTATGCACGCGCACATGCCTCCTCAAACCCGTGCTACTCGGGCCAAGCTGGACCCCGCGCGGAGCTGAGCGTGCTACTCGACTACAGCAACAACACAAAAGGGCACAAGCTGATGGGTTTAAAGAAAGGTGAAGTCTTCACGAGGCGTAGCGGCAGTGTATATTGTCCTGAGAAGTTTACGGTGGCTCAAACGTACATGAGGCAGCTACTCATGAACACGTACCAGCTTCGTGATTACGATCTTCCTGCGGATATTCCGATTTTCCCATTGCTTCATCGTTCCAGACTAGACTATTTCCTGAAGGTGGCACAGCACCAGGATTGCCTGCGGCGCCTCCTCCACGAGGCTTGCAGCAGGAAACAGAGGTGAGAATGTGTATTGATCCAGTGGGAACCCAGGACCTGAAGCAAAGTCGATCTTGACGCCCACTGTGCAGAAATCGTCAAGCGCGTCGCGATCTCCAAGCCCGATAGTCCCGCGGACATCGGTGAGGAAAAAGAAGCGCACGCTGCGCAAGCGAAAAAGTGTGCATGGGTCCAGCGATGTCTATGAACCGCCGTAGAAGGTGTCAGCCTCCGTAGCACCGTGTGATGGCGTTTCTCGCCGCGCAAGAAAGACACCGGCACACCTGATCGAGTATGTGGTGGGTTCTGTCATGAACACGGTGGCAGACATCAAGATATTAGCTACATACAAGCAAGCCAAAGCAAGGGAACAGTGGCCTGAATGGCAAACTGCGATGGTGGACGAACTAGCTTCACTACGACATCATGGCACATAGAAACTTGTGTCACGTCTGAAGGCTTAGCACCAAACTGTTATCACAAACCGCTGGGTGTATGCTGTCAAGCGCGATACCACGGGCAAAATCAAGCGGTTCAAAGCTCGCTTGGTTATTCACGGCTTCAAGACGACGTTTAACATCGATTATGTGGTTATATATGCACCGGTCATCCGATTCAAGACGGTAAGGGCAGCGCTCATGTACGCTTGAAAGTGAGGATGGTGAGTACTGCAGTATGATGTGAAGACGACTTTCCCTGTACTGCTTATTTGAAGAGCTGATTTTCATGGAGCTTCCTGTGGGGTCGGACGAAGGTAGTCCAAATGGAGACATGGTGTGTGAGCTCATCAAGTTTCTATACGGTCTCAAACAAGCACCAGCGGTGTGGAACAAGACCTTGCATGAATTCCTGCGGAGTATCGGATTCACTCTGCTAGACAGTAAATATGGCTTGTACGTGATGTACAAGGACAACGAATTCGTTATGCTCCTGCATATCTACGTCGACGACCTATTGTTGATGGGACCTCAGGACCTGTGCGATGAAGTTGCTGCGCAGCTTAAGGACACGTTCATGCTTAAAAGCATGGGTGAAGTGAAGTTCATACTCGGCATCGAGATTACATTGGGCAGAGTCCACAACCAAATCGTATACTGCCAGCGTGTGTACATCTGAAGGAGTTTCACATGGAGAATGCCCATGGTAGCTGGACTCCCAAACAACCAGTGAGTCAAACGTGATGGTCAACAAGCTACCCAAGGACGCCGATTGGCCATATCGCGAGCTTGTTGGTGCACTGCAGTACCTAGTCTCGGGTTCCCGCCCGGGTATTGCGCATGTTGTGCGACACCTGGGCAAGTTCCTGGCGAACTTCACACCACGTCATTACGATGAGGCCCAGCGGGAGTTACGCAATCTGTTGCAGACAAAGGACTATGAGTTGCACATGGACGTCATCGCAGGAAATGACGTGTGTATTACTGTTTTAGTGACTCAGACTACGCAGACGACCCCGGCGATTTGAAGTCGGTGTCAGGATACGTGACTTCTGACTACGCAGACGACCCCGGCGATTTGAAGTCGGTGTCAGGATACGTGACTTCTGACTACGCAGACGACCCCGGCGATTCGAAGTCGGTGTCAGGATACGTGACTTCGTGATTAACTGAATGACAACGTGATCTCGTACGCAGCTCGAAAGCAGGGTTTCAATACCCAGTAGAGTACTGAAGCAGAGTACATTGACATGAAGAGGGCGCCCGCGACGTCCTCTGGGTGGTCGATTGTGCAAGGAGTTGCGATGGACAGAAACGTGCCATTGCTACGTGGAGATAATCAAGCTGCACTGTACCTCTCACGGATACCTGGTAAACACTCACGAACCAAGCACATAGCACACAAATGTCATCTTGAACGACACCTAGTTGAAGAGGACATTCTGCGCACGCGTCATGTATCTACGAACGACAATACGGCTCTCATCATGCCAAAGGCACTCGGGAACGACAAGTTCAGTCGATTGCGTGATCACATGAAGGTCCTACCACTACAACAAAATGCTGCCAAGATCGACGTCAAGGAAGGAAGATAAGAACTACAGTATGACATCAAGGCTTACTATCTCAACGCTCTTTAATGCAGCGCTGCAACACCAGTGCATTTTGGTAACAGTGCTCGAGATGATAGCGAATGGGAGTGGGAGTTAGAGCTTGATGTCATCAAGGCGCTCAACGAACGGCTCATTGGATCTTTGATAAAAAAATATGTTTTTAGTTGACATCAATTGTGTAGAAATACATTCACGTCACAAGCTTGTTGCCTCTGCCTTGGGCTACGTACTATGATTCTTACTTCAGAGGTAAACGATCTTGTCGGCGGCAGCCCAGCTAGTCGCTGGAGATGCGCCACATTGGGTTAAACTGCTCCAACAGATACGTCCGTCCGCGAGTCCGCCTACGGCTCACGCAAACAGGGCGTCAATGCCCAGTCAAGCACGGAAGCGGAGTTCGTTGCGATGAATGAGGGCGTGATGGACGTACTTTGGATCGTGGGACTGTGTGAGGAGCTGAATTGGCCTGCGGTCGCACCACTGCTGCGCGGTGACAATCAGGCAGCGCTGTACATGTCAGTGAAGCCTGGCAAGCACTCCAACACAAAGCACATCAACAATAAGCATCATCTCATTCGGCACATGGTTGGAGAAGGCAAGTTGAATACGTTTCACGCACTGACAAATTACAACACCGCGGACATCATGACGACGCCTCTCGCAAGGGACAAATTCGGTCAGTTTTGTTGGCAGCTTAAGGTACTGCCACTCGATGGGACCCCGGCTGCAGATGCTCAGCGAGCACGGCGCGCTGAGGAACCAAAGCCAACATGATGCGGATGGAGAAAGAATCTATTATGATGGAGATTAGCACGCTGCTATTTACTCTACGACTGTGCCGACCAACAAGTGCGCTGGCAACTGGATTGGGTGAAGCTACGGGACCTACTGTTACTGCTGCGCGGAAAATGGGTGGGTGGGTTCGTCCGCTCGCCACTTGCGAGCATCGACGCGCGTCGAGCAAGAGTGGGAGTGTGAGATACAGCCGTGGCTGCGGTGCCAAGCCGGCGCGCTGCACCGTACGCACGTACGTGCCCAGGGCCGGAGACCGCAGTGATGACGCTGCATCACGTGCAGCCTCCGCCAAAACTCATCCAGATGCGACGCAACGGACGCTGCCGTTGCCCAGAGCGCTGACATCGCTTCTGCCCAGAAGCCGCCGCTGCACAGGCGCTACCTGCTGCTGGACTTCGCCTGCGAACGAAACTCCTACGTGCTGCTGCGACAGCGTGGCGCTGCCTGGAGCGGGACGTTGCCAGTGCGTTGAAACCACTGCGCCTCATGCTGCTGCCGCTGCACAGACGCTGTCTGGTGCTGGATGTTTCCCTGCCGGTGAAACTCCTGAGTGTTGCGGCGCACACTCACAGCAAGCAAGGCACAGGCAAGTACGTTAGAAGTAACCACTGCTAATATAACGTACGGGTTGCGAAGGTAGGCTAGGCGGAAACAGTGCGCTGCGCGCACAGCTCACCAGAGATCACTTCTTGAGTCACCTCCGCCGATCCAAGCCCTTCAAGTCCCTGTAAGGTGTAAGCCCTTGCTACCTCCGGTGTCAACGTAGTTTTCCCTTCCTGCGGAAGTCCTGCAGCAATGACGTGCAGCAACGGCGAGGGCGCAGACCAGCGTAAAGGTAGAGGAAGGAGGGGAGGGGTAATCTTTAGCTCGTTTTTTCAAAGTTCGGAAAACTCGAGGCACGCAAAAGATTACCCTCTACATTGGAAAAAATGGAGCTAGCAAAACATAGTTCCATTTTTTCTGGTCCACAGCGAGCATCACAGGGCGCGTGTCCTGCGCAGCGCCTCCACTGGAGGCTCCAGCTCCATTGCACCAACCAACCTTGGTGCGAGATTCTGCAGGCCGAAGTTTACGTTGTTGCAGGATGATGCGGTCGTCGAGCCTCGGCAGGATTTGCATACCATGACGGTTCAAACCGACCCTGACCCTCAGAATCAGAGCGGGTTCAGTGTTCAGGACCCCGGGGATTCGATCGAGCATTTCGCAATCAGCTTCTAGAGCTGCAAGTCTCCTTGAACTCATTGCTGAAATGTCGGTAGACACCAGTTCGGCCGTTCTGTATGCAGCGTCCTGCTCACTTGCTCTCTTGGTTGGCTCCAAAGTGCTGTTCCCCGAACCAAAGCGAGCTGCCCGACATCCCGATTCGCTGCCTCTGCTCGGTGAGACGTGGGCAGCGCTCAAATACGCCGATGAGTACTACGATTGGGAAGCGGCAATGACCGAGAAGATGGAGGGTAGACCCTGGTTGTTCGATGTTGTCGGCCGTCCCACTGAATTCGTGATCGCCAGACCGGAGATCGTCGAGGACATCCTTCGCACCCACGCCGAAAACTTCGGAAAAGGACAATACGTGCACGCAGTGCTCAGTGGCCTTCTGGGGGACGGTATCATCGCCGTCGACGGGCACAAGTGGGCGAGACAGCGCAAAACTGCTAGCAACTTGTTCTCCCTGCGAGAGTTGAGGGAGTCCATGGCTACAGTCGTCCAGGACAATGTGGTCACTTTGAACGATATCCTCCAGCATACCATGGACAAAGGAGAGTCTCTGGATCTGTTCCAATTGTTCAACAGATTCACGTTCGAGGTTATTGCTGAGATCGCCTTTGGCATCAAGTTCGGCGGCTTGGCCACGGGCTCAGAGCATCCGCTTGAGGCGGCGTTCAACTGCGCTCAGAAGCGGATGTTCATGCGGTTTCTGGAGCCAACGTGGTGGTGGAAGCTCCAGCGATGGCTGAATGTGGGAGGCGAAGGCGATTTCAAGAAACAAGTCGGCATCATCGATGAAACCTGCTACAGTATTATTGCACGCTCGATGACGGAGTGGAAGGCAAAGCGAAGCAGCAACGATGCCGAGAGTTTTGCCAACACTGAGATGCAGAAGACCAATATTATCTCGCTCTTTTTGGAGGGGGTCAGTGACGATGAAGCGAAGGCTGGAGACGAGCTAGACCCAAAGTTTCTGAGAGATATCGTGATGACGTTCATGACAGCAGGTCGAGACACGACGGCATCGGCACTTAGTTGGTTCTTCTACACTTTGAGTCAGCACCCGGAGACCGAGGAAAACATTCGCCAAGAAATGGCTTCTAAGTTACCAGAACTCGCAAATGGTACTATCTCGTCACCGTCCATGCTACAAGCTAACGAGCTGATATACCTCGAAGCCGCTCTGAAGGAGACACTTCGATTGTACCCTGCTGTTCCCTCGAATATCCGCGAAGCCCTTCAAGACGTTGTCCTATGCGATGGAACAGTCGTAAAAGCTGGCGAGACTGTCAGTTGGTCGACCTATTCTATGGGGAGGATGCCTCACATCTGGGGAGCAGACGCGAAAAAGTTCAAACCAGAGCGCTGGATTGATGCAGATGGAAAACTCATCGCTGTCTCGCCGTTCAAATTTCCATTGTTCAGTGCTGGGCCTCGGGTTTGCCTTGGCGGCAAGCTGGCCCTCATGGAAATGAAAATTACAGCAGCAAGTGTGCTGAGCAAGTACCACCTCACGGTTGTTCCGGGGCAAAACGTTACCTATAGAATCGGCCTGACATTTGGGATGAAAAATGGACTCCATGTCAAAGTGAGTGAGGCTGCCCCAGCAACTTGATACTTCGAAGTACACGTAGTAAACTCTTTATTGGCATGGGTCTACGTGCAGTAAAGCGTTTTTAGACACCATTTCCATCTCCTCCGTAACGTTAGTGATCTCTTGACACTCGATCGTCGCTTCGGCGCAAAGATAGTTGTAGTGAAATCTTATGTTTGGTGTTCGCCGCATTAATTCACGTTTGACTTTGTTCCACTCCGAGACATAGCGGCTCTCAAACATTGCTGGTGGGGAAAAACTGTGCATATCCGGGCGAACTCGAATAATGAAGGCCGGATACTTGATCGTTTCAGGTGCTAGTAGGTTGCCAAGCAATTCGAGGATTGTTTCATGAAAACGTGTTGCTACGTCGACTGCAGTCCAACCTCTGACCCCCAGAGTTACATCAATTCTCGTGCGGGGCTGATTTGGAAGACTAGAGCGAGTAGCGAGCGATAGCAGTACCCTTCCCGAGACTTGAACACCATTCAGCTCAATAAAGCAAAGGTGGCGTAGTCTTGTGAGGGCCTCTAATCCGTCACTCGTGATCGTGTTATTTGGGCCAAATCCGTGGAGAACTGAGGCCTCCACTAATGCCAATCTTTTGAGTAGTGGGCAATCGTCAGCAACAGCACACAAAAATTGGTCTCCGAGATATTCACCATAACCCTGCATGTCTGACAAAAGCACTTCCAGCGATGTTAGGTTCGGGCAAGCGCGTAGCACTGTAGCAAATGAGTTGGACGGCGACAGCGGCTCGACATCGTGTCGCTCTTGAAGAATGTAATCTCGTCTCCACAGCGCTGTGTTGCCCGGTATCACCAACGACTTCAACTCGAGCTTCGGATACATGGCGAAAATATTAAAAACGTCATCGCTACAGGGTAAGCTGCACCAGTTCAGTGTTGTCAAGTGACTGCATCCTTTGCAAAACGCCTTCCAGCTTCGGAGAGTTGACTGACGCATCTCAACACTTGTAAGTCGTCTTCTTCGGGAAAAGGCTGCCAACCGTAAGCCTTCGATGTGTTTCAAGTTCGGGCAGTGCTCGCCAATAGCTGCAGCTGTAGCATCAACGCTTTCGTTTGAAAACAACGAAGGGAGGACAAGTTTCTTCAAGCCACCTCGTTTTCCCGTTCGAGATCGCGACAAAGAACCCAGCGACGCCAACGCAGCATGAAATGCTTCGAGCATATAGCTGGTAGACCTTCGCCGGTGCATCAGATGCGTCTGTTGAGGCATCACCAGCTCTTCCAGCTTAGCGCAGTGTTCACCAACAGCATTCAAGATCGCCGGAAGGTGGTCCGATTCAACAGGTATCCCCGATAAATCCAAACGCACAAGGTGTTCACAGTTCAGGAAGATATCCCCCATCGCTTCAGTAGTATATCCCCATCGCATTTGTCGTCAACGGAACAGATCGTGACATCGTGTGGGTCGGCCATCCAGAGCTCAGCCCGCAACCGCTGCTTCTCATTCGTCACCTCTTCTAACAACCGCTTGAGCTCGTTCTCAGCATTCAGAGCTTCGTGCTTCTTCTGGATCTTTTTGTGTTTTAGTTCGATCAGCTCGATCGATTCTTCCTCTTCGGGCAGACTTCGAGTCACGCGATCCGCTTCGTGTCTCGAAGAGCACGCGAAGGCTGAAAAAGACCCCTCGCGAGGTGATAAAGGAGACCTGACTGCACCTCATTGGTTGCAACAACCTCTCCCGTCTTGGCTATTGTCCCGAAAGGAATTTCTTCATTCCCCATCTCTATCACAGCCTCTGGAGCTTGCTGGAAGTCGAACACCAGCACGGAATCGCGCAGATAAGCTTCAACGGTCTCAATCGCAGACAACCAGGACGTGGAAACCGATGCAAGGCCTCTGATACTTTGACGGTAGCTCGATCTTTTCCTATTAGATATGTTGGCGGCCACATTTCCGTACAAGAAGCTCAGCACGTTGAGCAGCGCGGTCACCGGCAGATCATCAAGGCGCTCCATGGTGATCAATCTCCAAATGGCTACATGATATTTACCGCATCGTTGATATCATTATTCACACATTTATCATAAAGCGCACCTATTGTTAGCCAATCAAATCTCTTATATAATCAGCAAGCATAAGATAAGCTATAGTTAACAAAGCCATTATAACCATAGCCCTTGTAGATCAGGTAGGACTTATGATTTCGGCGATACGGTAGTCCTCATGTTTTGTTGATGTTCTCGACACTACGTTGTGTGATCATACATAATGTAGCCATTGTTGTTTCGAGTGGTGGAGCTGCCAAGCGGCACAACGTCAACATCAGGGTCTATTGCTGAGTACGGCAGCGTGTCCTGCATTGTATCGAGCGTCTATTGTGCACCATGTCAAGCAGCTACAAGCAGAAGAAGTTGAAGACGCTGGCGACGCGCAAGAAGACGCGCAAACGCCGCATCGATGAAGGCATGACGTTCGAGGACGACTCGGGTCGCCTGTTCCAGCCTCCGAGCACTCGCGACCCGCGCTGGAAGAAGCCGTCGCTGGAGTCTGTGGTGTCCAACATCTCCAAGACCAAACGACAGAAGAAGGCAGAGAAGAAGCGCCGTAAACTCTCTGAGAATCAACCTCAGACGGAAGGAGACGACGACGATATCGAGGTTGTGCACCAGGAAGCGATCAGCAGCGACGAGGAGTCAGCAGAGGACATGGAGGAGGAGAACGACGGGAACTCTGACGCTGAAG
This sequence comes from Phytophthora hibernalis, assembly GCA_012656075.1. NCBI lineage: Eukaryota > Oomycota > Peronosporomycetes > Peronosporales > Peronosporaceae > Phytophthora > Phytophthora hibernalis. The sequence continues at coordinate 271,068 of JAAKBF010000020.1, forward strand.
ATGGCACAGACCCTAGACTTGCACTGCCCAAGACGCCGCTGCAACTGTGCAAGTCTCTGGATGACATGGTGGCCCAGGCAGCAGCGAAGCACGCGGAGATCCGCCGCCAAGACGGTCGTCAGAAGAAAAAGGTGCTGCTGCTGGTTGATGTCCGCCCTGTTTTCAAGCGCATGAAGAAGAAAATGAGCATCGTGCCGGAGATGGTCAAGCCCAAGAGCCGACGTGGCGTGGGCTCGGGGAAGAAGCCCGATCTGGTGTACAAGAACACGGGGCTCGTCAAGACGCCGCTGGACCGCTTCAAGGACGTGAACAAAGATGTCATGACGGGTTACAAAAGCGGTAAACTGTCGAGCATCCTGGCCGAGGACCTATCATTCTACCCGTACGTCGACATGAACGTGCAGCACGTGATCTTCGTTGCCAAGCAGGCCTCGTCCGCCATCAACCTGAACCGCAACTTGCTGCGGAATGTGGAGCTGCACTCGTTCGTCATGGACGACAAGAGCGCCACCGGCGTTTCTGAAGACGAGCTCAAGGCGCTGGAGGCCGCGTTTAAAGTCACAACTGCGTAGACGACAAGTCTTGAAAGGTTCATTATTGACAACAGTAATAGACGATTTTGCATAGCTGTCCAAGGCGGAGACAAGCATAAAAGTCTGCAAAGACGCTCCAAACCACGTCACAGGGGGACAAGTACGTCGCTTCGATTTTCGAGTTAAGGATCTGATTTATCCATGTGGTCCACAGTCGATCCTGAAGCGGCAAAAGATCGTCCATTGAAGCCCTCGCCTGCTAGCGCACAAGTCGAAGCCAACAGCTCCTCTTTCCCCATGGCAGACGTCGACGTGCCACCTCCAATAGATGGCGTAGATCCCACCGCCGCCCCGGAGGTCTGGTCCGACCACCTGGACACACGCGACTACTCGCTGCTCGTGGGGCTGCCTCTGGGCTCCCTCCTGGGCGTCCTCTTCGTGCTGCGTGTGCTGTGGCGACCCAAGTCCGGCCCCAAGTTTCGCCTGCCCAAGCAAGTGCCGACCTACGGCAGCGTGGGACTGGACGACGACAGCTACGACTACGACGGAGAATCGAACGACCTCATCTACGCCGGCCAAGTGGCGGGTCGCTACGACACTCGCTGGACGCGCACCTTCGACTTCGTGTTCCTCGTGGGCATGCTGCTCTTCGCGACAGCACTTGCGGGCCTCACGACGCTGTTGGCTCCTGATCTATGGAGCAACTCCAGCTTCTGGTTCTTCCTGCTGCCCAAGGTGCTCATCATGATGGGCGTGTCCACGCTCGGAGGCATCATCTGCCGCTTCTTCTGCATCGTGGACGACGCCGGCTACGTCATCACGGAACGCAGCTCCGTGTTCAAAGTCAACTACACACGGAAGCTGCAGCTGCTGGCTGCGTACCTCGTGCCGCTGCTCGTCAAGCCGGACGAAGAGGCGTGTCCCGAATGCAACGGCCCGCTGGCTCTGGCCTGGGGGACTTTGCCACGCTCTTCTGCTTCCTACTGCTGATTAAACCCATTAGAGAACGCTCGACGCTCTTCATGCTGCAGTTCAACTCGCTGGACCGACCAGAGGACCGCCCGCACACGCTCAAGTGGATCGTGGCGGGCAACGTCTTCCGGGGCTCTTTGTGCTGCTGTTTTTCCGCTGGCTGTTCGCGCGCACGACGCAGTCCGACCTCGTCTTCATCCTCGTGTTCGTGACTAGCATCGGTGACGGACTGGCAGAGCCCATTGGCATTGCTTTCGGCAAACACAAATACTCGACCAGCACATGCTGCTCCAAGCGCAAGTACACGCGAAGTTTCGAGGGCTCCGCGTGTGTTTTCCTGTCGGGCATCGTCTTCCCGGCGCTGCAATACTTCGACTTCGAGACGCCGCTGCAGTTGTGGCTCACGATGGTCATCTTGCCCTTTGTGGTGGCCTATGCAGAGGCAACAGCTCCACACACAATGGACGCACCTGTACTCATGGCGGCCACGGGGCTTGTGCTGTACACCATCATCCACATCTTTTGACCATCACGTCACCCAATGCAGCTCGAAAACTCAGTAGGAATCAGGACAATCACGATGAACAGTGCTGGCGATTTATTAACACTGTTCTTCATAAATGATCTAGCCCTGGTGAGGAATGTGCTGGGGTGGCATGTAGTTTGTAGACGCGGGAGGAACGAACACCTTCTTGCCCTCGGAGAACTTTGCAAGAGCAGCCATGTGTTCATCCGAGAACGGCTCAGCAGCTGACGAGTCAACCTGCAGCCACGGATGCTGCAGCGCCATCGCAGCTGGTGGGCGCTCGCGCGGGTTCAGCACGAGCAAGTACTCGATGAACTTCTTGCCTTGATGAGAGACGGTGTGCTCGAGCTCTGCGGGGTACTCGAACGTGCCCTTGACGATCTTGTCTTCTACCTGCGAGAGGAAGCGCGCGTCGAACGGGAACCGGCCAAACAGCAGGATGTACGTGACGACGCCCAGCGACCAGAGATCGATAGCCCAGCCGTACTTGCTGGTCTTGTGGAACATCTCGGGCGCCATGTAGTGCGGCGTGCCGTTCATCCCTGACATCTCGCTGCCGCCTACAGTGCCCAAGTGGGCCAAGCCAAAGTCGATCAGTAGCACGCCGTCCTGCAGGTTCTTGGTCTTGCACAGGATGTTCTCCACTTTGACGTCGCGGTGCGTGATTCCGTTCAGGTGCAGATAGGCCAGCACACTCAGCAACTGGCGTACGATCTCCGCCACGTCGCACTCACGCACACGCGGCGCTCCAGGTCTAGAGAGCGTCCATGACCTCTCCGCCCACTGCCTTGTCCGTCACAATGGCGAACTTGTCATCGTCCTGGAAAACCTTCCGCAGTCGCAGGACGCCCGGGTGCTTCACTCGCGCCAGGATGGCCAGTTCGGCCTGCAGTGCCTCGATGCGGTTGGGCGTGGACAGATACTCCTGCCGCACGAGCTTGACAGCCACCTCCTCGTCGCACTCGCGCGACTCTCGTTCACGCTGCTGCTCCTCTGCCAACGTCTTGGCTCGACTGCGATAGTGCGGCCGTTTCTTCTTGGCCACGAACACTTGACCCGTCTTGCCTTCGCCGATCTGGTACAGGATGTCGTAGGAGTCGTCGAACGTGGCGCTCTTGGTGTCATGGTGACCAATGCCCAGGATGCCCGAGGTGGTCAGGCGACTGTCTTCGGTCGTGTCGTCCGGTGCACGTCGGAAGCAGCTCAAGCAGCGCAGCATTGTAGTGGATTTTATGTATCGAGCTTTTCGATGGGGCTATTAATAGGAAGCTGGTCAAAGCCTTCACGCGACGCGAACGGGAATGAGCAGCTCCGATCGGGTGGCGGAATGGCCATCAAACGCTCCTGACGTGCCAAGCTGGCCCCGCGTTCTGACGAAAAGCGCACTGTACATCTGTCAATGTAGCCATGTCTCGCCGATACAGCCGGCTGAGACAGCAACAGCGTCCTCAACGGATTGCACTGCAAATGCACATGGTTCGCCCAGCAAACTTCGTTGCAGGCAGATGCAGCAGCAGTGATTGCCTACGAATGTGCTTCGAGACTATAATACCGGTAGCCAGCGAGCCCGCTTTGATCCGACAATTGCTATGTTGCCAAGGTAACGCAGCAATCGTCAACTTGCCAAGGTACGGCCATCGCGAATGGATTACTACTGTACAGCTAAGACGTCAGGTGCTCGTGCCCCCACGAGTGGGGAATCCCGAGAAATTAAAGAAATTTATCACGTTGTAAGCCTTTCGGCTACAAGCGCTTTTACATTTTCCTGACCAACCTGTATCGGCATTCGTCCCATACTTACAACCGGCGCATATCTTATCAAATGATGGAGGCTTCCTCTCTAAGTCGCTTTACTTTGAAAACGTTTTATGCCGGAATTCATTACCCGTGACAACAGATCGAGCACTATTTTTAGAGAGCCGCCGAGCGAGCATGCGGAGCCCCTTCGAGACGACCATGATGCTGGCTGTGACGGGGGTCACCAACTTCTGCATGTTCCCTGCCATCTACAGTCTCTACAGCCGAGAATTCATCTTTGAGGTGCATTGTGGCGCTCTGTACTCTGTCCCAATTGATACGCGAAATCCTGCTGACATATCTACATCATAACTGCACAGGCGTTCATCGGTATGTTCACCATGACCACCAGCTTCATGTACCACGTGTGCGACAGCATCGACGGGCCGCTGTGGCTGACCGAAGGACAATGGCACCGACTGGACAACATCGGCTCCATCATGAGCTTCGTCGTGTGGGGATCCACCTCATGGACCTCCGGCGACCAGTGCTGCAGCGGTATCTGCAGTATTTCTTCCTGGCAGTGGTACTCATGTACCAGGAGAAGAATCCGTGGGACGAGTGGAACTCCGTCGCCCCCGTTGCAGGCTGCTTCTCGCTGCTGTTTTTGAGTTTTGCAGTGCGGAAGCGCGTGCCTACGTACGACTTCAAGCAGTTCCGGCGCGGGTTGCTGCTACTGCTGTGCGCAATCGGATGCTTCGCACGTGGTTTGGACGATGACACAGACCCGTTCCGCTTTTTCCACGGTTGCTGGCACGGCTTTATTGGAGCCGCTGCGTACTTTAACTTCAAGGTGCTGCCAGACTCCAGAGGTCCGCAGTTACCCCTCAAAAGGCTAGACTAGAGAGTAAGAACAGCAAAACGCAATAGATTGTGTCTTGCAAGTTGCTGCCTGATAGGTTGAATTGGCCGGGTCGAGTCTGTTGTGGTAGGCAAGATGCTGGTGCTGCGCTTCTATCTGTAACACCAAAACCAAACCGACGAACCCTCATGCATGTAGTTCTGCTGAACTAATCGCAAAGTTCACGGGGCGGGCAACACAAGAATAAATACATTCAGATGCAGTGAAGGATCTTTGTTGAAGATACAGGAGCAGAACGCGACTCAACAACCGAAGAAAAACAACGCAGCAAACAGGAAAGCCGGGGTCGGGTGTATTATAAACGAAAGCTGTGCCAATATCACCGGTTCATTGCACCTTGCTCACAACAAGACTTTAAACAACCAAGTTTCACCCATCGCAGTAACATCACTTGTCTTCGTTCGTCCTTGGCTCTCGCTGGGCACCACATGGCTACATTAACACGTACTTGCGCCTGTCTGTGTCGCTCATTTTAGCCAATCAAGTAGCTCGGTGTCAGTCTCACCCCTCCGAGCCGGCATGGGCAGCTACGGCTCCATCTCGCAAGACGACGGCCACGACACCAAGACAGACCTCGAGCAGCAGCGCGCCATGAGCCTCGCCGACCGCCTGTACGCGTACGACCTGACGTGGTCCACCAAGCTCTACCAGCGCTTCGGCCGCGACCCGACGCCGCGTCTCTGCTGGGAGATTTTCTCGCACTCGGGCGATGGCTTCCTGTGCGTTTACACTGCATTCCCTATACAAATGCAATGGGGCAGCTAACTAACGCTGTAATATTATGTTTTACAGGTGGATCCTCACGATTCCGCCGCTCATGGGGCTGCTCTGGGCCGCTGGACTCATCGGCCCCTTCGAACCGGCCACCAAGATGCTGCTCTCGGCGCTCTTCACCGTCATGACAGTGGACATCATCGCCATCATGCTGCTCAAGCTCGTGTTCCATCGCCAACGACCGCCTTTCCACCAGGACGACATGCGCTTCGTGGGGCCCGACCAGCACTCGTTCCCGTCCGGCCACTCGACGCGCGTGTGGGCTATGGTAGCCATGCTCGTCTACCTCGCCGAGACGCACCCGTGGATCCTGCGCGACTTCTTCTATGGCCTGGCGCCGGCGGTGCTCGTGGCCGTGTCCATCGTCTGGGCGCTCATCATCAACTTCTCACGCGTGGCGCTCGGCCGCCACTACCCGACGGACGTGCTCGCTGGCACGTTCATCGGGTTCTTGCTCTTCTGGCCCATCTCGCTCTTCATCATCAACCACTATGGCATGCTGGACGCGCCTCCCCGCGTACTGACGCGAGCTGCAAAATAGGTGAGACCAAGCAGAGAAAGCGAGTCTTCATTGACACCGCTATCTTGGGTAGATTGGTTCGAATAAGATGTCCTTTTGTATCTCGTTCTGGTCTTGACAAGCAAGTGCGTGGCGCCGTAAAGGTCGTGAGGAGCATATTCCCTCTAGAACTTGAAAGATCTCTCTCTTTATATATTTCTTGAGCTTTGTATTTCCACAGGTACACTGATTTTAACCAGTTTTGTTCTGCAAGTCTGTCAAATTTGATCCTGTATAACCTGATTCTGAAGGAGGAGCTCTTCGCGTGTCAAATTAGATTCATAGCGCTCGTCGAGCAGCGCCCCTTTTCTCCTTGACGCTCCCCTATCCAGCCTCTACGCAGTTCTGCATCAAGCCACTGGAGACGTCCTCAAGTCGCTGGCGTTTCGACAGTCTCCGCTCCATTTTCAGCTTCGGCTCATCAGACTGCAGGACGTTCGACGCCAGTGCATCGACATCTTCAAATACTGAAGTGGGTCCTTCACAACAGTCACGTGGGATTGTGTACTGCCAGTGACAAGCAAATGAGCGCAGCGATTGGCTTTGGCGAGTACGAGACGTTGCTGCCCTGCGACGATGTCAACGCCGCTCTAACGTTCTCCATGGAGCTCTTCAGTCGCGAGTATGTGGTGCAACGCGTGACGAGTTCTGCGTTGGCAGTTATAGTGAAGCAGAGCGAGGACCAATGGCGCGGTCTTGCGAGGATCCACACAGGGCATGTGGTCGTCAGTATTGATGGAGTCCCAGTGCGTGGTTTGTCGTCCCGCCAATTCGCTGAGCTTTGGTACCCCCAACCGACTTCGGATGCTACAGCGGATGGTGCTAAAGTGTCGAATATTCGCCGGCGAGTCCGATTTCGTGACCGCAAACGCGCAGAAGTTGATATTTGGATGCAGAAAGACTGGACAAGCTCGTGCTTCACGCCGATTCAAAATGGCGCTGAGTTGCAAGCCAGGTTACGCGAAGCCCATTTGTTGATTTGGAGTCATGAGCTCACGCAGGCCCACGGGGTTCTGCATGCTTTACCTGCTGGAAGTGACCCGAGGGTTTGTCTGCTGGCTGCGGAGCTTGAGGTTGTGCGAGTGCTGGTGTCCAAGGACTCGTTGTATTCCAAGCAAGCCGAGCGAGCGGCGAACCAGGCGGTGAGTTGGCTCGAGAGTCTGTACGAGTTGCCGCAATCGTACTCGAGTCGCAAGCAGATGAAGCTAGTGTTTGCCGAAGCATTGTTTTTGGTGTCTCTGGTACGCCTTGGAGGGGGTCAACGGCTTGCTGCAATTGCCACCGCAAGGCGCTGCGCGGCATTATACGTCGATCTCCACGAGAAATTCTTCTCGAATCCAGACTCGGCAAGCAAGAGAGACCGGTTATTAATGTCCAAGGATGAGCTGCTCGCCTTTCAGAAGCGCGTGAGATTTGGAATGGGTGTGCTTCACGGTGGCGGTGCACTTGCGCTGCAGAACTCGCTCGAATGGGTTGGCTCTCTGCTAAAAGGAACGTGCGATGTCAAGAAAGGCATTGAATATTTACTAGACAGCGGCAGTGTGGATGGAGAAAATAAGGAGCATACCCTAGCCAACTGGGCCGCTTTAACTCTGATGCACAGCTCAGGGGCGATTCGGTTGATTCGACAACGTGCATCCAAAAGTGAGCAACACCAGCTAGCTCAAGCAATTATAACCTGTCGGCACGCTGCAATCCAACGGCACCCGAAGGCTCTACTATTCCTTTGGAGCCAGGCAACAACCACCAATTTTGACGGGGATCGTTTGGAACAGCTTGAAGTCGAGTTATCTCGGATATCAGCACTTGAGGAGAGAATCCACCTCGTGCGCTTCGATGTTGGGTATAGATGCTTTGTTTCTCGTGAGTTTGGTCGCGCGTCAGCACAGTTCATGCCAATCTGCAAGTGTGGCAGCGCTCCGCCAAAGTTGCGTGGGCTCAGCAGCATCTTCATCGCCGTCGGCTACCTTCTGACATCACAGGAAACCAATGAAGCAGTAGTCCAAGATGCCAAGCTGTTAAACTCTGTTCGACTGTTGTTGCGCTCTGCCCGGCGTTTCTTGGGCCTGCGACTGGAAGATCACGGGGACGACTTCGAATCTGCGTCACTATACGAACGACTTGGTGCATATGTGGATAACGACGATGAATACTTGCAGTTCCTGCCTTGGGAAATCTTGTACGTGTACTGCCACTCCACTAAAACTATCATGATTGCTTCGAGGTCGGATCCGGCGCAGCATCAACACCATGTAGCTGCTCTGGAGCAGCTGGATCGATTGTCGAAACTCTCAAATGGGGTCACCAAACAGAACCATGAAGCAGAGCTTTGCCTACTTCGAGTGATCGTGCTCTTCAATCTGCGCGATCTTGATGGTTGTGAGAAAGAGCTTCAAATACTCTGGTCGGAGTTGCATCCCCAAGGAGGTCGTCCTAGAACAAGTTCTACTTTGGGTCGGCTATTGAGCCCGCAGTCTCCGCGTCAACCTCCAGCTTTCGTCGCCCCAGTTGCCTGGTTTTATCAACTGAGACTGCTGCTTGAACGCAGGTGCTCCAGGTCGACACTCACTTCCATCGAGACATCCTCGACAGATCAAGTGCCTTCACGGAGCTGCAGCAGAATAGACCCACCCATGGACACTACTACTAGCTTCGCAGGAGCTGTTCAAGAAGCACCTTATCCATACCATTACGTCTACAGTGGAAAACTGCAGGCACTCAACAAACTGGTAACGAGACTTGCCCACGACAAGATCGACTACGACTCCAGGTGCAGCACCCCTACGGCATGTAACACTTAGTTCTGACGAGCATACACGTTTATTTATCTCTAGGCAATATACATGCACGAGTCCACGCATACAACTTGTGAATACATAAATGCTCACAGCACTTGCTGTCAGCAAGTAGGCCATGGTAAGCGAAGATTAGGCAGCGTGCGTGTCCGCGGGTTCGTCGCCATCCTCTTCATTGGTACCACGACGAGATCTGCTCTTCCACGCGAAACGCGTCGGGAAAGCGGGCTTGGACACTGTTGGCGCGGTGAAGCGACCGAAACGAGACTTGCTCTTGGGGGCCTGCTGGGCTTGTGGCGAAAACACAAATGTTTCATCCATCTCCGACTCGAAAGACTTGGTGCTACTGTTGTTGCTTGCGGGGGCAGACAACTTGCGGTTGAGTAATCCTGCAACGGAGCTCAAACCAGTTACGGAAGGCAATGTACTCGAGCGCGATTTCTTCTGGTTGGCCCCTTTTTCCTCATCTTCGAGGGATGATGTTGGTGAGCTTGACGGTTTGCTAGAACGACGGCTAGAGAGAGCGCTGAGCACACTAGCAGCGCGCCAACGGCTGCCACTCTTTTTGCCAGTGGCCTCTTCCTCTTCTGCGTCCTTCTCGACATCACTGGTGTTTTGGCCGGATACAGGAGAGTCACTGATGAAGGAACTTCCACGGTCACTGTCGGTATCGAAGTACGTTGGGCCATCGCGGACATCGACATCACTCAGTCTCTGTTCGTCGAAGTCGTCCTTTGATGGAACGTCAGCATACGAGTCACCACGAGATCGGAATACATCCGCGTAGGAGTCGTTGCGAGACCGAATTGAGTCAGCGTACGAGTCTCCACGTGATCTTGTCGAATCAGCATACGAGTCTTCTCGGGATCGGAACGGGTCGGCAGGCGATTCATCTCGCGGACGAGACACCCCGCTGAATGAGCTCGATGCTAAACTACCGCGAGGTGTATCCGAATCGAAAGACGGTTCTTGGAAAAATGATCCAGAGCGTACTGATGAAGGTCTGTCGAAGTCAGATATGCTGCTGCTAAGTCGCTCGTCGTAAGACTCCTCAGCACCGTTTTCCTTCACCGGAGAAGGCAGGGCAGCGTCAGAAACTTCGGCAGGTGCGCTTGGGAACGAAGCGGGGTTAGCGTTTTCATCCGACCAGTGGAGGTTCTCCTCTACGCCAGAGTTGGGCAAGTTCAGTCCGACCAGCTTGTGCTCTTCCATCGCATCGACAAAACTGTCGCTACTCGCATCGCTCTTGCTGTCTTCATTGACACCCGGATGATCTTCCGTAAAGAGAACTCAGTTGCCATGTTCATCAGACTGGACGTAGATACACGTGGAGTGTGATTGAGCCGAGGCGACAGATTTTGGTCGCTATCCGTGCTAGAAGCAGCGTCAGCATTTTCAGTCGTCTCGTCCTTAAACAACTCAACTGAAGTTGACATTTCAGGGGCATCCACGAAACTCGGTGCGTCTTCAAACTCTGAGTCGTCGTCGCTGTCATCACTATCACCGGAAACAATAGAGAAGCGTCCTGTTTGGCTTAGAAGCTGAAGCTCCGCCAGCGTAGGCTGCCGACGGACTTGCGGCCTCTCTAAGCTGGACTGCTCCTGATGAAACGTGTCTTCCGACCGAAGACGTGCAACCTCTTCCCGTGCAGCACGACCACGCCATACGGACTGAATCAGCACAGCGTTTTTGGCATCAATTGCTGCGGCTCGTGCTATCTCTTGACGGCGCTCGAACTGGTGAACAGCAACAAATACCCGCCATTTGCACTGAATCTTCAGCACCATTGCGTTCTCTAGCTCTGTCTGGGCTGCTTCAGATACCTTCCGCTGCTCGCGCAGCTCTTTCACCTTGCGAGATGCGACAACCGAACGCCACTGACTCTGCAGCCGCACAGCCATAATGTTGTCGCGTTCACAAGCCACTCTCACCCGCATCGCTTCAATCTTGGATCTTGCCAATACACCTCGCCACCTGCTTTGAATTCTAACAGCAGTCAGGTTTTCAATCCGTGCAAGTTGACCTTCCACATCAGCAATAGCCTCCGCACGCAGAGCAGCCACTTCCGATCGAGCGACCGAACCGCGCCAGTGGCTCTGGATCTTCGTCGCCATGCTGCTCTCGGCCTCCGCTTGACGGGCCACCTCTTCCTGACGGGCAACCTCCTCCGCAGCAGCGACCGCAGCAGCCTCAGCCTCCGCAGCCTCCTTGGCAGCGGCAGCCTCGGCCTCCGCAGCCTCCTTGGCAGCAGCAGCCTCAGCTTCAGCTTCAGTGGCTTCCGTTCGCAGAGCAGCCACTTCCGATCGAGCGACCGAACCGCGCCAGTGGCTCTGGATCTTCGTCGCCATGCTGCTCTCGGCCTCCGCTTGACGGGCCACCTCTTCCTGACGGGCAACCTCCTCCGCCGCAGCGACCGCAGCAGCCTCACCCTCCGCAGCCTCCTTGGCAGCAGCAGCCTCAGCTTCAGCTTCAGTGGCTTCCGTTCGCAGAGCAGCCACTTCCGATCGAGCGACCGAACCGCGCCAGTGGATCTGGATCTTCGTCGCCATGCTGCTCTCGGCCTCCGCTTGACGGGCCACCTCTTCCTGACGGGCAACCTCCTCCGCAGCAGCGACCGCAGCAGCCTCAGCCTCCGCAGCCTCCTTGGCAGCAGCAGCCTCGGCCTCCGCAGCCTCCTTGGCAGCAGCAGCCTCAGCTTCAGCTTCAGTGGCTTCCGTTCGCAGAGCAGCCACTTCCGATCGAGCGACCGAACCGCGCCAGTGGCTCTGGATCTTCGTCGCCATGCTGCTCTCGGCCTCCGCTTGACGGGCCACCTCTTCCTGACGGGCAACCTCCTCCGCCGCAGCGACCGCAGCAGCCTCAGCCTCCGCAGCCTCCTTGGCAGCAGCAGCCTCAGCTTCAGCTTCAGTGGCTTCCGTTCGCAGAGCAGCCACTTCCGATCGAGCGACCGAACCGCGCCAGTGGCTCTGGATCTTCGTCGCCATGCTGCTCTCGGCCTCCGCTTGACGGGCCACCTCTTCCTGACGGGCAACCTCCTCCGCAGCAGCGACCGCAGCAGCCTCAGCCTCCGCAGCCTCCTTGGCAGCAGCAGCCTCGGCCTCCGCAGCCTCCTTGGCAGCAGCAGCCTCAGCTTCAGCTTCAGTGGCTTCCGTTCGCAGAGCAGCCACTTCCGATCGAGCGACCGAACCGCGCCAGTGGCTCTGGATCTTCGTCGCCATGCTGCTCTCGGCCTCCGCTTGACGGGCCACCTCTTCCTGACGGGCAACCTCCTCCGCAGCCTCCTTGGCAGCAGCAGCCTCGGCCTCCGCAGCCTCCTTGGCAGCAGCAGCCTCAGCTTCAGCTTCAGTGGCTTCCGTTCGCAGAGCAGCCACTTCCGATCGAGCGACCGAACCGCGCCAGTGGCTCTGGATCTTCGTCGCCATGCTGCTCTCGGCCTCCGCTTGACGGGCCACCTCTTCCTGACGGGCAACCTCCTCCGCCGCAGCGACCGCAGCAGCCTCACCCTCCGCAGCCTCCTTGGCAGCAGCAGCCTCAGCTTCAGCTTCAGTGGCTTCCGTTCGCAGAGCAGCCACTTCCGATCGAGCGACCGAACCGCGCCAGTGGCTCTGGATCTTCGTCGCCATGCTGCTCTCGGCCTCCGCTTGACGGGCCACCTCTTCCTGACGGGCAACCTCCTCCGCAGCAGCGACCGCAGCAGCCTCAGCCTCCGCAGCCTCCGCAGCCTCCTTGGCAGCAGCAGCCTCGGCCTCCGCAGCCTCCTTGGCAGCAGCAGCCTCAGTTTCAGCCTTAGTGGCTTCCGTACGCAGAGCAGCCACTTCCGATCGAGCGACCGAACCGCGCCAGTGGCTCTGGATCTTCGTCGCCATGCTGCTCTCGGCCTCCGCTTGACGGGCCACCTCTTCCTGACGGGCAACCTCCTCCGCAGCAGCGACCGCAGCAGCCTCAGCCTCCGCAGCCTCCTTGGCAGCGGCAGCCTCGGCCTCCGCAGCCTCCTTGGCAGCAGCAGCCTCAGCTTCAGCTTCAGTGGCTTCCGTTCGCAGAGCAGCCACTTCCGATCGAGCGACCGAACCGCGCCAGTGGCTCTGGATCTTCGTCGCCATGCTGCTCTCGGCCTCCGCTTGACGGGCCACCTCTTCCTGACGGGCAACCTCCTCCGCCGCAGCGACCGCAGCAGCCTCACCCTCCGCAGCCTCCTTGGCAGCAGCAGCCTCAGCTTCAGCTTCAGTGGCTTCCGTTCGCAGAGCAGCCACTTCCGATCGAGCGACCGAACCGCGCCAGTGGCTCTGGATCTTCGTCGCCATGCTGCTCTCGGCCTCCGCTTGACGGGCCACCTCTTCCTGACGGGCAACCTCCTCCGCAGCAGCGACCGCAGCAGCCTCAGCCTCCGCAGCCTCCTTGGCAGCAGCAGCCTCGGCCTCCGCAGCCTCCTTGGCAGCAGCAGCCTCAGCTTCAGCTTCAGTGGCTTCCGTTCGCAGAGCAGCCACTTCCGATCGAGCGACCGAACCGCGCCAGTGGCTCTGGATCTTCGTCGCCATGCTGCTCTCGGCCTCCGCTTGACGGGCCACCTCTTCCTGACGGGCAACCTCCTCCGCAGCAGCGACCGCAGCAGCCTCAGCCTCCGCAGCCTCCTTGGCAGCAGCAGCCTCGGCCTCCGCAGCCTCCTTGGCAGCAGCAGCCTCAGCTTCAGCTTCAGTGGCTTCCGTTCGCAGAGCAGCCACTTCCGATCGAGCGACCGAACCGCGCCAGTGGCTCTGGATCTTCGTCGCCATGCTGCTCTCGGCCTCCGCTTGACGGGCCACCTCTTCCTGACGGGCAACCTCCTCCGCAGCCTCCTTGGCAGCAGCAGCCTCGGCCTCCGCAGCCTCCTTGGCAGCAGCAGCCTCAGCTTCAGCTTCAGTGGCTTCCGTTCGCAGAGCAGCCACTTCCGATCGAGCGACCGAACCGCGCCAGTGGCTCTGGATCTTCGTCGCCATGCTGCTCTCGGCCTCCGCTTGACGGGCCACCTCTTCCTGACGGGCAACCTCCGCCGCAGCGACCGCAGCAGCCTCACCCTCCGCAGCCTCCTTGGCAGCAGCAGCCTCAGCTTCAGCTTCAGTGGCTTCCGTTCGCAGAGCAGCCACTTCCGATCGAGCGACCGAACCGCGCCAGTGGCTCTGGATCTTCGTCGCCATGCTGCTCTCGGCCTCCGCTTGACGGGCCACCTCTTCCTGACGGGCAACCTCCTCCGCAGCAGCGACCGCAGCAGCCTCAGCCTCCGCAGCCTCCGCAGCCTCCTTGGCAGCAGCAGCCTCGGCCTCCGCAGCCTCCTTGGCAGCAGCAGCCTCAGTTTCAGCCTTAGTGGCTTCCGTACGCAGAGCAGCCACTTCCGATCGAGCGACCGAACCGCGCCAGTGGCTCTGGATCTTCGTCGCCATGCTGCTCTCGGCCTCCGCTTGACGGGCCACCTCTTCCTGACGGGCAACCTCCTCCGCCGCAGCGACCGCAGCAGCCTCAGCCTCCGCAGCCTCCTTGGCAGCAGCAGCCTCAGCTTCAGCTTCAGTGGCTTCCGTTCGCAGAGCAGCCACTTCCGATCGAGCGACCGAACCGCGCCAGTGGCTCTGGATCTTCGTCGCCATGCTGCTCTCGGCCTCCGCTTGACGGGCCACCTCTTCCTGACGGGCAACCTCCTCCGCAGCAGCGACCGCAGCAGCCTCAGCCTCCGCAGCCTCCTTGGCAGCAGCAGCCTCGGCCTCCGCAGCCTCCTTGGCAGCAGCAGCCTCAGCTTCAGCTTCAGTGGCTTCCGTTCGCAGAGCAGCCACTTCCGATCGAGCGACCGAACCGCGCCAGTGGCTCTGGATCTTCGTCGCCATGCTGCTCTCGGCCTCCGCTTGACGGGCCACCTCTTCCTGACGGGCAACCTCCTCCGCAGCAGCGACCGCAGCAGCCTCAGCCTCCGCAGCCTCCTTGGCAGCAGCAGCCTCGGCCTCCGCAGCCTCCTTGGCAGCAGCAGCCTCAGCTTCAGCTTCAGTGGCTTCCGTTCGCAGAGCAGCCACTTCCGATCGAGCGACCGAACCGCGCCAGTGGCTCTGGATCTTCGTCGCCATGCTGCTCTCGGCCTCCGCTTGACGGGCCACCTCTTCCTGACGGGCAACCTCCTCCGCAGCCTCCTTGGCAGCAGCAGCCTCGGCCTCCGCAGCCTCCTTGGCAGCAGCAGCCTCAGCTTCAGCTTCAGTGGCTTCCGTTCGCAGAGCAGCCACTTCCGATCGAGCGACCGAACCGCGCCAGTGGCTCTGGATCTTCGTCGCCATGCTGCTCTCGGCCTCCGCTTGACGGGCCACCTCTTCCTGACGGGCAACCTCCTCCGCAGCAGCGACCGCAGCAGCCTCAGCCTCCGCAGCCTCCTTGGCAGCAGCAGCCTCGGCCTCCGCAGCCTCCTTGGCAGCAGCAGCCTCAGCTTCAGCTTCAGTGGCTTCCGTTCGCAGAGCAGCCACTTCCGATCGAGCGACCGAACCGCGCCAGTGGCTCTGGATCTTCGTCGCCATGCTGCTCTCGGCCTCCGCTTGACGGGCCACCTCTTCCTGACGGGCAACCTCCTCCGCCGCAGCGACCGCAGCAGCCTCAGCCTCCGCAGCCTCCTTGGCAGCAGCAGCCTCGGCCTCCGCAGCCTCCTTGGCAGCAGCAGCCTCAGCTTCAGCCTTAGTGGCTTCCGTACGCAGAGCAGCCACTTCCGATCGAGCGACCGAACCGCGCCAGTGGCTCTGGATCTTCGTCGCCATGCTGCTCTCGGCCTCCGCTTGACGGGCCACCTCTTCCTGACGGGCAACCTCCTCCGCCGCAGCGACAGCAGCAGCCTCAGCCTCCGCAGCTGCCTTGATCTGTGCTGCTCGGATTCGTGATAAAGTTCTTCTTGCAATGTACTGTCGCCATGCGAACTGAATGCGACTAATTGTGTGTAGTCGAAGTTGAGCCTCGGATTGGGCTGTTCTAGCACGGAACGCGGATTGGATAACGGTAGCAGCGTAGCGTTCGTTGCGTATACAAGCAGCCTTTTTCCTCGCTTGTCGGACTGCTATCATTCGAGATGCAAAACCTTGGATAGTGCGAGCTGCTTGGACCTGCTTCGAGTAGGCAGTTTGGGCTAGTTTTGTGCGAACAAGTGACTGCAGTAAAATTGCTGCCGCCTTCCGTACTGCAACTTCGGTCTGATAACGGATTCGCTGTGATCGACCGCGCACAATCTTTTGAATAACCACAGCGGATGTCTGTTCACTCTGAAGTCGGCGTCGAAGCTCCTGCAGCTGTTTCTGCGCTTGGCGCCGTCGGAATTCAGTTTGGATTCGAGCCGCAATCCGCTCCGCAGCTGTAACCTTTTCAGTGTAGGCTTCGCGGGCAATTCCTCCGCGCACACGAGACTGGATTCGAGTTGCCATGTCGTTTTTGCGCTGAGCCTTCTTTCGTTCTTGTTCTTTGCTGATGAAAGCTCGTTCGCCGTGTCCGTAGGAAACACCATTGAACGTCAGTGGCTTCTTGTTCTGCTTAGCTAGCTCAGCTGTAGTACGCAGCATAACAGCATCAGTACTCCTAAACTAAAATTATGAACAAATAAAATATGAAAATGGTTCGCACCGGCTTTACGATCCATTTCTGCAAACTTCTGAGCTGCGGATCTGACGTCCAGCTTGGCTCCATCCACAGACGCCTTGATTTGTTCAATGTCGATCTCTACGGATAGAGATTCAATTAATACGCTGTCACCAGTCATCGACAAGCAAAATTGACAGTCCAAGCGCACCTTCAAAGGACTGCTTCCGTGTCGATTCCATGGATTCAACCGACTCGATTGACATCTTACGGTTTGACTCCCACGAGGCCTTACGTGAACCATCATCAGAAGTCTTACGCTCAGCTGAAGGAATCACAAATTAGCACTGGTACACAGAAATAGACAAGTGATCTGAAAAAATACCCACCGAGTTGCTCCTGGAATCTGGCGAGCGCCTTAAGAGCCTGAGGACTAGGCTTTTTAATGCGTGCAGCTGGATCTGTGAACGGATAGCGTTTGGCTGTAGGACAAACACGTATCGGTTAGCTAAATGCCAAGATTTACCCCAGCAGAAACAATGTATCACCTTACCCTTTGGGGTTCCCGTGCCATCAGCGTGCTTGGGCACTTTAAAGCCGTTCTTCATGACGTACTCATGGGATACGTCGTGCTGGTCGTACTTCAAGAGCGCCGCCTTGGCCTTTTCCTCGGCCTCTTTCTCCACCTGGGCGACTTCCTTTGCGTGCACGTACGCGTGGTCGAAGTCGGGCGACGAGAACTTGTTCTTGCCAAAGGCGTCCTTGGCGTGCTGCTCCTTCTGTTTCTCCAGCTCCTGCAGCCGCTTCTTCTCCTCGTGCTGCTCCTCAAAGAAGGTTTTCCTCCGGCAAAGTTGCGCAGCGCCTTCTGCGCGTCCTGCTCGGCCTTGGTCGACGTCTCGCGCTGCTTCTGGTGGTGGTTGTACGTCTGGTCGAACTCGGTCGAGTAGCTCGTGCTGGCGTGAAGGTTCTTGGTATCCTGCGTCTGTTTGCGCTCCAACTCGTCCACGCGGCGCTGCTGCTCGCGACTCTCGGCCTCGAACGTCTTGCCGTCGCTCGTGAACTGCGCGAGCGACTCCTTGGCCTGCAGCTCCGCCGAGCGTTCCGCCTCCTTCTGCTTCACCGCGTGGTGGTACACACGGTCGTGTTCCAGGTCGTAGGACGACTGCGCGGCCATGGCGGTGCGCGCGTCCTGCGCAGCACGTCGGTCCTGCTCCTCGCGCAGCCTGCGCTCCTGCACGGCGGCGTCCACGAGCGAGTCGGAGCTCAGGACGGCATCCTGGGGTGTGGTCCTGTCCTGAGGCTTGTCCTGAGTCTTGGTCCTGTCCTGCGGGAGCTTGACGGGGCGGCGCTTCCAGGCCGGCGGCTCGGCGTTGCTCACTGAGCCCTTGTTGAACATGGCGCGCAGGTTGGCGACGCGGCCGCGGGCCTCTGCCAGCGCCTTACGCTCCTCATCGTTCATGGCTAAAGACTGGAGGTTGACGAGTGAGGAAGGTGGCCACGTCGGTCCAGTTCTGGAGTGCGGAATATCCTCGACAATGCGGCAACGAGCAACAGGCTCTTTTCCGACTGTACCACAGCAGTCTCTGCCAACCCGTCCTCGACGGTGACTGGACGAAAAGACGGGAATGAGTGGGTACTATTGGATGAAAAGATGGACGACGTGTGGCGTCACCACTGGTGTGACGCGGCGACTAGAGCGACAGATGGAGAGACTATTGTGACCGACTGTTAGGTTCACTTCAACGTGCGACCCTCTGTACCAAGTGACAATGGCGGCTGCCTTCCCCTTCGTCGGTCAGTGCGTCAATGGCAACAACTTGCATCGAATGGCTCTACTAAATGTGTTATGTTGTTGTTGTAGATCCCATTGTGCGCATTGACAACATCTTGTGGAGCGTTTTCACTGTCGAGAGGTGTGTCAACTGTAGATCTCGATAGTTGTGTCATTTATCTGAATGTGGTGCTTATGGACGCAGGAGAAGGCATTGGCAGCACTGCTGACAAGTCTGTGGGAGATCTGGGGTCTGCATCCAACGCTGCAGCATCGGGTCGTTGCTTCACGTAAGAATTGGCTCCTGTTTCGGTGTGACTGCGTCCATCTCAATACGTTTTTGATGTGGTTGACAGGGTCTGGGCTGCTGAAGATGGTGATACTGCGAATCCTGCACGCTATCAGTCCGGCGTCTAACCTCCCGCTTGATCAGTTGGTACGTTTGCTTTCCTGGTTTGGTCCTTTCTGTCGGGGCCAGCACGACTGACTCACTGGACATGTGGTTCCTGTAGCAAACGCTGTTGCAATTACTTCAGTCCTTTGTAAGTCAAAGTGTTCTGCTGCAACGATTTGGCAAGCAGGTTCGTAGTTTGTAGGGATGCAATTGATCGTTTTTGTTGATAGTATGCTACGCGCTGAACAGCATCAGACAAATGGCAACGTGGAGCAAGTGCAACAGAGATTCAGCGAGTTCACCTCCGGCTGGAAGATCTGCGTCCAACTGGTCAAGATTTTATCGTACTCTCTATGGATAATTGCCAGTCAAGAATTTGCTATCGATGTCTTGGACCTCAGAACTCAACCGGACTACCTTGGCCCCTTATCAGATGACGGCACTTATTCGGTTGCTTCGATTATCACAACACATTCTGTGGCCTCATCGAAGTATTCTGTTACCAAGTCCGCTGCTGGTTTTGAGATAAAGCAAGCACACTACCAGTCAGCTATTGCAAAGGATGTTATTCAAGAAGATGAATCCAACACTATGAACCAAATGTTCAAGCTCAAAACGTTAGAAGAGCATCGCCACGCAACGCGCTTCAGGAGAAACGGGTCACGCTAAAAACCTGGCACTCGAGACTTCTTGAAGCACACAAGTTTATACAATCGGAGAATCGTGTGAATGTCGCTAACGCATTGTACCTGCTGCTGGAAATCATTTGGCTAGGCCCACCAGGAAGTAACCTTGCGACGCTCTATCTGGACGCTGGGTCCATCTATCTCGCGTTTGATCATCTCGATGAGGCTGCGAAGGCTTATCGCAATAGTTTACGGCTAGATTCATCGAGCTGGAAAGCACGCTTCAATTTGGGCGTAGCTTTGGCTCGTTTGGTGGACTTTGTTGGCGCCACGCGACAGTTCAAATTCGCATTGACATCCTGCCCGGGAGATGTTGCGGCGGAAATTGGCACAATGCTGGAAGAGATTGCCCGGATCCAGAGCACAAAGAATCTTCGGGCGTTTAACCAAACGAAAAAGGCTCGCATGTTCACGACACAGTTTCTTGAGTCACTGCATCAAGTTTCGGGCACTTCTAGGATATTTATGAGAGTAAACACGCTTCAGGAAGATCATACTCTGAGCCATCGGAATGGTTTAGCTCTAACTTCTGCTACCCGCAGTTACTGGATGTCTCTCACGAGTGGAAAGGCTCCTTGGCGTCTTTGCTTCATCGAGTCTATGTAATTGCTTGGTGTCGTCACATTAACATTCAAGATGAAATGTTGCGGGTTGACCCAACTCGGACGGGTGGAATATCTGTTCAATATTTTGGCGATGTTGTGGCACGAATCACAGGGGTATCGCTACGCATAACAGAGCGCAAGGAACTGACACACATACTAGGCAACGATGGGTACGTCTGACAGAAAGTTCAGCGCTATGGAAATGATATAGAGGACTAATGGCTGTGGTAATTTGCCTGTGATGCAGGACTTTACTTTTTCACTTTTTAGTACCAAATGCGGAGAGTATGAGTGCCCTAGACGAGATGCAGGATCTGGGTACATGCCATTCACTACTAGAGTGGGGTCTGTTCCGGAAACGTACAAAGCGAAGTTTAAAAAGTAAAGCTGGTGGACTCTGGTACTGGTTTGACCTCACAATGGAGAAGTGGATCGAGCATGTGCTTCCTCAAGCAGTTTCGCACGACCACGCAATTCCATCGTTGGTAAAAGCTTTAACCGAACACGGTTGGCTTACCCCAATGGATTTTGTCTGGAAATGGCGATGCTTGCCAGGTCCAGATGATTTACCCATGCTCAACCTGGCCGACCGCGGGATATTCGTTTATGAATGTCATCGTTCGCGTACACAGATTCAACTCGAGGCACGATACACTTTGCAAATGTTTGCTAGGCGTGTTTTGATTTTTACTAAGCAGCGTACAAATGTTGTATTGCGAGGACAACTCGCTTGTCACGCGGGAAATGCGCAAGAAACATCTTTATTTGAAGACGTACCCACCAGGCTGGTCAGAGACACTATGTTTGATCAGCAAGTGGCACGAGACGTACTCCAATGCATCGAGGACATGGTGGATAATCTGGTTGTCAGTTTTCGCCAGGAACAAAGGAGTTATGAGGATGAAATCCGTTGGCAGGAGATTCCTGTACGAACGGAACAGCGTCAAAGGTGATACCTGCAATAGGAGTGTAGCAAACGAACTTGCGCATATTTCAACGTGACTGGTTGATGATTTGTTGTTGTTGTACATGTATGTGCTTGATCGAACAATGTTACTACATGTAGTGCGAAGGAGGTTTATTCACAGCAAACTGGTCATCAACATGTCAGACATCGATAGAACTGTGTCGTTCAGCTCCGCGGCAGTATGCTCGACCAGGTCGTCCAGCAGCATCTCCTCCAATCTGCATCAACACACAAAAGTCAAAAATCGCAAATTTCCATGCCCAGACTGGTATCACGCACATTTCAATGACTGCAAACTGAGCCAGCCCGGTCTCCGCAAGTGATGATTCTACCAGTCGACGGTGCTGCTGAAATTTATGCCTCTTCCTCTCGATGGACTGGAGTCGCTTGCCTTGCAAAATAGATGTTCTCACGGGATGTTCTGCAAACGTCTTCTGCAACGTGATGTTCAATCTATCCAAGACGAATTCATCTCCGCCAAGTGCTGAACTTCTAACTGCACCGGTATCTTGAGGTTCGTGATACATTAGCGGGCTGTCGGGTACGTTGATATTCATCACCACTTCCAATGGAAGAGTCAGGTTTGGTAGGTTTGAATTCTCGTATGGCTCTGGCTTTGGTGTTACTTGAGTTGGATCATCTTGAAACGAAGCTGTTGGGAGAGCGCATTTTACGCCCTGGGTTTCAAAGTTGAGCGCGAGTCCCTGACGAATCATGGTGTTCTCTGCTTGTTCAATTTCTTGAATGCGGGCCATGATGTCGTCCAGCTGACCTGCATGGTTGGCCTCTAGCTGATGGCAAGACTGCTGTTTGTCTTCATCGTTTAGCAACTGCACCGTGTCCTTTAAGTTCAAGATAAAATCGATCGAGTTAGATCGGTATTGGAAATGGAACAGCGGCCAGTGTCTTACCAGCAAGATATCGTCCAAAATAGCTGAAGCGAGCATATCTGAGTTTTGCGCTATCATAGCCATGTCACCCGGAGGCAGAAAGAGTGACAGCTTCGAGCCATGTCGCTGCTGAATTTCTCGAAGTGTAGCTTCGGCTTGGTGTACCAGCGGAAACAGGGAGGCCTATAATCATTTTGAGACCACAACCGTAGGTCAGTCAGGTGGCTCGCTTGGAGTTATTCACCTTGACTACCCTACCCGAAGGCTGTACACCACAGTGGCTGCGCGTTTCAAAATACGATCTGATCTCGAGTCGTCCGGGTCGTTTTCAGCTTGGTTATTACCCAGTTCAGGGGACCATCGTAGTGCTGCGGTAGCTTGAGCTCTCTCAAACATTCCCTCGATACGATTCTAGGGTAGAACAGCATTGTCAGTCATAAACCGAACGATGTTATTGTGCAAGATAATTAGTTACCTGGATTTCCACAAGGTAGGGATCGTCATCTGAAATTGGCTGGTGCTCAGCGGACACGATCGTTTTCCGCTGGACGGACGTTGTATAGTGCTCGTTCTCCTCGTATGGTGTATGGTTAGTGCGTTTAGTCGAGTCATGATCTCGACTTTTATGGGTTGGGCTACGCAGTTGATCCCTCGTTTCATAAGGCGAATTGGAGGATGGCAAGTCGTCATACGGTGAACGTCCGGAAATGCTGCACGAAGGCGGCGAGCGAGAGGGCATCACAATGCCTTGACTGGTATAGCCGCCGTGTGGTGAGTGACTTGACGGACGCGATGCAGCATCCAGAGTGCCAACCAAAATTTCCCACTCCTCTAGATCGATCGTGTTGTGCTGACCTTCGTGGATCAGGTAGACGTAGTCGGAGATCTACAGAGCACTGTCAGCACAAAGTAGACGTTTACGAGTCATGTTGGTTAAGCAACTTACCTGGTTGTGTGTTGCTGGCAACCCCAACAGTCGAAGCCCCTGGAGAATTTGACTGACCCCGATGCGCTGCTCATGACCCCGATCTAATACCCCGAACACTCGTGCTGGGTAATTATCGTACCGGCGACTGCGCGAACCTCCGCCATTACTTCGATTTGTAGAATTTGAGCGAGGAGTTGGAGAGTGGCGAGACGAGAAGGACTGCTGGGATCGTTGCGGTGACGAATATGGCGAGGACCACCCAAGGCCAGATCTTCGTACGCCTGGTGACGGGGTTGCCGAACGGGGTGAGTGTTGTTTATCCGGTGTAGGGGGTCTATGGTGAGCACTGGAGATTGAACGAGTGCTGGTTCCTGAAGAGGAGACAACGACGAAGCACTTGGGGATCGCGCAATACCTGGACTTTGCTCGCTTTCTGCCTGGAACGGCTGCATGTGAGACCGAAGCAGCGCCTTGCTCACTCGAGGTGCTGACAGGCGCTCGAACACGTTCTCTCCAGTACCAGAGCGAGCAACGCTTCGGCCATATGGTGCATCTGCAGGTCGTCCCGTTAAATGCTCAATGTTCTGCCGCACAAAATCCTTTCTTTTGCGCTGTGGCCAATGTGTCACGTTTTGATGTTGCTGTGCGTACACGCTGGACGGTCCTGATCGGTACCGCACGGGCGTTCGGGTCGCAGTCGGCTTATTCTTTGTTGACACCGCCGTACTTGTCCTTCGCTTTACGACCAGTGACGATGTGCCATTTTCCTCCTTCCTACGATCCCCTGCCTTCGGTTGGAACAGTAACGATCTCTTGAGTGACGCATCAAATAGCGTAGATCCGTGAACCACATCGGCATCCCAACCAGGTCGTCGCGTTCTCGTAGCTACCGTCGGTCTTGCCACCCCTTCACTTCGCTGTGTTTTCTGTTGCCTTCGAGGTTGTTGTCGTCGCTGTACTCGCGTCTCCTCAGTCAGATCCTCAGCATACGGACTCTCCTCCACCCGGCTCTGCTGCCCTCGCCGGTCGTGTACCGGCGAGGGAGTCGCGTGCTTCGCCGCGAACGTCACGCGTCGTGGTGATCCGCTATCACTGCCAGTCCACGCCGCAGAGCTGATACCCGGCTCGGCCGTGCGAACAGCATCTGCTGCATGGTATCTCCAACACTGTAGCCATCTTCCAGCCACGCCCTTTCGTGACATGGATACATTGGTGTGGTTTACAGTAAAGCCGTTACATACGTGGCTCAGATTTCAGAGTCTCTTTGGCTACGCAGCTGTCAAACCCCCTTGAATACCAAAACCAAATGCCAGCCAAGGGCCACGCCGTCGCGGGCTCGCTGGTGCTCTCCATCGCGTCGTGCCTCGTGTACAGCGTCATGTCCAACGTCATGGTGCTCACGAACCGCTACCTGCTGGGCAAGAAGTACTACGGCTTCGACGAGAAGTTCTTCGTGGTGGCTGTGCAGGCAGCTGTGGCTGTGCTGGTGCTGGAGCTGGCCAAGCTGCAGAAGATCGTGTCCTACGATCCGTACGACGCCAAGATCGCGCGCAAGTGGGCGCCCGTCACCTTCTTCTTCGTGGCCATGCTCTACACGGGCATGCAGGCCACGGCGGGCTGCCCATCCACATCGTGACCGTCTTCAAGAACGTGACCAACATCATCATCGTCTTCGGCGAGTGGCGCTTCTTCGGCGAGCGCGTGGGCGGCCTCGTGCTCGTGAGTCTTGGGGTTATGCTCATGGGTGCCGTGATGTCGTCGTACAGTGACGTGGGTGGCAAGGCCACGCCCTCGACGCTCTCAGGCTACTTCTGGATGTTCCTCAACTGCGCAGCCACGGCCGGCTACGTGCTGTACATGCGCTACGCCACCTCCCGCTCGTCGCTCAAGATCTCCAAGTTCGGCATGGCCTTCTACAATAACCTGATCTCGCTGCCGCTGCTCGCGCCGCCGCTCGTGCTCAACGGCGAGGCCTTCACCGTCTGGAGCAATCCGCTGCTCGCCAACTTCAACTTCACTCTGCTGCTCTTCATCAGCGGCGTGCTGGGCGTTGGCCTCAACCTGGCGTCGTTCTGGTGTGTTTCTATGACGTCAGCGACGACCTATGCGATCACGGGTGATGTGAAAAACCCTCTCCAGCCTCTCACTTTTAGCTGACCTTGACTTTCTATGGAAAACTGACATTTTCGTTTTCTTGTTGGAAGGTGGCATGAACAAGATCCCCACCACGTTCATCGGCGTGCTGTTGCTCGGCGAACCACTCAAGCCCGACACGGCGATCTACGTCACCTTCGGCATGGTCGGCGGCATTCTATACGGATACGCCAAGTTCAAAGAGGGCGAGGCGACCAAGAAGCAAAAGGCTGCCCAGGAGGCGCTCCCGCAGACCACGCACGATGCCAAGGCATAGATCTACCGGCTCAATGGGACCAAAGATGGAAGTGGAAAGACGGCTGGACTACCTGTGCCATCTTCTCCAGTTGAAAGTGTTGGAATGCATTTCTTACTGTGTCTTTGTACTGCAGCGTATGAAGAGACAAAAATGTATTGAAAGGCATTTCTTCGTTGCGTGTGCTTTCGTCACCGCCATTGCGAGAACTCTGTACGGCTTACCACGCTGATCAACAAAAAGATAAATATGTACTCCGTTGTTGGTCACTTTCTTGCGAAAGTACTACTTCTACAGTAGTAGTGAAAAGGGCCGTTAGTAGTACTTGAGGTTGTACTATGTGTCTTTCACCTTTCTTCGATGCGTGTGCTCTTGTTACCGTCACTACCACTAATAAATTACCCGGCGCACAAGGTGAATGCTGAAGTGCTGGAGCAACATATAAACGAGATCATGATGACGGGTGATTTGAGCAGTATTGAGACTACGTATATCATTCCCGGGGTAACTTCTGGGTGGCTACGCCTCGAACGAAGCCGACTGAAGTGGTAGGAATGGTGGCGCTCGAGGCTCAAGACAGCAACGTCGGTGAACTGCGCCGAATGTCAGTGAATGATAATTATCGACGCCATGGCATTGGCCATGGCTATCCAACTCTGACTACCACACTAATAGTGGTAGTCAGAGTTGGATACAAGAGCTGTTTCCATTGTAAGAGCTCTTTAGGCCCATGTTCAGGTGGGGGAAGACATGCCGAAATACAACTGCATCACTTATTTTGCCGATCAAAAAAGATAAATACTCCATTGGTGCTCATTCCTGCTGTTTCGTAGCTGCTTCTTGCGCGCGCTTGCGCTCGTGTTCGAGAGTCTGGATCTGCTCCGGACATAGTTGCGACTGAGCACCAGGTGCCGCCGACATACGACTGCTTAGCAACACGTTTGAAGCATCCAACCGCGAGCCGGCCATATCGAGGAAGGCGTCTTCGAGAGCCGACTGTGTCACGGAGCCTGAGAACGGGTTGTCACCGTGGAAGGATGACATGGTGGACATGGCGGACATGCGCATCAGGTGCGCGTTCATTTGGCGTTGTAGATCGCCTGCTGTGGCATTACCTGCCCCGTAAGCATCATTCAAAAACGGCGCTGCGGTGGCTCGGGATTCCAAACCTCCGAACCCGCGGAAGCTGCTGTTTGCACTGCTTGCAGCGGACTGACGAGCAGATATGTCTTCTTCCTTCAAGAAAGGGTACTCTACAAAGAACAATGGTAACAACAGAAATCCATACATCAGAGTGCTGCAATTCAGCTCAATACTACATTTGCTAGGACCCTCACCTGAGTTGGAAATTTTCCGGCTTAGGCGAGGAGAACCGATAAGAGGTGAGCCCAAAGGCGGCGAGCCGAGAGGCATTGCCCCCAGTTTCAAACCTTTAAAGGCGTGCGTTAGAACGGTAGTCGAGTAGTTCGGGTCAGCGCCCATTTCACCAAGCTCCGCCTGCGCACAGACAAACCAACCATGTTAAAACCCACAAGAATCATTTAACGACGGCAGGAACACAGCACCTGTGTAGGTGACATGGGCCCTCGAGGTGAAAGCCTCGGTGACGACGTCGAAGACGACACCTTTTCTTCGTCATCTTCCAGCCCAAATCGACCTTGAAAGCTCTGCTTGTGGCGCAGACTCGGGGGCGAGTTCAACACTGGGGCTGTGTAATTCGGGTCGTTCACCAAACTCTCCCATCGGAATGGACTTCCAGCCGTACCACCAGCCTGTCTCGCAGCAGGCCGAGCCACTGCAAATGGCGGCGGTGAGCCAGGAGAAGCCGGGCCACTCCTCACGAACTCCCCAGAAGTGTCCAGCGACGACAGTTTGGGCGAGGCCACAGGCGTCGCGAAGTCGCTGAGCGACTGCCGGTCCAGATACTCGTCTTCGCTGTCCAGTAGGGCGCCTTCCAGCTCTCCCTCTTCGGTCTTCACCTCCACTTGCTGCTCTCCTTCCAGCGCATCGAACCGTTCCCTAGCTGCGTGTAGAAAAGCGTAGCGCTTGACACAGTCCACGGGCGAGCGTCGCACGACTCTAGAGACCTCCAGCCCTACCAATACCCGTCCAATTCCAACCGCAAGACGCGCATTAGAACCGCCAATCACTCATCCACACAGCTAGCTACAGTATAGTAATCTAACTGCAGTGGAAACTGCGAAAATGATACTAAATATCAGCTATACGCACAATTGACACCGACCGGGAAGCGCTCCCGCTGGCCGTGGACTGCGTCACCAGCAGCACGAGCTTCTCGTCTGTAGCGCGCGACCACTGCGCAGGACGCGGGTGCGGCGCGTAGCGAATGCTGGACCAGCGTGGCTCCCCTGCAGCTCCTCCGGCTCCGCCATCCTGAACGTCACTGCCAAGGTTCTCAATTTGACAATTTCTTGTCTGTGACGCTGTCACAATTTTGTGAAGCACAAATTGTTTTTAAAACAATTTGTGCGTAAGTTAAAACTTGTGCAAAAACAATTATGCGAATTCTATTCATTACTTCCTTTCTGTTAATTATTTTTGAAATTTGCGAATTCTGTGAAGCACGATTTCTTTCACCCAACCATTCAGAGGTCCAATGCTTTGATATTGGAACCCAGATGCGCGTTGCGGTAATCACAGATGGTCTACGGTTTTATGGACTTGAAGTGGAAACCGAGACCTTCACTCCGGTTGGGACTTGGCGATTGCCGTCGACTTGTCGATGCACGCTGACTCGGCGACGCTGGTGGAGTTGGAGATGCTGCCACTACACGCGGGTCGCTCTTGAACTTAGCTACCTTGTAGAGGCTTGGATGGAGCAGCAGACGGCAACACCCCTGCTAGGAGGGAAGCCCCTAAAAGTCAGCCAGCTGCATAAGTATGGAAAACCCCTCCGCCCCCTTCACCCCTTCGCCCCTCCCAGCTCATTCTGAGCCTTTCATTTCCAAACAGACGCGAAAACTGGCAAGACGAGTATGGCAAGCGATCGACAGCTCCCGGGTCTGACAAAGAACCGGCGGAGGCCCAGTCGCCGGAGGAGCACATCCCTGTATCGAGCGCAGGCCTCATACATGCCCCGCGTATGGGGAGGGCGCCTTTGACACCTGGGAGGCGTTCTTCGCGCATCTCAGCGCGTACGAGACTCACCAGATCTACAAAAGAGGACTTCGACTAGCGCAGCGGCGAGGAACACAGACCTGGAGCAGCGTGACAAGGCCACCCCTCAAACTGTGATCCCGAACGCATTCGACAAGTACTACCGGAAGCTGGTATGTACTCACAGATGGACGCGCCCGAGTCGGTCCAAAGGCAAGCGGAGCATCAACTTCGTCAAATCTACTGCGTACCAGACGCGTATGACGGCCACAGTTGTCTGGACTTCTTCGCTCGGGGCTTTCACGTGAAGGTCATTCAGCAGCAGACCGACTACAATCACGCGCTAGGCCCGAGCCTTACCAGAACCATCCTTCCACTCGTCGTATCGACGACGAGGACATGAACGGCTTTGTGGATGAGCTCGAGGCTGCCGGTGCAAAGAAGAAGTTGATCTTGCAGTTTCTGAGGAAGAGAACGGTTACGCTACTTGACTAGCTCAATTTTCATTAATTTGTGACTCTAACCTTTGTTTTTCAGGTAAAAATGTCACTCTGCGTGACGTGCACAACCTGGTTGCGAGGCTGAGAGTGGCGCGACGCGGACCTACTACTGTCGAGTCAATACTGGAAGCTGGACAACGCGATTTCTGCTCTCAGAAGGGCAACACGGCTACGATCTACGTGGACGACGACAAGTTGGCCAAGACGAATACATTCCAGACACACCAGATGCGCTGCTTCTTCGCGGCCTTCCAGCAGGTGTTGATGGTGGACGCAACCCACAACACGAACTATGCTAGGTACAAGCTTTTCAGCTTTATGATTCATGACGTCTTTGGTCCCGTTCGTACTCGTCGTGTATCATGTGATTCTCTCTGAGACCTGCTGCTAACGATTGTGTCATTTTGTGTCTATGTTGTGTCTATTTGTAACATGCTGCTAACGATTGTACCTCTTTGTGCCAATTTGTGTTTGTGTGCCTTTGCGCGACTTTGCGACTATGTGTCCCTTTACAGGGGCAATACGTTCAGCATGCACTTATGTAGTTTTGTTTGACAGATGCAGTCTCCTCATTCAAGTCGTTCAATCCAACCTGGGACGAAGTTCGAGTTATTATCGTCGACAGAGATTTTGGAGAGATCTCGCTGCTGCAGACTGCCTTCCCGGATGCAACAATTTTACTCTGCGTGTTCCACGTAGTGAAATATCTTCAAGGTGAAAGGGCGAAGAGAGAATATAATATCGAGGATCGAGATAAAGTCGAGGACACGGTGGACATGATGCTGAATGCTACGACGGAGATTGATTATGAAATCGCTCTTAAGTACCTGTGATGGATAGCAGATTACGCTCGAAGAGGACATCCCAGAGACAACGCACCCGTTTCTCAAGTACTTTCACGACAACTGGCACACTTGCAGGAGATGTGGAGTGGGTTTGGTACCCCACTTGGGAAACACTACGAACAATCGGTAAGGTGTTTTATGGAGTTATTTGTGCTGCGCTACGGTTCTAACGTTTATACCTCTTATGTTGTCTTCATATTTAGGTTGGAAGCTGCATGGGGTCATTTGAAGGACGTGCTGAAGCCGACTATGCTGCTGAATAAATGTGTTGATGCGCTCCAGTTCCTGCAAACTATTGCTGAGATGGAGTACGCAAAGAAGATGACAGACATAGAACACATGCGCTATGCTGGGGCTGACACCGAGTTGCACAAGCTTTCAAAAGATGTCAGCCAGCACGCGTACGAGCTGTTGGAGAAGCAGTATCGCGTTGCCAATGATCGAGAGACGCACTACACGATTCGCGAGCTACAACCTCACCTGTTCGAGATGATTTCGGCGGTGGGTACAACCCGCAAGTATCATGTTGATACTAGGGTACGTTTGTTGAACTATTTGTAACAGATGAAATGAATTGTTACTTATCTATGATGCACTTTACTTCTGCAGACGTATCATTGTTCGTGTATCTTCATGAGGACGGAACTATTGCCTTGCCGTCATGCTATATACTGGAGCCTAGTTGCCGGTAAAAGCGCCATCCCAATAACGCATATTCATCCGCGTTGGAGCTTGTCGTGTCTAGTGGATATTCCTGTTGAAGATGAAGAAGATACTGAAGGTGGAGAATATGCGTGTGGATCGTTTAGAGTTCGCGAATCATCTTTGCATGCGACGCGTCACAGAGTTCTCAACGGAACCAATAAATTTTGCACGTCGCACGCCGTTGCCACGCGCATTGCCGACATTATGAGTCGGAATGGGAAGAGCGTGTTCCTGCAAAATGCTGAAAGGTCTCACGCGCTTCGAAACGATTGTAACATGTGGAGTGGCGCCTGTCGTATCTCAAGACTCTGGGGAACTGAGACTTGGACGCGCTTTCGCAGATATCAAATCTGCAAGAAGCAGTCGTTAATTCAGATGATTCAGCTCTCCCACCGACTATGCTCGCCGAAGACCCAGCCTACGAACACGAGGGCGAGAAGGGTGAGAGAGAGAAACTTGCAGCAGACATTATGACATCTTCCGGCGAAGGGAGCTCGAAGAGTCCGGTCCAATGTCGCCCAGACCATGTGACTCAGTACACAAGCCACAAGACAATGCACACGACGGAGGTGGCACGAGCCACCTAGTTTGTCATCTTGGTTGTGTCGTAGTGTGGCGCATCTTAATTAATTGGAATATTAATAACATCTAATTACGCGGTGTTGGACCAGTGCGGCTCCCCTGCAACTCTTCCGGCTGCGACACTTTCGTTGCCATGCTGCATTGATCGTGATTAAGACGCACAAATAATATTTGTGCGTAGCCTTTGAACACAAAGCTAATATTATTAGCTTTGTGTTCAAAGTCTATTTCACAAATATTGTGACACTTTTTGTTAATGTTTGTGACACATATTTTGTGAAAACGAATTGCGACGGTACAAAGCCCTAATGTTAAATTGTTGCACGTTTGAGATTTACTTTGATGCAAATGTGATATTCTTGAAGTGAAGCGGTACGTGTTCATGTAGGTACAGTAGGATGGTGAAAGTTGTACGGTACAACTTGTATTAATACCTCATCGTAATCCAGCAAGAAGGCCAAGAAGCGAAGCATGCCAGTGAGCACGTTGTCCTTTGGAGTGGTGGATGGGCGATAATTTCGTTGAGAAACTGGTGGAAATCATCGATGTTCGTGCCTGTGGACGACGACGACAGCTTGGTATCATCGACAAGGAGGTTATGATAACGGGTTCGAGAAACTGGAGCCGCGAGGCATTGGACGACATGAACGTTGAGATGACAATGGATTTGAGTCAAAGTTCCTTTCGTCACTGCGACCGTCTTTTCGTATCATTTTCAGTTTCGCAGCAATGGGCACATCGGTATCCAAGGCCTCACCACTGGCGCCGACGTTCGAACGTATGGGAACATGTGAGTGAGCAGGCTGGACTGCATAGTCATGACGAGCTGGGTTTAATGAAAGCAATGCCTTACTAGGGGATCTCAAGTCCTCGCGACGTTTGCTGCATGACTACAAGGACAAAGATTTGGACTTTGGGTTGGACGCTCAGGGACTTGCGGAGCTGCTGGGCGGCGATAAGGACTGGGCGGAGGGATTGTTGATGCCTTTCAAAGCTCCACTGGCATGTACGTTGATTCAGCTGCGCACTGTCGCCGTTTTGGGTTTGTTGCATTTGGCTGATACGGGTAGGTATACGAATGTCATAGAATTAATGCACTAGCGTTCATATGTGGAGCCTGCCTTGTGAGCTCCGGGCCGGCGTTGGAGAAGGCTGGAAGTAAGGTTTGTTGAAATGTGTGACTTGAAGGAGTAATTGCTGATCGAAATTGCATGGGCGATGCTGTAGTGATATTTGAAGCGCTAGACTTTGACGGAACGGAACAGATCTCCATGGACGAAATGGTACGCAAAGCGTTAATGCTGCTGTGATCGGTGTTCGTTCTTCTTTGCTGATGCTAATATATCTAGACGATCGCTTTCTTGTGCTGCGCACGTGGGTTTTGCGTGATGGCTGGTGTCGGCACCATCCCCTCCGATGAAGAACTGGAGTCGATCACGCTCCAGTCTTACCGCGACTTGAACAAAGGATCAACACAGAGTATCACCAAGTCTGACTTCACAAAATGGATCATGGAGTTTACGAGTGGAACGGGGTCACCTCCTACGCGAGAGGTGACACTTCAAAATGCACTTGAACAGTTTAGAGTGGTTCTACCGGCTTCCAACGCCGAGAATAATACGGACAACAACAACTATGACCCTGTTCAAGAGAGTAGTGAAGTAACTGATGCTTTGCATCGCGACGAAGTTGTGCACGCAGACGAGCTACATGCAGATGAACCATTGCTGCAGGAAGAAGCTAGAATACAGAGCGAAAGAGCAAGTGAATGGACTGTTGAACAAGAATTGACTGAACAAGCAGTCGACCTTCCGGAGCCAATTGAGCCCGAGTATGCCCCTGCCGAAGCCGACAAACAATTTCTGAGTGGAGGTGAAGTGCTTTTCGACAGAAATGAGGAGTCAGCTCACATGGAAGCTGAGACGTACGAAAGTGCACCAACAGACGAAAATTACGAAGAGAAATTGCAGACAGAGAGTGCAGACAAAGCGAATGAAGCCCACGAAGCTACGCCAGAAGTCGAACCAGTCGTATCTGACGCGTATGAAGTTGGTATCGAAGCTCAATATTACCCAGACGACAGTGCAAACACCGAAAGCTACTTCCCTGCTGGTGTAGCAGAGTCGGGTGAGCTACGCCAAAAACCTGAATGGCTTGTGAATGAGGCGCAAGAGCTCGATGTTTTAGACCAAGAACACGACATTAAATTGCCAACAACGTTGGATGCAAAGGCTGTTGATGTCGACATCCAGCACGATGATGAAAGTAACCTTGAAATGTAGGAGCAGCCTATTGAAGCAGGTGCCACATTCGAAGAATTGAAGCGGTCAATCCTCCAACAACTGACGTTGAACCGGATGACGATTTTGTGAACATGTACTGTACGGCCACGATGAATTCGCAGCGAAGACTCAGCGCCTGGACGTTGGAGCTGACACTTTCGACTTTAATCAAGTTGGGGGAAACGTTAAATAAGTATGTCAAATACGTTCTTCCCCCGCTGAAGATTCGGTTGAACCTGCCGCCGAAATTCCGGAACCAATGCCTATCGAAGTAGAGATTGGCGTCACAGCAGGTCAAGAAGTGGCCAAGCAAAAAGTTGAGCAGATTGGTAAAGAGACCGACGAAACTTTGACACCTCAAAACCATCGACACTGTGTTTACTTGTGAAGACGCAGTCGCAGGAGTGGGGGTAATTATTTATCTGAGCGCTGCAGAGCAAACCACGCAATTCCAGAGCGCAAGGTTTGATGGAAGCAGTGGATTCCTCCCCTCAACCACGAGACCTGCTGGATGCTTGTGCCAACCTAAGCAAGACTTGATACAAAAAATCGGAAGTCGTTAAAGCACCACTAAAGTGGTGCTCGTCCGCACCGCGAGATTACTTCCTTCCTGTACGTCAAGATTCAAGGATCTTCCAGCGCTGGCACAGTGTCGATTTGGAGGTTAGTGGATTGGCCGAGGTCTCGAACGTAAGTTTTCTTTTCTTTGAAAAGACTACATGTACAATCATTTCATGGCTGCATTCAAGTGGAGTTCATCTCTATGAAATCTTAATTAGTTCGGCCACAAGTTCACAGGTCAGGAAAGCCTTGCGGGAGTGGCGCCTTGGGTGGCAATCCCAGCAGTCGGCGAGTCGAATCCGACCAAGGTCGGGTCAACGATGGGGTTGATTGGCATTTCCGGTTGCTGAATCGCTCCGTTTGCCACGGAAACTGGCGCACATCTAGTTCAGGCGAGAGACGGATGCACAAAACATACTGCACACCCGGAAAAGTGGCTCCACTGCTCCGCCCTGTTGTTGAGCTGCGGCCAGCGTCGCGACACGCCAATTTCAGCCTTGAGCGTGTGAAATTCGCCCCACACAAGCACTATCAGGTGTCGGGCGAAATCCAATATCGGGCTCGAGGTGCTCCAGCGATTCCACGTAAGTGGAAGACGCACAGGAGAAACAAAATGGCTGCTGTCGACGCTGCGTTTACTTGTGGAGACGCAGGTGCAGCGGGTGCAGGTAAGATACACTTGAGGGGGCAATTGTTTTTCTAACACTACAGCACTAACCACGGACTGCTTTTCAGGAACCTTGACTGAGGAGCGCGCTGTTGCCACTGAGCCCTAGCAGACCTCAACGCATACGACGCTTACAACTTCCAAGCCCAAGGTTTGATGGAA
The DNA here is from genome assembly GCA_012656075.1 of Phytophthora hibernalis. Lineage (NCBI taxonomy): Eukaryota > Oomycota > Peronosporomycetes > Peronosporales > Peronosporaceae > Phytophthora > Phytophthora hibernalis. The sequence goes on from JAAKBF010000020.1 coordinate 305,497, forward strand.
ACAATGACCTTCCTCCCTGAACTACAATCAGCGCAACGCGAACGCAGTAGGTGTGAACAAGAAATCAAAGACTTGCATTTTTTGGTGTTGGCTTTGCTTTATGCAGGCAACTGGAACTTCCAGATGCGTACGAGCGCGTCGTCTCCGGCGGATGCGAGCAGCAGCGACTTGTTGTCACCATCCTCCAGCAGCTGCGGGCTCCACCTCACGCAGTTGATGTCGCTCGCGTGTGCCTGCTTCTGGTAGACTGCTAGGTCGAAGGAGGTGGGCGATCCTGCCGGGTGGCCCTGGAACACACGGATCGCATTGTCAGCAGCGCCAGTTACCAAAAAGTCGCCCTGTTTGGCCCAATCCACGCTGAAGATGGTGCGCTCGTGGCAGTCCGATAGCTTGAACGCTTGCGTCCACTGCTTGGGGCTGTACAGGCAATCAGTCGTCAGCAAGGCACTACAAAAGCTCCCAATACTGTAGCAACGTACCTCCCGTCCTCGTTCACCTCCTTGCTGTTAGGTCTTGCTGCCAGACGATCACGTTCGTGTCGTCGGACACAGACGCCATCTGCGTCCCCTGCGGACTGAGCGCCACCCCCACACCGTGGCTGTATGGCCTGTGAGCGTCTCCTTGCAGTACCAGTCGTCGTCGTTCTCGGCCCAGAAGCGGACCGTGTCGTCGTAGCTGGCCGACACGAGCAGGTCCTCGGTCGGGTGCCAAGCCACGTACTTGACGTCCTGCGAGTGGCCGTGCAGCACCGAGATGCACTCGAAGTCCGTGTCGGCGTCGGCCTCCCAGATCCATACACTCTTGTCCCTGCTACACGTGGCCAAATAAGCTCCCGACGGGCTCCAGGCCACGCTCTTGACCTCGCTCTCGTGGCCCTCCAGACTCGAAATGACCTCGTACGAGCTGCCCTGCTTCTCCCAGATGACGGCGGTGGCGTCGAAGCTCACGGACGCCAGATAGCGACCGTCCGGCGACCTACAAAATGCAACATTAGCCGTTAAACACAATAAATACAGCTTTTATTAAGAGTGTTTACCACTCGCAGGCTCGGATGGTGCGACTTTGCGCGTCCTCCAGGATGCCCACGCACTCCCACACGCCGCTGCCGTTGACTGCCCAGAGGCGGATGGTGCGGTCTCCACTGCAGGACGCCAGCAACTTGCCGTCGAAGCGCCAGGACACGTGCCACGCGCGCTCGCTGTGGCCATCAAGGGCGCATACCTGGTCTAGCTGCGCCATCAGAAACTGTCCGTCACTCAGTACCCCGGTTACACGTAACTAGTGTGGTCCACGTCATTAGTCGCAGCAACTTATATCACCATGAAAGAGGTGTTTCTGACTATACAGATCCAGTGCAATAAGTGGTGCAATTTGACCTCTGAGAAGTGATACAATAGCAACTACCGCTCCAAACGTCCTGGAAGCTGTCAGTCACTAACTGACGGGACGTTATACGTGGAAGGCCATGAGCGCCATGAAGATGGACTTCATCTGCGAGGAGCAGCCCTCCAAGGCCTACGCGCGCCAGGCCGAGCCGGCCGACGGCGTGAGCGACCACGAGGACTCGGAGGACGAGCAGCTGGAGCACGCGGCCTGGCAGGACGTGGACCTGAACCCGGCCGTGGAGCTCGTGGCCAAGCTCGTGCGCGAGTCGCTGGACGCCGGCAAGACGTACAACAAGAGCGTCACGGCCAAGACGTCACAGCTTCTCACGGGCTGCGACTCGCTGCTGCTGGAGCTCCAGGGCCTGGCCCAGACCCGCGCCGAGGCCCGACAACGCGCGGGTCCGCGGGCCAACCAGCCGGGCGGCGGCTGCTCGTGCGGCCAGGCCATGGCCATGCTGCCGCTGCGCAACCCGTACCCGGTGGAGACCCGTGCGGGTTCGGCCGACCCGAACCCGTCGACGACCAAGCTGGACGAGCCCACGGAGGACCAGACGGACCGTGCGCTGGCCAAGATGGAGGTCGCCATGGTGCGACTACGGGAAATGGCCGAGCTCATCCAGGCCACCAGCATGCAGGGAGAGGCCAACCTCGTGGCCAAGGTGTCGCTGCAGAACGGCACGTTTCAGGCGCTCGAAGCCGCCGTGCAGGCCAGTGCGGCGGCGGCCACGGCCACGGCCATCGCGCAGGAGCGCGGCCGCACGTCCTCGGCCTTTGGACGGCTGTATATGCCCTGCAGGTGCAGAAGCTGCAGGACTGGTACTACGCGTACCCGCGGCCGCTATTGGACGAGCTCACGCTCATGCGCACGATCCTGAACTACCGGCCGTATGCCAACCCGTTCCAGGTGGGCGGCCTCTCGCTCAACCACGTGCGCGACTGGTTCAAGCGCCGCCGCTTCCGCGAGCGGATGCGCTACGTCAAGTTGGCGGTGGAAGCGGGTCACGACTCCCAGGCGGCTGAAGAGGAGATCGACCTGCGACTGGAGCAGCGCATCGCTCAACTGCGAGCTTCGGTGGACCCCAATGAACTGGTGAAGGAGGTGGACCGTGTGCGGGCACAGAGCTATTTGTTTGATGCGGCCGTGAACTCGTTCACTCGACCAAACAGTATCCGGTCGTACATCGCAGCGTCATACTCGGTGCCGACCGCGGCCGAACTACCAGGAAGTGGTGCCCACGGACGCGGTAAGAGGCAACGCACGCAGGACTCCGACCTGGATGATATCTCGATGGTAAAGCATGCCACTGTTCTGGAAGTGATGGCTCTGCAAAACCGATTGCGCAGCCTGTTGGAGCAGCCCAAGACGACAATCGCCACGAATGGATTACAACAGGTGATCGATCTGCTACGGTCTATGAAGGTTGACCCTGATGTACGCATTCAGTCGGGTCTGGTGGCGGACCTGAAGCAGATTTTGAAAGCCTACACGAAGCCAACGCTGCTCCGCAAGGCTACGGTTGCACTCCTGGAAAACCTAGGGATGAACCGCCGCGCTGTAATGGACGAAGATGTTGATGATGACCTTCCGCTGTCCGCCCCGGCAAGCCCAGCACTAAGCTCAGCGTCGAGCGCGCGAGGAAGAACGAATATGAAGGCGGAGCATGCATCGATGAGCGCGTTGGAGAATGCCAGTGCGATTTTGGAAGCTGATTCTTCCCTGTTGTTGTCCGGAGAACCGCCGAAGAAGAGAGCAAAGCCAGCTGCACGCCCAGCGAAGCCGCGCGCGAAGGAGAAAAAGGGACGCGTCTTGCGCCCAATGAAATTCTCCATGGACCAGTTGACGGCACTGGAAGCTTGGTTTCAACAAAAGTACAAGCCGTCACAGGAAGAGATGGAGAACTACCTGATGCAGTTGAATACACCTCCGCTGCGTGATATGGAGAAGCAGACGGTGGATGTGAACATGACACAGCTACGACGGTGGTTCAACAAACGGCGGTGTCTGCGACGCCCTCCGTTTGCACTGATGACACAACAAGAAGCTGCCAAGGAGGGATCGAAAACCCTGCCATTCTCAAGGCTGCATCTACCCCTGGGAATGCCGTGGAGCCTGTGGAAAATGTGCAAGATGTTGAAGATGTTGGATCTGAAATCGGCCAACACTCGTTTGACGATGATACCAACGACTCAAGTGACGACGATGACGACGACGACGACGATGATGATAGCAGCGACGATGGCGACGACGATGGAGACGATGATAGCAGTGACGACGGCGAATCGTATCTCATTGGATCGTTGGCCTAAATTGCAGTAAATGTAGCCATTTCAACGCGGTTGATCGAGAAGAATATGGTGCTCTCTGACTCCCGCTGGGATCCTTTTGTCTTATGCCAGTAGGAAAGCTAGATCGAGGCACCCACTTTCATATATTTGCAAAAAGACCGGAAGTCTTTGTTGTCCTGGGGCATCTTTGTCGCTGTATTTGTATAGCGTTTTCAGCAGTTTCCATAGCATCGTCCCTTCCCTGGTTTTCAGAAGAATTGCTATCCCTCGCGTCTTAATCCCGGCTTCTCAAGTGTAGTGTTTCTCGCAGACACCAAGTGTTTTCGGGCCGAAGCGAAAACAATGGCAGACACAATTCCTTCCTGAGTGCAACGCACAATATGGCCATCCACTTTATCAATCAGGCGATTCGAGCGCTCGACCTGGTGCCCCCACGCGCCGTGATGAAGACAAGACCTGGTTTCGTGGTTTGCGCCGCGACAGAGGATGATTGGAGCCGCTACGTGATGTCAGAGAACCACACCCTTCGTTCGCGTGCCATGGCCTGGATCAATGGTAGAATCTACATCGTGTAGCTGCCAAGGTGGGTCCGTGAGAAAGCCCTGTATTTTTAAATAGAAGAAATGCGCATCGCCACCCAGACAGAATTTGATTGTCTGTCCTCTGCTCTTTCCACTTACGTGGAATCACTGCAACACCTTGAGCCCGATATTGGCTCTTACCCGACACCTGAAAGTGGTGCAGTTTTGCATGCGTGGTTTAAGTGGGCTGAATTCCACACGCTCAAGGTTGAAATTGGCGTGTTGCGACGTTGGCCGCAGCTCAACGGCAGTGGAGCCACTTTCCGGATGTGCAGTATGTATGGTGCGTGCATCCGTGCAAATGGAGCGATTCAGGAACCGGAAATGCCAATCAACCCTATCGTTGACCTGATCTTGGTCGGCTTCAACTCTCGCCGTCTGCTGGGGTTGCCATCCAAGGCACCACTCCCGCAAGGTTTTCCGGATCCGTTCGTATGTGGCCGATCGTGGCCAAACTGACTGCACTGCATCCCCTGACCCGGTCTTGATCCAACTAACGGCACTGCAGCTGTGAAATGAATGTGGTCTCTCAAGAAATTGATGACCGATCCGCCTGAACAACCCGCTAAAGCTTCAAGTTGACATTGAATATTAGCGCTGGAGTTCATGAAGATCCTTATGCTGCTGCTTGCGTTCGCCAACGATGTGAGCATCCAGTTGCCTACATAAAACAACAGCAAGACCTAGCTTTGGTTGACTCATCTCTTTCTTTTCGCAAACTCGGTGGGTCGTCATTATCGTATTCAGGGACTATTCAGTATTTTCAGCAGCAGCATCGACACTGTCATTCAGCAGGTCTTGTGGTTCAGGGGGATGAAGACCACTGCTTCCATCAAACCTTGGGCTCTGGAAGTTGTAAGTGTCGTACGCGTTCAGGTCTGCTGGGGCCGATGCGTCCACACCGGTTCCTGTTTCTAAGCAATGCAAGGTTACTTCTGAAGTGACCAAAAACAATTGGTATCTCTTACCTGTACTCGCTGAGCTTGCGTTTTTGGGGTAAACACATCATCGACAGGTTCTTGGTCTTCAAGTGTCAAAGTTCCATCGACCCCTTTGATAATCTGCCCAACTTCTTGCTTCGCCACCTCTTGATCTGTGACGATGTCAGTTTCTGCTTCGACAGACATTGGTTCCGGAACTTTGGATGCAGGTTCAATCGGCGCTTGAGAGCTTTGATCTGCATCGTCGACATTTTCACTAAGTTTATTGTCAGCTCCAACGTCCAGGCGTGGTGTCTCATCTGCGAATTCATCTTGATCATACACAAGATCGTCGTCATCCGGTTCAGCGTCAGTTGTCGGTTCTGGACGATTGTCCGCTATCAATTCTTCGAGTGCAGCACCTGGCTCAATAGGCTGCGTATCAAGGTCACCTTCGTCATCGTGCTGGATATCGACATCAACAGTCTTTGCATCCAACGTTGTTGGCAATTTAATGTCGTGTTCTTGGTCTAAAACACCGAGCTCTTGCGCCTCATTCACAAGCCATTCAGGTTCTTGGCGTAGCTCACCCGACTCTGCTACACCTGTAGGGAAGTTGCTTGCGGTGTTTGCACTGTCGTCTGGGTAATATTGAGCTTCGATACCAACTTCATACGCGTCAGATACGACTGGTTCGACTTCTGGCGTAGCTTCGTGGGCTTCATTCGCTTTGTCTGCACTCTCTGTCTGCAATTTCTCTTCGTAATTTTCGTCTGTTGGTGCGCTTTCGTACGTCTCAGCTTCCATGTGAGCTGACTCCTCATTTCTGTCGAAAAGCACTTCACCTCCACTCAGAAATTGTTTGTCGGCTTCGGCAGGGGCATACTCGGGCTCAATTGGCTCCGGAAGGTCGACTGCTTGTTCAGTCAATTCTTGTTCAACAGTCCATTCACTTGCTCTTTCGCTCTGTATTCTAGCTTCTTCCTGCAGCAATGGTTCATCTGCATGTTGCTCGTCTGCGTGCACAACTTCGTCGTGATGCAAAGCATCAGTTATTACTTCACTACTCTCTTGAACAGGGTCATAGTTGTTGTTGTCCGTATTATTCTCGGCGTTGGAAGCCGGTAGAACCACTCTAAACTGTTCAAGTGCATTTTGAAGTGTCACCTCTCGCGTAGGAGGTGACCCCGTTCCACTCGTAAACTCCATGATCCATTTTGTGAATTCAGACTTGGTGATACTCTGTGTTGATCCTTTGTTCAAGTCGCGGTAAGACTGGAGCGTGATCGACTCCAGTTCTTCATCGGAGGATGGTGCCGACACCAGCCATCACGCAAAACCCACGTGCGCAGCACAAGAAAGCGATCGTCTAGATATATTAGCATCAGCAAAGAAGAACGAACACCGATCACAGCAGCATTAACGCTTTGCGTACCATTTCGTCCATGGAGATCTGTTCCGTTCCGTCAAAGTCTAGCGCTTCAAATATCACTACAGCATCGCCCATGCAATTTCGATCAGCAATTACTCCTTCAAGTCACACATTTCAACAAACCTTACTTCCAGCCTTCTCCAACGCCGGCCCGGAGCTCACAAGGCAGGCTCCACATATGAACGCTAGTGCATTAATTCTATGACATTCGTATACCTACCCGTATCAGCCAAATGCAACAAACCCAAAACGGCGACAGTGCGCAGCTGAATCAACGTACATGCCAGTGGAGCTTTGAAAGGCATCAACAATCCCCTCCGCCCAGTCCTTATCGCCGCCCAGCAGCTCCGCAAGTCCCTGAGCGTCCAACCCAAAGTCCAAATCTTTGTCCTTGTAGTCATGCAGCAAACGTCGCGAGGACTTGAGATCCCCTAGTAAGGCATTGCTTTCATTAAACCCAGCTCGTCATGACTATGCAGTCCAGCCTGCTCACTCACATGTTCCCATACGTTCGAACGTCGGCGCCAGTGGTGAGGCCTTGGATACCGATGTGCCCATTGCTGCGAAACTGAAAATGATACGAAAAGACGGTCGCAGTGACGAAAGGAACTTTGACTCAAATCCATTGTCATCTCAACGTTCATGTCGTCCAATGCCTCGCGGCTCCAGTTTCTCGAACCCGTTATCATAACCTCCTTGTCGATGATACCCTTATCGGAGAAGCTGTCGTCGTCGGCATTTTCATCCATGAACATCGATGCTCTCCACCAGTTTATCAACGAAATTATTGTTCACCCACCACCCCAGAACGTGCTCACCGGCATGCTCGCTTCTCGGGGATTCACCGTACGCCTTGTGTATCTATCAAAGTTAACCCTTTTAATCTCAAACCTGCAACAATTTAACATTAGGGTTTATGTAAGTGACCTCTAAAATGCCGCTTTACATTCGCCAATTTGCAGCATGAGTGGCAGCGAGAGTGAAGACGCCTGCGGCAAACGCCGGCGCAATGAAGACGACGACGGTGCGTATCCCATTGACACCTTCTAGTACTGTAATATTTGGTGGCTAAGTGCAAGGTACAGACTTGGGGTCGCAGCAGAGCATTCTCAAGTGGATGCGCAACGTCCCCGGGCCGCTTCAGGACGTCATGAAGATGCGCGCGGACCAGTGAGTGGAGTTCCAATTGCCAATTGTTGCAGTAGTTTAAGGCCCTGACTGGCTGAAATGACGGCAGACTGGACAACTCACAGGACGTCAGTCGAATCGCCAGCGCCAACTCGGACCGGTACTCGGTGAGTATCGCGACGGTGTTCGACCAAGGGCCGTGGGTGGATATGTGCCAGTATCTGGGCTTGTCTGCTACTCCAGGGAAACTCTACGGTGGGTTTTGGGTGACTGTCAAGTGGTTTACTGCTGTGGGTGGTATTAAAAGTGGGTGGACTGGCAGGCGACATCAAGATCGGCAGCTTGAAATGCACGATCCGGAATATTGTGGAGGACGATGAAGCACTCGCCAAGGTCCCACAGGTGAAGTGGTGTGTTGCTTATGTTGAAAAACGAAGACATTTATTGTGTTGCTTTGTTGGGGGCAGCTTCTGGTGCTGATCAAGTCCGTGCGCTACGTTGACGAGGAGATCGTGGCTGTTTTACACGTAAGGCAAAGGTGTATAATGAAGTAAAGGGGCAACGTATTTATTGCTGTTGTGGCTCTGCAGGACCCAACAGGTGAAATAGAAGGATACTTCCATCGTGAACTCGTCGAGCAGCTCGGACCAGCGTTCGCGACGGGAGCAGGCGTTTTGCTGTACAAGGTGTCGGTATTCACACCCACCGACGCACCCGTGACAGGTAGGCGAAAAAGTTACCTAAACATCACGCCGCGCAATGTCCAGCGCATATTCATTACGAAGGAGCAGACGATTGCTTCAACCAGCGAGAATCCAGTGGAGATTTTCAACAAAGACAAGGAAATCGAGGCCCAGCACGATAGTGACAACGACGACTACGATGACAACCAAGCTTCCAGGAGTGAGCAGGCAGCGCGTCAATTGCTCCAGCATAGCACCATCCGTGATACTTCGGCTGAGCTGACGTTCCTCTCGCAGCGGCAAGTGATCCATCGAAACCCGCCTGTGCGAGTGGACCCTGCGGCTGCCACGACAAAAAGAAGGGCAAGCGTGGAACGGGCAAAGGCCAGAACGAAGAAAGTGGACTGGGGAAATGGCAGTGGCGTAAATTGCTCAAGAAGACGACCGATGGAAACAATGTCGAGTCGGCCGCGGATTCGAGCCGCACACAAGAGCGTCGAGGGTTTCTGGACGCGAGCTCACGTCTTGTTAGCTTGATTACAAAGAAGAATGCGCGAAACAGGTAAGTTTGCATGACAACGTTGGGGACTACATCATGCCCCTCGGATTTGGAAGCAATGTATGTTCATTTGTTTTTGATGCACATGTACCTGTAGATCATCGTCTACATGTACATCATCCGATCGAAAAAATAACCAAGAGACATCACCAACCACTGGGAGGCCAAAAGCGTCGGTCAGCGTGCGATTCGCGCCAGGAACAGTGTTCGACCCGCCTTCTTTTCCTCGAAACTCCGACAATTGCGATGTGACGGAGCTCACTCAGAGAAGCCCCCTTTACAGCCTCAATCGCAACCAATTACCGGTAGTCAATCATTGACCGGAGAGAGCCCAAACAAAACAAGCGCTTTAGACGAAGAAGACGAAGACGATGATGACTGGTGAAATTGGGTGCGGCTGATGGGTGGGTCCAAAGGTTGACGTGAAGTCGATTGCCATCTTCCGATGGATTTACGGTATGTAGTCGCTCCGCACCGAAAGTAAAGTTTCTCCTTACTACCTACGACTACACATGGAGAAAGTCCCGTCGCTACCGTTGCCACTTCTTCGGAGTATACTAGGGTTCGCAGTATCCGAATACGCAGAAGACGTTTTATCTTACAAGCGGTCAGTGGCGCTGTCAGCACTTAGAGAGTTAAAGTTGGTGGCGAAAGCATGGGCTGTTCCTATGAAGGAAATTGCCCAGCAGTTTGAGTTGTCAATGCTCACACTTACATTCAAAGGCGACCTGAATCACGATGAAGTGCAGCAAATATGCTGCAGCGTGGCAGAAAGAGGCGAGCAAATGACGGAGCTGTATATTTGTATGGACAAATCCACTGACAGCAAAAGTACCAAAGATGAATCTATCGTTGGCTGCAATGAGTGGCCGCAAGTGTTCGCCCTTTTACCGGAGCTAAAGCTGCTCAACCTGGATAGAATACGCCTTGATGCTAAGCATATAATTCCAGTTCTCGACGCAGCCGCTACCCATTGCCCAAAATTGAAATCTCTGACACTTCCTTACATGGAAAGAGAAAAAATGAACAACATATCGAGGACGTGATGAGGAAATTATACGAGTCGCTAAAACTATGGCGTGTGAATGATAACCTTGACGGACTTCGACGGTTGAAGGTTCCAAGTCGGAATATTTTGCGGCTAGCAGGTGCTAGCAAAGAGTTCATTGACAACGTGATCGTTAATTGCCCACAGGTGGATATTCTTGACGGCTATAAGGCGTCTCGCTTCGAAGCAGAATGCTATGATATTTGGCTGCTTACGTTGTGCGACTGGGAACAATTTAACGAAACTTGCGCGAACTTGCTCGAGTTCAATTGGGTGGTTGCTCCGTTTGGAGACCCGTACTTCCGCGTGTTCGGGGAGAACATCAAGCCTCAAGTAAAGAAACTTACATTTGCTGTAAACACGCGCTGGGAATGGCAATGGAACTTCCACGACGCCAGCGAGGCTGTCGGAAAAATACTGTATGATTGGGTACGGCGAGATTATTGCGAGCGTCCAGGTTACGGCTATCTCGCCACAGACGTAAGCGCTGCTCTGAAGGGCTGCCCGCTGCTAGATGATTTGTTGATCGAGCTATACCATCCAATCGATTCGGACGGAGATGGCGGCGATTTTCCAGAGCACGAAGTGATCAATGCAAATATGTTCGGCGACCATTTTTGCAACGCTGTGGCTACGCAATGTCCATTTCTCTCTTGCTTCACTATTGATGAGGTCGACGAGGATGTCAATTCAACAGACTTTAAGCCTATTGAAACGAGGATGTCAATTCAACAGACTTTAAGCCTATTGAAACGTTCACAGATCGAGGGCTCATGGCGCTTGGTCGCCTCAAATTTTTGCAAAATTTGAGGCTACGTAACGTCAGTTGCACGGGCAAGGGCATGTTCCATTTCCTGAATTCGTTGTCAGATGAATTCAAAGGAAATCGCACCTTTGTTATCTGCATCAGCGGCACCGATTCTCAACTGACATTTTACGAAGAGGTGAAGAACCTGTTGCTCCAGATAGCGCATACATCAGAGCTCCCGTGCCGGAAATTCGCGCTCGTCCTCGAAAGCTGCAGCTACGATTTCGTCGGTGTGGAGTGGTTCGACATATTGGCTCGAGTTGAATGAAATTATGAATCAAGTGAAAGCAGCGCATCCATCGCTTCGTCAGCATGTCGTCACGGTGAATCGAGTCGGGGACACTTTAAGTCGGATCGAGGGGTTCGGGCTTTTCTCAGTGCATGCCGACCCCGCAACCTATAGCAGGTGGGACAATTGGAATGAAGCGAAAGAAAGCGACGGCATCACCGTCGTGAATATTCTTGAGCGTGTTGAGAACGAGAACGAAATCGAGCAGCATGAAGAAATGGGCGGCGACGAAGCAGGCGGCGCCATCGTGAACGGCTTTCGAACTGTAGCGCGTGCGATACGTGCGACTGTTTTGGCTGTGTATCTGGATGCTGAGTTTGTCATGGTTTGTTTTCTTGCGCTTATCTTGTTTCCTGGGTTTGGCTTTAGTTTTATTAATACGAGCACTGCTCATACCGGTACCTGTAGGCAAGCCCGATTATGAATGAGAACATTCAAAATTCAACTTTCAAGTTTCACGTTAACTTGTACATTACCTTTATGTTGAGCCACATAACCATGGCGTACTGCTGGGAGGACGACGCCGTGTCCGGTCCACTGCTGCGCCAGTTGCAGGCCGCCGAGGACTTTTCCTCATGGGAGACGCGCGCCTTCCTGCGGCCCATTTTCCGCTGGATGAAGTCTGGCCTGCACAAAGACGGGAGCCGCGACCCCGAGGCTATTGCCAAGGCCTTTGCTTTCGTGGAGTGGCTCGTGCTGCTGGCCACTCATGGAGACGAGGCACGAGGCCTCCCCAGACTGCCGACGCTGCAACCCAGCTACGCACTCAACACGATCGTCACGGCCAGTCAACGCGCCGGCAGTGTGCGGGAAGCTCAGCGAGCGTTCGACCTGCTAGCGACACACGGATACCAGCCCGACGTGTTCACGTACACGGCGCTGATCGACGTGGTGGCAAGGAACGGCGACCTGCCGGCTGCAATTCGAGTAAAAATTGGGTGCAATTGGAGTAGTTTTCGGGGAAAATGACGTTTTTTTGTTTGTGGTAGAAATACGAGGAGATGCGGCTGTCAAGCTCTAAGCCCAACGTGGTGACATACACGACGTTGGTGCGCGCGGTGGGGATGAGTGACGAAGTGGATGCGGAGCAGTGTTTGGTGTTCCTGGCTCATGCACGGGAAGACGGAGCTTTTGACGAAGCACTGTTTCTGGAAGCACTGGAGACCTGTGCGAGGAGGAGGGATCGAGCGGCCGCGACAAGTGTGCTGCGGGAGATTGCAACGCACTCGCCTAAGCTGAGGACGGATGACAGGTTCTTTCATACAGTGGGCCAGGTGGCGAGTTTGCTGGACTATGATGGCTTGGAACCACTGCTCGGTGAATGGGTTGAAGGAGGCGTGTTGAGCTCAGAGGAGCGAGAGCGAGTTGCCAAGTTGCAGGAGGAAGAGGGAGCATCGACTGCTGATGGTAAGCTCGGCTGCTTCTACCTGTAGAGTGCGAGATTGTAATTTGTATTTATTAACACCTAACACTTGGTTGCTGTGTTCATGCAGGATCAAAAACGCTGGGCTGTCTAGGGCATCAGACGTCCCAATCGGTTCGAAAGGCGGTGGTTCATCATGACATTACCCGTCTGATCGCCCGCATCCAGAGCGGCTCGATTGTGAATGTGTAAGCTAATTCGCGACGTGGTGCACTGGGGGCTCTTATCTAACTTTGTTTTTTTGCGAGCATACAGAAATGACTTCGAGACACTCATTCATCAATGCAGAAAGCGCAAGTGGAAAGAGGACGTTTCGGTGATTGTTGATGCCATGCGTGATGTCGCCACTAAAGGATGGCAACCTACGAGTGATGACGAGGACAATGAAGGTGAGGCTATTCCTCCTCAGCCTCACCTTCAACCCACATCCAAGACGTACGTTTCCATTGTCGATGCGTACATGTGTTGTGGCGACGAGCCTCTTGCTTGGCAAATTGTTCAGGAAATCGAGGACCTCCCGGAAATCTCGCGAGAGTTGCCCTTGTACCGCAAATTTGTCCGCGGCGCATATTTGCTGACGATATGCGACCATATCGCCGAGCTTATTGCCTTAGCACATGAAGACAACATCGTGTTCACGCAGAGAATGGGTGTGGAGGTAGCGCGCATGTTTGGTTATCACCATACGGAGGGGTTGAACCTTCTGGTGAATAAGGTTCCGGTCGGTGAGCCCGGTTCTCACACCAAAAGGCAAGGATATTTGGAAGAGCTAGTGAAGTCATGCGCTTACAAGAAGAACTCGGTCGGCGCAGAAGAAACGCTGCAGGCTATGCTGAAATACGGTTTTCATCTCTCTGCCGCCACGGAAACAGCGCTGTTCATGTGCTGTCTTCAACACGACACAGTGTCAGAGGCGCTAGCCAAGTTGCAACACTTTCAAGAAACTTCGCTGATGCTGTCGGTGCCCGTGTATGACTCACTACTGCGCGAGTTTTACTTCAAGTATACGCGTCGTGGGAACACGTTTGATGAATCGTCGCGTAAAGTTGCGATGAAAACGCTGTATGCACGTCGAGCGATTTTCGAGCAAGTGTTTAAGGACTGCGATGCTTTGAAAGCGGTGGAAGCTGAAGGACATACATCACAGCTTTCTGGGCCTGACCCAGATTCTGCAAGCTTTAGGTATTGGTGCTCAAGAGCTAGTTTATCCTGCTCTCCGTTGATGTTTTCTCAGCACGCAGTTCAAGTACTCACGACCAGTCGCGACAAGGAGTCCAAGAACGCTGCAGAGCAATCCATTCGAGACGCACTCATGACCACTCCTGACCCCTGCCTCTTTCTATTGCAATCCGTCGTCTCGCTGCGCTTTCTGGATCTGACGTTCCGAACGCTGGGCAAGTTGGCAAAGCAGTTGCTTGTTGTAGTGACAGAGGACCTTCCGATGGAGGAAAGGCATGCTGAGTATTGCGTGAGTCAACTACCGCTGCTGTCGGTGCACATTGTAAAGGAGCTGGATGATATCGTGTTCCTGCATCGATCACATCGGTCGGATCTGTTGGCGTTCTGTCTCGATGCTCTCGAAACCGATAGTGTTGACAAGACGATGGGTTTCTTGATGCGTCGACCCGAACTGTACGATGCGGAAACATTGGCTTACCTTGGTCCCAAATTCGCCGAAATGTTTGTATTTGGCGGGGTGAGCAATGTGCTGTTGTTTTTCAAGTCGGATATCGAAGACTCGCAGGAAATGATTCGTCAATTTGTGCGAGAAGTGATCGAGTTGGAAAACGCCGCCGCCGAGGAGGAAGCGGACGACGACGAGGTATTCAGCTTCAGACACACTTGCAAGGCGATCAGAGAGTTCAAGCTCGAGCATGAGGCTGAGTTCATGCCGTACATGATGCAGGCACGTGCAGCTATGCCCAAACCCGTGTACGCTGACGCGTCGGCCACCCCTGCAGACGGCATCGTGTATCTGAAAATCCCGCTCGCTCCAGATCACATTATGGTGGTGGACAGTGACGAAGCCCTGTCAGTGGCGACGGAGTTGCTGATGCGCGAATGCGTGAATCGACTGGGACTCGATGCCGAGTGGCGACCCGATAACCGAGGCGCTGTGCCGTCCAAGTGCTCCATCTTGCAGGTCGCGTGCGACGACTACGTGTTCATTTTCGACTTTGTGGAGGTGGCGCTTGGTGACTTGGAGGAGCTCTTCGAGCACCTGTTCGCCTCGGAGCAGATCGCCAAGCTCGGATTCGCCATCGACGGTGACATCAAGCGACTGCGGTGGTCGTTCCCAGAGGTCAAGTGCTTCGACACGTTCGCCAACGTATTGGACTTTTCGTTCGAGACGCTGGAGGCGACCACGCACCTGGCAGACGGATCCGTCGTTTCAACTCGCAGCCTTCCAACGGACAAATTGCTACGACGCCGTCGACAGAAGGGACTCAGCACTTACATCAAACAGGCAATCGGGTATCCACTGTCGAAGCTGCAGCAAAGGAGCGACTGGGAACGCCGTCCATTGACGTCACAACAGGTCGCGTACGCTGCACTAGATGCCTTCTGCCTGCTCATGCTGCACGACGTCAGCAAGTAGAAAAAGTATCCATCGTTGAAGGTGTGTTTAAAACAAGAGCGTGATCGACTGCTTTTCACCCAATCAGAAAACGGAGACGTTTCTTCACCATGCTTTTCACCCAATCAGGAAGCGAAGACGTTCTCTCGCCAATCAGTCGGCGATCTGATCGATTCGATTGTGTCACAAGTAGACCTGTGACCTCGGACCTCCCTCCTCTTCGCCATGTCGTCCACGCCCGCGCAGGTGCTGCAGGACGTGCAATTCACAGAGCGTCTAGCCGACATAGAGGCGCGTCTACCGGCCACACTGCTACTAGCCCAGGAGGGCTCATTAGCCAAGCGCAACCAGGTGCGACGCAAACTCTACCACGACAGCGAACTCATCCGCGTGGAGCTGGAGGAGCGCATGAACGCGCTGGGCATCGAGTCTCAGTGGCTGTCGGCACCCGAGATGAAAGAAGCCAACGCCAAGCTGGACGCTGTTCGGAAGCAGCTCAAGCTGGATGTGCTTCCCTCCAGTTCGTCGCCTCTGGAGCTGCTGTACATGGTGGTGCGCATGCTCACGATGGTGCTGGTGCTCGTGGGCTGGCTCAGCTGCGTCACGGTGCTCATCCCGCTCAAGTGGCTCAACCCGCTTCTCACGCGGCTGGGCGTGCAGAAGAACTACCTGCCCATGGACATCCTCTCCTGGGGAACAGCCGCCATGGTCTGCGTCACGGCCTGCACGGAGGTCACGGCCGAGGGTCGCGAGAACCTGCTCAACCTCAAGGACTCGGTCGTGTGCATGTTCAGCCACTCGTCCAACTTGGACGGATTCATCGTCAACGGCTCGTCGCCCGTGGCGTTCAAGTTCGCGGCCAAGAAGAGCATCTTTCTCGTGCCGTTCCTGGGCTGGACGTCTCGCTGGGCCTACGACTTTGTGGCCATCGACCGCTCGAAACGGTACGATGACGTACGCAATCGAGCTTTCGAGATGTGATAGCTGATTGTTTGACGTTGTGTTGTGCGTAGATCTTCGGCGCTGAAGAGCTTGAAGGAGCTGGCGGTGTCGGTGAATGAACGTGGCAACTCGGTCTGCATTTCTCCTGAAGGCACGCGATCCAAGGACGGACTGGTACATTACGTTGCGTATTCGACTTTTTGGATTTCGTAAGAAAACTAACGATGCATCTTGCAGCTGCAAGAGTTCAAAAAGGGTCCGTTCTACCTGCGTGAAGACACAAAGAAGAATGTCGTGCCCTCCATCGTGTTCGGCGCGTACGAGCTGTGGGCCCCCGGACGCCTGTTCAGCATCCCCGGTCACGTACGTTGTGCTTCACCTTTGAGAAAGGGAATTGACAGGGACTGAACCTGTGCCGTCATCTTATTGTTACAGACTTTGGTGCGTTACCTGCCAGAGTTCAAGCCAGACCCGAACCTGAACCGCAACCAGAACCGTTTGGCGCTGCGTCGCATCTACCTGAAGGCCTTCACGGAGGACGTGCCGGACTACATCGGTACTCGCGTGAGCACCAACTTCATCCTGAAGAACATGTTCTACCACTACCTCTCGTGGTCGATCACGTTCAAGGTGACGTCGTTGGCGTTCACGGCCATTAGTTTCGCCATCTCCTGGTTGGACATCACGTACGGCACGTTCATGCTGTTCTCGCTGGTCATGGTGATTGCGGGCGAAGCCCTCATGTTCTTCACCTGCTAAGCCACGTCCGGGACGATGCCAAGCGCTGCCGTCTCATAAAGTTGTACAGCCCCTCGACGACAAGACCCAAGACCCCGATGTTTGCTACCGTCGTGCATCACCCACCCCCGACTAGCAGCATCAGCACGAAAAGAGGTCAGTCTCCACCTAGCTAGCTGCTCGCGTCGTCCCCAATGCACAATACATTTGGTAGTTAGGTAGTTAAAGAATCTCTCACTTCTGCAGCTTCTTCTTCTTGCTGCGAGCCTCCACGAGCTTCCGTTCGCGCTCTGCCAGCGTCGCGTGCAGTGGCTCCGCGGGCGACTGCACGCATGAGTAGGAGGCCAGACGGTGGCGATCCACCTTGAGCTGCTCCTCGACCGATAGTGTGGGCGTAGAAGGCGTCAGAGGTTTCCCGCGCGCTCCGCCGTCGCCTCCTGTCGCTCCCGTTTGCGCTTCCGCACGCCTGCGTTGCGGAACCTCACGGGCGCCGAGCGCGGCTCCCCAGCCCGTGAGCAGGTTGCCCTCCAGCAGCGTCTCGCGCAGGAACTTGTCCTCGAGTTCGTACAGCTTGCGGCCCTGGTCCTGCCACTCGCTCTCCTCCGCCAGCGTCTTGGTCTGCAGCGTGCGCAGTCGAGCGTCCAGCTCCTTCGACGTAAGCGTCATTTTTGCCAAAACAATGGATGCTAAAACGAAATGTTACAATGTAACAATGTAACATTTCGTTTTAGCATCCATAATGTGTTTAAACACATAAATCCATTTCGGACAGCGTTATGAGCCGAGTACAGACCGAACTCGGCAATTCTTTTGAAAGAGTCACCCCTACGGCCCATGGTAACAACCAGTTGACGCGCAGATGGATGGGCATATTTCACACGTGACATGAGCTCATCCAACTCATGAAGGTATTGGGAACTCCACTCCTCCTCAACCGAATTGCGTGAGCTGTAACTGCAGTTCTCAAGTCGGAGCACAAATGTTTGACATGGGAGATCCGAAGTTTCAGCAAACTGCGATAACAGGTCCTTTACCGCTTCGTAGAACGACATCATCGAGTCGCTTCCTCCGATCGAAATCTGAAACACGCGATTTCCCATGAACTCATCTGATAAAGAGTTCAGGAACTCGAACACACCCGTGCCGGTACAACTAACGCTGCGAAGTTGCAGTGACTGCAAGAATTTGAGTCGAGAGAGTGCCAAAAGCCCGCAATCCGTGAACGTATGAATGGGTTTCATTGTTTTTGCGTTACATTGCTCCGTAAGTGCTTTGCATCGTTGCGAAGGAAGACGATATTTCCGAAATATCCGACCATTTTTTCTCGGCTTGTGCGGTGGGGTTACTGTATCCATCCTCGAACGAAGAGCCAATTCAGGGTCAAATTTCAAGTACGCGCACTCTTTCACCGGTTTAGATGTAGCTGAGCTCATTTATGTATCCCAAACAAGAACAACAAAACTAAAAAAATGTAGTAGGTCTTCGGGTAAAACACAACAACAGTAAGAATTCTGTCGCCGCGTCCCAGTTCCTAGTCACAGATCTCGCTCACTTTTTGATTTAGCCAACAAGAATTCTTCCAGTAGCGATGTCCGAAGCCACCACTATTTCACGACAGATCAAGCCCAAGACTGCCGTCTACTTGAGCGTTCTCGTGTCCTTGCTCCAACCTTTTCAGAGTGGTTGGTCCACGTCGCAGCTCAATCTAACCGAGTTCAATGACACCACTGAGTGCGATGCTCGCCCCGTTGCGGAAAACACGTGCCTAATGTTCCCCGGACACTCGAAGCTGGAATGGACTTTCGCCGTGAACGCGTGGATCTTCGGCGCTATGATCGGGAGTTTGTTTTGCGGGAAATTCAGCGATATGTGGGGCCGCAAGAAGCTTCTTTTTGTCAACTGCGGCTTCATCGCTGTCGGAGCGGTAGTCCAAATGAGCGTCTCGAACATTTGGCCATTTGCTGCGGGCAGACTCATCTCGGGCATTGCATCGGGTGTCGCCACAATACAAAGCGAAGACGCACTCGCGCGAATCGAGTCTGGGAACCTGTCGGCAGTCATCACCCACACCAGTGGTCCCAACGTCACACCAAAGATGACCACGTACAAGGCAGTGAACAACACCGACAGTGCAGCCACATTCACGAGAAACGCCACCGTCATGCCAACGGCCATGACCAGCATACCTGCCAACCCCACAGGATCATGGTGCGATTGCCGAAACGAACAGCTAAAAAGCCCGTGAAGAATGCCGGCCAAATATTGATGAAGTCGATGATAAGTGTACCAACACGTGGGTCCGAGATCCCGGCATCCGCGAAAATACTACTCGAGTAGTAGAACACGGCGTTGATGCCCGACAGTTGCTGCGAGCACGACAGCAAAATGGCTCCGGCCAGTTGTCGGCGATACTTCGGGTCGAACAACGATTCCTCCACTTGTTTGGCGTTGATCAGACCTTCTTCATCGTCTTTAGGCGGTTCAAGCCATGCCAGCACCGTATCAACGTTTTCCACGCCATAAAGTCGAGTGATCACGCGTTCAGCTTGTGTGCGTCGATTCTTCATCAACAACCAAGCTGGACTCTCGACACAAAGTGACGGAGCCAGCACCAAAAACAATGCCGCTAGTACCAGCGGGAACCCAGCTAGGAATCGCCAGCCCGAGCTTGTGTTGGCGAAGAAGAAGGCAACGGCCGGCATCATAATGCCGAACGTCACGGAAATTTGCAGACCCAGTCCCAAGACGTTGCGCAAGTGCGGGGTGACAACTCGTTCACATAAGCGACCTCAACAATTGCGAATCGAGAGAGGAAAGGACATCGGGTCGCCAATGTCTCACAAAACTGGTCGTTGAAAATGTTGGCGTTGATCATCTCGTGTTCTGGGATACCATCGCCAATTTCATCGTCAGAGTCATAGATCAAGTTCAAATTGGAATACATTGGGTGATACAACTGAATTTGTAATTCATCCAGCATTGGACAGCCCTTGAGTGCAGCGCTCACGTCTGTTGCAAGAACGCCATATCCTGGACGCTCGCAGTAGTCTTGCTGTTCCAAGTTACCATCAGGAATGTCACCGGCAGCTTCGCTGGTATCGTGGAAATACCAGCGCCAATTCCAATTCATTCCGACACCAAACGACAATCTCTTCAATCGAGGCTTGATATGTTCTCCAAGCACTCGGAAATATGGGTCTCCAAACGGAGCAACCACCCAGTGGAACTCATGCAAATTTGTGCAAGTTGCGTTAAACCTTTCCCAGTCGCCGAGCTTCAGAAGCCAAACATCTTCGCATGTCAACCGATCCACAGTAAACAAGGACATCTTGTATCCATCGAGATATTCCACTTGCGGGCAGTTGGCTACCACGCATTCAAAGAACTCTTCGCTTCCATGACATGCATCAACACCAGTACGAGTTGGAATACTCAGGCGTCGGAGACCACCTAAGGGACCTTCCACACGCCAATGTTGTAGTCCATCGAACACTTTCCGGAGCACTATCTGCACAACCTCATTACTGACTCCATAAAAAATGGTGGCGAAAAACTGGGATTCGACAATGCGCGATATATCCAAGCAATATCGCAAGTCATCTCTTGCAATCGTCTTTAAGACTGCGTCGATCGATGAACGAGGAAACATGTACCGCAAAGTGGAAGAGCAAGGAAAGGGCGTAACAACATTGTACGTTTCCATGGGGACGATCGTCAACTATAAGAACTCCCGGACTTTAAACTACGACCCAGTCTGCAATATGTCGATGAGAGGGTCCATTTCGATTGGTCCCGAGTTTTCGCGAATTTACCGTCACTGAAGGTGCTCAATCTGGCTGAAATGTATCTTGGCAGTAGTCATGTCGTTGCTGCACTTGAGGCAGTAGCTGATCATTGCCTCACAGCTCATCGAGAATTGACGTGGTCAATGTGCGCCTAGCTGGGGCGAGGTCTTCTGCGTAGCCAGGTACAGCGAAACCCAAGATATTCTCTAGGAGCGGTCGAGGAAGTGACGGCAGCTTCTCCATGCCCTTCGTAGTATTCTTCAGCAGAACTTCATCAATATCCTGCACACATACTACAAATCAACCCTCAAACACAAGTGCGTTGCTCACTGCACGCAGCAGATAATACAATGGTCTCCCGCGCCTAATGTATGAAGCTCATCTATATAATCACCACGACAGCTTATGTCGTCGCTCTCTCCTCTTTGTCTCCTCCTTGTCCGTCGATGGAGATTAGAACAGCGGCATGACGTTCCGGTGGAAGAAGACGGTGAGCCCCAGCAGCATCATGAACACCTGGAACCACAGGAAGGGCGACATCTTGATCTCCCGCCGCATCTCCAGCTTGGCCACGCGCAGCTCTTCGGCTTCCTTGACCAGACACGGGCCGCAAGTGGGCGAGACGCCTACGGGCACCGCCAGGCGGTCCACTTCTTGGTCGCATTTCTTGCAACTCGCCGTCTTGGGCTCTTTGCCACTCGCGATGTCGGTCTCCAGCTGCGCGCGCTTCTCCTTCTCCTCCTTCTCTTGCCGCGCAGCCACGATCTGCGGGCCGCGGATCAAGTTCAGGTACAGGAACAACAACGAGTTCATACTACCGCAATGGAGGAACTTGACGCACTTGGTGGTCTATTGACAACTGACAGACTCGAAGAGAGCAGTCGACGAATCGCACTTAGATGGAACATACATTGATTAAGATGTTCTGGGATGGGCTCAACTGGTGAAGTGCGGCACTTTTATTTTCCCGACCGTATCTCTTGGTTGCACTCAGCAGCTTAACTGCTCGGTCACTCTTGCTCATTCACTCGCATTTCCACCTTGCAAAGCATCAGTAACTTCACTACGCTACGAGGAGCGTAGTGAAGTTACTGATGCATTGCAAGTTGTGCTACCAGGAGCACGTGATCACTCCTACCGAGAGTTTGACCTTCTGGTGAACGGCTGCCAGCAGTCCAAATCTTCAAGAGTAAGCTGGATTGACACAGTGATACCGGGTTCTCTTTCGACCTCTGCTTGCTAGGCGATGCAGCATCAACGGGAGCAGGGATGCACATAACGACTTGTTTGCTCTCCATCTCTAATTCGAAGCCGCTCGCATTTGTCCTTTGCCGCCAAGTAAAGTACACGAAAGACCGTCGGAGCGGCTATCTAGGCGTGGTGCTTGAGCTGGCACCAACGTGTTCCCTTGACGAAGGCTCACCCAGTCTACGGGGAGGCCACATGCACAACGTCATTAGCGCTGTTCGTTTGCGATGTCACATTCCCTCAGATGTACCGTGTTTTGTCAGATTAATGCCATCTCAGCCAAAATCGTTTTCATTTCGCGACATTTCAAGCCCAACCAACGGCGGATGGAGGTGATCGAACTGAGCGACAGCAGCGACGCGTCGTCGGGGAGCGAGACGGCGCAGGCGTCTGCGTCAACGACCCCCGCGGCCTCTCCGGCGGTGCAGCGGAAGCCCGCGCAGTCCGTCGGCTACGCGGACGCAGTGGAGGCGGCGCTGGCGATGGCCGCCGCCCTGGGAGGCAGCAGCGCCACGAAGAAGAGCAACCCCAAGACGAAGCAGAAGAAGAGGCCGGCGCCTCCCCTCCTCCCTGCCAGATTCAAGAAGAAGACGACGGCCGAGCGAAGGCCACGACCAGCGGAGAAGACGCGCAGAGCGCCAAACAGTCACGACAGACGCAGAGGCAGAAGTGTGCACCGCTCTACGGAGTCTTCTCGCTCCAGGGCCAGGTCCAGCAGCTCCAGCTCCAGCTCCAGCTCCAGTTCCTATTCCAGTTCAAGTTCGAGGTCAAGATCTCGTTCCCGCGTGCGTGATGCTGTAGCTGCTGATCGGACGCAGACGGCTCGACGCCCTGTCAACTTGGCGCCGCCTGGAATACGGAGGAACGATCTATGTGGAGTGAACGGAAGGCGGCACTTGAAGGGGCCGCCTCAAGCTCGTGCCGGATCGAAAGCACCGATGAAGAAGAGCCCACAACCGGTGGAGGTGGTGGACTTGATGTCTTCATCCTCCAGTTCTTCCGATTTTTCTGACAGTAGTCGCTCAAGATCGTCGTCAGAGTCTTCTGTGGCGTCGTCTGGCGGTGGGTGGTTGTTGGCACAGACACCCGCGAAGAAGGCTGGACTAAACCGGCTAATGCTGAACGATCGTGTATTGGGGAGAGGTGCGCCGCGTCCACTTCAGTTTCCTCTGCAGACTAAACGCACCGACGCGTCAAGTAATCAAGCAACGAGCAAATTGGGGTAGCAGCGCATGGGGGCAAGCGCAAACGTGTACTTCCTCAAATACGCCGAGAGTCTACTGGTGGTCAAGGGCGAACATCTGTAGGTCACATGGCGAATGTGAAGAACAAGAATTCAGCGACGAACGGCGTACAACCACGAAACTCTGGCTCGACGGCTTCAGCGACGGCAACGAAGAATGGACCATTATCGATTTCGTCATCTTCAGCGTCATCATCACCAGCCTCATCACCGAGACCAGTGCCAGCGTGGAAATCAGTAAAGATACCGTCTACTGCATCGCAGACTCCGAGTCGTGCCCGTGAAGGAGAGACTGATGCGTTTGGGCGATATCATTGCCGCAAAACAGTTTCTGCCAGCGCCAAGCCAGGAAAAGGAAGAACTACGGCGACTGTAGCTTTGCCGACACCGTCGCCACCACCGAAAAGAAGCGCCGAGTGCTCACTTATTTTAATACGGATAGTGTGGCACTCAATGACATACAAGCACAGGAGCGGAGCTAGCATGGATCCGATCGCAGCGCAAGCAGACTAAAAACCAATCTCGCCCCTGAAAGCTGCTGATCAGACACGGAAGTCGTGTCGTGATGTGATTGATCTAGGGCACCATTCCGACATGAACTCGGAAGATGCAGTGCCGAGTGACGATGCTCAAGCCAAAATCAAAGTAAAGTGTTCGGCCGCTGTCGAGGGGCTCTCCAGATCAGTGTCCAGTGATACGATGTTTCACCCCACGTCATATCGCGGCATTTATCTCAACGAGGCTCCGTCGAACATTCTGAAGTTACGTGAGTGCAGTCCGCCGTTTGAGACAGATTGTAGCCACCCGCTCACGTTCTATGGTATGGTAGTGCTGCCACTGACGGCTTCGATGTATTCACTTATTCACTGGCACTTGTGCATCCTTTTACACTGTCGCAGTGATGGACTAATTGAGTGTACTGTTGCGATTGTCGGTACAGATGATTCGGACACACTGGCACGCCAATGCTCGATCCTCGAAAACTTCGGCAAGCCGACCCAGTGTATCACGTCCGTGTTTCCGAGCGAGGCTGCCAAGCCGCAGAGTGATGTTACTCGCGCATTGAGCACTTTAGTGGCAAAGCAGGTCCCCATTATCCGTAGTTGCCATCG
Organism: Phytophthora hibernalis; assembly: GCA_012656075.1. NCBI lineage: Eukaryota > Oomycota > Peronosporomycetes > Peronosporales > Peronosporaceae > Phytophthora > Phytophthora hibernalis. The sequence continues at coordinate 329,685 of JAAKBF010000020.1, forward strand.
AAGAAAAGTGCGAGCAATATTGGTAGAGGCTCGCGAGAAGATCGCGAAATATCAAGCAGCGTTGCAAAAACAGAGGAGCTGCTGCCAGAAGGGTACGAATTGCATGTCTGAACGCAGAATGTTTTTCGCTCAAGGGCTAGCTTGTTAGCATTGACTCCACTCCTGTTGTAGTGAAGCCACATCGATTTCCTCGCTCCGCCGCGGAAAAGCACGTTGTGAGACAGCTTAAGACAGTACAGCACATGAGTACCGGTGTCTCGTTCCAGATTGGCCGCGGCGACGGTTTGTGCGAGAGAAGTGTGTGTCGTCATTGATACAGGTAAACCGGATGGAGGAGATCCGACCACTGCGAAAGTACACGACTAGCATCGGATTGCGCACAAACTGTCGCGTCGAAGATGATCCGATTTTACGATACACGGCCACCACACGGCCGAATGGGACGGATGGTGTCGGTGAGGTGGCAAAGAAGTACGGGCTGCGAATGGGCAACGTGGCCGACGAAGAGGTGGTGGAGTACGTGTTGCGGCTGGTGGTTGGGCGTCTCGGTGATTCGGAGCAGGTATTTCGCGCGCTAAAGAGTGAACTCGAATTTTCTCAGGCGTACACGGCGTACAGTGAACTAAAGAAGCTGCATGACGCACGCCAACGTGCAGGAACGCGTCTTGCCTTGGTGGAGGAGTTGGGTCACGATGGAGAACGCGAAGTTGGCTCGGACGTGATGGCCATCATCAACTTGATGGAGCGGGCGTCATTGTCGAAGAGCAGTCGAGCGAGATCACTGACCCAGCGTTTGCAGCCGCCGCTCCGCAACCTCAAGTCAAGCCTCGTGGATAATCTCGTGGACGGTGCCACGGCAAGTATAGCGGCGCTGGGTTTGCGAACGACAGGAAGTTATGGTGAACTGGTAGACGTGTACTGCGGTTCTTTCTGCCGCATGTGCTACACGTATGCCTGCCACGAGCACGGTGGTGATCATCCTTTGCCGACGAGACGCGTGGACCCGGCGTACCCTCATGTCGAGTCATCACCGCGTGTTGCTTCTTGTGATGGTTTTGCTGAAGATTCTGGTAAATCGGCTTCGCCCGACGACAACGACGTCGTTTTCTTACCCAGAGGAGGCCTGGAGCATGCTAATACTGTAGCAAGTGCACGGCGTAAAACGACTGCATCGAGTTCGACAACACAAACTGTGGGCGATGTTGACATGAGCGACGATGGTAGTGAATCGCGCCAGCATCGGCAGCGGAAGCAGCTCGCTGATCCCTCAGAATATGTCGATGCATCGCACGTGACGCTGGTGGCGAAGAATATTCACTCGTTCCTCTCGAACGATATTGCGTGTGGCGAGCAGTGTTGGAAGAGTAACGATGTTGTTGTCGACTCGCCGATATCAGCAACGGAGCTGGGTGTGGTTCGGAAGCTGCGGAAGACGATGGGCGACAATTCGTGTTTGCTGGCGGCTGTCATCGGCTCCGTCTCGTGCGCAACACTGCACGAGCTGATTGATCGTGATCAGACCAGTGACGAGCAAGGAGCGGCGGATGGTGCTGGTAGGTCGGGACGTCGGATGCGCAACTGGAAGCATGAACGACGGTCCGGGGGCAGTAACCACGAGTTGTTGCAGAGGACTCGTGACCAACGACTGCAGGATCGAGGTACTGAGAACCACGAGTACCAGCCGTGCATGCATGAGGGCATGTGCGACTCGACAGGTTGCTCGTGCATGAAGCGCGACCACATGTGCGAGAAGGCGTGTGCTTGCTCTCGAGACTGTCCAAATAGGTGCGTACAGCAAGACGAGGGCGTAAAACAAGTGCGATGCGAGAATAACTGGCTTGGTGTGTGCAATAATTTTTGATGATGCAGGTTTGAAGGTTGCACTTGTCCCTCTGGAAAATGCCGGACTAACGACTGCACGTGCTTCGCGGCGATGCGCGAATGTGATCCGGATGTATGTTCTACTTGCGGGGCTAGTGATGTCGCTGTAGCCGTGGCGGCGAATGACACCGGCGTTAAACAAACGAGGTGCCCCAAGTCATGTTGCGGCAATGTAAACGTGATCCAAAGCAAGCACGTGTGCCTCTCCGCAGGCTTTTCGTCGATCCACGGCTATGGCATGTTTGCACGCGAAGCCATCCCAGCAAATGAGTTTTTGTACGAGTATACTGGCGCAATGCTGTCACAGGACGAGGCTGAGCGTCGTGGTTTGATTTATGACAAGAAGGAAACGAGCTACTTGTTCGATTTGAACGAAGATGCGGTGCTGGACGCGCTGCGCAGCGGCAACAAAAGCAAGTTCATCAACCACGATGGTGACACTCCGAATTGTTCGGCAAAGGTGGTGAGTGTATGTGGTGTACACCATATTACTATTTGGACGGTCAGGAGCATTGTTGCAGGCGAGGAGCTGATTTTCGACTACGGATATAAGCGAAGCGTCGGTCCTGACTGGAGCCAGCGTCGAGCGGCGTTGCAAAACACAAACTAAAGATGTGTGCGAGTGTGTTCATGTTCATGGATATTTTTCAGCCTAGTCTGCTGTTAGGTAGTGCATCAAAATGGTACGTGGTTGCATGTTTACTTTAGATATATATGACGACCTATTGTATAGTGATGCTACTGACTGATGTTATTGCGTGGCTCATTTATGACAGGTGTATCTGGAATCTACGGAAATACCCAAGTATATCATCTTGTTCAGTTGATTTGACGGGGTACACGGCATCTTGCACAGAGGAACTATGCAATCTTTCGCTGAGCAAGATGACCACCGTTCCTGCCGTATGGGAGGCAAACCGTGAAGAAGAGATGCTAGTGTCCGAACGTATTTTGGGTGAGTTATGTTTGAGACATACTTCTGGGTTTCGACCCGGATTCAATCGAAATGTTGGTCCTGACAGAAAACGGTGTCAAGCAGCATCGAAGGACACCAACTAAATTGTAAAGTGGAAGTTTGACCACTATTCCGATGCACGTTGAGCGCTGGCGTTTCGTTTTTGTCGGGACTGGATCCAACGCATGCAATGGAATTATATCGACGGAAATACGTCGATACAGAAGGATTTCATATCGGGGTTGACTGACATGGCACTTCGGCGAGGAAGAAATCACAGCTGGTATCCGTTCTTAGGTGAGCCGACGGCGACACGTCTGAGCACACCAGGAGCCTTTGCATCCTCCGATCAACCCTCCGAAGAGTTGGCGCAGGTACGAGACGTCAAAATTGTCATTGTCATGGGCAGATCGACAAAGCATGCTATTTTACACATGATATTTTTTGTAAATTTAATAGCACCTAAATAAGAATGCAAACCTACATTGCCTCTCAACCACTCAATGGGAGCCGCCCCCGCAGTCGGTAGACACACGTAGTCATGATATGATCGGTGAGGTTTTCCGGGGACTAGCACGTCTAGGTGTTCATCCTGTAAGGACTAGGAGATAGCAGTAACGAGTTGATCAAGTACACTTTATCAGCTAACAGAAGAGGAAGTTTGTCCTTGCACCAGATTGGATGTTTATCTGATATCGTGATTTCCGATGATCAATCAACATATTGCGACAGCACTAGACCAAGGCAGCGGCTCACGCACAACCACTGCGCAGTATCTCAGATGAAAGAGCACCCGTGTTTCACGACTTAATACTAAGCGGCTGAAGTTTAACTTCGTCAGTCAGATTTAATGACATGCGTTCTCACTCGTACAGGCTAGTGAGTCGTGGCCAGGGAGATATGTTAGACTAAATCGTTAGGTCCATAGTACATGTTCACTTTGAATACGTATTAGGACGGTTTGGTGCACCGTGTCACGAGCTTTTCGTCGTTCCACGCCTATGGCATGTTTGCACGCGAAGCCATCCCAGCAAATGAGTTTTTGTACGAGTATACTGGCGCAATGCTGTCACAGGACGAGGCTGAGCGTCGTGGTTTGATTTATGACAAGAAGGAAACGAGCTACTTGTTCGATTTGAACGAAGATGCGGTGCTGGACGCGCTGCGCAGCGGCAACAAAAGCAAGTTCATCAACCACGATGGTGACACTCCGAATTGTTCGGCAAAGGTGGTGAGTGTATGTGGTGTACACCATATTACTATTTGGACGGTCAGGAGCATTGTTGCAGGCGAGGAGCTGATTTTCGACTACGGATATAAGCGAAGCGTCGGTCCTGACTGGAGCCAGCGTCGAGCGGCGTTGCAAAACACAAACTAAAGATGTGTGCGAGTGTGTTCATGTTCATGGATATTTTTCAGCCTAGTCTGCTGTTAGGTAGTGCATCAAAATGGTACGTGGTTGCATGTTTACTTTAGATATATATGACGACCTATTGTATAGTGATGCTACTGACTGATGTTATTGCGTGGCTCATTTATGACAGGTGTATCTGGAATCTACGGAAATACCCAAGTATATCATCTTGTTCAGTTGATTTGACGGGGTACACGGCATCTTGCACAGAGGAACTATGCAATCTTTCGCTGAGCAAGATGACCACCGTTCCTGCCGTATGGGAGGCAAACCGTGAAGAAGAGATGCTAGTGTCCGAACGTATTTTGGGTGAGTTATGTTTGAGACATACTTCTGGGTTTCGACCCGGATTCAATCGAAATGTTGGTCCTGACAGAAAACGGTGTCAAGCAGCATCGAAGGACACCAACTAAATTGTAAAGTGGAAGTTTGACCACTATTCCGATGCACGTTGAGCGCTGGCGTTTCGTTTTTGTCGGGACTGGATCCAACGCATGCAATGGAATTATATCGACGGAAATACGTCGATACAGAAGGATTTCATATCGGGGTTGACTGACATGGCACTTCGGCGAGGAAGAAATCACAGCTGGTATCCGTTCTTAGGTGAGCCGACGGCGACACGTCTGAGCACACCAGGAGCCTTTGCATCCTCCGATCAACCCTCCGAAGAGTTGGCGCAGGTACGAGACGTCAAAATTGTCATTGTCATGGGCAGATCGACAAAGCATGCTATTTTACACATGATATTTTTTGTAAATTTAATAGCACCTAAATAAGAATGCAAACCTACATTGCCTCTCAACCACTCAATGGGAGCCGCCCCCGCAGTCGGTAGACACACGTAGTCATGATATGATCGGTGAGGTTTTCCGGGGACTAGCACGTCTAGGTGTTCATCCTGTAAGGACTAGGAGATAGCAGTAACGAGTTGATCAAGTACACTTTATCAGCTAACAGAAGAGGAAGTTTGTCCTTGCACCAGATTGGATGTTTATCTGATATCGTGATTTCCGATGATCAATCAACATATTGCGACAGCACTAGACCAAGGCAGCGGCTCACGCACAACCACTGCGCAGTATCTCAGATGAAAGAGCACCCGTGTTTCACGACTTAATACTAAGCGGCTGAAGTTTAACTTCGTCAGTCAGATTTAATGACATGCGTTCTCACTCGTACAGGCTAGTGAGTCGTGGCCAGGGAGATATGTTAGACTAAATCGTTAGGTCCATAGTACATGTTCACTTTGAATACGTATTAGGACGGTTTGGTGCACCGTGTCACGAGCTTTTCGTCGTTCCACGCCTATGGCATGTTTGCACGCGAAGCCATCCCAGCAAATGAGTTTTTGTACGAGTATACTGGCGCAATGCTGTCACAGGACGAGGCTGAGCGTCGTGGTTTGATTTATGACAAGAAGGAAACGAGCTACTTGTTCGATTTGAACGAAGATGCGGTGCTGGACGCGCTGCGCAGCGGCAACAAAAGCAAGTTCATCAACCACGATGGTGACACTCCGAATTGTTCGGCAAAGGTGGTGAGTGTATGTGGTGTACACCATATTACTATTTGGACGGTCAGGAGCATTGTTGCAGGCGAGGAGCTGATTTTCGACTACGGATATAAGCGAAGCGTCGGTCCTGACTGGAGCCAGCGTCGAGCGGCGTTGCAAAACACAAACTAAAGATGTGTGCGAGTGTGTTCATGTTCATGGATATTTTTCAGCCTAGTCTGCTGTTAGGTAGTGCATCAAAATGGTACGTGGTTGCATGTTTACTTTAGATATATATGACGACCTATTGTATAGTGATGCTACTGACTGATGTTATTGCGTGGCTCATTTATGACAGGTGTATCTGGAATCTACGGAAATACCCAAGTATATCATCTTGTTCAGTTGATTTGACGGGGTACACGGCATCTTGCACAGAGGAACTATGCAATCTTTCGCTGAGCAAGATGACCACCGTTCCTGCCGTATGGGAGGCAAACCGTGAAGAAGAGATGCTAGTGTCCGAACGTATTTTGGGTGAGTTATATTTGAGACATACTTCTGAGTTTCGACCCGGATTCAATCGAAATGTTGGTCCTGACAGAAAACGGTGTCAAGCACATCGAAGGACACCAACTAAATTGTAAGATCGAGGTTCGACCTCTTTTCGAACCGATTGGCTGTCACTCGGGACAAATGGTCGCAGCAAGGGTCGAATTAATGTGTTCTCCAAGAAACAAATTCATTTATCTTTTTGTATTCATTGGTGACATATTTTCCGGGTTCCTTGATCTCGCCGATGTGGAACTGACAAAAACCTAATCCGAGACTGTGGATGGAAATACACCAAGGGGAAGATGCATCGGACTGTTATTCCGAATTCGTTTTGGAGTTTGATTACGAATCACCTTTGCAATTCTTGACAAACCCAACCGCACAACCGTATTGCTTGAACACGCTTTCGCCCGCCCCTTCCATCGGAGCTTTGCGATCGAGTATGAAATGCCGCGTCAAATATACCAGATTGAGTGTGATAAAAACAATGTTTGGTGAAAACGGACCCGGTGATAAACGTAAATAAGTAGTGGCTCCGTTGAAAAGTACACAAGAAGTCTGTGGTTGCATACCACATATTTTTTCAGACAGTGTTATCTAAGAAGTGGATATTCTTGAAATCGTAACCAGGTGGCCGATCCGAGTCAGCCCACCATGATTTCCTACCCATTCCATCAAATGGAGACTTGTCTGTTTGCAGTCGTTTACAAGTGTCTATTCTGGTCGGCCTCCAAGATGGCAGCTTTCTGTATGGTCATGACTGCTCGGCAAGTTGCTGCGGAAGCTGAAAAGATGTTGTCAAGTTTGACGAAAGGGGTGTGTTGGTTATGCGAGGAGATTTCAATCACAGAGATGGTCACTATCAGGGCGTAAACATTCGGAAGTACTGCATTTAGACCCAACAAAAGCGAAATCCATACATGTACGAAAGGAGAACAGCATTGACCTTATCATGGTCACACCCAAGCTGTTACTGAGCAACGAGCAAACAAACAGAATATACTTAGGGTCTGTTGGTCCTTTACTTTCTCGTCAGAATTGGATCCTCAGATTTACCTTATTTACCTTCATTAAGTTCGCATGGTTAAAATATATCACATTTTTCCTAACTAGGGCTTCGCGAAGGCTGATATAGTAGAATTCGTTGAATCTTATCGATCGGATATGCGTACAACCCGCTGGTAGAGTTCTGTTAAGTATGTCTACTGCGCGGTAAGGTTAGTAGGCAAAACCACATACAGCAATGTCGAGAATTGCTACTATCCGCAATCGTTGGGTAATATTTGATAATTTAAAATAGGTGTCATAGTTTTCAATGGACTACAAAAAGCATGTAAGTTCATAAACAGCTCTTAACATGTTGATCTAAACTGATAATTTGATATCACGGCCACTGATCAAGGTTTTAAAATATTTAATCATGCGACAGGTGTCAGGGTGACCGTACGAATAAGTTGTTTGGGGTCGTGGTTGTACCGAACGATTAAGGGGTCGTGGTTGTCACCGATATGTAATAGGAAAACCGGTGAGACCGTACCGAATTCCCTATGTCAAGACATACTCTATGGCATGGCATACAGCAACATTTCAACCAATAGACAGTCCGATCTGACTCACTTCTCAGATATGCGCTTCCTATTCAACCAATAAACAACCCGATTTGGCCCATCGCACGTCTCTACACATCACATGGTGTGTATGCCTTGACATAGGGAATTCGGTACCATCAATCCTGGTTGGGCTGTCCTATTAACCCCTTCGTTACTTACTATCTTAGTATTTATTTCACGGTTGAATTCAATTCGAACGTAGATAGCGCTAGGTTATGCATTATGCAGCTTTGTGTATTTCGCTCTGAGGGTGGAGGTATGGGTTATTTTCACCAATACTTGTACGTACTACCGCTCCATTAATTCACCATTTGTGATCGCACGGTCATACCGGTACATGTAGTTTATACCATAACCATCATCGTCATATGTACCACTACCGCCCTCTGAAGCCCCATGAACAATACTAACGCCCTTATTAGCGTCATACCGTCATAATTCGAACCCACTTCAACCTCAGCTTCACCACCCACAGATCCCCAGCCGTCCTTATCCGCTTCACCGGCCTCATCGCCATCAGTGGTTCTGATTTCTCCAGTTGAAATGGTGTTACCGCCATTATACGGTTTCTATTGCGGATTGGCTCTAAACCTGTTGTTCTCTGCAGGAAAAAATGCGGAGTAGCCGCTCACACACGCAATGAACACAGGTACTGGGCGACAAAAGCCACCTGGGGGTTCTTCGTGTTAGGAGGTTTTTCTTAGAATGATCTCTCAGCTCCAACTTCCTTCTCTTCTCCCTTTTTCTAATCTCTTCTTCTCACATCCTGTGGTTACCAACTGTGGTAACCAGTATACTCTGCAACAGCCCCACCTACTGGTTTCCACATTGGTACCTCCACACACAGCATGATCGCAATAGCTTGCACGTCCACACCATGTTAGAGTGCAGACCTTTGTGCTCACCACCACATCACCTGTCCTCTCTCTTTGTTTAGCCCCACCTTTTATGGGCCTTATCACTCTTGCATCTTGTTCGACGCGATCAACTCACCTGGCAGGTGGTCCGTCGGCAAGTACCCCACTGCAGTCGGTGTCGTACACCGCCCACTGCTCTTCACTCTCTTCCCCTCCCCGTCCACAACAAAATTCTGACTTCGGAACACCTGTGTGCGGTGTTCTGAAAACAGATATTCTCGGAATGCGGATCACAAAACTGGCACACTGTACCAGAGTCATCTGACCAATCAGAGGCGCGCAAAAAGGGAGCTCAGAATGCATTCCGGCACTTGGACCAGGGCCTTGGCTACCAAACCCGCCGCACCGAAACGACCCCCACACAAAACATACCCACAGCGTCCGCTTACGGGGCGCCCATAGTGCTAGTCACTGGGAAGAATGCCCTCGTCAACGCTAGAACGCCTGGACCAATAGCAAGCAAGGGATACGCTAGCGTGGCAACTTCGTAGTGGTGGGGGTCAGAGGGGGCTTGGAGGCAACTTGAAATCTGTGGCTGTGGTGCGAGTCCGTCAGTCAAACACAGCGTCTATTGTCAATAGTTGCAAATCTCACCGTGTTTTGAAACAAATATTGTCCTGTCGTTGTCTGGATGTCGGCAAGATAGAGCACCATACATGATCGTAATAGAAAAGTGGTGCTCTACCATTACAACGTTTCCGGTAGGCTTGATAGCCGGTACTCTACCTTCTGAGGGACTGTGGGGGCTCGCGCGACAGCGCAATATTTCATACTAGCCTCGCTCGTGGCTAGTGGTACAGATTTTGGGTTGACCTAATACAACCTAGGGGTACAGAGGATTTATAACATACCCGGCGTAAGGGATCGTTCCTGGTCTTCAGGTATTGATCCAACGCTCGATGACCGCCTTAAAACCATTCGGTGGTGAGATTTTCTGCGTACTCCTACACGACAATTCTGAATATGGTAGTTTTAAAGTGGCGATTTTATTGCGGGCGACAGAGCCGGTTCTCAGGAGCTGGCCACACTTGTATTGGGATGCCTTGGATAAAGTAATTAACTCCGACCAGAAGCAAATATTTGAAAAACTGGCATCAAGCGCAAGATGAAAGTGTTGCGGAGTGTACTGGTTACCAACTGTGGTAATCACAGGATGTGAGAAGAAGAGATTAGAAAAGGGAGAAGAGAAGGAAGTTGGAGCTGAGAGCTCATTCTAAGAAAAACCTCCTAACACGAAGAACCCCAGGTGGCTTTTGCCGCCCAGTACCCGTGTTCGTTGCGTGTGTGAGCGGCTACTCCGCATTTTTTTCCTGCAGAGTACAACAGGTTTAGAGCCAATCCGCAATAGCTTAGAGCCCAACGTGCGAAAGCAGCTCACCCGTGACTACACGTGTACGTGAGCGAGAAGAGAGAGAAGAAGAAGGTGAAGTTTGCTGAAGTTGGTGAAGGTCGTGGTCAAGGACGCAGTGATGTACGTCGAGATGTCTCGTACCTGATCAAGATGGTGAGCGTGAGCAAGATGGCCAAGGTCGTGGCGGGGATGAAAGTTGGCGTGATTAAGGGGCTGGACGAGGTTGAGGTGCTCAAAGACGCTGCCGTGAATGTGGAGAAGTATGTGACGAAGAAAGCAGTGGTGGTCATGCGAGATGGAAGAGCGGAGGGGTTGAAGGACGAGCACGTCAAGCTGGTGGTCGTGCGAAGGTTGGTGGAGGTCATGATGATAAGTTGTGCCTGAGAAAGGAGTGCAAGACGTCGAAGAAGGAAGTGAGAGAAAAATGAAAACATGATGGATGAAGGGCGGTGTGATGAAAGAGGTGCCCGGTCTGGTGGGGCCGATTGAAGTGAGTGAAGTAGGTGAAGGAGGCAGGAGTGAGTTGAAGAGATGAGAGTGAGTGGGTGAGTTGAGAAGGTGTGAGAAGTGGGTGATAAGAGTGAGTGATGAGAGTGAGTAATGAGAGCGAGTGAGTTGAGAAGGCGAGTGAAGTTAGTAGATGAGAGTGAGAGAGAAGTGAAGGTGAGAGGCACAGATGTGCTGAGATAAGTGAGGGTGAGAGCAGAGGTGCAGATGAGTTGTTGAGGATTTGAGAAGAATCACCGAGCAGCAGCCACCGCGCGGTCGTCTGTACGATGGAGCTGTCAGAGCGGCCGCAACGGTTCGAATGGGCTCTCACTTGGCTCTGCAAGAGTCAATATATCTACAGTAGATTTGTAGATAATCTACCGTCTCGCCACAGACCTTCGAGAAGACATTGCAAACTAGGAGGGCGCGCTACTTCGACACAGATTTACGCTGCACAAATGGTACATGTAGTTCCTGCTTCTCTAGATGACCGACAACATGATGGGGATGCGGACGCCCCGCCCGACCATCATAAAGCGGATCTTTAGCGGATTTGAGACCATGTCATTGGCCCCCTTCATGCGAGTCTGCATCGCTTTAGATGCGGGTTTCCGCTTGTTTCTTGCTTGCCTTGGGCCTCGATGAACTATCAAAGCGCACGTTGGACAGGTGGTGCAGGCTGTCGCCGGCGTCTTCATCAGTATGCAGCTCGGTAGTAGCCGTAGCAGCACCTGGACGCATAGCCCCGCTACGTGTGCATCCATGCCAGCTTCAGCGGTTGGGCGCTTCACACATAATCCCCTACCATTCCAGCGCACTTGGACCAGGGCCAGCACATTTTCAGAAAAGCCTAAATCACGTTGGTTTCGTTCCAACCCCTAACACCTTGTTGGGAACAGCTAGGCGTAAATATTCAAACTTCACTCACTCACTAACCACCCCACGTACTCACTAACCCCTCACTCATTCACTAACCTCTAACTCACTCACTTACTAACCCCTAACTCACTCACTCACTCACTAACCCCCACGCGATTTACTTTTCAAGTGTCGTATATTGAATGCAGCACGCTATCTTATCTTTAGAGAGATCTCTGTACATAATATTGTTTATGTGTACTCTACCGACCTCGTCTCTGATCTCTGAATCCACAACAAGCTTGCCAGCCTTCATTAAAGTCACTCTGGACAGCGCCCACGTACAAACACGGACAATGCCAAGTAAATCCCAACGCCTTTCCCTGGGCCTTCTTGATAGTCATCCCAAAGGATGTTGTAACCACTGGAAATTGTAAACACTTTGGCTTGAACGGGAAGTCTGTGTCTTAACGTCATCCTGAGTACTGAGTGTCCAGTTTCGTTTTAGCTAACTACCAATCGTATCGACCTGGAAGGGCGGTGATTGAGACACCTCCTGAGGTGCACATGAGTTTGAACCGACGACTGGACAGCCAAAACCATAGCGCTACGCTATCTACATGTCGTATGTTGCCTAAATTGCAAAATGGCGTCCGTCTAGCCGAGTATACAACCGCGATCCCCGTCTTAGTTTGTCCCAGCGTGGCTTCTAACTCTTCCGTCGTGATGATCGTCTTCCTGATCGTCTTCCTGATAGCGCCAGAAATTACTGCAGCTAAGTACTGTTCAGTTGACCTCTCAAAATAGTCGTAGCATCAGTGGCATTGACTCGCCACTCGTGTTGAGTGTCGTGTTTAGCACGGAACCGCTGCTACATTAACGGCACCCAAGCGCCAACAAAACTACATGTACCGTATAATACTTCTTTGATCCGACAACATCTTATATCCGACAACGCCCAGCAGCCAATTAAATCACAGCAAATTGCACTAGTGAAAACTACTTCTTTTATCCGACTGTACCACTAGTGTACCAATATTACGGCTGTCACCACCATTCACTGCACTCTTGCAAGTGCACAACTTCAGGGAGGCCGTCACCGTCCCAATTAGATGCTGCCGCTTCTTGGCAACACGCTCGATGCGATGTTCTACCAAAAGGAGCGGTTGTGGAACTGGATAGCGGAGCAGAGCAACCTTAGTGACGGCAAACCCTGGATTCTCATCATAATTGGCCGCCCCTGGGGGAAAAGGAGCACTTGTAAGGCAGCTCAAGCTCCGCACCGAACCCTGCCGGACTGTGCTATTAATAGCAATTATTAATATCAACGATTCCAAAGCCAAGAACAACATGTCAGCAATGTTAGCGAAGTTCTACATGGGCTCGGCGTTCGCTCGTGGGATGGGCATGTACCCCTTCCCTCCAGAACGCGATTATGCCAACCAATTTTCATTTTGACGAGTTTTTCTTTAAAACAGATTTTTGACAATCATATCGTACGAAGATTGCAATCTTGCCAACGCTCACTTGCCCTACACCTATTCGAAGATTTGGTGTCGGATCAAAGAAGTATTATACGGTACGCTTTAGCCACACTTGAGTACCCCTCCCTTTTTTCACTCATCGACTTCTACAATTAATATAAAATTTTATCGGGGAATAAACACTTTCGTGTCCTTCCGACAAAACACAGGATTGACCCCTCAAACGCGAAGCATTTTCAGTGCGCCTGTTGGCTTAAAATCTTACATCGTTATTGTATATGTTCGTGGGAAGGGTTTCGATACAAATCAGAGTTTATTTCTTTATAACCCCGCTAAAACCCAAAACCTTGCTTGTGGGTACATTCAATATCATGTTTCTTGCCTGACCCCGTACCCTCAAGATACTACCTAAGCAACTAACACATCTAATGGCGCACATACACCATGCTAGCGCCGGGTGAATCTCTAGAGTTTTTGATTTAAATCTAAAGATCAAGAGCAGCTGCAATGAAAGGCTAAAAAGCAGTATACGAATAGTAAGATTATTGGTTGGACGAAACACATGCTCAACTGATTGACGCAGTGACGGCTCGCCGCACTTGATTCTGGTAGCTACCGGAGCCTTCGGTGCTGGACACATCGCTGGCTTTGGACTGTTCCTTCTCCGCGGGTGCGCGGCTTTTATCTTTCTCTTCTTGCGCGACGGCGGAAGCAACATACCGTTACGCCAGTGTCAATACCATCTTTTGAAGCACGAAATGGACTCTCCGTTGCTTGACCTTCGTGCAGAGATACACACGCGAGGCTTTTAGGTTTTTATTTGTCGTCTTGAGCTTACATGTGCTGCAGTGGTGTGTTGTATCTCCTCCTTTTGACTTGTCAGTGCCGTTTGCAAGGAACACACCTCGCACGCGTGATTATCATTTCCAGGACGCCACTCATCGATTTGAAGCGGTATGAGGTCGTTGGGTGGATGGCGCTCGTGACTTTTGGTGTGCCTTGTCTGCTGCGCAATGCGCCCCAATCTGATTCCTGAATCTAAGTCAGCTCCGGGTGAGAAACTTGAGATGGGATATGTTGGCCGTCGTCGTTTGTTGAAGAAAATGAATGAATTCACGATGGCAAGATCGAGGAACCAGGAAGAGCGATTTACTTATTGTAATTTGACGAAAACGGCAGCTAATATCTGTTTGAACATGTATAATATAGGATAAGAAGCAATACCAACATGTACTATACAGGATATCAGCACTTACCTCTGTAGACGGAGCTGATCATGTACACCAAACCAACTCCGCCCATGTACGTTTGGTAGTTTTTCAAGACCCTTGGATACACCACCTCTTCTCATTGACCTTGTCCAGTGCGACACTTCCAACAGCGCACAACAGGTGGACAGGCCGGTTATCCCACCAGCATAATTGCTTTTATGAAGCGTTGTTGAACCGCGTCGATCACTTGACGCAGCTTCCACACTCGATCAGAGGCAGCCCGCGGATTGCTGTTGCTGATAAAGTGGAGGATGCGGGACCCATGCATGAAACGGTCACGTATCATGTATTGACTAAATCGTCCGCGTGGAATCGCTCCTTCATCCGTCGTTTTCCTATGGTACTAGAACTGCTCCTTCTTTGGTGCGATCGCTGGTGCCACGAGAAGGCCGACAAATACACACACTCTCGCCGACATATCCCGAGTCGTCATTAGACTAGTATTTTGCTGTTCACGTGAATCTAGGTCGCTTTATCTCACGTTGAAGTTGTTTTCGAAATGTCCACCCTCTCTCTCATCCAGCATCTCGTCATAGTAAGCGTTGCACGCATCCGCGACCTCCTTCCATAGTCATGGCTGGACGAAGTAAAAGAAGGCGCCCGATGCAGTAGAAACATCCTCCAGAGCTCTTGGCGAAGGACCATAGTCGCCCTCATACAACCGAGGATAATCTTCGCGGAGTGAAGATGACGGTCGGTCCTCGTATGGTTCGTCACGAGAATTTATATGATACCGGGGTTGATCACCCATACACTGCCATATCCTACCGTATATCAGCCCTTATCGCGCCAGTCGTAATCTGGTCAACGCCACCAACCGCCTCCAGCAAGGAGGGGTCAAAGAATGGTTCTGAGTGTACACTGGCAGCCTCCTCTGCATCTGTTGAGAACAAATCTAACTCAAAATCAATCGAGTCTTCAAACGAGGCTCCGCCATCGTTCTTTCCCTCGGAGTTTAATGAATATACTCGTCAAGAGCGTCGGTGGCTTCCAGGATATTGGCATCAGCTACTCTAACTAATAAAAGGAATACAGGTTACGATTTCTAACGTGTATACATATAGTGTATATACAGGCTACACCAACCTAAGCGGGTAAGCCGCTATCCTGCTTGACCTTCGGGGTTGATTGTCTAGCATCTTCCTCCTCTTCTGACGCGCTCGCTCGCTTCACTGAGTTCACGACCCAATTAAGCTCAAGCGGTACTGCTATATCATGCATGAACGCCGAGGTTAATTAGGTACAACAAGTGTGAAGTTGTACAAACCAGCATATCAATCGATTCGGATCCGGTGCATATATTGAACGCGGACACGTGAGGAGACCCCCTCACACTTGGGGGACGTACACGGAGGCAGTTCTTGTTGTCTGACGCATCAGCTGTACCACAAACATGATCTACATCACAATACAAGACAAATCACCACAGCGGCTGGTATGATACATGATTACTCTGCACATACCTACTGAATTGCTTGTCACGTCATCAAAGCGCGCCGCAGTGGCATCACTGTCATCCGCCTCAGCAGCAGACTCTGCATTGGCCTGAATCAGCTTGGGGTGTGTTCCTACGAAACAGACACGATACACGGTCACGTACATGATATGTATCTACTCCAAGTTGTACAATACATGATAACCGTAGCGCATATGTTGGTGCTCCAGCCAAGTAAAACCTTTACCACACGCAATACCAAACCCAAGTCTAAGAGAGAAATGTGTACCACCCTATCTCTTTTCAGCCTATCAGTGGCCAATCATGGACGAGTATTTTATTCCGAAGATATCAAGAAGTACGAAATGTTTCTTTCGAGGACGTTCTTTGAAAAAGGCGTTGTTTATGTCGAAACATATGCCATTATCACGACATCATTTCCCTCCATGTTTTGAACATGGTTCAGAACATGGTGGAATCATGCTCACAGCACTTGGCCAAAAATGAAGACTGGCAGTCGGATCTATCTGTCGGCAAAGTACCTGATACCACTGTATCTGATACCAAACGTAATTACGCATGCATCCTACCAATCATAGCTGGATTAGAGTCGAACGTTTCGTTAAACAAATATCTGGCGAAAACCTGGAGAATACATGATCTCGGAATCAAAAGTAACATGACACGCATTTCAAAGTTATCACTTCAATCACTCCATCTCAGTGACATCTTCCTCGCTCTGCTCTTTGCTGAACGCGATGACTGCGCGTAGAACTTCCCATCGTCTCCATCTCAGTCCCAAGTGGGTATAATCACTTCCAACTTGGATCCACAGTCGCTTCCCAAAGAACAGACAGATGAACAGACCACAGCTATCGCTATCCTTCTGTGTAGGACTGTGCATCGTAGTCTGTGTGAACCCCGTTAATGTCGTGTCGATAATTTCGGATGCAACTGCCTGTAAATGCTTCTGGTTCGTGCGCTTGTCCACACTGTCGTAGCACATGAGCATACCTTTGATGTTGTCCACCACAATGCAGGCCCAATGACTTCGATTCAGGTTGACTGGCAAGAAGACATAATCTTCTGTCGCTGTCTCCAGGGCGGAGATAATCGAGACAGGCACTCGTCCTCCCACCCCCTTGTCAGGTAACTGTGTGTGTGGCAGGAAGATGATTTTGTTGTTGCCGTATTTCGCTGTTAGCGTCTTCGTAAATGCCTCAATAATCAGTTCATTGTACCAGGATTCTTCACGAGCACAGTAGATGTTACTCCACGCGAGGGGAAGCCGAAACCAGGAAGACTTGTATGCGGCCATGTTTTCAACGCAAAAACATGCAAAAACATGTTCAAAACATGGGAACATCACCTTGGAGATGATGGTACTCACGTTCCGGTTCGTTTTTTCGGTACAGTCGACCACCAACAACTTGGGGAAACGACTGTAGTGCTTACGCATGAGCTCGGACGATATGGAGACGACTGCAGTTTGCCCACGAGCATTTTCGTTCACCGTGGACACGTTGCCTTCAGCGGGCATGTTGACATTCACGAGAAGCTCAGCCACTTGGTCCTCGTCAGATAGGTCGCTTCCTGTACATACAAATAAAACCAATGTGTTAGCATTCTATACGTAAGTGAATACAGCAAAAACAAGTAACATACGCACCACTCTGCTTGATCCTCCGAATCGTATTGGAGCAGCGCTCGGCTTGTGGAAACTCGCAGCGGGTCGGGGAAGCTCGCAGAGGTCTGGAACAGCGCGCAGCGTGTCCGAGAAGCTTTCAACGGGCCGGGGGAAGCTCGCAGCGGGTCGGGAGCAGTGCGCGGCGTGTCGGCGTGGGAAATGCGAGTGTTTGGATGGCGGAGAAAGCGGAAATGATACGGTTCCAACCGATCCTGCAGATCCTCCGAAAAATTTGGACAGCGCAGAAAACGGTGTGAAATGTATTTTAAATGGCTGTGTTATGTATTTGGTGCCATGGGCAACACATGGATTGATATCGGGGTAATTCATGTTTTGAATACATGGGCGCGATATTTACCGATTATAATATAATCTTCATTAGAGCTTACTGAGGTCGATACGACCAAATAGCGCATAATATGCGCTATATTATGCGCGTATCGACCTCAGTAAGCTCTAATGTGTAACATTGGTTCACATGATGTACAATCCGTTTATCCTGTATTAAAAATTTAAGGCGTGTTCGACTTGAAAAGCCAAAATTAAGGCAAATAGAAAACTGAATTTTAATCAAAGCAGCTGTGTAGAGTCCAGCCCAATCCAGCAAAACAAGCAGGTGGTGTTTCAGTTCGAAGCAGCTGGAACAGATGCCTGTCAGTACTGACACAAACTAAAACCCTGGTGCTCAACCCTGGATTATCAATAAATTAATGGACGAGGGAGACTTTTGACTGACAAACCCTGGATGTTATGATACAAGCGAGGAGCATTGGATCCGCATCCGTCTTTTATGTAATAAGCCATCGTTCGCGCGCATTAGTTGTACTGTAGGGGACCATTCTCTTCTTATCGGCTGCAGGCACGCCTGGTTTCTTGACGAGTATCTTTATTTACCGCACAATAATGATTCTACCGCGAGCCAAGGGAAAGTACGACGCCGCTGTAAGAGCCTCCGCCATCGCCTCCATCTGCAATCTGTGTGACCTGTATACGTGCAGCGGCATGGGCGGCAAGTGAACGGAGCTCGCAGCAGTCTGCGACGTACGTTAACTCGTCTCCAAACTATCAAAACCTATCGCTGATATGTGTCAATTCTTCCCTAGCAACACCGCAATGCGGACAATCTTCAGGAGATTCTCGATGTGAGCGACCCCAACGCGCTGATGGGCGACCTCAATGGCTGGCACTTGGACCGCACGGCCGTGGGAGAGTTCGAGCCGAGTTCGAACCGGGAGCCGGTGCCAGCGCCAGTGACGTGAAGTGGGTCGCTGAGATCGGACGTCTGAAGGGAGATCGCAAAGGATCAGCGGGCTGATTTGTGGAGGGTTGTGGTTGAAGTCCGATTATATCCGACTGGATTTTTCGTACCTAACAAGTGTACCATAATTTGGGTACGTGTCGATCGGATCGTCCTGTACCCAAAATTTGGTACAGGTCGATCAGGTATCGTGTGATCATTTGGGTACATGGAATGATTGTTTCGGCACACATGGGTAAACCGGCACGATCATTTCGACACAAGTACCGCACTTTTGGTACACGATAGTAAGTTCAAGCTACGGTGTGCAATCAGGAGGCACGAGGGAGGGAAGCGAGATAGGACGAGATCTTTAGGACCTTTATTTTGGTATAATAGATTCCGATTTGCCTTGCATGACGCAAGTGTTTTCTGGACTACCGGGGAAGGAGGTACATTGGCCTACCCGAAGAAGAACTCGCCACGTCGAACAAGAACACGACGTACACCTGGGTAGCTTGGCCAGGGTACGCTCGCACATCAATCTCACATACAAGATCCCGCCAAGAGGAGGCGGCAAGCAACGGAAAGGGCTACAACTGCACAAGAAAAGGATACCCCCACGCGATCAGCTTGAACCAAGACTCGATCGCAGCACACCGACGACCGCGTGAAGAATACCCGCGTGGCCGTCACCCACCCAGACCCCGGAAGGAGCAACCAAGCTCCAACCTCCGCCTTGGTCACCACTGAACGTCTTCACGAACACCGGAAGAGCGTAACCCGCCCAGCCGTCGGGTACACAAGGTGACTACAAGGTTTCGATCCGCCAGATCAACGGAGTAACCCCTCCGACAGTCGTCAGTCCGGGCGTACCGTGCGCAAGCTTCGACCGCGTCAGCAATTTTCGTGAAGCAGCTTTGCCACAATGGTGCGCGTGCCCGGATCTTCTGGTGATTCACAGGGATTTCACCGTGAGCCCACCGAAGAAGATGTCAAGATCAAGACGGAACCAGGGAATGAGTCGTCGACGGAAGATGGATCGCTACCGACGGCGTTGAAGACGCCAGGATCAACTGATCGCCAGAGTGCTGGGAGAAGCTCTGACGATGCGAAGGAGGAAGGTTCAGCGATGGACCTAGAAGAAAATCCTCAAACCCCTCCCCAGGTCCCTTAGGGGACCCCGGGGATCACGATGCGAATCGCGATCCGCCGGATGAGGATCCGACGGTGAAAACCGAAGGATCTTCATCCACAAAACGCCTCCAGCCTCACGCTCGACATCGAAGAAGAAGAAGTCGAAGGCCTCGCGCAAGCAACTAAAGGCACCGGAGTCCGAAACCGAAGATCAAGAGAATCCCCAGGTGTGGACGGATGATCTGCTGGAGTCCGCGTTCCACTACAAGATCCTGTACAGACTCATGCACGAGAACCCGGTAATGAAGATCATGCACCCGAAGCCGATTGGAGAACTGCAAGGCCCAGTGAAGGCACCGAGGGACGTATCCAACAAACTCGATGCGGTAAAGATCCTGATGCGCATGCTGCAAGAAGTAGGGCTCGTTCTTGGCTCCTTCGACGCGAACGACTTGTTCGATTTGGAGTTGTCGGAGATCAGGAAGCAACGTTGAGCCTCTACGCCAGACTGGCCCCATTGTAGGCAGTGTCGTCCCAGTTCAACAAGAAGAATCGCCATCAACTCGTAGCCGAGCAGTATCGTCACAATATGCATCTGCCACATCGGAAGCGGGTTCAGAAACGGACAGCTTGGTCGAGTTGCCACGAATGACGTTGGGACCGGCGGGTGCCGCTGCGCTTCAGTCGTGGACGAGCGACCACGACGGGGTCGATTTCCCACGATCCCCAAACCAACGCCATGCCAACCTCCACGATTGCAAAACAACTCCCACGTTCACCAGATCAATCCCAGTCCAAGCGGCTTCGGCACCTCTGCAGTCGTTTTTCGTCGGCGCCATTGAACGGTTCTTGAAAGAACAGCAGCAAGCGTCCACGATCTAACCGGTCGCGGCAACCCAACCGCTGGCTGCCGCGAAAGCGCCGGAAACCCAAGATGTGGACATGGAGTCGGTGGGATCCGTCCATTCGCACCAGAGCGAGTACGACCCGGACGATTTGAGCGTCGGCGTCCCAGCACGCGCAGCAGTCGCGTCCGCTGACGCCACCGGAACAGGAACGATTGCAGCAACTCGAATCAGAGTCTCAGCGATCTCGGACCTGAAGGAATTCGCTGGGAAAGATCAGGATGAATACCGAGCTAGAAGTTGGTTCAGCAAGATGAAGTCAGCTTTTGTTCGCGATCAGGCCCCGACAGCAGAAGTGTCTGGTTTTGGGGACTTGCTCACCGGACCTGCGCGCAACTGGTACCGACAGCTGAGTTGGACGACGCGCAGCGATTGGAAGGGTTTGTCCAAGCGTTTTCAGATCCAGTACTGCGGACGTGGTGTGTCTGTCGCGAGACAATATTATCATGCGCGGAAGAGATCGGATGAGTCGCCGTTGGAATACTTGCACCACCTGAACGTCGCCGGGTTGCGAGCGCAGCTCTCGATCAAAGACGGATCAGTCGAAGTCCGCCGTGAACACGTCGATCACTTCATCGAAACGCTCGACGACCGCGATCTGACCGGTCAACTAGCGCTGCTGAGGATCCCGGATGCGGACACGGTGGAAGAAACGTTGCGATCCCGGAAACGTGCGAAGGCGCGACAAGAGAAGATGGCGTACGGGTTAATCAAACCGAACCCAAACGCGCCAACGGGCGCTGCTCCATCCACTAACGCTGGCGCTGTCCGTGCGATCCGTGCGACTGCTGATTCCAGCGACTCAGAACTTGATATGAGCGGATCGGAAAGAGACAGAGACCTGCAAAAGGTCTACCTCGCTGCCGCCTGGGACCAACCCACGCGATCGCCGCCGGAACAAGATCAACGACGCACTAATCGAGACAACAACGCTCGCCGAACGAATCGTCCGTCCGCGCCGTTGGAAGGAGAAGATCCACGAAAACCTTGTTCCCATTGCGGGTCGTCGAAGCACACCGATCTTGGTTGCTGGCAGCGTCTGACGTGCGAGAAGTGCGGCAAGAAGGGTTTCCCGACCGATCGATGCTTCTTCACCTGCAAGGTCTGCGGCGAGATCCACGGAGCTGGAGAATGCCCGATGGAAGAGTTCTACAACTTGATCCGTCAGTGGTACACCCCAAACAAGCACGGTGACATGCTCCCGCAAGCGGCCGAGAAGATGTTAAACTAGAACGCTCGCCGGATTGGAATCCGGTACGAGACGAGCGTTCTAAGTTCTGCATCTATGCATATGTCGAAAAACAGTCGAAGTCAGATGTAAGAAAGCTGTTTCGGCCGACCGACAATACATGTGATCTTCATGACAAACGTACCATGGCGATCTCCAGCCTCCATCAGGTCGACGAATTCGGACGATCGGAGGTGACGGTGGCTCTGGACCTCTTGCATGGAGAATCGCGGGGATATTGAAGTACCATGTGCCGGACAAGAAGTTCCGGCAGGCGAAAGCCGTGGGGAAGATCAACAACGAAAAGCCACATTGCTGTTTGACAGCGGCGCCGAGGTGTCCATTTTGGATGCCGCCTTTGCTCGTAAGGTTGGGTGCTACGTGGACAACAGTCAAGAGTTGGAGTGTGAAGGAGTTGGTAAGAATCCCTACAGAGCGGACGGACGTACCATAATCAAGATTATGCTCGCTGGATCGCTGGTGTACCATTTTGATGCCTGGGTCGGCCCGCCAACCGGTGGACAAGACTTGATCTTGGAAATGGATTTCATGGTGCCGGCGGGCATCCACCTTGATCTCGCCGACGGATCACTGAGTCTTCCAGACGAGGTGCGAATTCAGTTAGCCGGTCGACGTTCACTCTACAGCGAGAAGGTGTCGCGGATTGTGGTTGGAGAATACTGGAACCTTGAAGTTGGAGGATCGATCGAGGTCCGGAAAGGCTTCATCCTGTCGATCCACCGGAAGTTGTGGGTCATTCGAGGCGAACGCTGGGTAACAAGCTTGGTGGCCGGACTGGGGAAGACTCGGTACCTAAAAATCACGAATATCAGTGAGCGGGAGGTAACGCTGCATGATGACACCTGTGTCGGCATGTGGATCGAAGGAGGACGGGTACCTCGAACCCCGGGTTTGTGCTGGTCGGATCGCGCCGGTACGCAGAGTGGCAGAATCTGGCGTTCCAAGCCACCACAGACCTGCGATCCGAAGACGAACATGATCCGGATCCTGACGGACCTATGGTGGATCGGCCGGTGTACGAAACGCCGACGAGAATTTTGCGACGTGACCCAAAACGCGGAAGACGGCCGTGGCACAGATCATGGTACCACTCCCTGCCGAAGCGATACGGACAATGGATGCGAAGCGGATGAAGTGGGCAGACGTATCAGGAGAGCAGGAAGCTGATTACCCTCCGTTAGATGGCCCTGAAGGAGACAGCGGAGCGGCTGCGGACCAGGAAGAGGCCCAGCCCCAACCTGAGAAGCCGCCCATCGCCAAGCCCGAGAACGCCGACGATGAAGAAGTATGCTACCACGAAGAGGGAGACCTCTGCGCAGAAGACGTGGAGAGGCAGATGGCCGGCCTACCGGAGGTGGTAACCACTACCGACGAAGTCACGACCGAGGATATCCAGGTGGGCGATCCCGAGTCAAACACCCCCGAGGAGATTGACCGTCTGAGGCAAATCATCTGGCGACGGCGCCATCTCCTGATCGGGAAGGAGATGCGCTGCCACCAGCAGCCGTCGGAGCAGTCTGTGATATCGACGTCGGAGCAGCAGCCCCCGTTGCGCAACGTGTCCGGCGTGTTGCCCCACAGTTTCGCGAGAAGCTGTCGGACCTGATCAAGAGTCTTCTTTCAGCGAAGATGATCAAGCCATCGACTTCGCCGTGGGCGTCGCCGATCGTGATCATCATCAAGAAGAATGGCGTCGACATTCGGCTCTGTATCGACTACAGGGGTTGACACGTTTGATGGTGTATCCCATGCCGATGATCAACGATCTCTTGGAAGACTTGGACAAGGTACTTTGGTACTGTTCCCTCGATATGGCCAGTGGGTTCTGGGTGGTATCTATGACCGAACGAGCTCGGAAGATCTCTTCGAGTGGACGCGTATGCCCTTCGGCCTGAAGAACGCTCCGCAGATCTACCAGAGGCTGATCGACAACGCGCTATACGGACACCTCCGAATCAGCTCTGATCAAGACCCCTCAAGCTGATCGATGTGTTCGAGGCATGTGAACCAGAGCCGAACCCGAACCCGTCGGTACTGGGAAGAAGAACGTACATCGACGACATCTTGGTGACGGCAACCACTTGGGATACGATGTGCGACAAGGTCGAGAGGCTGTTGGAAGCTTGTGAACGTTGGAATCTGTCGATCAGCGTGGTCAAGCGTTTTGGGGCCAGCAAAAGGTGGACTACCTGGGTCATCGGGTATCCGCTGAAGGTTTAGAAGCTGACCCGAAAGATCTTGAAACTCTAGGCAATCTCCCGTTTCCGCGGACACTCCGATCGATGCAATCCTTCCTGGGAAGTTTGAACTATTATAGCCGCTTCATCGAGGACTTCGCGATCTACGCGGCGATCTTATATGAGTTGCGTGAAGCAGACTTTCACGAGATGGGACGTCGGGAAAAGAGTGATCCAGACGGACAAAAGACTGGGGCGTAGAGCCACCAACAGAGAACGCCGACCGTTGGACCCGAGCAAAGATTGCGGTTAACGATGTTGAAAGCCAAACTTGTGTCCACTCCGATCTTGAAGCATTTTGATCCTGATCGCACTCCAGTGATCGTGATCTACGCGAGCTAGTGGGCGATCTCCGCGGCGCTCGTGCAGGAGCATGATGGCGTGTACTGGCCTGTAACTTTCACAAGCCGGACGTTGTAGTCCAACGAACTCAACTACGGAATCGTCGACAAGGAAGTCTTGGCACTCTTGCGGATGCTTGAGATGAATTATACCCTGTTGACCACCCGGTCGATTTTGGTGCTGTCCCGACATTCCACCTTAGCCTGGCTAGTCAACTCGGCAGGTTTTCAAGGCCGGCTCGGGAACTGGGCCGCGTTGCTCTCGGAATGGACTTTGGAGGTCAGGAAGTGTACGAAAGGGAAGACGAGATCTTAGGAGTGATCACGGCAAGCATCAACCCTCGCGCAGAAGTAGACGAGACGTTGATCGCAATTGCACCAGTGAAGGAACCCCGACAGACGATCGTCATGCTGCCGCCTACAGTGGAAGAAGGGGAGAACATGTTACAGATGCATGATGGGAAACTGCACCCAGTCCGCTTCTGTGGCAGAGTGCTGAAAGAAAGCGAAGCCAACTACTATCACCCGGCCGAGCGCGAAGTGCTTGCGTTGCTTCAATTGCTGAAGATAAGCTATACGCTGGTGGTGGGCAAGTCAATCCATGTCTACCAGGTTCTCAAGTCACGAGTTTTGATGGGTCAGCACGTGTCAAACGCAGTAGTTGGGCTTACAGTGCCATCATCTGGAAACTGCCAGAATGGACGATCGTGTCCGCCGCGTCGGAGTATGCACCTGACTTGACTGTGAACGAAGTCGAGTACCGTGGCCTTTGTTATGCTTTGAAGTGTTGTCTACCATGGACAGGGTGCGGATCGTGATCTGTGAAGGTTCCAATCTGGTGATCCGACAGATGCGGCGCGAGATCGCATGCAACGCTCCGGGTCTGTAATTGCTTCGGAAGAAGGCGATGGATCGGCTTGGGTCGTGGCCAAGCACGAGTTCCTGCACATGAAATGAGACTGGAACCAAAGTGCAGACAAGTTAGCGAGAGCCGCTCTTCAACGCGAAGAAGGAACTGTGGTAACCTTGGAAGAAGATCGGCAAGACTTGATCACGCTCAACCGCTTGGACGAGTTTCTTAAGCCGAGAAATGATAGCAATGTCGCCCGCGTGACCGCTGTGACTAGATCAACGCGACGTCGAAGGACACCACCAAAAGTTCTGGGTGAAGCAGTCGTGCAGCGCATGCGGGGTGAGCGGATCGTCCAAGCCCAGGATGAATAGAAGTGGATAGTCGATCTGAAGGCGTACCTGAATGGAGACGTTGGTAGCTTGACCGCGAAGGAAGCCAAGACGTGCGCCAAGATCGCAGACGATTATGAACTGGACGAGAGCGGCCTGTTACTCTACTGCCCGTCGTTGACAAAGCAGGATGACGATCGAGATGAGGTCGCGAAGCTGGTGGTGCCGGAGACCCTGCAAGCAGACTTTTACACCATTACCACGCGAGTTTAAAGGAGGCCATCAGGTGATTTGAAGAACGTACCGTCGGATCAGATCGCACTTCCATTGGAGGGCTTGTTCAAGAGTGTCCAGCGCTATGTAGGGAGTGCACCGATTGTGAGCCAGGAAAGGGCGACCCTTCGTGAGGGCGAGTCGCCGGAAAACCTGCAGGCCACGTACCCATTCCAGATTGTCGCGATGGACCACATTCCGTCGCTGCCGAAGTCGTTCAAGGGCAATACGGAGCTGTTGATATGGGTCGACTTGTTCTCGGGATTCGTGATCGCAAAAGCAAGCGCGTCGAGGACAGCCCAGACGATCGAGGAGAATTACAAAGAATGCGTGTTCCGTCGGTTTGGAGCCAGTGAAGCCATCCGGCACGACAGAGAACCCGGATTTATGTCTGATTTCTTTCGCGCATTCAGCCAGATTGTGGGACAAAAACAGCGAGCCACAATGGCGTATAGGCCTCAAGCAAACGGGACAGCGGAAAGAATGGTGCAGACGCTGACTCGCGCTCTTAAGAAGTATGTCGTGGACGTGAATCAACAGGACTGGGATGAGTATGCCGAACGACTAACGTTTGCAGTAAACACGGCCCAAGATCGTGTGCACGGGGACATGCCATTCTATCTGATCCAGGGAAGGGACCCACGATCAACGTTGGAAGCTGCGTTGCCACTCGGAAGTACGCGACGTCGCGATCGCGAACCGCGCCAGTGGAGATATCATGTACAGAGTCACTATCGACGCGCCAGAGAACAGGTGAATGAGCGACTTCGAGCCGCGATCCGATCGCGGGCAGACGAGCACAACGAGGACCTCCGGTCACAAGAGATCACAGTGGCGCACAAGTCTGGTTGTATTTGGACCGGGTGAAAGAAGGTTATGCGCGTAAGTTGGCTCACATGTGGCACGGCCCGTTTCGGGCGATCGAGATGATTGGGAATCACGCGGCGAGGCTGGAGATCAATGACACGGAGTATCGCCTGTTTCCAGTCATCCACGTATCTAAATTGAAGCCAGTGCGGAGTTTCCCAGATCGCCCGACGTTGAAGTTGAACGTGGACGAAGGAGATCGTTTCACTTTTGATGAAGCGATCAGAAGATAGCTGGGAAGGACGTCTCGAAGAAGGTGAATACGAAGTGGAGAAGATCGTAGGAATGAGATTGGGTCGACGGACGCGCTACGGCCGCGTTCATCGAGAATTCAAGTTTATTGGAAAGGCTTCGACAACCCTTCGTGGGTAGATGAGGCCGATCTGAACTGTGGGGCCTGCTGTGTGAGTACGAGTGTGGGATGACCAAACGCAGCCGCTTCGGCGTCATGCAGTCGCACGAGGCGGGAGAGGAGCGTTCGTAACAGGTTGGCTGTTGCGAGCGGATGAGATGAAGAAGGATATGCGGGAGGCTGCATATCGAGGTGGAAGTTTTTTGTGAAGTGATGTAGAGGCTGGGGGCAGAGCCACCCCAGTCCAGAGCACCGAATGCTCAATTAGCAAGGAGCCGGATGAGCCGGAGAAAAACGAGAGAGAAGTGAGTTTGATCACTAAGCTGTTTAGCGGGACATGCACCGGCACAGGGAAGAATTTGCGGGCGAGGCGCGGAAGTTGGGAGCCGGGATGTTCTTGGATGTTGTCACGGAACTGATTTCGCCAAGGCTGGGCCACATCGATCACATGTAAGGCCTCCACCTGGTCGCGGGTTGCGGCCGAGGACTGGATACCACATGCGTTTCTCGCGGACCCGAGGGTAATGCAGAAAAAGAGGTCCAAAGAATATCCAGATCGCAGTGTCCAGCAATAATCCCACGCAGAACCTGTTTGAGGAATCGTTTCCAGACGGCACGGAGCGAGAAAGGCTCTGCTTACGATCCTCCCAGAACTTTGACATGAAGGTATCAGTTTTACGAAGCTCAGCACTGATCGTGAAAGCATGGATCGCCTCCCACAAGGTCTGCCTGTGCTCGTTGTCAATTTCCCAATATTTCCGCGCGATCTCGTCGAACCAACCAGTACGAGAGAAGGACAACGGCGTCACTACGGCGTTGAGAACGTTCCACTGTGTAGTGGCGTACAGGGCTAAAATGTTAGCTTCGGCGATCAGCTCGGGGACCACATATCACGCCGAGGAGATCGACCGTGTGACGGAAATATTCAGTTCTTGGGTTTAGCCAAGTGATGGAAGAGCAGATTAACGTCCAACTCAAGGATGCTGATGTAGCTGAGGGACCTAGCTGACCACGGGGTGACATCTTCTGGCTCCCGACGAACACGATTTCGATATCCGGGCAACCATTCATCTGGGGAACTGTTGTTTGTCCAAGCTGCACAAAGGCCGCGGGAGTTAAGAGCACATTCCGATGAGATCGATCACACTTCCCTCGCTATCGGAAGCAGCGGGCCTAGTTCGAACCCCACGATCAGTATTTCGACGGGTGTTAACTCCGGCGTCACTGCCGCCTTCGTCGTGGTCCAGGTGATGGTCGCCACGATTATTTGTGCCACTGCTGGCACTTTCACTGCTGGTCGCAGCTGCCATCGTCGCTGTTCGGGTGGCGGTTTCCGCGATCATTGTGCCACTGCGATCACTTGTGCCACTGCTGACGTTTTCGTCACTGCTGGCATTTTCGTCACCGCTGTCGTCGCTGCTAGCCCCGGAAGAAATATCTCCGCGGCCGGCGCCTTCTATCGGGGAACAGGGTGGACTGGGTGTATCGATGCTGATCGGACGCCCAGGGGAACCTCCTCTGGAGTCGTTTGCAGAAGATAGACGCAGTCGGCCTGTGGACCGGGAGCCAGAGAGGGCCGCGAGTAACGAGTCGTCCTCGTCACGGGGCGACACATCGGACATACTATCGTGACTTTCCCGGCGAT
Organism: Phytophthora hibernalis; assembly: GCA_012656075.1. Taxonomy (NCBI): domain Eukaryota; phylum Oomycota; class Peronosporomycetes; order Peronosporales; family Peronosporaceae; genus Phytophthora; species Phytophthora hibernalis. Next base: position 358,512 of record JAAKBF010000020.1, read on the forward strand.
ATGACCGATTGTTCCCGCAGATCTGCCGGGTTTCCGACCTTGATGGTGTTGATAGAGAGGGCGATCGAGGGTGTCGGACGTTGGCTGGTGGCGACCGGCTGGATGGCGAAGTACAATGGTTGTCGGGCGGACCCGCATCGGTAGACATCCTGCTGCGACTACGCGGGCGCCGATCAGCCTTTTTCGACGAACGCTGAGCGGTGCGGCGCAATGGAGACGGTTGTCTCTGGCGACTACGAGGCGGAGCCGATTTTCCAGGCGACGAAGTCTCACGGGGACGTTTTGGACTCGCATTGGGTGTGGCCGCTGTAGCGCCGGAAACAGAAGTGACATATCCGGGCTGTACGAACGATATCAGCCCAGCCACACGGTCTCGAAGGAGATCGCGATCTCGCGCTCTCTCTAACGCCGAACGGGAGGCTTGCAATGTCGCCAAATCGGATCGGAGGGAGTTGTTCTCGTTTTCCAGGGCACGAACACGTGAACGATCGGATTGTCATCGGCTCGCGTCGCTCTCCAGACGGGCAATTGAAGCTCGTGCGTTACTAATTTGTGTCTCTGGCGAACAACAAACACGAACAACGTCAGAATCGTCACCAACATCCGCAACAGAGTTACGAAGATGACTTACGCGCATCTAGAAAAATGGTGCGAGCACGATCTCTCTCGGCGACGACTCGTTGCAAGTTGTGATCGGCTGATCGAAATGTCGCCTCAGCGGTATCTGCCCGGTCACGAGCTCGATCAAGTTCAGTAGTGATGCGATTTAACTGACGTTGGAATCGAACGGATTGTTGGGTCATCTGCAGTCTCAGGTCCGTCAAGCGCTGCTCTAACAGTGTACTCTGATTGCGTAGGCGAGTCGCAGCCTCGTCAAAAGCTTGCTGGGCCGATTCGAATACGCGGATGCTGCTTTGAGTCTGTTCCAGGCTGCGATTGGCTTGATCACGATCAGTGATTGCCCGAGCTAATTCATCCTGCAGCGACAAAAGGCGGCGTCCTAGCCCCGTGTCGGCACGTCCAACAGCTGACGGCTCCGCTAATTGTCGCGTGAGATCGTCGACTACGGCTTGTACTCGTGTAAGTTCTTCGGCGTAGACGGCGTGAGTGACGCGCAGCTGATCGTGCATCGCCTCTACCTCACGCGAGTTATCCAGCCGCACACGAAGCGCACTTTCAAACTCAGCAGCTACTCTGGTGGCTTCTCGGTAACGCCGATGAAGGATTTCGTATTGCCGTTGGCAATACACGACATACGGGGATGCCAATGCGCATGCCGCGTCCAGGTCGGTCTCCAAACGATCAGCACGAGCCACTTGATCCCGGTAAGCGCGTTGAAGTATGGCGTGATCCTCCACCAAGCTGGCCTGTGATTCAACCCGCACCAACAACGATGAGAGTGCCGTAAGATGCGTCCGTACACTGTCGCCATCCAAATTGGGGAGTATCACGGGAACCGTAGGCACGACCGGGGTATGTGGCGCCTCGTCGAGCCTCACGCTAGTCGGACCCGTCGCTGGAAACCAAAGCGCTCCGCATGCCGATCGATGTAGGGGCTTGTTGTCGTGGGAGGTCACAGGTGGCACGTCCGTGCTGACTCCCAGACGTTTAAGTACGCCGGGAGCTGATCCAGTCGTCTCGGCCATGCTGTGGCTGACGTCTCGGCGGACGATCAGGTACAGCGGGCGGAGAGAAAGTAAAAGTGTGCACTGAGATCGAATGAGAAAACGCACCCAGCCACGAGAAAATGACTGTGTGCACTGAGATCGGCCGCTGCCCGGCAGACCTCAGGGCAGGGGCGGTTGACGTGAAGTGGGTCGCTGAGATCGGTCGGACGTCTGAAGGGAGATTGCAAAGGATCAGCGGGCTGATTTGTGGAGGGTTGTGGTTGAAGTCCGATTATATCCGACTGGATTTTCGTACCTAACAAGTGTACCATAATTTGGGTACGTGTCGATCGGATCGTCCTGTACCCAAAATTTGGTACAGGTCGATCAGGTATCGTGTGATCATTTGGGTACATGGAATGATTGTTTCGGCACACATGGGTAAACCGGCACGATCATTTCGACACAAGTACCGCACTTTTGGTACACGATAGTAAGTTCAAGCTACGGTGTGCAATCAGGAGGCACGAGGGAGGGAAGCGAGATAGGACGAGATCTTTAGGACCTTTATTTTGGTATAATAGATTCCGATTTGCCTTGCATGACGCAAGTGTTTTCTGGACTACCGGGGAAGGAGGTACATTGGCCTACCCGAAGAAGAACTCGCCACGTCGAACAAGAACACGACGTACACCTGGGTAGCTTGGCCAGGGTACGCTCGCACATCAATCTCATACAAGATCCCGCCAAGAGGAGGCGGCAAGCAACGGAAAGGGCTACAACTGCACAAGAAAAGGATACCCCCACGCGATCAGCTTGAACCAAGACTCGATCGCAGCACACCGACGACCGCGTGAAGAATACCCGCGTGGCCGTCACCCACCCAGACCCCGGAAGGAGCAACCAAGCTCCAACCTCCGCCTTGGTCACCACTGAACGTCTTCACGAACACCGGAAGAGCGTAACCCGCCCAGCCGTCGGGTACACAAGGTGACTACAAGGTTTCGATCCGCCAGATCAACGGAGTAACCCCTCCGACAGTCGTCAGTCCGGGCGTACCGTGCGCAAGCTTCGACCGCGTCAGCAATTTTCGTGAAGCAGCTTCGCCACACCAGCTACTTGGGGGACCGTGTCATTTTGCAAGGCGGACTTTGGTCTTTACAAAGAGGGTGGCGAAATCGATGCTTTGAAATTCAACGCCAGCATGAATTTCAGAACCAGTCATTTTCAAGAGAAACAGCTGGTTTTCGTGTTCAATTTTCACGTTTACGATATTGTTTTTTGAGTTCTTAGCAATCTATTTATGCTCTCATTCAGCCATTTGAGCCGCAAGTCGAGCCCGCCCTAAGCTTTTGTGTTTAAGTGTATAATACAGACTCTCGCGTTCAAGGGGTTAAATACCTCACAGCGTCATCACAAGAGGCCGAATATTGATGCACGCTGTTCAAGTTGCGAATCATATTGACCGGAGTTCTAACATTCAAACCTATCCTATGAGAGTGAATACCGGGGAAGTTGAGAGAGTTCAAAACTCGTGCTCAAACATGTTTGGTTCCGCGACTCCCCCTAGTATGCCAATGGAGGGATACAATTTTGCAGCTCCACTGAGCCGATCAGCCACCATATCGTTGAAACGTCTCACCCTCTCATTAATAGGTGACAGAATCGGCCGTCCAACAAAGTACTCGTCTGGCAAGTCATCACCCCAACACCTGGATTACCGCATCAATTGACGTGTTGGAATTGCGGGTTCATCGATTGTCTTCCACCTCGTCCAACTCTTGATCGTGTGATTCTTTGACAGGAGGTAGTATATTAAATTTTGGAAATGGTTCCCGTTTATTGTTCTCTTCGGCCTCGGCGGCAATCAGGGCGCCTCGACATTCGGGAATGCTGCACATATGTCGGGAAGGCATATGCCATTACCGCCAATTTTTCGTTCACCGGGTAGAAGAATTCTCCGATCTGAAGTGAGAACTCCAAAAACGCATCGCGCTGACAGGATCCGGTGCTGTCCAAACACGTACATTCTCGTTCAGATCCATGTTTCCACAGAGCAAGCTCTTATAGCAGAATGCAATTGTCTCTACCCGCGTAGCTATTTCAGAACTGACAACACCTGGCGGAGATAACTAGTTCCATGTCGTTCCTCGTGTATCGCGAAAGGTCCGACCTACTGCTTCAAAGCAACCGTGATTAATCGTAAGGGCCCCAACACAAATAATCAGATTAGATTTTCGAATCAGCTTCGCCTTCTGAATCTGGAAGTGTAGACTGCAGATCGAATGCTCAATTACGATCCGACACATTGGGCGCGAGGAATATTCTTGCAGTGGTACCCCTAAGTCACGGCGACCGTGTTATTCCGTTGTATCCGCACTACACAAGTGTCTGTTCCAGCAAACACAATTTCGCCGTGTCACCGGGACCATCGACAAAGAAATAAGTTCTCTCCTCCCATATGGCGGTCCACAACATGAAGCACTTGATCGAAAATCTCTCTGGTTGCTGTTCAGTCCATCCACTTGTTCCACAACATACCCCAGTGCATTTTGCGACTACGCTTTCAATAATAGATGTACTATCAACGGTGATGCACCTGTTCTACGTGGGGGACCATCGTCGTAGGTGGCGAGCTCCGGAAGATTGTACAGCTGGATTGTCTTACCATTCGAAGCTAAGTATCGGGACACATACCTCAAGGTTCATTCTCTCCCTTTCTCAACCGAATATCACCAGCGCACTCGATAAGGTGACCTTCGTCGTTTCTCTAGGTGACATTAACGTAGTCTTAAAAGACATTTTGGTCTAAACGTTTTCAAAAACACACACTGTGCATGAATAGGATGACAGTATACGAGTATGAAAACGAAAAATTGGCGTGGTTGAGACGGCATCTTGACACTAGCCGCCTCAGTTAGACTGCTCTACAACTCTCCATCGTCTCGCAGTAAGCAAACGAGAGCGCCGCATCTCGAAACGCAGGGTGCGTGGTTTTCCTACCGCGAGGAGATGGGTGAAAGATTTTGGAAAGCGTTGGTTACACAACAGAGAATTTATTCGGGTCTCGCAGTGATATATGGACAGTGCGGCCCATCAAAGCCACGTTCTACTGGGAGGACCTATTTGATAACAAATAAGTTGGAGCGTAAACACGGGTAGAAATGATCTCAGTACTAATAATTTCAGAGAGACACTAACAAAAGACTCACTTACGTTAAAAATAGGCGTTTAGCACAATTGGGGAGCTGTTTCACCACTGCTCAAGGAGGTTCGCACCAGCAAAAGTTTGTAACCGCGACCAAGAAACCATACAAACTAAAATAAACAGCGCGCTTTCATCTTCTTCTGCATTTAAGTTTTCCCTATGGAGCCGAGCGGTACAGAGCGTCGGGACCGGCGCCCGTGGATGCGGATATGACAATCCGGTGATGATATTTCGTATTGAAACTTCAAGATGCAGCCTCCCAGATCGACAACAGCTAAATACGATTTCTACGCATGAACCATGTTGAGCGTGAGGAGGACCATTTAGCCATATTTTGGGATGAAATGCGCTGTAAATGTCGAAGTGTACTTGCCAGCGTTGTGCAACATCCGGAGAACGCTGTATTACCTGCTACATGAAGCTGAAGTTCCAAGAGTTGACTATAAGTTTTTTTAAGTCAAGGTGAACACACAATGCGAACAGATGCGCCGCCGTCTCCTGTGGAATTCAAGCTGACTCAGCAAGGAAGAATTATATTGACTCCAAGTTAGAAGATACTATGTTGACGATGGCACAGCTCGTGTATTCTTGCGTGTGTCGCGAGATCAAAAAATTTGCATCCCGGTTCGGCAGCTGAGCTGTGTAAAGTTGAGAATTACGTGAAAACTTGGAAGCGGAAAAACAGACTAGACCCAATGACACTTTTAACTTTACCGGCGTCGTATGTACGATTTGAAAAATGACTCCCTTTCACGAGACTCTTTGTTGTTTTTGTGCTACTCAAAAGTTAAGGATAGTGTTGTCGAACTTGTACTGGGTACTGAATCTACAGTTCGGACCTTCGAATTGAATTGACAGGCATGCAACTCATTGAGCGTCACATCTCGATCCAAGAACAACCAGTTTTACGAACTATTCTAGACAGCACATGTCGCATTGTGAAACATAAGTACCCTGCGTTTGCATTCGAGATTTCGGATCGGAGTGGATAATGTCTATCTATCGTGTTCTTTGTACTCCCCAACGCATAGAAGTGGACATTTCGTGGTGCTTTGCGTGTCTAAACGCGTTCTTTCGGGAAAATTCCAAGTGTCCTTCCCTGATTTCATCATGATCGATGCGGACAAAACCCAGCAGAATGCATTTGTTCGTGAGAAAACAGACATCGCCATTTTAATACGCTGGTTATACGTCACCCAGAATGTGTAGAAACATGCTCAAGAAGAAAAGCTGGATGGGGCTGATTTTTTGGAACCTGTACAAACTGAATTTTCAGCCAACTCCAACTATGACGAATACCAGCGGCGGCGCGGACTTATTATCCCATCTTGACACGGTGCTGGTGAAATATACGCTAGGTTTAAGTGTGGCAAACCTAATTAGTACGTAATTACAGAACCCTCGTTTTCGCGCTGGCAGGCGTACCATAATCGACCTGGCTACACAGCAACTTACAACTGGCTAGAAACCTAACACTACACGCACGCTCAAGATCGTGAACGACACGAAGCGGGCTACCGGCTGAGCTGACCGACCGCCTTGACTTGTCCCGAATCGGATACTAATCCTCAATGGATCTTTTCTCCTATCCAAAGTTGCATGGCGACTTAAAGCCGCGTTTCTCCAGACAGACAATAAACGGCAATGTCGGCGGAGATTGTGAACCGTGTAGACAACAACGACTTAGCATCGGTTCGTGTATCGCCTGGACCAAGATCTAATGAACAAGATTCTGATCTAGAAACCGTAGCAGCATTCACAAAACCATCGGATGATTGGAGGTCCTACAACTCCGCTAATTACGCAAGATTGATGTGGGTGGGGGGTGCCCCAATGCAGCTGGGTCGTTGATGCGAGTTGAAGGACGTGAATGTGCCTTGTTTTGGAAGAAAAAATGCGTGTTTTCATGTGATTAAGGCTACAAAGTTTGCCGAACTTCATTCCCGGCAATATCCGTATCAGAGCCGCGGCTGGATCTGACGCGCAGACGCGCCCTTCCCGTACATCCCCCAATATAGTCTAAAAGGTCCCAACGTAGCCTAACATGGACCCAACAGGAGCCTGAAGAAGATGGATCTGTTGTCATTGGGCCACATGCATTCAACGAAACCGTGCCTATTTACCACCAAATGAAGGCCTATATGTACAGGCAGAACGTGTGTGAGCAACAGCTTTGACAACTATGATTGATCGAAATGCGATAACTCAGGAGCGGTCAATCGCCAGGCCAATGATGAACGCGCGATGTCGCAACCAGCTGTGACACAAAGTGCGCATGTAGATGCAGCATCTCCACAAATCATGTTGGTCAATTAAACTATCTGTGGATAATGAAGTGATAGACTACTAGTAACGTAATCATCGAGAGCGCCGCGCCTGGAACCCTGGATTCGACCATCAACACGACAAGAATCTCCAGAGCAATGAAGGCCTTCGTTAATCTGGTAAGCGCAGATGACATTCAGAGCGCACACGCGAGTGATATACACTTAATTAACTCCGACATCCATGACAGATCCTATACGTTTCCATACGAAAATGCATAAATCAGATCCATGCACGTGAAAATTCACCTCCTTTATTATTCTGGAATTCACTGAAGTCGAAGATTGTCGAGTGCACGGAGGGGCTGGCGCAGTGGCACCGTTAGGGATAGCACGGATTGCTACGTGTGAATCTTCAAATTGTTGGTATTTGGGCAATAACATAGTGGAGCAACTGCTAACGGAAATTAAAGCGCAAGAACCGCAACTTTGACCGACCATCCCGCCGCGCGGATACTCTTCACTGCAAGTGGATCAAGCTGGGTCATGCAGTCGACCAGGACACCCCCGACGGTTGATATGAGCCTGACCTTCGAGGATTGCGGCCTCTCGACCTCGATGTTCGTCTCCAATTTTGATTCTCACAACGAGGAGCCGTTCAAGCGCTGTGTGCTCCTGAGATATCGTATCGATGCGCACATCGTCTATTCCAGCCGCAACAGATAAAATAGTGCAACGCACCGACAGCGACCGTGTGACAAGAGACTCATCCCTGAGTAGATGAACAATACATAAACAGTGGTGGTTTGCACTGGGTGCGCAAGCGCTTTGAGGACGGTAAAATGCTGCACTGAATCGACTAGGACGTAGCGTACGCTGCTCTCTCGTAGTTTTGGCTCCGAGCTTCCACGGAAGGCAGACGACAACCGATCCGAAGTTTCGCCACAATACCATGTCGTCTGCTACGAAGAGAAGGACGACGACAATAGATTCTTTCCGGTACATGCCGGTGCCGTTGTGATAACGAAGGCGTGGACCACATAAATCTCACACACGCGCAACCCAAAACGTGCGGATATCTCAGGCCAACGGGTTCGCTACACAGGTTACTTCGTTCGCGCGCACAAACCCGCGCGACAGAACGTTCTGATACAAGGATGTGCGCCACGATACCTAAGCTCGTGGATTTGTTCTTGGGCTACCGTACTAAGGTGGCATTCGAAATAGTTATTTTGGCACCGACGGCGGAGCATCCGTACCGAAGATGCGGTATGCGCTGATCGCTGCGCCATGAAAACTCAACCAACAGCGGGAATCCCGTCCTTTGAATACATGGACACTTTCGTCGACAAGAATGGCCGTCGCGAATGGACGAAAATGACCCAGTCACTGGTGTACTGAAGCTGTTTGCCCAATATGGTTCGAGCGTTTCTGAATCGCTGACCAAGCCATCGTCGCTGTTCGGCAGCAAAGAGCAGTCCTCACTGTTTTACGGCAAAGAGCTGTTCAAATCCATCAACTCGCTCGAGACCACCCTGCATGTCGCCATCCTGAACGGCTTCTGCAACGACACCCCCAACTCGTTGCTGATCATGGACGATACCCTGCTGTCGCTCCGAATCGAGGCGGTGGGAAGGACATGTCGGTGTGAATCAAGCACAACACGGCCACCCCGAAGGTCTATCAGACGTCCACGGACGTCTAGAAGGACGTGCGCGCCTGCATCGAGACCAAAACAAACTGGGCAACAAATTCGCCTCGTGCCCGCCAAGGACGAGCTCAACAACCGCGGCCGACTAAATCAGAAGTCGACAGCATTTTCAGGAAGTTCGACGCCTCGACGTTGCATCACATCGAATCCCGTAGCGACATGGTCCTGTTGTAGGCGCGACAAACTCGGTGCTTCCCGTCCACAAGGGCCCGCTTTTCGCCCATGTCCTCAGTTGGCCAGTTATGGTTGGCGGAATTATAGTTAACATTTTGATTGGTGCAAGCTGTTTTCAATATAATAAATCAATACCGTAAATCACGGCGAACATGTAACCTCGTAAAAAGTGTAAAATAAATTGGTAAAAACTCCAGTAAAAAGTGAACATCAACAATTTAGTATTGACCCCTTACTTTGATGTACTTTTTACGAGAATATTTCATGTTTACCGTGCGTTGCATCATCGCCGTGATTTACGGTATATAGATAAAACGGGGGCTCATATAATACAAAAAGATATTCATTTTGGAATGTTCTTTATTGAGGCAAAAGACTATATAACCATACAACCACGTACCATATTGATGCACAGACTAGGTAGAAAAATATCCGTGGAAATAAACATAAACACACTTGCACACATCAAATTTTGCGTTCTGCAACGCCGCTGGCCAATGGCGCTAGTCAGAACCGAGGTAGCTCTTGTATCCATAGCCGAAAATCAGCTCCTAGCCTGCAGCAATAGTCCTCATCGTCCAAATAGTGATGTGGTGTACACCACATCACTTACCACTGCCGCAAAATTCGTAGTGTCGCCGTCGTGGTCGACGAAATTGCTTTGTTACCGCTGCGCAGCGCGTCCAGCACTGCACCGTCGTTAAAATCGAACAAGCAGCTCGTTTCCTTCTTGTCAAAAATCAAACCACGACGCTTATCACCGTCCTGCGACAGCATAGCACCTGCGTACTCGCACACAATCGCGTTCGCTACGATTAGATTCGCGTGTAAACATGTCATACCGGTGGATCGACGAAAAAAATCGTGGCGAGGTGTGCCAAAATGTCTTCATACTTATACAAAGTGAGCATTTACTATGGCCCTAAGAACGATTTGGTCTAAAATACCTCCCTGGTCACGACTCACTAGCCTGACCGAGTGAGAATGCATGTCATTGAATCTGACTGATGAAGGTAAACTTCAGCCCCTTAGTATTAATTCGTGACACACGAGTGCTCTTCCTTCTGAGATACTGCGAAGTAGTAGTTCGTCAGCAGCTGCCCCGGGCTTGTGCTGTCGCAATTTGTTGATTGCTCCACGGCAAGCACGATATCGGAGAAACATCCGACCCTATCCAGCGCGCACCGAAAAGTTTTACAAACTTGCTATTCATTTACTCCTGCGCTAATGAAACTGGCAACCGCAGCTCCTTGGGCGTCATCTCAGTTCTGAAAAGTGACAGCAAGAAAGACGATTCGCCCGCGAAGAAGCGCTGTATGATACTAACCAGACATGCGTGCGCGCGCCAGCGACCGTTGAAGCAGAAAAACACAAAAACAGAAGAGCAGGCTAAATGGTGCAAGGTACAACCCCGAGGAAGGCGCCCTCGAGGCAGCCCAGGTTAGTCGTCTTTTTGTACAAGAAGTTTACTCACTGAGGAGATCGGACGTCGATCGCGTGCACCCCTTGCTGGCGAAGGCTCAATCGGTTGATCTGACGCAGTAGTCATACATGGACGAGTCTATGATGAACATGGAGGACGTGACCCCGAGTTCCGCGATGCCACACACAAGATAGATGTCGATGACCACGTCGCTATGGGTCCTATATCTTTGTATATCCATGTGCTAATCGGAGGCGACCATCAATACCTTTTCAGTAGTATCCCGCTCTGTGTAAGTGGCTTAATCTGTTTCTTTGGTGATTGCCTCTAGTACTATATTTGCGTTGGATAAACTCATGGTGAGTGGGACACCCCATATTTTTGGTGAGGATGAACTACTGATTGGTAGTGGTGTAAGCCACAACCTGTTACAACCTCAACGATACTCCAGAATATCTAAACCTGGATTGTACCTGGTCTCAAACCGGATGAACCTGACCAATAAAAACCTGTGAAAAGAGATATCATAGGCCCCATGTTGCTATTGCAATCTTGGTGTTCCAATCCAGAACCATCATTGAGGGAAATGCTATGAGCGCAGAGAGCGAAAACTAGGTCGACCCATATGACGTAGGGCCCAGAGATATATGGAAGTATTTTGCGATGAAGAATCAGCTCAGACCAGCATTATGGCAGCTCATTTATCTTGTCGCAAACACAGGTTTCGACAGTTAGCAGGCAGATAGCTACTTACGAAGCATCCGGTATTTGCTTGGTGCACTGAATGTAAGTCAACAATATATTGCGTGTCATTTAACACAAACAATATCAAGCATCATATGGAGAAGCACCATGCTGACCTCATTAATAAATATGAGGGAAAAAGAATGAAGCAGCGACGAGGCGCTCTCTGGACTACGAATTGGATACCTGTGATGAACTACAACATAAGCCAGCTTATATCTTGGTCGAACTGGAAAGCCTCACGCTAACGAGCTGTTAACTACAAGAAAAATGTATAGCGTGTAGTTTACGTCCGCTCTCCCTGGTAGAAGATGATGATTTCAGGGCCTACATCAAGTACTTGGTTAGTGATATCGAAGGGTCTCACATCCAGATCCCATCAAGGGTTGAAGTGCGTATGACCATCACGTGTTTGGCGTAAAACCTCCGTGTGAAGTTGTAGGCGTTGCTACAACGAGATTGGTGGTATTTTCTCTGACGACCGATATCTGGACGGATCGGGCGTAGCGTTGTTATATGCCGTTGACTGTGCTTTCTGTGAGCTCCGATTTTCAGTATTACAGTTGGGTTTGGAAGCCAGCCTTTTCCTGGCGCTATTGCAATAGCTATTGAAAGCGCAATGCTGGAGTGTGGTTGGATTCAGATCGTTATACGAAAATACTTCGTGACGTAGGATCAAATCGAGTTGCAGCCTGCAAGTCGCTACACTCGTCTTGCTTTGCTCATTGCTAGCACTTATGTGCTTTCTTAAAGAAAAGAAAAAAGAAACATCCGCAAGGGTGGTGATCGCAACGCCAGACCCATCGCATGCACCCTCGACAGGATATACGAACATACGCTGTGGATAGTGTGAAGATGCTGTTGAATTCGGACCCCTAGCAACTGAGATAATTACACAAGGAATAATGGTGAAGTCAGTGCTCACGACCCAGCAGAAACGGAGGATGACGAGGACGATATCCTATCAGAAGCAGAATGCGGCGATGCAGAACTGGATTCTGAAGCTGAGCGAGAAGTAGTTAAAGGAGTTACGGGCTCAAGATGGTGTAAGTGTGGAGAAACATTTGAAAGGGGTAGAAAAATGAGGGATCGCATCGGTCGAACAGGACGCACTTATGAATACACATGACTCCGTACAAATATGCAGGAAACAGGTTTTTTCTCACCGACCATCAAAGGGAAGTGGCTGGTTGACGAACTTTCAATAGCGTTTTTGTTGCAATCAGTTGAAAAGTCAAATTTTCTTACGCTTAAGCTGTTTGTGGATTGTACAACGCGATGGAATGGCTGCTATTTGATGCGTCACACGTGTTTTCAGTTGTAAACGGCGGTAGTGCATTTTTTTGAAATAGAAACATCTCCAACTAATGGTGATTTTAGTGATGTACAAGGGCTGATGCGGAGGCTGGGATAGCAGGTTTTGCGCAATTTGTTGATGCGGCACGCATGATTCATATCAGGCGTACCGCAGGTTAACGACCTTGTACACATTTGAATATAAAAGTAATCCTTGTAGCAATGTAAAAATTAGATTTATTTTTCATGTAAAACCCAAACATCTAAAACAGATAACTTAAATAAGTAAGTAGGGATTGAAATGACGTGAAAAGGACGTGAAATTGTGACAGAAACTTTTGCATACAAAATATAAGACAAATATCGAAGAATAATGAATTAATCCCTTGCAACAGCACTTTCAAGTACTGTTATCCCAGGAAAATCAAGTTGAAGCGTCCATCGCTTCTTGAATGGCTTACCATTCGCTGCTTACGCTTGCTTCTCACTACATATGCCTCCGTCTCGAAGTTTTTGGGCGGCCAAATGTATCCAACAATCACCCTGGTGCTTCCGCTGCGCCGATACACACTCTGTAACGATCAACCCCTCGATTTGGAGCAAGCCCAACCTGACAACGACCAGTTTGTTTGAGACACTATTCATCACCTGCAAGAGGTTCTATAATTGTCTTGGCCAAATTTATATGTATGAATAGCCGTCAGACAGAGCGGCAAATTCAAAAGTGAGTGCCGTCCCCAGCTCTTCATTCGGCTGGGGTTTCTTTTCCTTTGTTGCCCTTGGTTACCACTCAATAACATCTCTTAAGCTCAGTATACTTATATTAATACCAAGTTCTAAACAATTGGCATCTGTTTCTAACTAGGATTAGAAACCAGAAATGTTTACCAAAGTTGGTACTTAACCTTAACCCTTTTGTTGCCGACTGGTCCAAAACGTGGCATAATGCCTCGTTTTACTAAAATCGACCAATCAAATATTATGATTTTAGTATTGACCTATAATATGTCTACCAGAAAATTGACCAAAACGATGCATTATGCCACGTTTTACAAACATCACCCAAAACATTTTCTGGTCATTAAAGAAAACTTAGAATATAGTCACCGGAAAGTAATAGTAAAACGAGGCATTATGCATCGTTTTGCAATTTTATCGTGGTTAAAGTGTACATATTTTCAAATAGAAAATGAATGGGCAACAAAAGGGTTAACTACAACACTTCCACAAAAGAGACGCACAACCGATACGCTCAAAAGATACTTGCTTCGAAGTAGCAAAATCTACTCTATATGATCTCTTTGCATACGTCTTGTGTATAGATAGTTAGCTTAACACCAGCATAGTCATGGTTGGAGAGAGGGGACTGCACTGGCATACCCTTCTTGATCCATTTTAACCCATTTAATCGACACTCATGTCACCTGTAGCTGTTCTCATCCAAAAGCGGCTTATACGTTTTACGTAGTGGTCTCTTATCAATGTAGTCCTAGAATCTTGTTGACATATTCTCGTAACTCCTATTGGGGCTGCAAAATGTAGCTCTTGTCTGACGGTCTTATTGAACCTAAACTTATCTTATGATGGCGAACTCTTACGAATCAAATGAAAGTGTTAAGTCAGTTTATTACCACGATTTAAAGTACCACGTTATCGACGTCGTCTACGAAGAGGAGGGGTTGTGAGACTTAGCTTTCCTGCGTATTTCCGTTGCAGTTGTTGGCTTCAAGGTTTCTCACCCCATAAGATCTTGTAGCTTGCCGAATTGTACTTGGGGCAGTGCCGCTGTCAGTGCATCTGCTAACATATGTTTGGTATTACAGTACGTAATGTAGATACGATCTCTTTTATATGCCTAACGGGCATATAAGTATCTCGTCTCTATACGCTTAGTCGACGAATGACAAGCAGGATTCTTAACTATACGTATTGCTGCAGTATTGTCACACCAACAATAAAGTGGCTGCTTTTGTTGCCATCCTAGTTCCTTTAACACGCATTACCTGTAGCAACCCGCCCTTTTCGGCGGTCCGTCGGTCCGTCTGAATTTTTGCTACATCCGGTTGGATCGACTAATAGCATTCAATTTAACCACGGGGTATGTTGAAAGGTCTTATTGCGAACTTTTCAGCCAATGACTCTGCAATGTTGCCAAGTTGCTCAAATTTGAATAATCGCGGAAATCCGAAGGAGGGATGTCATGAGGGATATATTGGGATAACACTCTGAAATAGAATAATTTAGATGACTTGATTAAAGTACGCCAGCCTCCCAATTAGACTACGGGAAATCTGCTGCAAATCATTCAACTGTTGGCAATACGACCGACCAAGATCTTGGCATTCAGTTATCAGACGACTTATCTGCAGTGGAAGGAATGCTATACTGCAAATAGAGTCGTCGTTAGCTGTAGAATATTCATGCGAAATTAGTGTTTCTTAACGGTTCTGGATGATAAGAATTTGGTCGACTTCGATAACTTCGGATCCTAAATGATTTGAGATATGGCTAGATTTTTGTACTGGATAACTGTATGGAAGGGGTGAAAAGGGCGGGTTGTCACAGGCAATGCGTGTTAAGAGCAGCCACAATCATTCGCTTTCCTTTACACCCTCACTTACGGCAACTAATTCAGCTTGTGCTGTGTGCAAGCTGACCATATCTTGTCAAGAGACACATGCATCAGCGAGTATTGACACGTAACCAGTAACTGATTTACGATCCTCATTAGCATGGCAAAGCTCGCATCTGTGAATAGCTCATAAACTACCTCTTTGTTAGTTCCTTCATATACTAACCCATTCATCAATGTTCCTTTCAGATACTTTTGTACTCTCTGCGCAGCTCTCAATGAGACTTGTTATAACAGGAGAGGAATTTAGTTAATTGTTTTACAGCATTTCTAATATCAGGTCTAGTTCCTCTAACAAGATACATGAGAGAGCCTGCCAGTCCACGGTAGTCATACAGCTGTGCTGCAATAGCTTCAGTGCTGAGATTTTTAATGTAATACTTGCTGTTTGAGGAGTAGCTACTATTGAGCTGGCCATCATACCAAACTTTTCTAGCAAGTCTAGAATATACTTATGTTGCGATAGGCTGATTAGCTTATGAACTCTATCTCTTCTGATCTCCATTTTCTACAGATAATGGACCTCACCAAGGTCCTTCATTTTAATACGTTCTGACAAATTTGCCTTAATTTCATTTACAGCTGGTAGCTTTGAGCCAGCAATGGTTAACTCATCCACATATACACATATTAAGACAATGTGGGTTACTTCATAAACCTCCGCTTTTTCTTGTACAAACAGTATTCCTTTTGCATCGAAAAACCTAATGACTCCAAAAAGGTGTGCAGCACCCTGTACCATATTCGATGTGCCTGTTTCAGTCCGTATAGGCTCCTAATTAGCTTACAGACTTTGCCATTATGACGTTGCCTAAATTCAAGG
Organism: Phytophthora hibernalis; assembly: GCA_012656075.1. Lineage (NCBI taxonomy): Eukaryota > Oomycota > Peronosporomycetes > Peronosporales > Peronosporaceae > Phytophthora > Phytophthora hibernalis. The sequence continues at coordinate 374,394 of JAAKBF010000020.1, forward strand.
GGTGGAACCATATATATTTCCTATAATAGCTCCCCATTTAGAAACGCAGTTGAAACATCCATTTGGTGGATGTGGAAATCCTCTATTGCCGCAATTGCGAGCTCTAATCACAATGACTCATATCGAGCTACCGGTGAGAATATCTCGCCGTAGTCAACACCAAATCGCTGTGTATTCCACATTACCCCTATTTACGCTTTAAATCGCTCTACAGACCTATCTGCATGATATCTTACATTTAAAACCCAGTGACAGCCTAATGCCTTGCGTCCTTTGGGTAGATCAACCATTTTCCATGTCTTGTTTTCTAAGAGGCCTGATACGCAACTTCTAATGCACCGAGCCGTGATTCCCGGTATGGCCCTGCTAATGCCGCTTTTAGAGATTTTGGTATTGGGATACGAATCCTACTAACTGTGACCCCTTTAAATTGGGTTTATTGTTACTTCATATCCACTTAGTCTTGGGTTTCGTCGCCTATTACGCAATGCACATGGCTTATCGTGGTCCTTGTGTGTGTCTATTATCATTTCGGTTGATGTTGACCTTTCTACGACCTGAGAAGACGACTTGTCACTATGACTATCATCAGACTTATCATCCTCGTCAAGTTGATTGACATCAGCTCCCACATCTCCCACGGCCCCCACACTTGGGGTTGGAGGGTCTTTAGACAGGCTATTTTGCCACTGGTGCACGCTCTTATATCTTCCTTCTCTTTAGCAGTTAGCGCGTGGTTCCGGTTTCGAAACGACCTGGCTATCACAGCCGACTGATCAACTGTATCAAACTTAACACTTCGAGCAACCAATAATACATTGTTGACTGTATCTAGCCGTCTGTAGCCCTTATAATCGTTTGCAAGACCGAGGAACTTGCACTCTAAACCTTTTGAGCTCAATTTCGTTTCCTTTCTCTTAGTATTCGGAATATGAGTATAACATACACTGCCCCATATTTGAAGTATATTGTCATCCGGCTTTATACCATGTACTGTTTTGTAGGGCGAAGTGTTTCCAAGTCTAGAAGTTGGAGTTCTATTCGACACTTCAACGGCGTATTTTTGCCTCTAGCCACCGGTGTGCTGGAATAGCCACTGTTAGAAGTGAACTTCTTACTTGTCTCATGAATGTCTGATGGCAGCGCTCCGCGCTCCCATTATTTCTACATTTGATTTCTCGAAACTGATACCTTTTGACTGTAGAAATATCCTCATCTTTTGATTGACAAATTCTTTATCGCCATCACTTCTAATTCGTTTTATTTCATAGCGATGCTGTTTTTGAAGTATTAGTATGAGATTAACCACATGACTGTAAATTTCTTTCGTAGACCTCATCACAAATAGCCACTTATAAGAAGTTGCATCATCCATAATTGCAAACGTTTACTGATAACCATATCCACCATAGTTACCTTTAACTTTCATCTTTCCCATAGTGTCCATGTACAAAGTGTGCAGTGGCTGCTTAGACCGTGTCCCTACTTTTTATATATGACATTCGTGTCGAGTTTGCAATTTCTCAAGTGGCACAGAAGAAGGGAATATCCTTTAAATCACTCTAGTAAATATGAGGAATTCCTTCAACTAATTTTGAGCAAATATTGCTAATAGTCTGGCCCTGTGGACATGGCCTAGTCTAAGATGCCACTTTTGCATCAAAGCAATTTTCTGTTTCTTTGTAAAGCTCTTGGTTACGGTTTGCACTTTAATATGCTTGGAAGAGGGCAGATAATACACCGCCCCTTTTGCACCGCAGCAAATAAAAGTTGTCATTTCTTATTGAAATCTTTAGACCGATCGATCCATTGAAATGACTTGCAACATGCATTTGTTTTGGGCCAGTTAGAGACGAATCGGATGTACTACCACTACCATACTCAAACCTGTGACTCGAACCATTGTGTAGCGATTTAAACCAGCCTTTCTGTGAGATTATTCCGAATCCAGCTCCAGTATGAACAGTCCTCAGATCATCAGATACTGTTAGTCGACTTAACCAACTCAAATACGTGTCATAGAGTTTACGTACTGAGGTATCAATTTCACCGAAGCTCTTCAAACAGCCTCCGTCACCATCTTCCGACTCCGCTTTCTCCGAAGCTGAAAGGCCGAATTCCCCATCCATCTCAACATAAGTTGGTGGTGCACGCGTCTGTTGCTTTTTGGTTACACGCTGCACCGTTGCAATCTTCTTGGTGTTGCTTGGCGCCTGCTTCGATGGTTGGGCATCCATGTTCGTGCGGAAGAGCGGTCCTCCATCAGGATTCAGGTCGCGGTCGACCTTCATACGCTCGCAATGAACCTTCTGGTGTCCTTTCTTGAAAGAAGAGAAGCATCCTTGACCCTGAACATGGGTGCTTCCGTCCGATTTTCGCTTCTTCGAGTCGTAACCGCGCGCCGCTCGGTCACTCTTGACGTTATTGATGTGGATCACCGACGTCGCATCACCAGAACCAGCGATCATCTTCTTGGACCTGTCACAGAAGAGCTTGTTCAACGCGATCTCTACACTTTCACTGCTGAACGCTTCCTCCGAAAGCTCAATTGACGACTCCCAGATCTCACTAGAAGCTGAGCCAAACCTTGCACGCACATCATCGTCTCTGTCATCATCACCTTACCGAGGAGCTCCAATTCATTTCGTTCCGCGTCTGGTTCAGCAGCGAGAACATAGTCATGGTGTCTGTCCATTTTGAGTTGAGTATCCGATTTCAACAGCTCGTCAACGACACCAATCCTCCAGCGTCACCGAGCGCGAACTTGCGCTCGAGATGCTGCCAAACGACGCACATCTCCAGGTTCCTCACATCGTCTGGCAAGGACAACAGAAACGGGAGGGTTGAATTGAGGACGCGACGCCTTGCTGCATCCGCCTTGCGCAGTACCATGATCTCCCTGCGCAATCCCAATTGCTCATCAGGAGGAGCCGCCTTCACGTCTACATCCGTCAGACGTGGCGGCATGGACTCAGGAAGTCACGCATATCAACCTTCGGCTCCGGTTGACTGGTTTCGAGAAGCCGATTCTCGACGTCCAGGTCCAACTGGGCCATGTGCGTGAGCAGCTTTCCTTTCAAGTAGTAAACTCAATTTGGCGGCCTGAGAACGTTTCAAGGGCGACGTGCACGGTTTTCTCTTGCTTGGACAAGACACTCATCCGAAGTATCTGAAACATAGTTGTCTTGGGCGAATTTTTATGTATGAATAACCGTGAGATGGAGCGGAAAATTCAAAAGTGAGTGCCGTCCCCAGCTCTTCATTTGGTTGGGTTCTCTTTTCCTTTGTTGGACTTGGTTGCCACTCAATAACATCTCTTAAGCTCAGTATACTTATAGTAATACCAAGTTCTAACCAATTGGCATCTGTTTCTAACTAGGGTTAGAAACCAGATCTGTTTACCAAAAGCTGGTACTTAACCTTAACTACAACAGGTTCACTAGTCTATTTTGTCTCTTTTTAATGAGATATTCAAAGTTTGAACCAAAAATTATTTTGTGTTACTCTTTGCGATCCACGATCTTCGTTTGACTGCCGATGAACGTACCAACACTACTAAATCTCGAAATTGAATTTAAACAGCCAATCCATACGAGTATTGTCTATGTCAGAGGCGCCATTAGCGCAAAAAAACTTGCAGTTGAAACTCCACAAGATGCCGTGTTAGCTCCTCAAGGTTCGCCAAAATGGACCCCGTGAGACTTTGCTACTTCACGTCGTCAACCACATGTTGTTACCGCAGCAGTGGATGGTAAAAGCAAAGACGATCTGATTTCATAGCTGCTTCAAACCTCGAAACTCACTTGATCCCCCAAAAGAGGATGACATCGATCCATTTGAGTGATGGAGGGTCAACAAGGACTGTTATCCAAACATTGTTCTACTTGTAAGAACACGACTCAGATGCGTGGAAACGTTAGTTCCCTCCGAACAGGAATTTTCAACTGGGGATAACATCGTCACCGCCAAGCGATGCGCTTTAAGGCCAGGATTTGTCCGAGACATCGTGATCGTAGCTGATAATGATCGGCCTCAAGAAAGCAGAAAACAGTGACCACGGAATAACTTCTGAACGCCAACTTAGATGTACTTTAGATTGCGTTTCTGAGCACACTTTTGCATTTACGGAGTAGGTTATAAATTAATAGCAATGACCATCGGTAAACTAAATGTTAAAACAGATACACGTTATGTTTTTCGACTATCATCGGTGCTAATTGATATACCATGTCAGTACCTTTCACCGCTTTCATCATCGACAGCATTAGGATGTTTGGCCCTTTGGGATCAGCACAAGCGCGCGAGCTCTTTTGTTGCTTGACCGCGTGAATCCATGAATGATCTGCTCTGATCTCTATCTCATCTTCAAAAATGGGATCGTGCTCAACATTGAGCCGGTAGCGGTCCGCCCGTGAAGTTGTTTGCGAGAACCAACATGTACTTATTAGCACGCGGTATGATCACTAGAAGACCAATTGCGTCCACTACCAACAACGAGAACGGAAATGCGAGATCCACGACTGACTTTCTTTGCATGAAATCGGGTTAACCCTTTTGCAGTGCAAGGGCGCGTTTCTCGCCCAAAATGAATGAATTAGATGTGTATACTATAGCTTACCTAGGTGGTTTGCAAAAGGGCTAATCGAAGTCAGGGAGCACGGCTCTATATTTGAAGGGTTCAGTGCCTATCGTGATAATCTAAGGCTGGATCCCCTTTTAATCCGCGCAGGGCTGCCAAATTACAGGAAGACAAAGATCTGGTTGCGCCCAACGCTTGAGCACCGTTCGTTGACTTTGGGTTCGACATGTTTCGCTTTATTGAGGAGTAAAAGTGAACGGTGGGTTCTAGATCTGATCACTTTCCTGTGTGTCGGAGACCTATCGTGTGACGCGCAATTAGCGCGTGAGGATTTTGTAAATGGCCTGCACTATTTACCAAGGGACAGTGCGCCTGACGGGTCGAGTGCACTTGAAGGCACGGAGTGGTCACACCCGCTTGATTAGCGATCCCAGTGATATCCTTGACTTTAATCGAGACGGTTCTTCACTAGATATGTTCTCTGCTCATCTGGGTCTGACTAAGCCCATCGACCTAGTACGGAAGCACGCGTATTGACATGTGTGGGACCGGTGGTTTTCGACTGTGGCAAAATCCAGGCATTCGTGGTTTCGCCGCTCAGATATCAATACCCAACGTAGGATCGTAGCCTGGATGCGGAGTCCAAGAAAGGAGAAGGAACCGCCGGGTTCCACGGGAACATGAACCATTTAGCTTCTAACACACGCGCAAGCACCCTCCAGCTTTCCGGTGATCGCTTGGAGTGCCCACAAGAATTGTCGAGCGGCATATGGAACGAACCCATCTACGCACGCATACGGCAGCCGCGACACATCAGGGCAGGCGAGGACTGTGACTTCATAGTCGACGACTCTTTGCGCCACCTGTATCAGCTGATATTCTACCCTACGGAGTTTCGACACTTCGCCCCCGTGACTAGAATCTCTCAACGTCATGGCCGAGAAGGACCTCCTGACTCCATACTCGTGCCTGACTCACCCGCAAGATAACCTGAGCTGTGAGCTACGGGCGAGACAACTGCTGGTGATCTTTTCGCTTCGTGCTATTTAACACGTGCTACGTGTCTTCCGATGGCCGACGAGCTAATCATTACGTCGAGGTCAACTTGTCGGATATATGTTGGGCCAAGTCGTGGACTATGGACCCATAACGGGCCTTTCGTTTAGCACTGCGACTGGTACAACGCTGCAACCAGCAAGTGGATACATGTGTTTTGTCGAGATACGCCACCGGGACGAGGAGGTTCCGGTACATGTACTTGTCACGTGCGACACGACATGGCACGTTCGAGTGGATCGAAACGACTTTGTGTGGGTTGGTACCATGGCGTTCCTATTAACAGCCAGGTCTAACATTCGCTCACGCCGATTTCGGTCCTGGTGGATTGAACTGGCCGTGCAGACACCTCTGACAATAACTTACAGAACATGCTCAAGGAAACGTTTGTACCGACCGGGTCGGACACAACTGTGGACTTCTCTTCGGAACCAATTGCTGTGGTGTCTGATTTTGGCCGAGCCAGAACAATTGCACCGCTCCAGTATGCAGGGACATGTAAAGGCCCACAACTCTCGACCTGCACATGGATTCGGACGCTGAAAGCGATGCGGAATCGCCAAGCGAAATAACGGATGCACCCGAATAAAAGCCCCTCCAGAATTTAAGCCCGCTACACAGTTTTCCGATATTTACCGGTAGACCAATACAAATTCATATATAAACGTTTTGGAACAGAGTCAACATCTGATAATTTAAGGTTTTTGAGTCGGTACTATAAAATAAGTCCGGACTGTAATAGGGCGCGTTCGTTACTTGCAGTGGGACTGTCGCGGTGACAACCCATATCACGATTGTTTTCGGTGATTCGGGTTAGAGATTTTCGGTCGTTCCAGGATAGCCTGTCGAGTTCTACTACGCTGGGCGTTTTGGATACGTCGTCAGCAACAGTTGCGACGACTCATTTGCTTCCAGATTCGACGACGGTTTCCGACACGGCCGCACCGTTGCCAGTGTCGTCGCATCAGCCAACGGCGGAAGCTATATTGACACAAATCATGGAGCTTATGCGGTCTACACTGCCGATGATCGCCGCACAGATGGCAAGTCAACAGCTCCTGCAACAACAACTATTACAACGCCTTCCTTAATAGCGCAATCAAGCCAGACATCCGCTTGCCAACGCGGCAGGTCTCGCAGTTCGAGCCGCCGCCGGGGACGCAGTCGTAGCTCACCCTCGGCGCGACGGCAACATGCGCAGCGTTCCCGTAGCCGGTAGCGCTCATGAGACCGCCAATTGGACTGGAGTCCAACTCGTGAGGACCACCACGACACGGACGATCACCAGCCCACACTGCACGATTCATCGATGCGTCTCACGACCCTGCGCAGAGCTGAGTTCGCCCCTCGGAGTATCGGGAAACGCGATCACTTCACTCTCATGGTGGTCTGAGACATAGTTATGGGGACAGTCTCAGAGCCGATTCCTGCCGTAGACGGGAACACCACTCTCGCCGCCATCGGTCATATACTCCGTCACCATGTACGGAGGGATAAACTTTTCGCCACAGATCCGATTACGGGGACCATCCGTCGCGACTCTAGTCGTAACGTGGTGGTCACTATCGACAGTACTTCCCGTTGTTCCCGGTCGGTTCACAGACAGGGATCCCATTTTGGCCATCAACCGTGGAAATTAATATTCATGAAACAACCGCAAGTTGGTCCAAGGCCAGATGGGGGGTACATTGAATCGGAACCAACTTCGTTTGGCTCTTGAATTGGCTGAACCGGGTCTCAACCATTCAACAACGAGAGGTGCTGCGCGGTCAGTACCGCGTAAAGGTTACGGTGAAGATGATATTTGGAGTGAACTTCGGTACCAGACAACTCGATCATTTCCTCCCTCCAGCATCAGATGCTTCAGGTAGGAGAGGGTGACATATGATCCAGCTACATGGGCGTCGGCGAACAAAAGTCCGGTGGATCATATTCGTTCGATTGGTGACCTACGGATTACACTGTATCGCATCCAAGAGGCAGCCATCGTATGGTACCCTCGTCCTGCGGTCGCAGTCTTCAGTGCCGTGGACACGGATGCACACGCACAGTTGTACAAAGAGGCTCCAGAAGGGTTGGTTAACGCGGTGAACACGGTGATCAACTTGTACACGCATGTGCTTACACGTCTGTTCACAACCATCAACGAAAGGCGGCACGGCTCGCTTCTTCTCAGCGATGCTCGCGCTATTATGACCCACGGCTCGCCGGACATCATTCGCATGGAACGACACGTGATCGACCGTGCTCTGATGAGCACTTAGCCGAATGGTGCTCCAAACCAAGCGGCGAGTGCAAACACACCATCGAACGTTCCTAGAACTGGATACCAGTGACCGCGAAATCAACGAAAAAATATTTTGCCAGTTCCGCAAAACATATTGCGGCAGATTCCAAAGCGCGGAAACAAACCCGTCTGATTACGATTGCAATCACATTCGGGCTGTGATTTTAATTCATGCAATCATCTTCACGAGAAGATGTTATTGCCGGAGGAAGTGGTGACGTACGTCACGTCGAAGAACGGTCCTATGGCCCAGCGCCACCCGAACTTGCAAATTTGATGCCTCTGAGGTGAATAGCAAGGTTCGATCCAACATAATTCCATTCAACATCGACTTCCAACGCGACTTTACCTCGTTTTTCATTTGATAACGACATGATAAGACCTGGTAATCAATGTGTACGACTGGTGAGCGGTGCTCGTCGCTATTTTCGATCACCACTACGACGGCTGCCCCGGTCACGACCATGACTGAGACGACGACGACAACGATGGTACTGACTACCTCTGTGACATCTTCTCCGACGACGGCAACGGATACTGCAGTGGCGGCTCGTACCGTCGGGAGTGTAACTGCCACAAACACGAACACGACATCGACTGCGACGACGACCGCCACTGCGTGCAAATTGTCACAAACCGGGTGCCGCAAGCTCTCTCGATCTTGCTACCACAATATTCAAGAAAATGATCCTGTCGAGGACCGCGTCGAGGTCACCATCACATCCGTCGCCAAGGGCAAGACTCACGACTGGACCAGCAACGTCAGCCTTCCCACTTCCGAAAACTCAATCTTATTGGGGAGTCGCGTTCTCCGTCGAGGACAGACCATCCAACCAGTCATCACGGTGTACTGATTGTACCTCATCGACCCTCAGCCATACAGCTGCAGCACCCGCCAAGATGGAGATACAGCCTAGCGAATTACCCCGCTGAGATGGTCATACAGCCTAGCACTCTGCTCAGATGGCCATACAGCCTAGCGGATACAGCCCGCTCTGCCATACAGCTGACCCTATGCCTCGACATAAAAGTACACACCAGCGACTTCACTATCATGTCACCCCATCGACAAAAACAGTAGCACGTACGTACCATAGTACCACTCCGTCTCAGAAATGTTGACCAAAACGTATTTATCACGCCGGGTTTTGTCATTATTTCTCCGATTTGAACGTATTTTATCTTAAACGACGCGCCCAGTCATTGCGGTTTGAACCGTGGGTTATTTCTAAACTGCGGTACTGTTTTAACGCCACAACGCCGAAATGAATGGAAATATTCGGCTGAGAAAGGGCGATGCGACAATGCATAACATAGTCACTACATATCACCATAGTGAAGTCTAATATAATTTGGGTGCATCAATTTTGAGACTAAAAAAGGAGTGGTATGTGTCAACATTACTGAATCGGAGTGGTACTCGATATGACATAATGTGCCAGGATTGCATGTATTTGCACGTCTATGAATAGAATTTACTCGTTCTGCACAATGGGTTCGTCGCCTTCAATGCCAGCTACTCTAAACAGGTTGTATTTTTCTTGCGGGTCGGCTGATATGATACCTCCTTTGACGAAACTCTTGACGACCATTTCCTTGTTGATACTGACCAATGGTAGACAACAAAGCGCAAAATCAATCTTTGATGGCGATGGAAAAGTGTTGTCGAGGTGGTGTGCAAGATACATTCGTCTAGAAGTAATGACAGAACCGCAATATCTAAAATAATTTTTAATTAGAACCGCATACTTCCTTCGGTCGTGAATGATAGCCTGTAAAATCAGCTAGAAAGTTTGGAAAAGTTTATTTTCGTCTGTGTCCTCACTTGGGTCGCACTGATTGGTGGAATAGACGCTGTTTGAGCTAAGCTTTCTGGAGAGGAGCGCCAAAAACGTTTGGAAAACGGCAGCTTAAGCCAAAAGTGTGAGGAATGACCATCGTGTTGAGGCTGCCTCACTACCTATTTTGCGTCTATGCCACCATGCGCTGACGCCGATGCTAACGCTCCACCGCCACGGAGTAAAACATCATGAGCAAACTAAACCACACCACCGGGGAGAAGCAAGATGTGATACTGTTTCCTTGATGAACTTCACGCACAGCGAGAGGGGGCACATTCTTCATTAGTTAGCCGAGCTTGGCTTCCTGATCTCTCGTGTGCTTTGGGCGATAGATCCAAGCATCCCCAACTTTCTGCTCGAGTTATGTGATCTGCCACGTCTCTCAGCATCCCAGTTCTGAGTCGCGTGTAGACCGAAAAACACCAACTTGACCATCGACCCATCAGCTTAGTGACCAACTCGCTTCACACAGCTGCCAACAGTACACATGCGTATCTAATGCTCAGTGATACGTCGAGTTCTCTGTTGGATCCGATCCGCATGCTGCCGTCGCACGCTTAATATTATCCGCGACTTTTGGCTTGTTCACGAGTTTCGAAGGATTCACAGACGTCAAGTACGGTCACTCGTACGCCCTGTTCTTGAAGTCGCTGGCTACCCAAGTAGCATGCCTCCGCGGCCACCACCGGGAAAAGTTCCGGTGTGCTCGATTTGTAGTGATGCATAACGACTCCTTGACGTGTCCGGCCCCTTTGTTTGAACGGAAGTTTTTCTCTTCTGACGTTCCGCCAGTCTAACCTGGATCGAGTTGCTCACCGTGGATATCCCTTATTATGACGTCTTCCGCTTTCACGCAGTGTGTTGTCCCGCTTGTGCTCGGATTTTGTTCACAGGTTCCCACAACTCCGAGCCGCGGTCCAGGAAGAAGAACCACAGGAAGATCGATCCCCAAAGTATGTCTGTGACGTCGCCGGTGTCGGCGGATCGCCGTCGCATTAGGTCCCCATGCATCGCGAGCAGTATGGGTGAGGTGACTGGTTGCTTCCTGTTCACCTGGCTGTTCATGCGCTTATAGCCTTGAGCAACGAGCTCAAATTCCCGAGTCTTGTAAATGCGTCTTCCATTCCAAACGCTTTGGTGGGCGAAGGCAACCGCTGCCATTTTACCAAAGGCTCACCGCAGCCACCGACTCGATGAACGACTGGCAGTTGTCCGACGCGGACACCTCCACGTACTGTTCGTAACCCTTCATCGACGTCGAGTGCAGCATGCGTCTGCTCGGCCCTGGAACAAGATCAGTGACATCGCACTGGCCAACGTCGAGTAGGCCGAGGTCGCGTCGATGAGCAAGTGTCGGTAAAACAATTCTAGCTTGCCGACCAGGTCTCTGCTAATTGATCTTTGCTTGCGCGGTGGCGCTCGAAACCACAAATGAGCCGGAGCTTGTGGCTGCGTGACCGGCCGCCGCGTGGCAACTGCGTGGCTGAAAGGGGGCCAGTTTTCTGCTGGTGCTACTGTCATTTGAGTCCTGCTGCAACTTGAGCTTGACAAATTTGTATGACGATTTTCTAGCTTGAAAACACAATTTCTTCAGCTCCGTCCTCATCGCTTATCCGCTTCGCTCACCAGATCAACTTCCTACGCATAGCGATACACCATATACCTCACCGAAAGAGCTACGCAATACGCTTTCTCAGTAGCATCACTATTCAATTGGTTGTCATATATATATAAAGTAAACATGCAACCACGTACCGTATTGATGCACTACCTAACAGCAGACTAGGCTGAAAACATCCAAGGACACGAACACACTCGCACACATCTTTAGTTGGTGTCTGGCAACGCCGCTCGACGCTGGCTCCAGTCATGACAGATGCTTCGCTCATATCCGTAGTCGAAAACCAGATCCTCGTCTTCAGCAATGCTCCTGGCCGTCCAAATAGTAATGTAGTGTACACCACATACACTCACCACCTTAGCCGTAGTGTAGCCGTCGTGGTTGATGAACTTACTTTTGTTGCCGCTGCGCAGCATGTCCAACACCGCATATTCGCTCCAATCGAACAAGTAGCTCGTTTCATTCTTGTCATAAATCAAACCACGACGCTCAGCCTCGTCCTGTGACAGCATAGCGCCAGTATACTCGTACAAAAACTCATTCGCTGGGATGGCTTCGCGTGCAAAACATGACATAGCTGTGGACGACGAAAAGCTCGTGACACGGTGCACCAAAACGTCGAAATACGTATTCAAAGTGAACATGTACTATGGACCTAAGAACGATTTAGTCTAACATATCTCTCTGGCCACGACTCACTAGTCTCGACGAGTGAGAACGCATGTCATTGAATCTGACTGATGCAGTTAAACTTCAGCCGCTTAGTTTATCTCGTGACACACGGGTGCTCTTTCATCTGAGATACTGCGCAGTGGTTGTGCGTGAGCCGCTGCTTTCGTCTAGTGCTGTCGCAATTTGTTGATTGATCATCGGAAATCACGATACCAGATAAACATCCAATCTGGTGCAAGGGCAAACTTCCTCTCTCTTAGCTGATAAAGTGTACTTTTACGGTCTGGAAAAGAATTAACAGTTAGGTTTTTCACCATTTGGTATCGCACTTTGATTGGTTAAAAATATGATGTGTTTAGGGTAAAGGTGAAAAACCATGTTTCAACGCTCTTTCGAAACAGCATTTCAGAAGCTGCAAACCGGCTAACATATAGTGTGGCACATGTCGAATCTATTAATGCAAATCCCCACTAAAACCGCTCAAAAATTGATTGATCTGCGAAAAAAAACTTGTGACCTTCGAAAACGTATCAAACGACAGGAGGGCTATAAACCCTAAAACCAGGCCGTTGTTAGCGCACAATCGCTTGAAAAATAGCTTAGACAGCGATGATTCTGATGAAGTTTGCGCAAGGTGAACATGTGTAATAGAAAAAGTTACGGCCCAAAATCCGAACAGTAAATTCATTTCCGGACCAGAGAAGTACTCGATCAACTTGTTACTCCTATCTCTTAGCCCTTACAGGATGAACATCCGCTGTATGGGTAGACGTGCTAGTCCCCGAAATTCCCACCGGTCTTATCATGACTACGTGTGTCTACCGACTGCGGGCATCCCCCTTGAGTGGTTGAGAGGCAACGTAGGTTAGCATTCTTATTTAGGTTCTATTAGATTTACCAAAATATAAAGTGTACAAAATCATGCTTTGTCGACCAGCCTATGAAACTTTTGACGTCTCGTACTTCCGCCAACTCTCCGGAGGGTTCATCAGATGCTGCTGCGGCTCGTAGTTGGCTTGGACGTGTCCCCTAAGCACGAATATAAGCTGTGGTTTCTTTCTCGTCGAAGTACCATGCCAGTCAACCACGATATGAAATCCTTCTGTATCGACGTATTTCCGTCATTATAATCCCAGTGCATGCGTTGGCTCCAGTCCCGACAAATAGAAATGCCAGCGCTCAATGGGCTTCGGAATAGTAGTCAAACTTCGACCTTACAATTTAGTTGTGTCCTTCGATGCTGCTTGACACCGTTTTCTGTCAGGATCAAAATTTTGCTTGAATCCGGGTCGAAACCATGTTGTAAGCCCCAAAAATAACTCACCCACAAATTCGTTCGGACGCTAGCTTTTCGTCTCCAGGGTTTGCTCTTATACGGCAGAAACGGTGAACATCTTGTTCAGCGAAAGATTGCATAGTTCCTCTGTGCAAGATGCCGAGTAACCCGTCAAATCAACTGAACAAGATGATTTACTTGGGTATTTCCGTAGATTCTAGATATACAAGTCAGAAATGAGCCACGCAATAACATCAGTCAGTAGCATCACTATACAATATGTCGTCATATATATCTAAAGTAAACATGCAACCACGTACCGAATTGATGCACTACCTAACAGCAGACTAGGCTGAAAATATCCATGGACACGAACACACTCGCACACATCTTTAGTTGGTGTTTTGCAACGCCGCTCGACGCTGGCTCCAGTCAGGAACTACACTTCGCTATGTATCCGTAGTCGAAAATCAGCTCCTCACCTGCCTCCTGACCGTCCAAATAGTGATATGATGTACACCACATACACTCACCACCTTAGCCGTAGTGTAGCCGTCGTGGTTGATGAATTTGCTTTTGTTGCCGCTGCGCAGCGTGTCCAACACCGCATATTCGCTCAAATCGGCTCGTTCCATTCTTGTCATAAATCAAATCACGACGCTTAGCCTCGTCCTGTGACAGCATAGCGCCAGTATACTCGTACAAAAACTCGTTCGCTGGGATGGCTTCGCGTGCAAAACATGACATAGCCGTGGACGACGAAAAGCTCGTGACACGGTGCACCAAAACGTCGAAATACGTATTCAAAGTGAACATGTACTATGGACCTAAGAACGATTTAGTCTAACATATCTCTCTGGCCACGACTCACTAGTCTCGACGAGTGAGAACGCATGTCATTGAATCTGACTGATGCAGTTAAACTTCAGCCGCTTAGTTTATCTCGTGACACACGGGTGCTCTTTCATCTGAGATACTGCGCAGTGGTTGTGCGTGAGCCGCTGCTTTCGTCTAGTGCTGTCGCAATTTGTTGATTGATCATCGGAAATCACGATACCAGATAAACATCCAATCTGGTGCAAGGGCAAACTTCCTCTCTTAGCTGATAAAGTGTACTTTTACGGTCTGGAAAAGAATTAACAGTTAGGTTTTTCACCATTTGGTATCGCACTTTGATTGGTTAAAAATATGATGTGTTTAGGGTAAAGGTGAAAAACCATGTTTCAACGCTCTTTCGAAACAGCATTTCAGAAGCTGCAAACCGGCTAACATATAGTGTGGCACATGTCGAATCTATTAATGCAAGTCCCCACTAAAACCGCTCAAAAATTGATTGATCTGCGAAGAAAAACTTGTGACCTTCGAAAACGTATCAAACGACAGGAGGGCTATAAACCTAAAACCAGGCCGTTGTTAGCGCACAATCGCTTGAAAAATAGCTTAGACAGCGATGATTCTGATGAAGTTTGCGCAAGGTGAACATGTGTAATAGAAAAGTTACGGCCCAAAATCCGAACAGTAAATTCATTTCCGGACCAGAGAAGTACTCGATCAACTTGTTACTCCTATCTCTTAGCCCTTACAGGATGAACATCCGCTGTATGGGTAGACGTGCTAGTCCCCGGGAAATTCCCACCGGTCTTATCATGACTACGTGTGTCTACCGACTGCGGGCATCCCCCTTGAGTGGTTGAGAGGCAACGTAGGTTAGCATTCTTATTTAGGTTCTATTAGATTTACCAAAAATATAAAGTGTACAAAATCATGCTTTGTCGACCAGCCTATGAAACTTTTGACGTCTCGTACTTCCGCCAACTCTCCGGAGGGTTCATCAGATGCTGCTGCGGCTCGTAGTTGGCTTGGACGTGTCCCCTAAGCACGAATATAAGCTGTGGTTTCTTTCTCGTCGAAGTACCATGCCAGTCAACCACGATATGAAATCCTTCTGTATCGACGTATTTCCGTCATTATAATCCCAGTGCATGCGTTGGCTCCAGTCCCGACAAATAGAAATGCCAGCGCTCAATGGGCTTCGGAATAGTAGTCAAACTTCGACCTTACAATTTAGTTGTGTCCTTCGATGCTGCTTGACACCGTTTTCTGTCAGGATCAAAATTTTGCTTGAATCCGGGTCGAAACCATGTTGTAAGCCCCAAAAATAACTCACCCACAAATTCGTTCGGACGCTAGCTTTTCGTCTCCAGGGTTTGCTCTTATACGGCAGAAACGGTGAACATCTTGTTCAGCGAAAGATTGCATAGTTCCTCTGTGCAAGATGCCGAGTAACCCGTCAAATCAACTGAACAAGATGATTTACTTGGGTATTTCCGTAGATTCTAGATATACAAGTCAGAAATGAGCCACGCAATAACATCAGTCAGTAGCATCACTATACAATATGTCGTCATATATATCTAAAGTAAACATGCAACCACGTACCGAATTGATGCACTACCTAACAGCAGACTAGGCTGAAAATATCCATGGACACGAACACACTCGCACACATCTTTAGTTGGTGTTTTGCAACGCCGCTCGACGCTGGCTCCAGTCAGGAACTACACTTCGCTATGTATCCGTAGTCGAAAATCAGCTCCTCACCTGCCTCCTGACCGTCCAAATAGTGATATGATGTACACCACATACACTCACCACCTTAGCCGTAGTGTAGCCGTCGTGGTTGATGAATTTGCTTTTGTTGCCGCTGCGCAGCGTGTCCAACACCGCATATTCGCTCAAATCGGCTCGTTCCATTCATAAATCAAATCACGACGCTTAGCCTCGTCCTGTGACAGCATAGCGCCAGTATACTCGTACAAAACTCGTTCGCTGGGATGGATTCGCGTGCAAAACATGACATAGCCGTGGACGACGAAAAGCTCGTGACACGGTGCACCAACGCGTCGAAATACGTATTCAAAGTGAACATAACTATGGACCTAAGAACGATTTAGTCTAACATATCTCTGGCTTAGTCTCGACAGTGAGAACGCATGTCATTGAATCTGACTGATGCAGTTAAACTTCAGCCGCTTAGTTTATCTCGTGACACGGGTGCGCATCTGAGATTGCGTGGAGCCGCTGCTCGTCTAGTGCTGTCGCAATTTGTTGATTGATCATCGGAAATCACGATACAGATAAACATCCAATCTGGTGCAAGGGCAAACTTCCTCTCTGTTAGCTGATAAAGTGTACTTTTACGGTCTGAAAAGAATTAACAGTTAGGTTTTTCACCATTTGGTATCGCACTTTGATTGGTTAAAAATATGATGTGTTTAGGGTAAAGGTGAAAACCATGTTTCAACGCTCTTTCGAAACAGCATTTCAGAAGCTGCAAACCGGCTAACATATAGTGTGGCACATGTCGAATCTATTAATGCAACCCCACTAAAACCGCTCAAAAATTGATTGATCTGCGAAAAAACTTGTGACCTTCGAAAACGTATCAAACGACAGGAGGGCTATAAACCCTAAAACCAGGCCGTTGTTAGCGCACAATCGCTTGAAAATAGCTTAGACAGCGATGATTCTGATGAAGTTTGCGCAAGGTGAACATGTGTAATAGAAAAGTTACGGCCCAAAATCCGAACAGTAAATTCATTTCCGGACCAGAGAAGTACTCGATCAACTTGTTACTCCTATCTCTTAGCCCTTACAGGATGAACATCCGCTGTATGGGTAGACGTGCTAGTCCCCGGAAATTCCCACCGGTCTTATCATGACTACGTGTGTCTACCGACTGCGGGCATCCCCCTGAGTGGTTGAGGCAGCAACGTAGGTTAGCAATTACTATTGTTTGTATAAAGTGTACTACTGTCGGCCAGCGGCTCATTCGCCAATCTTTGGCTGCTGCGGCTTGAGTGCCGTAAGCACGAATATAAGCTGTGGTTTCTTTTCGTCGAAGTACATGCCAGTCAACCATGAAATCCTCTGTATCATTGTTTAATCCCAGTCATGAGTCCCGACAAATGAAATGCCAGCGCTCAATGGGCTTCGGAATAGTAGTCGAACTTCGACCTTACAATTTGTTGTTCCTTCGATGCTGCTTGACACCGTTTTCGTCAGGATCAAAATTTTGCTTGACCGGGTCGAAACCATGTTGTAAGCCCAAAATAACTCACCGCGTTCGGACGCTAGCTTTTCGTCTCCAGGGTTTGCTCTTATACGGCAGAAACGGTGAACATCTTGTTCAGCGAAAGATTGCATAGTTCTCTGTGCAAGATGCCGAGTAACCCGTCAAATCTGAACAAGATGATTTACTTGGGTATTTCGTAGATTCTAGATATACAAGTCAGAAATGAGCCACGCAATAACATCAGTCAGTAGCATCACTACATATATATCTAAAGTAAACATGCAACCACGTACCGAATTGATGCACTACCTAACAGCAGACTAGGCTGAAAATATCCATGGACACGAACACACTCACATCTTTAGTTGGTGTTTTGCAACGCCGCTCGACGCTGGCTCCAGTCAGGAACTACACTTCGCTATGTATCCGTAGTCGAAAATCAGCTCCTCACCTGCCTCCTGACCGTCAAATAGTGATATGATGTACACCACATACACTCACCACCTTAGCCGTAGTGTAGCCGTCGTGGTTGATGAATTTGCTTTTGTTGCCGCTGCGCAGCGTGTCCAACACCGCATATTCGCTCAAATCGACTCGTTCCATTCTTGTCATAAATCAAATCACGACGCTTAGCCTCGTCCTGTGACAGCATAGCGCCAGTATACTCGTAGCGTCGTGATTTGATTTATGACAAGAATGGAACGAGCCGATTGAGCGAATATGCGGTGTTGGACACGCTGCGCAGCGGCAACAAAGCAAATTCATCAACCACGACGGCTACACTACGGCTAAGGTGGTGAGTGTATGTGGTGTACATCATATCACTATTTGGACGGTCAGGAGGCAGGTGAGGAGCTGATTTTCGACTACGGATACATAGCGAAGTGTAGTTCCTGACTGGAGCCAGCGTCGAGCGGCGTTGCAAAACACCAACTAAAGATGTGTGCGAGTGTGTTCGTGTCCATGGATATTTTCAGCCTAGTCTGCTGTTAGGTAGTGCATCAATTCGGTACGTGGTTGCATGTTTACTTTAGATATATATGACGACATATTGTATAGTGATGCTACTGACTGATGTTATTGCGTGGCTCATTTCTGACTTGTATATCTAGAATCTACGGAAATACCCAAGTAAATCATCTTGTTCAGTTGATTTGACGGGTTACTCGGCATCTTGCACAGAGGAACTATGCAATCTTTCGCTGAACAAGATGTTCACCGTTTCTGCCGTATAAGAGCAAACCCTGGAGACGAAAAGCTAGCGTCCGAACGAATTTGTGGGTGAGTTATTTTTGGGGCTTACAACATGGTTTCGACCCGGATTCAAGCAAAATTTTGATCCTGACAGAAAACGGTGTCAAGCAGCATCGAAGGACACAACTAAATTGTAAGGTCGAAGTTTGACTACTATTCGAAGCCCATTGAGCGCTGGCATTTCTATTTGTCGGGACTGGAGCCAACGCATGCACTGGGATTATATTGACGGAAATACGTCGATACAGAAGGATTTCATATCGTGGTTGACTGGCATGGTACTTCGACGAGAAAGAAACCACAGCTTATATTCGTGCTTAGGGACACGTCCAAGCCAACTACGAGCCGCAGCAGCATCTGATGAACCCTCCGGAGAGTTGGCGGAAGTACGAGACGTCAAAAGTTTCATAGGCTGGTCGACAAAGCATGATTTTGTACACTTTATATTTTTGGTAAATCTAATAGAACCTAAATAAGAATGCTAACCTACGTTGATACACATGTTCACCTTGCGCAAACTTCATCAGAATCATCGCTGTCTAAGCTATTTTTCAAGCGATTGTGCGCTAACAACGGCCTGGTTTTAGGGTTTATAGCCCTCCTGTCGTTTGATACGTTTTCGAAGGTCACAAGTTTTTCTTCGCAGATCAATCAATTTTTGAGCGGTTTTAGTGGGGACTTGCATTAATAGATTCGACATGTGCCACACTATATGTTAGCCGGTTTGCAGCTTCTGAAATGCTGTTTCGAAAGAGCGTTGAAACATGGTTTTTCACCTTTACCCTAAACACATCATATTTTTAACCAATCAAAGTGCGATACCAAATGGTGAAAACCTAACTGTTAATTCTTTTCCAGACCGTAAAAGTACACTTTATCAGCTAAGAGAGAGGAAGTTTGCCCTTGCACCAGATTGGATGTTTATCTGGTATCGTGATTTCCGATGATCAATCAACAAATTGCGACAGCACTAGACGAAAGCAGCGGCTCACGCACAACCACTGCGCAGTATCTCAGATGAAAGAGCACCCGTGTGTCACGAGATAAACTAAGCGGCTGAAGTTTAACTGCATCAGTCAGATTCAATGACATGCGTTCTCACTCGTCGAGACTAGTGAGTCGTGGCCAGAGAGATATGTTAGACTAAATCGTTCTTAGGTCCATAGTACATGTTCACTTTGAATACGTATTTCGACGTTTTGGTGCACCGTGTCACGAGCTTTTCGTCGTCCACGGCTATGTCATGTTTTGCACGCGAAGCCATCCCAGCGAACGAGTTCTCGTCCTGTGACAGCATAGCGCCAGTATACTCGTACAAAAACTCGTTCGCTGGGATGGTTTCACGTGCAAACATGCCACAGTAGTGGATCGACAAAATCCCGTGGCGAGGCGCTACGGATCACATTAACATTGCCACAACGTGACTTCGAACACCTATCTGATATATACTATTGTCTGATGCGGAGGTATCAAGCACGGTCAGCCACTTCATTAGCCCTGCATTAGAAAGACACATTTGGATCACATTCGTCCACCCCCGCTAAGCTTGTGGGCTTGTTGGTCCGGAACCTTCATGTGGACATGTACAAACTTCACACCTGCATAAACATCCAAAAACACATCCGACGAAGCCTTCCAGCACATCCGATCGTACACATATTACGGTCAATCATCTCGCGCAGCTCAATGTACGAGCGCTACGAGCCCTTGCCAGTCAAACGATTTACAACGGGTGCACCTGAAATTGCATCCTCCAGGAGTGTTAAACCCAAGGGACCTGTCGTTCATTCAATATGAACATCGCGGCAGGAGAAGCTTGGCGGCACGGCGCTATGGGTTTTGCCGGCTCAAGTTGTAAATGCGGCGGATCCGACTGAATGCCTGCAGGCATGAGTGAGCGCAAGAATTTTCTGCATCGAAGGCCTGCAGTGGCTCGAGCCTTTATACCAGCTTCCGCTAGATTGGGAATTGCGCTGCGCAGGGAAAATCGGTGCTCTCCAGTTTGCTCACTTGCACCTTGGATACCATGCCACCTCTCGCGATCGTCATCGTTCGTAACGCGCTCGAATGTTAGTCGCACTGGCCGTGGACACTTCGCCAGGTATTCCATTGTTGGGTCGAGTCCAGCGGCAACAGCGTCCATGCCGTTTACAGCTACAAGTACGTCGCCAAGACGGAAACTTGAACCGGAGGATCCAGAGCCATTACTGAAACCACTCAAGTTGTGACGACTACTGCTGATACGAGTTACAACGGGGATATCGTGGCTACCATCTCGTGTAAGCGAGAGGCCCAAGTTCTGGCGGCCATGAAGAACGTCAAAGCGGATACGTTTGCCACTTGTCGTTGTGCGAAATCGAATGATCGACGGGCTCTTTGACATTTGCACCAACACTATCGCAGCCTCGGTGTCCATGGTGTGCACACGTCTGTTTCCGACAGTTTCCAATATGTCCCCAGGGCGAACTCCTACCTCCCAGACCTTCAACGCTGTGACGCGTTTCACCACCAGCTCCGCGTCTTCATCCGGAAGTGCATTTGTTCCTGCATCATTCCCCGCAGTCGTCAAGGTGAACCCGGGGTCACCGCCCGTCCAGACGTAAAACCGAAGGCGCGTGAAGTCCTCGTGAGTGGAGCTCCAAGACCCCGGACTGTGTGCCGACAAGTGGGTCATACGTGCAGAGACAGCAGAACGTGAATGCTGCTGGTCACCCTCGCGTCTGGAGAATAGAGCCTTGCGCAGACTGTGTAGCGGCATCAGTGCACTGGTTGCAGCGGTCAACTAGTTCTTGCTGGTACGAAAAGAATTCGGGAGTGTCATGGTGGCGCCGAAAGTTTAGGTTGGAGGTCGTGTCCAAATCCGTCCAAGTAGACCTTGAAAGGGTTGACCCCATCGCCATCTCGGCTGTCCATCCGCGAGGTGATGCATGACACCTTCAGTGATAGACAGCTACTAACGTTGGATCTGACAAAACAAGAGTGGTGGGCACCTTCGTTGAAGTTGACCACCACTCCTTAACCGATATGATTTGACTGATATCTGTCAGTTTTGTGTTCTTATTTTTTGTTTTCGTTTTTGAGATTGATTTTTGGCGGGAAAGTCAAAGGTAACCTAGATCTCGAGATGAAGCGCTTGGCGTCGCAGCCGATCACCGCCTTCTTCCAGCGCAAGCAGTCCCGTCGCATCAGCATCGAGTCCGTGGACAGTGACGCCAGTGCCAGCCCCAGCCCCACAGCAGACCAAGTAGAAGAGATCCAAGACGAAGAAGACGTCCCCAATGAACCTCCGACCACCAGGCGCAACGCCCGAGCACGGCGAGAAGCTCGCGAGGACGTGACTGGGATTCTGCAGCGCCGTGAGCTCGTGGGCTGCGCGTCCACGCGGCTGGTCGCGGGCTCCCAGGGCCCAAGACGCCGTCGCAAGCAGCAGCTAGTGCGCTGGGCGCTCTCGCACTTCCAGCGGCTGCCCGTGGAGCTGCAGCTCACTCCTCATTGGGAGCGTCAGGCGGGAGCTCTGAGCAGTGGGACTTTCTATGCCAGCTGCCTCGAGTTCGACGCGCAGGGAGTGCTGCTGGCGGCGGGGGCGTCCAATGGAATCGTCGCCTTGTATGACTTTGACGACGTCTCCCATCGCAGTCTCAACCTCGGACAGGTGAGAGAGTGGAGCGGTGAAGGGTGTTTTGTATGACTGGGATACTGACTTGGGGGCTATAGCGAATGCTGAACCAACAGGAAAGCAAGGGCGAAGAGGAACTGAATGCTGCAGATTCCCAAGAGACTGAGGAGGTGAAGATGCCAGATGAGATACTGCACCCGGTACGTCTCAGCATCGTGGCACATCATAACCCCAGGTCTGGAAACTTATTGTGTGCATGGATACAGATCCACACCATCTTTACTCCGTTTGAAGTCAAGTGCATTCGATGGAACCCTTCAAACGAGGTATCTAGGCGTATTGGTCAAGTTTGGTGTGGGGTTCATTGGAATTGTGCTGATTGCTGTGTATTTTTCGGTAGGATGAGATTGCGTGCTCGTTCTCGAACCGGAACGAGATTCATTTGTTTAATCTCCGCAAGTTCCCGAGCAAGCCACACAAAGTCCTGAAGACCTCCAACCACCCCTCAAGCGGGTACAATGACCTGTTGTACGTACCGGCGACCGAATCGACGCTGCCCAACTCGCGACAGCCAGGCATGATGAGACAAAAGTCGCGGACAAAAACAACCAACATCATTGCTGGCGATACGGATGGAGCTATTCGTCTGTGGGACGTTCGGTTCCCCATGCGGCCAATTTGGAGCTTTCTCACAGGTTCGCAGCCGATCAACTCAATCGTGCTGTCTCCAAATAAGCAATGTGTTATCTGTGGCAACGAGGCTGGAATGCTTATGGTATGTCTAAACGAGCACTTTGTACAACAGCTAGCGACCGTGAATTGTCTGACTGTTGCTACTTTACTCTTTGGCCTGCAGACATACGATATTCGGCACAAGATCGTTCCAGCGTTTGGCTCAAAACCTGTGCCGCAGCGAAAGGCATCATTTAACATTATGGAGGCGATCAAACGTAAGAAATCTTCGCTGGCGGATTTACTATATTGAAGCGGGCTCACAAATGCTGAGCTGTGTTTTCCCTTTGAACGTGTGCAATGACCAGCTTATATATCGCCTGTGTGTATCGAGTCTGTGCTTCTCTCAAGTCGATCCGGGTCACCTGGCATTATAGCAATTCACTTAGTGCCACACTCTGAGTCGCAAGTCTTGTGCCAGTTGCGTAACGACTGGGTAGTCGTCATTGATTATCTTACCGGCTCTGTCGTGAAGCTTCACACATTCATCCGAGGTACGTACTCCTGAAAGCATCAAACATGGTGATCTCTGATTGTCAGCTCGCATCGAATTTTGATGGCGTTCTTGCTTTTGAACAGGGTTATTGTCCAAACAGAAATCTAAGTCAGAGGCGTCGCCATCTGTGCTCTCAATGTCCACAGAGATCGCTTCCCAGCGGGATTTCTTGCCGCGGTCGTTTCGTAATTCATGGCTTTCTTGCCATCGTTGCACGGGGACTTTCCTGTTCGACAAGTCGATCATGTGCACCGGGATCCACGATGCAACGAATTTGAACGTGATCGATATGCACCAGCTTCAGCGTTTGAATGCTGCTGCCGCGTCAACAAAAGACGAGGCCGACGAGAGTTGAGACGGCGAGATCAGTAACATCCACACTGGGCTACCTGCAGTTGAACGACTCGATCGATTTCGAATTCCTATGTACAGCATCATTACCTCTGTTGCTACCCACCCCAGCCAGCAGGTAGTGATTTGTGGAGGAGAAAATATGCGAATCCAGATAATGGGCGTGTTGGGCCCACGAATTGGATCAGCATAGAAGGAAAGTGCTTCGCAGTACAAGGGGAGAAGCAGTGCATGGGTTATGGTGATCTCACAGAAGAGCACACCGCGAGGCAGCTCAAGACCGTACAGCACGTGACCGCCGGAAATTCGACGGGCTCGTGCGTGAGAAGCATTGATTTAGGTCAAGCCTGCCAAGCCTGTCGAGCACGAACGCACACGACCAGCACGAGAGCTGCGTTTGCCACCGGAACGGTGATGATCATCCTTTGCCAGCCAGGCTCGTGGATCCAGCGTATCCCGAAAAATAAATTGGTGTGGCAATTATTGCAATAGATGTGTACCAATAATTTATTGTGGCGAGCTCAAAAGTTTCATATCGATTATTTATTGCCAGAAGGCATTTTCTTGGGTTGTTCGGCATGTTTAGTGTGACCTCAACCACGTCTGGGCAGCAGCAACAGGCGCTGTAGCCGTGCCCGATGGAGATTCTTCTGTTCTTGATCAAAATGCGGGCAAATGAGCACTGTGGACATGGAAATTGGGAACAATTCCAGCGCACCAATAATCTATTTGCTGTCGCTGGAATTGCAATAATTTATCGCTCTAAATTTTCCTGCAGTATCAATAATCTATTTCGTCTTTGGTCTTGCAATAGATAACAATGCAATAATCGGCAGCCCTGATCCCCGCGTCCTGTCACCACCGTGTGTTGCTGCAGCCACGCACTGCTTCGTGCTTGCTGCAGCGCCCGCACACACCAGATCTCCATTCTTCATTTGGATAGTAAACCACGTCGTTGTCGTCTGACGAAGCCGACAGTTTCTTCACCAAAAACGTCACCAGAAGCAACACACTGTGGCGTTGTGCCAATTCTAATTGCAATAATAGAATTGGAAAAATTGTACCAAACAATTACAATAATATAATTGGGTACCATGTTGTTATTGTATTGGAAGCACCAACACGTCCTTATCAGGACACTGACACGAATTATCAAGTTTATCCCCATACAAACAAGTAGAGAGCAATACAATATCAACATTGTACAATTATCATTGTGGGCCGACTGCACATCTCAATCAAATTTTCAAATTAAAATTAAATTGGCACAACGCTGCGTAACTGCATTGAGCGTGACAACGCAAGCAGTATCGAGGATGAGTGGCACTACCACTGGCAGTGCGTCTCAGAAAGATCAGCGGTAGCGGAAGCAGCTCGTTGATCCCGCAGAATATGTTGGTAGCAAGTGTCGCTGGTGGCGGCGAAGATGCACTCGGTTGATCCGGGCAACTAGTGCGTGCGGTGAGCAGTGCTGAGGGAGCGGCGATGCTGTTCAAGGCGGCACACAACAGTATCATCAGCGGAGTTGGACGTGATCCGGAAGCCGCGCGACTCGATGGTCGACAACTCCCATTTTCTGGCCATCGTCGCTTTGGTGAAGCTGCACGAGTTGATCGCCTGCCATCGACAGCTGCTCCAACACGGGCGGAACACACCCGGCTTCCAAGACCTGTAATACTGCCGCGCCTACTGTGACCACGACGGCTGCTGCTTCAACGACTGCCATCCCGTCCACCTCGTAACGGCACCAGCAGCCGCAGCCGCTGGTCCAAACAGAGAGGGGCTCGAGAAAGTCGATAACCGAGGCTTTCAGTTAGCTTGGCACACGCGCAATACAGGTTGGCATAAAATGGCCACCCTATCCGGATATTTCTAATTGGCTGGCTAAAGTTATGTGTCCACGGGAGGTGGTGGTCCATCACTGACAGGTAGGATAAGCTATTACATGTAATATGGCTGTGCAGGTATTGAAGATTGTGCGTGTCCACTGGAGACTGTCGGATTGACAAGGGCTGAAGCTTCGTGGCACTACACGAATGTGATTCGACGTGTAGTGTCGTCATGTAGTGACTGGCCGTACATAACAGACAATAGGACCTATCAGATAGATGTTCGAACTTCGAAGTCACATTGCGGCAATGTTAATGTGATCCGTAGCAAGCATGTGCGCCTCTCCACGGGATTTTGTCGATTCACGGCTATGGAAAGTGCATTGGATATATGCATGTGAAGGTTGTGCACAAGAATACTAGTGATATACTGTCGAACGACAAGGCCGAGCGCCGTTGTTTGATTCATGACAAGAATGAAATGAGCTACTGCGTAGAAATGATTGGCCTGAATGAAGCAACTTAAATCGAGAGTACTCAGGAGACTGCGATATATTGGACGAATCTCGACACCACAACTTAGTTGGCGTCCTTTGATGTCGCTTGCGCTGCCCTAGCCATGGCCAACGCTTCTAGTCAAAAACCAGCTGCTCGCCCACAGCGATGCCGTGTTGTTTCCAATACTGATGTGGCGGACACCGCATACACCCACCTTTTTGCCGTTCAATTCGGAGTGTCGCCGTTGTGGATGATGAATTTGCTTTGTTGCTGCAGCGCAGCGTGTTGGCACCGAATAGGACGCTTCGATGAGGACGGAACCGTTCAAGCCTATACATAGGCGAGTTGACGGTGAACCGTCCGTGGCAACTCCGATACCTCGCAGGTTTCCGAGTCCTACGAAGTGTCGGAGGCAGCAAAAAGCAAATTCATCATCCACAACGGCGACACTCCGAATTGAACGGCAAAATGGTGGGTGTATGCGGTGTCCGCCACATCAGTATTTGGAAACAACACGGCATCGCTGTGAGCGAGCAGCTGGTTTTTGACTAGAAGCGTTGGCCATGGCTAGGGCAGCGCAAGCGACATCGAAGGACGCCAACTAAGTTGTGGTGTCGAGATTCGTCCAATATATCGCAGTCTCCTGAGTACTCTCGATTTAAGTTGCTTCATTCAGGCCAATCATTTCTACGCAGTAGCTCATTTCATTCTTGTCATGAATCAAACAACGGCGCTCGGCCTTGTCGTTCGACAGTATATCACTAGTATTCTTGTGCACAACCTTCACATGCATATATCCAATGCACTTTCCATAGCCGTGAATCGACAAAAATCCCGTGGAGAGGCGCACATGCTTGCTACGGATCACATTAACATTGCCGCAATGTGACTTCGAAGTTCGAACATCTATCTGATAGGTCCTATTGTCTGTTATGTACGGCCAGTCACTACATGACGACACTACACGTCGAATCACATTCGTGTAGTGCCACGAAGCTTCAGCCCTTGTCAATCCGACAGTCTCCAGTGGACACGCACAATCTTCAATACCTGCACAGCCATATTACATGTAATAGCTTATCCTACCTGTCAGTGATGGACCACCACCTCCCGTGGACACATAACTTTAGCCAGCCAATTAGAAATATCCGGATAGGGTGGCCATTTTATGCCAACCTGTATTGCGCGTGTGCCAAGCTAACTGAAAGCCTCGGTTATCGACTTTCTCGAGCCCCTCTCTGTTTGGACCAGCGGCTGCGGCTGCTGGTGCCGTTACGAGGTGGACGGGATGGCAGTCGTTGAAGCAGCAGCCGTCGTGGTCACAGTAGGCGCGGCAGTATTACAGGTCTTGGAAGCCGGGTGTGTTCCGCCCGTGTTGGAGCAGCTGTCGATGGCAGGCGATCAACTCGTGCAGCTTCGCCAAAGGGGACTGGCTAAGGAGGGCCATTTGCGGGCAAGGCCATTTTCATAAACAGGCACCAATTCAGCATAGAGACGACTTGTTCTGACCACCATAAAACGTCAGCATACACAATTCAATATTAAATCTGGGCGTTCGCGTCCCAGAATGCCGTTCCCGCTACGGAGGCCCATACAAAAACCTACATGTTTGGAAACGTTCCCGTCCCAAGGTAGCGTTCCCGCTTCACTTTCGAAATGGCGTCCAACCCGATAAGCAGTCTTCCCCTCGGGGCTACCAGGTGCTTGACCTGGGTCTATCCGACAGCATAATTACATCCCTGCTCAATGAGGCAAAGTCTCTGACCTACAAGTCTGTCTTCGAGAAGGTTGGCGGTAACGAAGACGACGAGTTCCGAACCCAATCTAGGGTCACGGCGTCTGGTGCTGTTGCAGAACTGCTACGCGCGCTTCTCGACAGCACAAACTGCATCAACTCGGCATGGATTCCTCGTGAATTCTCTTACATGCGATCACTTCCAGGCGGTAGAGAGCAGGAGCCGCATCAAGATTATCCGCCGGGGTTCTCAAGGCCCAGGCTCACAAAGGGCGTATTCCAGCCAGCATGATATTCGCCTTCCAAGAGAACACGCAGCTGAAGGTATTCAGTGGTTGCTTTGAGTCAAGGAGCGACTCCGAGGCTCGGGTGGTGAAGATCCCTGTCGGATTTTGTGTTATCTTTCGAGGTGATTTGATTCACAACGGTGTCGCCTACGACCCGATCCACTACCAGTAGGAAAGCTGGTGTGCTGTGTCTGCGAACGCGGGTACACTAACCGCAGCTCCTATCGAACACACATTTCGCGCCCGCATAAGATGTAGCTTGCGTAGAAGGCCAAGCAGAGATTAGTCATAATCAAGATAAAAATACGGTTGAACACCTAAATGATCAATGTTGATGTTGAAGTTGAAATCAGATTATGTATATTTGATTAAAGACTACGAAATGACGCATACTAAGTTTCTAAACTCTCCAACCAGCGTATCCCCACGCCCGAGGAGGAGCAAAGCGTTCTTGGAAGGCTAGACTTTCAGGGTTACTTGACAAAAGCACCTCTCTTGCCGGTGGTAGCACAACTATATTGGCGGAGGAGATGTTCGCCGGTACCGATGGAGGGGTTGGGGGTGGTTCAGATCAACTCGCTCGCTGAACGTCGGTTCTTGCCGAGTACCGTTCACTCCGCCATTCACTCGGTGGGGTGCTGGACGCGTCCACGCATTTCCACATCGAACTCAAGCATAAAGAGGCGCAGCATGTTCATTGCCCACACGTAATCCTCCTCCTTTTCACCAAGTAGCCAACACTGAGAAACAGGGAGGGCAGTGTTGAACCCTGTCACAGCAATGACGTTCAGTAATGGAAGCTTGTATTTGTTGGTCTTGTATGTACAGTCCATTACAAGAACGTCGTAGTGTCGGCGATACAAAGCTGCTGTTGCTGGATGCGCCCAAAACAGGTAGCGTAGCTCTTGCGTAGCCTGGTTGATCGAGTAGCGGAAAAAGTATCCACGACTCGTGAGACTGGCGAACAGGGCTTCCATCACAGTTTGGGTAGATTTCTCCCGGCGCCGGACTGCGTTCTTCGTGTTGGCAATGTCCTTCTGCGTGACGAACGAATTTGGGTCGGCTTGGATAAGCGTAGCGCGGGTGCTCGCCACAGACACGCCCGCAGCAGTCTGTGCCTCAACCAAGGCTTGCACGGAATCACTCGCCCCGAACGTCATCGTTACCGCCGCACGCTGACGATGGCACGCATGGACGCGAGCGTCCTCTGACGCCGGGTGGTTGTGGAAAGCACTACCGTTGCGCGTGTGGACAACTTCCCATGGGCCGTGAGGGTCGTCCTTGGAAACTGCCCTGACGACGATCTTCATCTTGCATCCCATTCTCTTGGAGCCACGCATAGTGCGCACGCGGTCCTGGCTGGCGAGGTGCTGTGTTTGCTTCAGCGCGCCAGAGCGGTCACACTCTAAGCCTCGTTTCCAAACAGTAGTCTTCGATTCGTCAGTGTAGAAAGCTCGACGTTTTGTTAGGTTGAAGTTATGCTCTCTCGTCCAATGATGGAGAGAAGCAAGAGCCTCGTCCTCTGACGGATACGCTTTCGCCGGAGGAGGGGGATCGTAAATTCCGCTGAAAGCGACGCAGAGTCGAACTCGGCGATGCTGGTGTGGTCTTCCATACTGAGAATGAGAAGTTGAGAGGTGAAGGTGCTGGGAATTTGCGGTGTTGGGCTCAAATGTGAGAGTGGCCAGCTGAGAACAAAAGTTGAGAGTGGTTGAGCGTGATAGAAATGCCACGAGAATAGCTATCCCGTAAATCCACCACCAATCATTCAGTTTTAAAAGATGTGGGGGTCTGTAGCCTCCAAATTCATCCTTAGACAAGATTTCGACTGTAGCGGGAACGGCATAATGGGACGGGAACGGGTGGTGCCGTTTGTACAATTGTCGATTTTACTGCCTGTCAATGAAAATGGCCTTGCCCGCAAATGGCCCTCCTTAGCCAGTCCCCGCCAAAGCGACGATGGCCAGAAAATGGGAGTTGTCGACCATCGAGTCGCGCGGCTTCCGGATCACGTCCAACTCCGCTGATGATACTGATGTGTGCCGCCTTGAACAACATCGCCACTCCCTCAGCACTGCTCACCGCACGCACTAGTTGCCCGGATCAACCGAGTGCATCTTCGCCGCCACCAGCGACACTTGCTACCAACATATTCTGCGGGATCAACGAGCTGCTTCCGCTACCGCTGATCTTACTGAGACGCGCTGCCAGTGGTAGTGCCACTCATCCCTCGATACTGCTTGCGTTGTCACGCTCAATGCAGCCACGCGGCGTTGTGCCAATTTAATTTTAATTTGAAAATTTGATTGAGATGTGCAGTCGGCCCACAATGATAATTGTACAATGTTGATATTGTATTGCTCTCTACTTGTTTGTATGGGGATAAACTTGATAATTCGTGTCAGTGTCCTGATAAGGACGTGTTGGTGCTTCCAATACAATAACAACATGGTACCCAATTATATTATTGTAATTGTTTGGTACAATTTTTCCAATTCTATTATTGCAATTAGAATTGGCACAACGCCACAGTGTGTTGCTTCTGGTGACGTTTTTGGTGAAGAAACTGTCGGCTTCGTCAGACGACAACGACGTGGTTTACTATCCAAATGAAGAATGGAGATCTGGTGTGTGCGGGCGCTGCAGCAAGCACGAAGCAGTGCGTGGCTGCAGCAACACACGGTGGTGACAGGACGCGGGGATCAGGGCTGCCGATTATTGCATTGTTATCTATTGCAAGACCAAAGACGAAATAGATTATTGATACTGCAGGAAAATTTAGAGCGATAAATTATTGCAATTCCAGCGACAGCAAATAGATTATTGGTGCGCTGGAATTGTTCCCAATTTCCATGTCCACAGTGCTCATTTGCCCGCATTTTTGATCAAGAACAGAAGAATCTCCATCGGGCACGGCTACAGCGCCTGTTGCTGCTGCCCAGACGTGGTTGAGGTCACACTAAACATGCCGAACAACCCAAGAAAATGCCTTCTGGCAATAAATAATCGATATGAAACTTTTGAGCTCGCCACAATAAATTATTGGTACACATCTATTGCAATAATTGCCACACCAATTTATTTTTCGGGATACGCTGGATCCACGAGCCTGGCTGGCAAAGGATGATCATCACCGTTCCGGTGGCAAACGCAGCTCTCGTGCTGGTCGTGTGCGTTCGTGCTCGACAGGCTTGGCAGGCTTGACCTAAATCAATGCTTCTCACGCACGAGCCCGTCGAATTTCCGGCGGTCACGTGCTGTACGGTCTTGAGCTGCCTCGCGGTGTGCTCTTCTGTGAGATCACCATAACCCATGCACTGCTTCTCCCCTTGTACTGCGAAGCACTTTCCTTCTATGCTGATCCAATTCGTGGGCCCAACACGCCCATTATCTGGATTCGCATATTTTCTCCTCCACAAATCACTACCTGCTGGCTGGGGTGGGTAGCAACAGAGGTAATGATGCTGTACATAGGAATTCGAAATCGATCGAGTCGTTCAACTGCAGGTAGCCCAGTGTGGATGTTACTGGATCTCGCCGTCTCAACTTCGTCGGCCTCGTCTTTTGTTGACGCGGCAGCAGCATTCAAACGCTGAAGCTGGTGCATATCGATCACGTTCAAATTCGTTGCATCGTGGATCCCGGTGCACATGATCGACTTGTCGAACAGGAAAGTCCCCGTGCAACGATGGCAAGAAAGCCATGAATTACGAAACGACCGCGGCAAGAAATCCCGCTGGGAAGCGATCTCTGTGGACATTGAGAGCACAGATGGCGACGCCTCTGACTTAGATTTCTGTTTGGACAATAACCCTGTTCAAAAGCAAGAACGCCATCAAAATTCGATGCGAGCTGACAATCAGAGATCACCATGTTTGATGCTTTCAGGAGTACGTACCTCGGATGAATGTGTGAAGCTTCACGACAGAGCCGGTAAGATAATCAATGACGACTACCCAGTCGTTACGCAACTGGCACAAGACTTGCGACTCAGAGTGTGGCACTAAGTGAATTGCTATAATGCCAGGTGACCCGGATCGACTTGAGAGAAGCACAGACTCGATACACACAGGCGATATATAAGCTGGTCATTGCACACGTTCAAAGGGAAAACACAGCTCAGCATTTGTGAGCCCGCTTCAATATAGTAAATCCGCCAGCGAAGATTTCTTACGTTTGATCGCCTCCATAATGTTAAATGATGCCTTTCGCTGCGGCACAGGTTTTGAGCCAAACGCTGGAACGATCTTGTGCCGAATATCGTATGTCTGCAGGCCAAAGAGTAAAGTAGCAACAGTCAGACAATTCACGGTCGCTAGCTGTTGTACAAAGTGCTCGTTTAGACATACCATAAGCATTCCAGCCTCGTTGCCACAGATAACACATTGCTTATTTGGAGACAGCACGATTGAGTTGATCGGCTGCGAACCTGTGAGAAAGCTCCAAATTGGCCGCATGGGGAACCGAACGTCCCACAGACGAATAGCTCCATCCGTATCGCCAGCAATGATGTTGGTTGTTTTTGTCCGCGACTTTTGTCTCATCATGCCTGGCTGTCGCGAGTTGGGCAGCGTCGATTCGGTCGCCGGTACGTACAACAGGTCATTGTACCCGCTTGAGGGGTGGTTGGAGGTCTTCAGGACTTTGTGTGGCTTGCTCGGGAACTTGCGGAGATTAAACAAATGAATCTCGTTCCGGTTCGAGAACGAGCACGCAATCTCATCCTACCGAAAAATACACAGCAATCAGCACAATTCCAATGAACCCCACACCAAACTTGACCAATACGCCTAGATACCTCGTTTGAAGGGTTCCATCGAATGCACTTGACTTCAAACGGAGTAAAGATGGTGTGGATCTGTATCCATGCACACAATAAGTTTCCAGACCTGGGGTTATGATGTGCCACGATGCTGAGACGTACCGGGTGCAGTATCTCATCTGGCATCTTCACCTCCTCAGTCTCTTGGGAATCTGCAGCATTCAGTTCCTCTTCGCCCTTGCTTTCCTGTTGGTTCAGCATTCGCTATAGCCCCCAAGTCAGTATCCCAGTCATACAAAACACCCTTCACCGCTCCACTCTCTCACCTGTCCGAGGTTGAGACTGCGATGGGAGACGTCGTCAAAGTCATACAAGGCGACGATTCCATTGGACGCCCCCGCCGCCAGCAGCACTCCCTGCGCGTCGAACTCGAGGCAGCTGGCATAGAAAGTCCCACTGCTCAGAGCTCCGCCTGACGCTCCCAATGAGGAGTGAGCTGCAGCTCCACGGGCAGCCGCTGGAAGTGCGAGAGCGCCCAGCGCACTAGCTGCTGCTTGCGACGGCGTCTTGGGCCCTGGGAGCCCGCGACCAGCCGCGTGGACGCGCAGCCCACGAGCTCACGGCGCTGCAGAATCCCAGTCACGTCCTCGCGAGCTTCTCGCCGTGCTCGGGCGTTGCGCCTGGTGGTCGGAGGTTCATTGGGGACGTCTTCTTCGTCTTGGATCTCTTCTACTTGGTCTGCTGTGGGGCTGGGGCTGGCACTGGCGTCACTGTCCACGGACTCGATGCTGATGCGACGGGACTGCTTGCGCTGGAAGAAGGCGGTGATCGGCTGCGACGCCAAGCGCTTCATCTCGAGATCTAGGTTACCTTTGACTTTCCCGCCAAAAATCAATCTCAAAAACGAAAACAAAAAATAAGAACACAAAACTGACAGATATCAGTCAAATCATATCGGTTAAGGAGTGGTGGTCAACTTCAACGAAGGTGCCCACCACTCTTGTTTTTGTCAGATCCAACGTTAGTAGCTGTCTATCACTGAAGGTGTCATGCATCACCTCGCGGATGGACAGCCGAGATGGCGATGGGGTCAACCCTTTCAAGGTCTACTTGGACGGATTTGGACACGACCTCCAACCTAAACTTTCGGCGCCACCATGACACTCCCGAATTCTTTTCGTACCAGCAAGAACTAGTTGACCGCTGCAACCAGTGCACTGATGCCGCTACACAGTCTGCGCAAGGCTCTATTCTCCAGACGCGAGGGTGACCAGCAGCATTCACGTTCTGCTGTCTCTGCACGTATGACCCACTTGTCGGCACACAGTCCGGGGTCTTGGAGCTCCACTCACGAGGACTTCACGCGCCTTCGGTTTTACGTCTGGACGGGCGGTGACCCCGGGTTCACCTTGACGACTGCGGGGAATGATGCAGGAACAAATGCACTTCCGGATGAAGACGCGGAGCTGGTGGTGAAACGCGTCACAGCGTTGAAGGTCTGGGAGGTAGGAGTTCGCCCTGGGGACATATTGGAAACTGTCGGAAACAGACGTGTGCACACCATGGACACCGAGGCTGCGATAGTGTTGGTGCAAATGTCAAAGAGCCCGTCGATCATTCGATTTCGCACAACGACAAGTGGCAAACGTATCCGCTTTGACGTTCTTCATGGCCGCCAGAACTTGGGCCTCTCGCTTACACGAGATGGTAGCCACGATATCCCCGTTGTAACTCGTATCAGCAGTAGTCGTCACAACTTGAGTGGTTTCAGTAATGGCTCTGGATCCTCCGGTTCAAGTTTCCGTCTTGGCGACGTACTTGTAGCTGTAAACGGCATGGACGCTGTTGCCGCTGGACTCGACCCAACAATGGAATACCTGGCGAAGTGTCCACGGCCAGTGCGACTAACATTCGAGCGCGTTACGAACGATGACGATCGCGAGAGGTGGCATGGTATCCAAGGTGCAAGTGAGCAAACTGGAGAGCACCGATTTTCCCTGCGCAGCGCAATTCCCAATCTAGCGGAAGCTGGTATAAAGGCTCGAGCCACTGCAGGCCTTCGATGCAGAAAATTCTTGCGCTCACTCATGCCTGCAGGCATTCAGTCGGATCCGCCGCATTTACAACTTGAGCCGGCAAATAACCATAGCGCCTTGCCGCCAAGCTTCTCCTGCCGCGATGTTCATATTGAATGGACGACAGGTCCCTTGGGTTTAACACTCCTGGAGGATGCAATTTCAGGTGCACCCGTTGTGAATCGTTTGACTGGCAAAGGCTCGCCAGCCAACGTGGAGAGCCTCCAACACGGCTTCGAGCTGTACTCGATAAACGGCATACGAACCGAAGGCCGAGCTTTTAAAATCCTATGTCGAGATCTCGTACAGCTTCCAAAGCCCGTGAAACTTGTTTTTCGATCGCCTCTGCCCGACAACACAAGCGAAGAAGAAGACAACTACTCCGACCATAGCTCTGAGTGTTCATCTCTGTCTGCGTCACCAAGAATCTCTACCAGCAGTGAACTGAAAGTGAATACAAGTAGTCATCAAGCGTTAGCCAGGCAGGCAGCACAGCACCGTCAGTCTCTACGATCATCCTTCATCCGCGAACAACACGAATACGAGGTGATATGGACCACAAACCGACTGGGCTTGAAGATCGAGATACCGCACCACACCCGAGGCCAGTATCCAATCGTTCTCAAAATTCTGAAGGAGTCTGCTCTTGATCTGCCAGGTGACGCCGTTGGGCATCTCCTTGTGTGTGTCAATAACTGGTTCACCTCGGGTCTGAGTACGACGCAACTTGGGACCCTTCTCCAGGTCGCTACAAAACCTGCAGTGCTGCGCTTCCGCAAGCGAGATGGCCTACCTAGCTTCCAGCGGACATTCCTGTCGGACTGCTCATCTGGCCTGGACGATCGAGTCTTCGACAGCAAGAAAGCACCTTTTGGGTCATTGTACAGCATTCTCTGGAGTGAAGGGGACCTAGGAATCACTTTTGGCTGCTATGAAGACGCCGATCATCAAAACGCTCTTGTAGTGTACGTGAAGCGAATCCGACCGGGACAAGCCAAGAACTCGAAACTCGTAGCCATCGGTGACATACTCCGAAGTATTAACGGTCAAGACCTCCCACCAAAGCAGAAATTCAAGAAGACTCTGCAGACACTAGTCGGTACGAAGCATCCAGTCACTCTTGGATTTCGCCGGCTTTTGGTCGAGCGCTGTTCCGACTTGAACACTACCTGATAGTGACAGGAACGCGCTTGACGAGACAGGGTCGGCCCCGCGTGGCATTCAATCGAGTTTATATTCCTTCTTTATACTATTCATTCGGACGCTTACCCCTCCGTTTGCCCCACTCGAGTTTCATCTTAGCGTCCATCGTGGTCCATGTCGCGCGCGAGATTGCTTCTATACAACATTACATTTATGTAACATGCACATGTTGCCGCACCGGCACCGTGCTGCGTTCCCTGCTATTCCATCCCCAACGCGTCCGAGGGTATTTACTCTCTGTAGAGCTGCAGCTGCGTTCTTTGTGGTCACTTGGTGCTGATATAACCCAATAGGCAGTGCACCAAAGTCAGTTTACCACTTCGGCGTAATCCGGTCCTTGGCGTTCCAGTGGAAAAGGATCACATCTTCCTTCAATTTCACCAAATCGTTGTTGCAGCGCGCCAGCGTGTGCACTGCAGCGCTATTGCCCTTCATTTCCCTTGCAGTAGCCGCTGAGTCTCCATAATTTCGCCTTGCGAAATGGCTGGAATCTCATTCACAGGTACAAACACAACCTCGGTAGTTGCGTTCTCGCGACCTTCTTGGTAAAATCCCAAAAGGTTCATATTTACATCGAAAGCGGGAAGCCAATAGCGTTGCTCGCGTTCAGCGTAACCATACGCGCGACCACGTAAAACACTTCAATCTCAATCGCACCGGTAACGTGATTGCCATTGCTGTTGTTGTTTCCACCGCCAGCGAGGTTCTGGTAAAACATCGGGTCGTTGGAGTCCTGGTCGTCCAACGAGCGCATGAACTCGGTCAGACCACCCGAATTGTTCCGGAACAAACCAGGGGGACCCTCCATACCAGGGAGGTTGTTCATGGCGCCGGATGTCGCTGTCGCCGATGAGCTGTTGCTCATCGAAAAGTGATTCGCAGTACTCCCCATACTAGAGTTCATCATCATTGCAGAGCTCATCATTTGTTGGTTGGAGGATGCATCGTCCCCCAGCGGGTTAATACCCAATAGGCCATTCTGTGGACTCACAAGCGACGGCGCGCCGGCATTCTGGTTCGCCATTTGTCCCATCGGCTTCGCTGCTGCTTTCTGCGCGGCAGCCTGCGCACTGGCAATCATTGCTGGAAACCGCTCGATGCCCTTGAGCACAAAGTCCAGGTGTCCCATGGTGTCCGTCGCGTACGTGAGCAAAAGGTTGGCGATCAGGCACTTCGTATCGTGCTGGGCCGTTTCGTACGTCATGACATCTTTGTATCGCCAGCACGCGGGGCAGCGATAGATGGGACGTTCCGTGTCCGCCGTGCCATCAGCCCTGCTTTCGTAGCCCACCGTCTGCCACTCTAACTGGTGAAGGCCGTTCACAACACCGCCAGCCCAGTTCAAAATGCTCTCCATGGCACCAGTAAGAGAGTTGGCGGACTGCGGACTACCGCCCACTCGCGGTGTTCCAGGTGAGGCGCTGCCTCCCCGGTGCGCATCCTCTTGCGCCGATCCTCGGCTGTGAAGGCAGCGGTGCCGAAGGCTCCAGCCAGCATCATCTCATGGTCGGCGTTGGAAGCAGGCGACGAAGTCGTCGACATCGGCGTCGACGATCCAGTGATGATGTGGTGAGTGATCTGCGCAGGGTGCTCTTTCCGGGTCGACGCTTGTTGCGCTTGGAGCGCACCGAGATGGACGAGCTGAGGTCGTAGGCCACGTCAAAGTTGAGCGGAGACTGCGCCGTGTCGGCCTCAACCTTGAGTCGGAAGGCCTGGCCCTGGTGGTTCTTGGACACGTCCTCAATCCGCAGCTTGAGCACGGCCTTACCGGTCGAGTCGATGGTGCGCTGGCAGTCGGGCGACATCTTGAGGATGTCCTGCTTGAGCACCGGGTGCTCGTTCTCGTAGAGCAGCGTGACCCGCAGCGGCACGGGGCGGTTGCCCACGCGCTCGTTCTTGGAGTTGACGAGGAAGATGGGCAGCGTCATGCACTTGTCGCGCCCGCCCTCGTCCTTGTACCAGAGCTCGGGCAGCTTCTCCTGGATGAGCAGGCGGTGCTGGATGACCGTCATCTCGGACGTGACGGCGGGCGTGACGTTCAGACCCGCGGTCTCCTTGGTGGCGGCGGCCGAGATGTGGATCACGAACTTGCGGTTGCCTAGCGCCATGGAGCACTCGCTAATGCTCATGCGCAGCTTGCAGATGCCGTCTCCGTTCATGATGGGCTTGGTGCTGGGGTCGATGTGCAGGATGTTCTTCTCCACAGGGAGCATCTTCTCGGCCGCATACAGCTCCACTTGAAGTGGCACCGTCACTCTGATATCAGTTCTAACAGTGAGATCATCACTCTTTTAACCTTAACAACCAACTTGGAACGTACCCGGACTTGAGGTGGTCTGCGGGGTCCACGAGGTACACGGTGAGCTCGAACGGGTCGTCTCGGTACGGGAACTGAGGCGGACTGGGCTGGATCTTGAGACGCAGACGCTCGTTTAAGGCGTCGGCGTCGGCGTCCAGGAGGCTGTTGGCGGACGCGTTGGCGCCTGCCGGAGAGTACGTCTCGGTCATGAGCATGGAGGAGGGATCGTCAATGGCTCTGGACACCTTGCGAGCAGATCCAGGACTCTGGCGGTGGACTGTAGGGCGGATCTTATTCGCGCGGCCTGGTTTCTGGCGGCGTTCGCTTGCTTTCGTCGCGGCTTCGGCGCAGCGTTTTCGCTTGTGCGCGGCGCCCAGGAAGGGTGCTGGCGGGGCGGCTGGCCGGGGACCTGAAATGCGTTAAGGCTGGCGCGGAGGCGAGTTAATGTGCACAGATTATGCGATGCGCTTACAACGAGCAAGTGTAGAGTTTGATGGGCGGTTTTACGCCGTGAAATAGCTATGGGCGACCGTGGATTTACGCTCCTAAGTACGAGTGCCCGTTCATACGGCTGCAGTCAAAAAGGACACGTTTTGACTTAGGCTTACTATGCTAAGTCCAAATTTCCTCTGTAAAAGAAATCAGGAGGATTCCGTGTTTTTGCAAGAATAAATCAGGACCCGTGGGCGACGGTAAATGTCATGCAAGCGCAGACTTCATTCACACTGTCAACTTCACACCCGTCGGTCCGACAACATAGACGAGTTGCTTGTTGGCTCGGGTCGCGTCAAGATACATGTATCTGCGGGTTGTTTGCCATCGCTGCAAATGGCCAAGTTCGCCAGGCGATTCCGCGGACGGGTGGCTGTGGCGGAGACGACGTCGGTGGATTCACGCTCATCTTTATCGCCTTGCCCGCAGGCTGCGGCCGCAGCTGATCAACTTGGGTGCTCTTCCCTCGGTTCCCCCATCGCGGGTTGCGCTGACCGCTCCGCAACGGGTCCGTTCGCAGTCGCCGTGGCGGTCACGCCATGACTCATGGCGATAGCCTAAATCAGCCCGAAGGTCGGTGGTGTCCATGCCATCGAGATTGACGCAAGCAGCATCAAATGCTGCAAGTTGCAGTCGCTGGCGAGCTAGTCAGCGTGGGCCGTTTTCTCGTTGCCGGAGCTGCGCTCGCCATTATCGAAAACATGACGCCCGAAAGGTCACACGGTCTGCCCGGACATGCGATGGCGCTGTCATAGGGAGCACGTGAGAAGGCTGTTCTGGACAGCATGCAGCATAATTCACCAGTGGCCACTGCTCAGTGCAGCATGGACTTCGCGCACAAGTTGCGGTCTCACTTGAAACTTGAACGTGGCTGTTACAAATAACCTATTAATGAAACCTATCAGCTGGAAAAATACATCAATGAAATATATGCGCACAAAGAAGTAATTCCGGTACTGCTAAAACTCAATATCCTGAACGAAATGATACAAACACTTTAGAAAGGGTTTTGTCGAAATGCATTTAGGCGCGACTCCACACCAGCCAGCACGAAGATCTACGCGCCAGCCATTTCCACTCCAGAGGAGCGGCGAAGCAACCATGCCGCGCAGCATACACCATAACTCAATTTGAGCATGGGGATGGATGAAAATCAAACAGAAGAGGGGACTGATCGAGAAGGCAGCCGAATGCCCATCCCTGACGCAGCACGAATTAGGGGCGTGGGCAAGGTGCCCTACAAGCTGAAGCGTTCCCCGCGCAGACGACCGTCTCCGACATCCTGAAGAGGGCGTCAGTGATCATGTACAGCGACTACGGCGATGGCAACAGGCGCAAACCTCTGCACGTGACCTTGTTGGGGCCGGAGAGCGAGCTTTGGGCGAGGATATAGAAGATGGAGGCTCAGGGTATATGCCTCTCGCGTGAACTAATCAACATGAAGGCCTACAATATACAGAGATCCCTCTGTGCTGCGTGGGAGATCTCATTTTCGGATGGATGGCTTACGGCTTTCGAGAGACGGCATGGACTGCGTTACCGTCAGCGGCATGGCGAATCTGGCTCAGCTGACCCGGCAGCAGTTGCACTCGGTCGTCAGCAACTACAAGAGCTAACCGATCTATACGAGGCGAAGGACATCTACAACATGGATGAAACGGGTCTGTGCTACGCGATGGCACCCGCCCGATCTATATGCACTAAAGGCGCACGCGGCATCA
Organism: Phytophthora hibernalis; assembly: GCA_012656075.1. Lineage (NCBI taxonomy): Eukaryota > Oomycota > Peronosporomycetes > Peronosporales > Peronosporaceae > Phytophthora > Phytophthora hibernalis. The sequence continues at coordinate 415,151 of JAAKBF010000020.1, forward strand.
AGAAAAACAAGACGAGGATCACCGTAGCTTTAACGGCAAACGCTGACGGTCCCGAAGTGCTTCCACCGCTGTTTTTAGGACATGCGAAGCAGCCGTACGGCTTCAAGAAGCGCACTGCTAAATATCTGGGGTTCAGCTATCGCTCTAACACCAAGGCATGGATGACGGGGGTTCTTTTCCGTGAATGGATCCGCAGTTTGGATCGCGATATGCGTGTGTGTGGGCAATTTGTTCTGTTGCTACTGGACAATGCGTCCTCACATAATGTTGTATATATTGTCTGTACTAACGTGAGAGTTGCGTTCCTACCACCCAACACAACAGCGTTTTACAATCCATGGATACTGGAATCGTCGCTGCGTTCAAGGTAGCATGTCGCAAAAGGCAACTGCGCTGGGTGTACGACAAGATCAAACGTGGGGACAAGATCAATAAGAACGTGTACAACTGCAAGCGATGCAGAGGAGCGAGGAAATCTGAGCATGATCTACAAGGTAAAGATACTATAGAAAACTGTTTTCGTCATACTGGCATTACTTTCAATGCCGTCCATGAAAGAAGCAAGGAGTTGGATACCAATACCAACTACGGACCTGATGTCGACGTAGATGAAACCATAATTCGTGCGTCACAATTACGCCTTTAGGATTCCTTCACTTTAATATATCAAATCTTAAGATTGGGTCGGACCTCAATACCGGAATCGTGAGCGGTTACTGTACACGTATGAGTTGTTGCGTTTGAAGTACATGTTAGTGTAATGTTACATTACTAATGTACTACTACTGTAGTATGTGAGCAATGAATTGGCTTGAGAAAACGTAAGTCCCCCACGCCGACGATTCAAGGGCGCACTCCTATTGGCTAATATTAGCTAGCAGGAGACGACAGCACTAGCGCACTGTTACCCGTGGTCTGTGGTCTTCGGACAAGTGCAGCGATCGTACGTGGACGCTGCTATCCTCATAAGTATGCCATTCAACCCTCGCGTACATTTTAGTGTGTAGTAATGCTGGAACGCAGAACTGCCAAAGACTCACACACACAAACGACAACTCGTTCTCTTGGTCGCCAGTTGGGGAATAAACCTCAACCACTCTTCTTTCTTTTCCTACACATGCATGTCACCGTTAGGATACACTACTTCAACCGCCTCGTCCCATATTTTTCTTGCAGCAGTAGAAACTCGCTGTGTATTCCAACAATCCTCCCTTTGCCTCGATGTTGTAGCTTAAAACTACACAGCAGGTAACATAACATTTCATCACTCCAGTGCTTGTGCCTTACGCGTACACATTCCAATCATAGCAGATATGTACTTGAACTTTGATTTCGGCAGTGGCTTCGTAAAAGATCCGCAGGGTTCTCCGCGGATTTCACCTTGAAAAGATAGAGCTCATTCTTTCGGACCTGCTCGCGCACATAGTGCCATTTCAATTCAATATGGCGTTTACGGCGCCCAAACGTTGGGTTTGTGGCCATGACATAAGAAAATGGATTGTCAACGCCTAGCGTAATTTCCCGCTCCATTTCAGGTAGCATTTCGTCCAGGATGTTCATCTCTGTCTTACCCTCTGTAACGGGGCTAAAGCCACGCTATGTAGCTTACACTGTAGAGTGCTTTGAGAAAGCTTGGTTAAGATGAACGTCCGAGAAGGATGTGCGGGATTTAAGGTTAAAATGACTATGTTATTAGGAGTAGACCCTGGCGAAAGGTCAGGGCCATTGTGGGCCACCCAACTGGGGGTCCCTCTCTAATAGGATAAAACTAAGATATGTAATTGCACTTTTTGACCAGCCAGGTCACTGTCCTCTTTTGACCACTGGGAGGACAGAACCTCTAAATGTAGATATGGCTGAATGATACGGAGGCCCGTTTCACCCCCAACACTTAAGGGAGCAAACACAGTGAGCGAAGAAAGAAAACAAAAGAAAACGCGCAGGGACCCCTGAGGTCGGACACGAACTACTGCAGCGGCGAACTGGACTAGCATGGCGGTCGAGTGGTCTACGGCGCGGGTCACCACACTTCGCGCGTGGGTTCGAACCCCACGCGACACAAACTTGTTCGGAGATGGAGAGCGCGGCGACTTCGGCGAATCTTGACGACGCTGTGTCGGCGGACCTACCGCCGATTAAATGAGGAGCACCAGCGGTCGCGAGAACATCGGCAAGCACTCAACTAGTTGCGTCGGGACGCTCCGGCACGTTGCTGCGTAGACGCCTCAACTCCTGCCTCGTACGCCGCCACCACCGTGGGGACATCATCAAGAAGGGCTTCACGCGCCTCCCACGTGTCATCCGTGGGAGCATAGCCGAGCCTGCGTACGCGATACTGGCGCGATCGAGGAATACTCGGTGTACGGCGGCGGGGCGGCCCGCGGCCAGGCTGACTGGGGTCACGACGATCGTCCACGTGATCAACAATGCAGTTGATGATCCAGCGACGGTTGCCCGCAGTATCCACAAGCGGGAGTGGTTCATCGCGATGGAAGCTGGCCGGCGCGGATTGATCGGCATCCAGGATACGAGCGGCGCGACTGGAGATATCAAGCGTCGCGCCGGGACGAATGCTGGAATCATCTGCGCCACTCTCCACGGGGTCGCGTTGCAAGTAATGAACAGGTGGGACATCAAGCTGGTGATCCACTACGGGGACCGGCGGGGTCTGCGCCGCTCGCAGATCTGCCAAGCGCCGGGAGCGTCGGCGCTGCGGGTTCGGCGTCTCGCTTGGACTTGGTGAGCCACCAAACCGATCCGGCTGAGTCGAGTGCACAGGACAACGCACAGGATCTGAACCGTCTTCGCGAGGAGGCCGTCGCGGTACGTGCGATGCGCGACCGTCAGAATCAGGAGCATGACGCGATGCAGCGATCGCTGCGTCGGATTCGGGAGTAGACAGAGTTTTGCGAGGAGCTTGACCAGGGATTGCCGACGGGTAGTAGCGCTTGAGACGCCCCACGCAGAACGTGGGGTGGAGTCGCATAGTGGTCGGAATGTCGAGCGTGTCGGCATCTCCTTTGACAGCCATAACCGTAAACGGACCAATGAACCGAGGCAGTAGCTTGTTGGCGCCGAGATTAGTCACGGCGCCAGGTTGAATGCCTGCGACGGAGAGTTGGACCTTGTCGTCAACATAATCCACGTCCATGTTCTTGCGTCCTCTCTTGTCTGTATTTTCTTTCTGCTTGTCAACCGCTTGGGCGATAGCGTCGCGCTCAAAGCGCACGACGGATTGTCGGCGCAACAGGAAGTCCGAAATCGCTGCGGAGTCCGCGGCCGTGAAGCCAAGCGTCTTCTCGAAGTTGACCACAGCGGATCCGGCACCGGTCGCCGGATCGTGAATTGCAGGAAAAGTCACAACACGTTTCGATGGTGCTGCGGGGTTGATCAAAGCATTGGCAGCCCATTTGACGATCGCGTTGTTTTTGGACTTCGTGACGTCGGCGCGTGCCGACGCCTCTTTGCAGTCGGAATCTGAGATGTAGGTTTGCGTCGCCCGGATGAATCCATTCCGCCCCCACCAAGAGTCGGACCACTCGCACTGGCAGACTTCGCACGAACGAACCCATTTTCGGAGCCACTTGTACATGTGTGGCCAGAAGAAGTCGCGCGACAGCTCGGGGAATGTTTTCTCGCGCCCCAGATGACCGCCACTCAGAGTGTCGTGGTACTCGTGCATCAGACGAAAGCGATCGACGCTGTACGCCAGCAGATCACCTTCGAGTTGGTAGCCCGTGCCCGAAGCGCGCGCTCCCGTAGAAAGCTTGCGATGTTCAGCGTCTGACGGCTCGCGGAGATGGGATCGGAGCTCAGAGAGGAAGTCGTCTGCGTCGTACGCGGACGCGATAGCTTCGCGTAGTTGACTGGTCGCGTGACCTTCGGACGAGTTGATGCCTGCTACGACACACAGCGCAATCTTCGTCTTCATCGGCGTCCGCCAAGCCGGACGCCCCCAAGTCGGTTCGATGATCGTAGTCGGGACGACAAGACAGCGCGTCCACCAGGATATTCGACATGCCTGTCTTGTAGTGGACGACGAAGTTGTACTCAGCAAAGTAGAAGAGCCAGCGAGCCATGCGCTAGCTCACATGGGGCTCTTGGTTGCCGTCCTAAGCGACGCGTGATCCATGTACAGAGCGAACGTCTGTTCGCCCAGTAGATAAACGCGAGCGCGTAGAGCATAGCAAGGAGCTTCTTGTCGTGGACCGGGTCCGCGGGTTCAGTTGTCGTGACTAATGACTCACCTGACCTTCCTCGTCAAACGGGATCAGCGCGCAGTCGATTGCGAAGTCGATGGCATCGCAGACGACGTGGAAGGCCTTCAAGTGGTCTGCCAGCGCCAGCACTGAGGCTGACGCGAGACTGTGCTTCACAGCTTCGAAGGCCACCTGATGCTCGGGGACCAGGCCCATTGCATGTCTTTGTTGAGAAGCTGCGACAGAAGCCGGATAATACGAGCATAGTCCTTCGTATACTTGTACAGGTAGTTAGCCAGACCACCAAGCCATTGCCGTAGCTCCTTCACGTTTCTGGGCACTGGCTAGGAACAGATCGAAGTGATCTTCTCGGGATCCGCACACTGCCGACGTAGCACCCAAGCACCGGAATCTCCGGCGCGCAGAAGATGCATTTCTTCAGATTCGCGTACAGCTTGTTCTCGAGCATCGCCGCGAAGACTCTCTCGAGGTGCTCGAGATGAACATCGAGCGCGTGTCGGCCGCGTTTCTCCTTGCTGTGTACGAAGATATCATCAAAGTAACTAAGCGCGAAGTTGTGCAGGGGCTCAGTACGTGTGAGACCATGCGGTTGAATGTCGCTGGCGCATTATTCAAGCCCTGGGGCGTTACGAGCCACTCCAGAGCATGTCGATCGGGGTGCTTACAGCCGTCAGCGGAATGTCGCTGGCGCGCATCAGGATCTGATAGAAGCCATCGGTGAGAGCGATGGAGCTCAGCTTTGCGGTCACCGCTAAGAACGACACGCCCAGCTTTTGTTTCTAGCGCTTCCGTGGCTAACGTATCCGCCGCTGAGTTGTAGCACCGGACTACATGGAGGTAGCGTACGGAGTTGAGGCGATCGATGAGTTCTTTGTGGCGCGCTAACTGAATTTGCAACATCTCCTTCCTGCATGCGATCACCCCCATGGATTGCTGGATTGCGAGCCTGGAATCGCCGACTATTATAAGGTCGGTGATGCCCCGGTCAAGGGCCGCGACGACGCCGTTATTCATTCCGGAGTACTCGGCGATATTGACCGTGGTTTCCAAGAGGTGAGCACTCGCAGCGATCACAATGTCTCACATCGGCAGCCGCCACAAGATCCACGAGCAACTACCATACCCGCCATACTTCTCCGTCTATGCCGACCCGTCGAATGACAGGACGTATCCCTCAAAGTCGTGTGGTACGTGCGCATATAGCAATTCAGGGTCCAGGCGGACACTCGCCGAGTTTATAGATGGTGGTGCAATATGTGCTAACGACTCGTCGAGTCCAATGTGTGGAGTGATAGAGGCTTGCAGCAGCTGAGCGAATTCGATATCCCGCTCTCGTACCCGTTTAATTTTCAAGTGGTACGGTGAGAGCAGGAAGGCGAAGCTCACTGGTCGTCCGTACAATGTCTTCGACGAGAACACCCACTCTAACGTGGAGAACCGGGTGTAGACATGGATTGTCTTGCCCGCCACCAACGTATAGCATCTATTTAGTAGTTGAAGCACCGCAAGCACTTCCACGCTCGGCTGGGTGGTAGTTGGCCTCGCTATCTTTTAGCACTCTGCCACAGAAAAGACCATGACATGGACGTCTTTCGCTGAGTCGAAGTGCCTTAGAATAGGCGCTTCTGTCACCTTCCGCGTTACCTCAGCGAATGAAGCTCTAGCGGTCGATAGGTCGCTTCCACTGCCGAAGTCATCTTCTGTGAGCTGATAAAGCACTGCTCCACACAACGCCAAGTTTTGGATGAACCGGCTGTAGTAATTGAGTGCGCCAAGGAATGCCTGCATCCCCTTTTAGACGACGGGAATGGAAGCTCAGCGATCGCGGTCAGCTTCTTGGGATCCGCAGCAATTCCGTCCGCTGTCACTTTGTGAGACAAGAAGTCGACCATCGGCTGGACAAATATGCTTTTGGTGAAGCTAACACTCATTCTGCACTCGGCGAATCGGTGTAGCAACCGGTCGAGCGTGTTGAGGCACTCGTCGAATGTTGCACCGCCAACGCAAATATCGTCGACAAACGACCGTTGACCAAAGACCGGAATCAACTGTGACTCGTCTGGTTCGCCCGTACTGAACATGTCATTCTCAGGGCTGCTGACGAGCTCTTGCAGCGGGTCAGACTCATCGAGAGATCAGTAGTCGGCTTCAAATTTGGTGCTTGGTCTCATCGAATCGGCCCCTAGCGTTAGCCGGGATGATCGTTGCTTTCGCTGAGCAATCGCTTCAGTCTCAGCGAGTCGCATCTTCCTGCCGAATGTAGCCCAGCCACCACTCGGTTGCACGTAGCCCCAGAGAGCGTTATCAATGAGTCGCTGATAAATCATGGGCGCATTTTAAGCCCAAACGGCATGCGCAACCACTCGAAGTGTCCGAGAGCACACACAAACGCTAAAATTTCGCGAGCTCGTCGAGTCCCAGAATCCACTAGCAGCGTCGAGGAACAGAACCATAAGTAGCTCTCGAGTTCCGTCAGCAAGTCGTCGACCAGCGGCATTGCGTATTCCATGCTGACCGTAATTGCGTTTACCAGCTCGTAGTCGACGCAAAGCCTAATGTCGACACCGTTCTTTTTCATGACAATCACGATTGGCGAGGCCCAAGGGCTTTTCGAAAATGACACGAGCCCTGCTTGAAGTAATGCTTTCAAGAGCTTTGCTCAAGTTCTTCAGTGGCACTCGCCGAGCTCTTTGCTTGATGGGTTCGTGCCCTTGGACGTCGATATCGCAGACCACACCGTATGCCGGTGGTGGGAGCGCATTTCCACTCGAGATCATGATATTTTCATGCCGTTTCAAGATTTCGACGAGCTTCTGTTGCTGTCGGACATCGTGCGCTGGAGATATAACGTTGTCGCCTTCGTAGTCTAGTTTCGTTGATAACGATTCCGTCAGGTCAGACAAGAAGGCGAGGTCATGTGCGTAATCTGTTAGACTCTCATCGATCGACAAATGTTCAAACTCCGCGAGTTCTGACCCGTCTTCGAGGACGACGTCAGCCGTCGAGAGGTACGTCTCGAGTTCTTCGGCGGCCGCGAGAAACTGCAACCGAAGGTCTTCGGTTGGATTTGGCTCAATGGAGTATCTGATATCTCCAATTCTCCCGATTCGACGAGTCCTGGCTTCAGGCCAAGAGTATGTCGGTCTGGCTGTTGTTCGCCGGGGTCCCACTGGTCACCCTGTCCATTTTGGTGGAACATTTTTCTGATGTCCTTCGCTTTGGACAGTGGCTATCGCCGAGTCTTGCTGATCCAATGGCGGCAGCTGCCCGTCACTCCTTTCCTTTTCCGTTATGTCGATTAGAGGATCGACAGTTTTGGTTTCCGAAATGGTTGAGTTGTCAGGTTTCGGCGGGTCTTCCTCCATGGCCTCATTCTGAGGTATTTCTCCGCTCGCTGAGTTAGATACATCCGTCGGATCTTCGTCGAGCTCGTCGACTTCTAGTGATTCACGAGCGTTGTCTTCCTCTGGTTGGACGGGTCTCGGTTTTATAGCCGTTGGCGTCTTGTATTGTGGTCTTTCGACAGCGGGAGGCTGTCGGCTAAGCCATTCCATATATAGCCGTTGCTCTTTCCTTAGCAGTCGGTTGTCGAGAGCGCCCTCGTAGGCAAGCACTTGCCAGTCGCGATATTTCGCTGAGTTCACCCGCACATAACCATCATCCCGCGGCAGTACTCCGTGGGGCATCCATAGGGCCACCGGGAAGTGGGCTGGACACCAAGTCAGGCTCGCGGTGATGTTCGTCAGCAACACCCGCATGGTGCGTCCTGCAGCGTTGTGTTCGACTGTTGGAATCACCCCTTGCAATTTGCGAACCCACAGCTCATGCGTCGATTCGCTGGGATGTCGCCGTCTCAACTTGAACTGGGCGATTTCTCTCCCCATAATGTCCAATGTCTCCCGTGGGCCTCCGATCACTTCTCGACCGTACTCTGTGTCGTCAACATCCCTCGGCGACTTGATTAGTGGCACCACGACTTCATCGGGCAGTTTGGCCGTTGAATTGTACAAGTCCAGCCTGATACCGGCTGCTATCATGAAGTCGGTACCCAGGATCAGGTCGACTCCAGCATGATGAGGCATGATCCACACCTCGAATTCGTAAACCACTTCCCACCCCAGCGTAACTTTAACGATTGCGCGAGAGGTGGTCGCCACTTTGACTTGGCGATTCCTTGGACATCGATCTTCATGTCGTTGTTGGTGAGTCGCTTCAGTCGCAACTTCCTAGCGAACGCTTCGGTCACAGCCGACACGTTCGCTCCAGTATCCAACAGGATTTTTGTCCGCTCATCATTCACAGCTCCCATCACTAGAGCTCTCATTCTCACTCGGTGATCGAATTTCCTCGATGACCACCATCCCAGCCGCTCACCAGGGAGCAACTTCTATCTCTTGGCTTGACCTACCGAAATCATCGGTCGCTGAGTTCCATCCATACTTCCAATCGCTCGGTCTTCGTCTTCATTCGAATCGCAGAGCCCACAACTCTCGTCCACATCCGTTCGTCCGCTCTCTTCATTTTTATTCTCACTCCACTCGTCGGGCCGTTCTGCCTCCCCAACAAAAGCAAACACGTAGTTCGCTTCGACTGCTGGTTCTGCTGACTATGGCAGCCTGTTGTTGTCCAACCCAGTCATGGTTGGCGAGCCCACTAGTTTAAATGGCTCGACGAGTAGATGTCCTGAAGATCGTCCGGGACAATTGACTTGTCGACAGACGTCTTAACGAACTTGGCGAGTTTCTCGAAGCGTCGGAAGAGTTCGCACTGACCTACTTCGTTCACTTGCTTGCAGAACTTGCAGCGTCGGCGACAGAAGTGTGCATCGTGACCTGCTGCTCCGCAAGCTCCACACGGACCGTATGTCTTTCGCTCTCGGGACCCGTCTCGGCGATTAGCTTGTCCTTTGGGATTCGACGAGTTCTGCTGATATCGGTTGGAATCTCAAGTCGTATTACCGGCAGCGATGTAGTCCGAGTATTCTTCAGAGTCTTGATTGAGAACTTCGCTCGCATCGCTTTCGTCATTCGACGAGTCGTAGAGGTCAGTGTATGCCGTAGCTCGGCGAGTGTCGAGTGCTGCCCACAGGTCGTCGATCGACGCATCTGCTAGCGTAACTCGGCGACTGCTGTCTTCACCCTGTCGACCACGACGTTCGTTCTGCTGTTTCTTGGAGTCGACTCGGCGATTTTGTTCTCCATTCTTCTCAGCCCGTTTGGCATCCTTACTGCGACTTGTGCTCAGACGATCGCGTTGTTTCTTGCGCTTCGCGCCGAGTAAACGCTGGTTGATCACCTTCTCGACCTTCGTAATATCGCTGAGTCGTTGTGGGTACAACAGATCCATGATGTCGACGTCTCCGCAATTGAGCAGGAAGTGTTCGACGTGGTCGGCGGCGTCAGCTCCACCCTTCTCGTACTGGATGTGGGCGGTTTGCGCGTAGCCATTCAGTCGCAGCAAGAAGTCGCAGACGTGGTCATTCTCCCTGCATCTCGCTGAGTAGTAACGAGCTCGCGCCGACTGGTCGAATTGCGAGCAGTAGTAGTCCAGGAAGGCTTCACTGAGGAGATTTCACTTTCGCTGAGTCTTCTTGGGAAGCTGTCGGAACCAACCCTTAGCTGCCTTGCCCAGACTCAGCGAGAATGGTTCACACCACTCATCTTGCCTTTTGCACGTCCCTTTCATCTCGTAGATGAAGCGTTTGATCCATTGTAACGCATCTGCCGACCGATAGCGCTTCCCGTCAAAGGTCGTGATCTTCTCAAGCGGCGCATGCGTCCTGATTTCCAAGACTTGTCCTCGGTCGCTTTCAGCCCCGTCGAAGCTGAGCTGGCGGATGTGGTCATGAGGCGACTCCTCGACATCGCGGTGCCCAGGGTAATCGTCTTCATCGCTGAGTTGATCATCCCTCCAGGGGCTGCAAGTGCTGCGGCTTCCGAACAGATCAGGCTACGGAGCTCGGCGGCTTCTTCAGCAGTGATGAAATCTGCCATCGGGCGTCGAGCTGGCGGATCGTTGGCCTTCTGCAGAGTTTGCATGTGCGAGTCGTTGAAATACGGTGTCCCTCAGTGCTCCAGAATACACCACGCTTCGTCTCGGGTGTCTTCGGCAATGGAACTTTCGCTGGGTCTTCACTCGGCTCGGGGAAACGTACGGCTCAGTGACGTACGGTTGTGGTGGAGCCAATTTGGTCTCGTCGAGTTCTTCAGCTCGGCGAGCTGTGGGTAATTGTCCCTTTGGTCCACCTTGCATCCCAAACAAGTCTTTCAACATGTGTTTCCATCTCATCAGCTCGACGCCGACCGCGTGTACACTCCAAGATGTCAGCGCCCGTTTCGAAGGCTTATGGCCGCACCGATATCCCATCGCTCGGAGTAATATCACCGTGTCCTCGACGAGTTGGTCCATCGTTTGGCTATTGACGGGTTGGCCCAGTTCCTCGCTGAGTTGAGCCCACTTCGCTTGACACATGTACATTGGAGCGAACATGTTGATCCACCGACTGTTGGTCTTCATTTCTTCGACGAGTCGGGCCAGGACTCGGTTTGCCTTCGGTGTTTCGACATTCTTCGTCGCCTTGGGAACAAGCGGCGGTCGGTCACCCGGAGCCACGGCTTGTTCGTCGTCATCGTTATCGCCGAGTTCCGCTGCGAGGTTCCGCTCGACCGGGCGAGGAGCCCCATGCGGGTCACCTGCAGCGACAACTCGTCGACTTCTTCACGGAGATCGACGACTCTCTTCACGTCGTCATACTCCGTCCCTTCATCATCATCCTTCTCTTCTTCTTCTTCCTCCTCGCTTCCATGGTCTTCGTTATCGTTGAAATCGTCGACCGGACGGAGCGCGTCACCTCCGCGTCCGCGGCGGTAATGCTGGCTCTCGCCGAGTTCGACTCATTGAGCGGCGACCCTCCGGCCGTCGCCGGGCTTGCGTCGCTCAAACTTGGCGATCCCTTGACCATCTTCTCTCACTTGTTGCTCTTAACTTGGTTGTACTTGGTACCTGCGAAACAAAGCACACCCCTGAATCCCGGGTCGTGGCACCAGTTGTGGTGTTGTGATTCACAGAAAACGTCGTTAGTTCGGCTTCCACGCAACAGCACAACAATTCGCCGAGTCAGGTCGGCGATGTTGGGCTTGCGCAGGGTTCCTGTCGGTTCCCTTTGCGGTTCGCCCCAGCCGGGGTTCAGTTGAGTGTTGTTCCCGAGGGGTACCAAGCTCGAAACTCTCCAGGGACTCGCCTGAGCGGGGCAGTCTCCGTGCAAAACCCTGTGCCCTCCACCAAAGGATGGACGGCAGCGCGCGAGCGCGTTTACAGGTCACCAGGCGCAGACTACGCCCAGCTAGGAGGTTACGGTGTCCTGGGTTGTGCAGACCGACCGGCTCGTCGAATCAACGAGGCTTGTCTTCGCTTGGTAGCGAGAAGTGCCCACCCCGGGCCGACCTTGATCTCTTGGCGCTACCAGACGGCTCCCCTACAAGATATGCCTCTCGGGGAACGACGGAAGACATAATCCAGCCCACGCAGGACTTACCGGAAAAGTGTACGCTGTTCTTGAACTTAGAAGATTCTGCTCTGATTGTTATCTCTATATCTTCGGAGATCCCCTTCGGGCTCTTCTTTATGTTCTTCTATCGGTCCTATATAAATATCTAATGAAATGGAGTCGTTACAGATCTCCCTGCGACTCTTCGCTCAGCTCCGTCCCTAGATGTCGAGTTGTTTCTTACCTTACGGCGACTCTTCGCCCAGATCCTGATTTATCCCTTCAGGCATTCTCGCCAAGTCGGCTTTTGCCGAGTCCAACTTTCGCCGAGTCGATTATCGCCCAGCCCGTCCATCGCTGAGTCCGGCTAAGTGCGGTTCCTGATTAAGTCCGTTCCCTGTTGAGTGCGATGTATCCACTTGGCGGTGTATCCACTTGATCCTCTTGAGTGCGATGTATCCACTTGGTCTAGCTTAGGCATCCCTAGTGTAAGGTTACCCAAAATCTGGATTTCCCTACACCACATTTACACGGTACGATATATTGCTTGCTCTTACTCAATGTCGTTAACGCCTTCGCTCACACAAGACCATATTCCAACGTCAGATACCAAGAGGATACACACCAACTTTACAAGGTTAGAACGACTGTTTCTGTCAGAGATCGAAACAGGTCCCGTACCAGCCAAGCCTCTCGACGCGGAAATACCGCATATGTTTGGGACGAGGGTGTTGGCTACTACGCTAAGTATTTCATTTGCACCCATGGTTGGAAGTTCAAGCCCAGGGGGCAAAGCGAATCGAACGAACCACAACATTCGTTCCATCAATTGTCCGGCGAAGCTGAACGCCAATTTGATCATGGACGAGGATGGCGTGTTCAAAGTTCGGGTGTCCTGTCACAATACAGGCCATACCCACGACGTTAACGGGAACGTATACTACTCCTACTCTGAAGCACGACAAATCACATCCCCGGGCACACGGGATGTCGACAAAACCCTGGTGCAAGGAGCGACTTTTAATTGCTTGCGTTTCCTTATGATTCTCTAAAACGTTTGATGCAATGTGTAGGTGGATCGAAGAAGAAGAAAATACTGCGCTGTCTCAAGGAGGTGTCTGGCAAGCCAAATTTGGCAAAGGATGTTGAGAACCTGATCGCGAAGATGCGGCGAGAGACGTACACATCGGAGGATGACAACGTACGCGTCTCTCAGCTTCTTAAAGATTTCAGCGATGGTACTGGTAACGCCGTCAACGTCTTCCGGGACAAGAACTCGGGGCTGACTTCATGCATCACGTTCCAGACGGCGTTCATAAGGCGGATGACACGCAAGTTTCCGGAAGCTATGTGCATCGATGCAACCTATGGCACGAACATCAATCGGTACGAGCAAATCGTTGATTCGATCACTTTTGTTGATACTTTGTTATTTAATCACCAACTAACACCAACGTTTCCTAACGTAGCTATCGCTTCTTCAGTTTTATGGTCACCGATAAGTTTGGGTGTGGAGCATTTGCCCAACATGCTCTTGTTGACGGAGAGAGCCGATCGAACATGGAGTGTGCCGTATCCGCGTTCAAGGAGAACAATCCTTCTTGCACGAGGTGAAGGTGATTATTATTGATAAGAATTTCACTGAACTGGCGTTGCTTCAAGACGAGTTTCCAGATGCCACTGTAATTCCGTGTCATTTTCACGTCATTGATTACCTGAATCGAGAGGTGAGCAAGAGAAGCTATGTCTTCACAAACTTTGAGAAGACGCATGTTAAAAATATGCTGACGATGATGGTCCGTGCAGGAGCAGAAAGCTCGTTCAACCACTACCTGTCTGCGTTGAAGAAGCTTTGTGAGTCGAGGCCTGCCTTCATGGATTATTTCGAAGCGAACTGGTTGAGTTGCAAGGAGTTATGGTGCGCGTTTAAGCGTGGAGATATTCCACATCTTGACAACAACACGAACAACAGGCTCGAGGCAAGTTGGGGTGCAGCGAAAGTGATTTTGCATCGGCATATGGCAATGGATGAGTGCATTGATCACTTGATTTTCTTACAACAGTCAGCTGAAGACTTGCTGGCGACCGATCCAAATTTCCACACCAAACAGGAACTCAACTGGACCAATGGCGTAAGATCGAACACTGTTCACAGTTCGGCGGCCACAGCTGGCGCGTACGCCATACAGGAACGCTGTTTTGACGTCGTATTGAAGTACCTCCCATCCTCGCTGCAACGCAAAGTAGAGCGCCACGCACACGGTCTTGAACCCTAATGACCGGCGCATAGGTCTATGTGTAGTTAATGCCCCATCGCTGCTTGAAGCCATGGATAGCCTTGTATCGCTTAATTCGGCCGTACTCGCCCCGCTTCAGTGCAAACATCCATCTTCAGGTGATACCAAGATGGCTGCGGACCTCATGTCATGCGCTGATCAAGCGAGTCCATTTCTGTGCGCATGGCTGTCTCCCAGGAACTCCATTCCTTTCGATTTTGTGCTTGCTGGCAAGTCGTGGGCATTTCTACGTTGTCGTTTAACATCACGTGGTACTGCATATGTGTCTGCTTGCGAGCTTTTGCTCGTCGAGGCCGCAGGTCTCGCACTGGTGGCGGCAGTGTTGTGCTTTTTGATGTAGGGGTATCATCTCCGCGTATATTAGCTATGTGTGTTACTCTATCCCGCTTCCTGGTACGAGAGGCGCCTTGAACCGATGGCGAGTCCTGAAGACGCTTTTCATCGGTCTTTGGCTGGGGAATTTGCATATCAGTTGGCTGCCCCACAGCCGAAGGCTGTGCGCTTGCAGTGATCACCTCCTTCCTCGTAGTACGCGGTACATACGACAGTAAATCCGTCTTAACGGACGCAACTGGTACATCACTAGAAAGCAACTGGTCTCTGTCTTCAAATACATTCTCCAATAGTAGCTGGCTTCTGCCGTGACGTTCTCATGGAAGTGCGCGTTCTGCGTGCGCACAATCGTGACCTGCCCGGTCCGCAAGTTCAGTTGCTTATAGCCGTGTGTGTCAAAACTGTAGCCGAGCAGTAGACTTCGCGATGTAAGGTTTCCTTGCATTGCCTGTTCTCAGGCAGAATACTCGCATGGACCAAGCCGCCCAACGCACTTAAACGACGCAGCTCAGGCGGCGTTCTGTACAACGCCTCGAACGGCGATGTTATTGCCCCTCGCCTGCATCGGCAGACGATTGAGCGTGTACACAACGTGCAATAATTCCTCGCTCCATAGCTGATTCGGTAGTCTGAACGAAGTGAGAAGTGCACGGATCCTTGGTTGCATTATACAATTGGCACGCCCAGCAATGTCATTCTCGTCGGGAGAGTATGCGTTCGTATAGCTCTGCTCGATACCCAGTTCCAGACATGCGTCGCGCAGGGCGTTACTCATGGCCCCCACCCTGATCCGAATGGACGTGACGAACGGGCTTGTCTGGAAATGCAGCTCGTAGGCGTCTTAGCAAGGTAGCGATGTGCTCTGCAGCCTCGCTCGTGGCTGTTAGCAAAACGCTTCACTTTAAGGGCATCGATTCGTTAATGACGAACCGGAACATGTGCTACTTGCGTATCGTAGCCTCGATGAGACTGCATATGTCCATGGAGAGCATCTCTACCGCACGCGACTCCCGCTGGGACAGGCGCGCGTGGTGCATCTTGCGCATTTTCGATGTAAGGCAAGTAACACAGTCATACGGCATCAATTCACTTGTATTCAATGTTACCCCGACGTCCGCGTTATTGTTCCGCATCATTCGGATGCAGTCCATGCACCTGTGCCCAAATCTCTCGTACAGGAGCTGCATACATCGTCGACGTGTTATCCGCAGGACACACTCTGATACCAGCGATGAGTCGGCTCGACGCCTTTGGCACACGCAATCGATAAATGTCATCACGCATGCGAAACGTGATGGCTCGCTCTCCTTTCAGAAGCCGTTCAGTCATTTGATCCTCTGAGATCACCAGTCGATAATCCTCGCGCAACTGCATTAGCCCGATACTAATATTGTTGACACTTGCAGTTGGTGAATACACCACATTACGCAAATCGAGCTCCATCTGCTTGTCCGTAGCCCCTATCGGTACATACAAACGTGACGCAAGCTCAGAAGCGCCGTTAGCAAAGTCGGATTGCTGCTGGGTAGCATAATTGAGAGGTTGGAATGTATCCCTATCCCGGCAGACATGGAACTGGACCCCAGAGTCCAAACTCCATTCCATGCGATGAGCGCGCAGATCACTTCCATTGTTTTTGATCGCATTCGCCCTGTAGATACGTTCTCTAGAAGCACTACTACACTACCATTCTTGATCACGACCAACAGGTCCGTCGGGACCACGCCAGCTCCCATCACGTGAATCCAACTGGGAGTGATAGCCCCGAGGCGGCAATCGATGACGACGCTGTGGCGACATGTTTCTATTCCGTGATGGACCATTCAAATCCCGTGGTGGCGATCCACGACCTCGCGCCGGGCCAGTAAACAAAGGCGACGGAGACTGGTAGTTTCTCTTCTTCCTTCCCATACGAAAGTACACAGGTACTTGCTGTACTACCAAGTTCGTGTCAGACTCAACAACCTCATTTTCGGGGAAGAAACTGCACGTACCACCGATTTCCGGCCGAGCACTCCCGGCAGAAGTATTCGGCAAACGTCATGGCCTTGGCTTTGAAGACAGTGCACATCTTGCACGAACGCCATCGTCGCTTGACCCCTACTCAGCGTCAAACGTGTCCGTATTCTTCTCTAGCATATGGCCGCCAACAACCGCCCCCTCATCTTCCGTGGACTGCTGTCTCCATTCAGAATGAGCTGGTGACGCTGTTATGCGATCTAACAATATCCTTCGCAATCACAGTTATCGATGGGTCAGCATGTAGCATAGTTGTCAAACCAACTTCAGGGGAGAGGCCAATAGTCGATTATGAGGCTACCAAACCCGAGATACGAGTAGACAGGTGTCGTTCCATGTCCCGTCGGCGGTGCCCTGAATGGGTGATTGGGTCGCGAGGCATGGTGGTGGTAGACCAGAGTACCCTTCAGGTATACGGCTTTCCTCTTGCCCTCACAGACGTTTGGATCCATGGCTTCAAGACGGATTTTCTTTGAACACATAGTTTACTCGTCCCGCGAGCTGGCCGAATTCGGTCGTTGTCGGGAAGCCCACAAGTATTCTGCGTCTTCCCATATTAATCGCACTGGTAGTCCTGCTGCCGAATCTCAATCTGATTGTTTTTCTTCTTGTGAGCTGGTGTCACGTCAATGCCCTCTTTTTATTCCAAGCATGCAGCGCTCCTTCAAAAGAAATATATTCTTGTACTGGAAGTGGATGAATGTCAAATGCAGTCAAAATCTCGGGGTGTACAGGACTTGATGTTGGAGAATGGCCTATAAGACTGACACACGGACACATCAATGCACTATATGCGATGAAACACATTCTCGGGCTTGGTTATGAACCGAAGAGTTCGATTTTAGATGTGACGTTAGGTCAATTGTGAATAATAAGATTATATAAAAATGGGATAGGAAGCAACGTTAGTGCTGCTAGCACAGCCCAAACATGATTAATTTTATGGCCAACCGGTATGTTACTGACGATACAGGTACGACCGCGGTGCTACACTGGACCCTCCAGGTTTAATGGCATGATCATAGCCAACCGGTATTATACTGACATTACCGGTGCGGCAGGCCAAAAATAGTATTTGGGGTCGTAGCTACTATTTATTACAAGCACCATTCCGCCAGTGCAGTTTTCAGCTCGACTCAACCCTATGATTCTACCGAAGCGTATATATCGTATACCTATGGATATGGTTCTCTCCAGTCCACTTTTCAGCTCAATGCAAGCTCATGATACTACTGGAGCGGTTAACCCGCTTTTTCAGGATAATACAACTAGTAAAATTTCATGGTCACGTTCAACCGTTCATTTTAGTGGCCATTTGCTATCAATATAATGTTGCCCTCCAACCATTCATTTTGGTGGTCATTTGCTACCAATCTTGTGTTGCCCTTCAACCGTTCATTTTGGCGGTCGTTTACTATCGATCTATATGTTTTCCTCCAAAACGGCGAATCCCCATAGCACAATACGTGTCCGACACTGATTTCCTCCAGACAACACGAAGCCAAAAAAACAGAACATCGTTGAAATCAATGTCGTTTTCTTTGTTTTGTGTATTGTACGTACTATTGACTTGAGCGCAGCAGATGCGCTGAAATACCCCAGTAATAACTACATGTAATGCGTGCGTTGGTAACAATTACGGCCTAGGATACACCCCACTAAATAACTCATGCTTGCGCTGATAGCGTGTTTTGGCTTTTTCGATCTGCATAGCTATCGATATTCTTTTAAATGCAACTACTGTTCGTTCATACCGATATATATATATACGACACAAATTTTATATATATATATAAATAATTTGTATTAACCCTTTCGCGAACCACTTGTATATACTATTTGTATTCACATTCAAGTCATTTAATTGTAAAAGAAAGCATTTTGCTTCTTTTTAGGGCTGCGAAAGGTCGACGTCAAATCTTCCATTTGGCTTTTATTGTGTAGTTTATCTATCCCTTCGAAATCGTACTTAACCCCTTGGTTACCGCAAAATCAGGCCGGCTGCCACTTAACAATAGGTCGTAAGTTACTGCTTCATTTAACCTACACATTTGTATTATCCGTCTTTTCCACAGGGATGCACGCCAGGATGGGACAATTAGTTTATATGAGTTTCTGAATATTACGTTGTAACTCTTACGACGTAAGTGCACGCATACGGACCAATACAAGGTACGTAACGACTTAGGCATCCAAGTGGGTTGTGAAAAAGTCGCCTGGATGTGACTATTTATAGCCACATCCTTTATACGGTCTATTTACGGTCTATTTATAGACCGTATAAAGACAAAAACCTGATATTGACCAGTAATCAACGTATACTTCAATAAAAGTTACTGACGTAAGGCTGAAACTGATCATTGTTCCTTCTCCTCTTCTTCCATTATTTGACGTGTCTTGTGCACACCTGGGGCCTTCGGAGTACGATGCAGAACAACGCGCTTACCAAGGTGGCTCGGTATTGCCGTACCGCACTCAAAATCCTCGTGCCACATTTGGAAGCACGTCGTGTCGGTCGCCCTCCGTGCTTTGGGGCACAGGAAGAACTTGGCGTCGCCCTTGGAGCAGTCCTCGAAGTAGTACGTAGTCTGAAAGCTCTTCATCTGCTGCCCTCGGTACAAGGAGCACACCTTGCACACGCGCTGGCGACGCTTCTGGGTCACGGAGACGACCACCCAATCGTCGAGATGCTTTAGCTTCTGTGTGGCCTTGCGGCGGCGCTTGCGCGCGTGAAGCAACCGCTCCAGTGTGCTTGGCTCGAAGCCGTCGTCGCGCACCTGCAGTAGTTATTTGTGCAGCATCTTCAACCAGTCGAGACGCTTGGGTGGACGAGCCCCTCTTATGTTGTTGCAGGCTTACTTGTGCGTCATGTAAGCATTTTCCAACGCGAGATCGAACAAACCCAAGAACAGACTCTTGTAGTTCTTGCGGAACCTGAAAGAAGTCTGCACAGAATATGTCTGGAGGCGGAGTTGATCATGCATATCAACTCCGTCCATCCAGCGTTGGTAGTCCGTCACCAACTTGGGGCAGGGGAACGTGGATTGCCCGACTGCCTTCAAGTTCCTGCTGATCTTGTCCTCTATCATCGATACACCCGTCGCCAGATAGTACACCGGCTTGCGGACCCACAAGTGGCAGGCAACCAGGGTGGGCACCGCAGCGGACCGCGAAAACGTGAATGCTTCACGCTCGACCGTGCTTGGGCGGGTCTTGCGCTTCTCCACAACCTCCTTGTCGAACCCCAGCCTCGATATCATAATGGTGCCCACCATGTACACTGCCATCGAAAGAAGTTGAAGTGCGAGCGATACGGACGTGTTAAATCTATCAATGACAACAATTCGAACGTCAGAGGTTTTTTTATCTCCAAGCACTGCCTTCAAATTTCGGATAACCGCTGTAGCTCTCCCGTCTTGTGGTCAAAAGCTTGTTGTGCTGTCTGTGGTGCTTGACGCTTGCCAACGTACACCTCAAATCCAATATAGTCAGTTACGACATTATATACTTCATTAAAATACAAAAGCTTTAAGCTACGACTTAAATCAAAAGCAAAAAAACGAACCTGTAGCAATAGGCTGTACGATAGTCGCAAGTCATAAACATCTGAGTTCCATAGCGGTGTGGCTTGTCCGGCATAAACATACGCGTGCTGTTCCTCTTCGACGTAGCCGGTAGAACACCTTCATCAAACGATATAATGTTAGACACACTCCACGACTTCAGGAATCGGTCCTGTATCACGCCCACAACTGCGCGAAGCTCCCAGAGTTTGTCGCGCTTGTTGGCAGATCCATTGTTGCCGAAGTGCAGGGCGCCTAAAATCCCCGTGCACCGATTGCGTGCAAGAAATCGACCGAAGTTGCCGCTAGAAAGTGCGCCATCATCAGCCATGGCCCAGTGGTCAGGGAATGGTCGAGTCGGGGTCAGCATGTGAGCCACAAGTAGCCCCATAACCTGCCTAATCTCGCGTGGTGAGAAGTCTGGCTCCGCACGCAAACGCCTCCGAATATCACGCAGTGACTGTGGTCCTTGGCCTTCGCGTACAAGACGCGCACGCTTAGCCCTTGCCGTCTTCTTCACCCTGGCGTTCTTATACCTATTCGTTTCCCGCGTGATATACGTCCACAGCGTCCTCGGCATAAATACAACCGCAAATCCAGCGGCGAATCAAACTTCTACAGGATCTCCGGTGCAGGTCTCGCGATCTAGCTTGATAGTCCATCGAATGAACTGGTTTTGCTTTCAAACTGCGAAGATGATGTCGTCCACGCCATTGACCGCAGCGTACTCTGGTCCATATCTTCAATAGCTAGCGAGCCACCTAAACCATCAATAAAAGCTGCATCCATTAGTGAGGTTTCTTCTTCGTCGGAAGATACGTCGGCATCAATTGGTCGTGCGGCAACGTGGTCGTCACCCGAGAAGCTATCGTCATCCGATAACGAATCCATGCTGTCGTAATCTGCTGGAACATCCTCCGCTTTCAAAATGTTCGCGTCGGTAGGATTCACCGGAATCAATGGGACCACAGTATTGGCGTTGGGGAACACGGATCGGGTGTAGTCGGCGTGTTTGATATACGACTAGGTGGATCTGGCGAGGTCGGGAACTCTGGTACGGCTGAAAGCGATGCCGTCATTACTGCGGCCTTCTCATCTTCGACATTTTCCCCACAAATATTGCATCTGCTGTGATTGCGGATAGTGCTATAGTGGTGTTAATCTGAGAAGCCGTAACAGTCTCATATCCATCATTTCTATCGCCAGCAATGCCCGCAGGTGTACTTGGTTAATTTTCGTTACCAGAGCTGTCAGATCCAAACAGAGACTCCAGGCTTCTCACCGCGGACTCATCTGCACAGGTGGCAGAGAACGCGGGCTTGTTTTTCGTGTTCACGCCTCCTACAGTGCCTTTGGTCACAGCAAACTTTACGACTGCGGCCTCTCCTACGAACACGTTCACGCCTTCAATGTGCTCCTCGTTCGCCGCTTCAGGTGTCAGGTAAGACCAAACCGTCGCCAAGCCCATTAAGCGCTTGGATATCTAGCCTTCCGCGGTGAGCAGTCTCCACAGGGTCCCGAATGAGACGTCCCGAACGTCAACCTCGGGGCGGCCTGAGCCTGGGCCTTGGTACGGGTGCTCACTCGGTATGGCATCTTCGATGCAAATTCGGCAATGAAGGGCACAGACCACCATTCGATGGAACCCATCAAAGAGGCGATTCTCAGAGAGTGGGACAGTGAACCCAACCGCCACCTTTGCGATAGCTTCAGGACTTGCCTTATGACATATCTAACCATTTTGTCGATATGGCGGGCCGTTTTGATTAACGTGTCGAGTTGCGTCCATATGCTGCGGTACACAGCTCCTAAGGAACTCCTCCATATTCAGGAGATACGCCTTTGTTGACCTGTCGGTCTACGCTCCTTTGTATAAGTTAAAACTTATCCCACGTATGTCCTGTAACTAAAATGGTTTGATGGTGTGTCCCTCCTGCTTTACTGTCATATAGTAGTCATTCCATGATAAATTGTGGAAGTTGCTCTTCGTCCTCAACAGCACCTGACGTCAAGTGGGCCGGTGCATATGTTTTATCTGATGATGATTTTTATCGTGCGGGCATTACTTGACAGCTGGGGAGGGTACCCAGCTATCAAGTAATGCCCGCATAGTCTCTGACACCGCTGATTTCGATACAATGTACTGGTACTCCTCCCCAATACGACCACCCTGTTGGTACTCCAGTAGTAGTTGCTATCTAATTGTTGCTCGCAGCATTTTCCTTATGTCGCCATTTTCCATCTACCTTAATTTGAGTTGATCGCGCTATGTTTTCCCTCGGTGCTGCCTACAAGAACTCAGTACCGCTTTCCATGTGGCTCAGCCGGTGTCAAGCTACTCTTGCCATGCTTCCTGTGAGATCTGCAGATGGTCATAATTTATCCAATCGTGGAGTACGGACGTCTAAATCGTCTACATTTCCGATATATTGCTCATCGAATTGTTCTCGTTGCATGATTGCATCTTGGACCGCGTGTTCACCGCCATCATCTACATATATTTGGCGCGTATAAGCAGGGACCCAATATCTTCGGCGTCTCGTTTGCTGTGACGTTCCGTCCGAGTTTTTCGGCTCGAGACTTGTTAGTATTATGTCCACAATCTCTGAGTTACCTGAGTCAAGAGGCAATTTAAATGAGTCTTGCTCCCCCGCCACGAACGGCCACCGCCGATGCAGCTACAATGCTATTGTTCCAGCATACCTACAAGAATATGCACATCACTACTGATATCAGCATACTTCCTCGGTGTGCTGTAAATTTCTGTGCGTCATACACATTGTTCGCAGTAGCTTCGCAGTCAAAGCATAGTCGAAATGCGTATATTATATCTCCAGAGCTTGTGTTTCATGAACGCTGTGGTTATGCACGCCTCCTTCTTGAGATGCGAGGGCCTTGCAATACATCATCCGTGTTTGCAATGCTTGTTACCGCGTAGCTTTCTTCAAATGCCGCCTATTCCGTTTCCTAATACTCGTTGTCGAGCCTTTGTTCTCCCTCAAAGAGCTCAGAGGTAGATTGTGCGCTGCTGCCAGCATATCAACGCCTCTCGGATGACGGCTTACGTTGTGGTGATAACATCCCACCACTTTCGCGTTTCTAGCACGCACTTCGTTTTTAGGGGGACATTTTGTTTCTCGCCTTGTTCATTTGATGATCCAGCTTGCCTCGCATCCGGAACCGAGTTGGCCCCTGAACTGCCACGTCATCCGCCTTGACGTACTATATGTTAGTCTCTGTCCCGTCGTGAGCACGTTGCCACTCTTCATCCGTGCAGTCAGCGCTTCTCTCCCACTTGACACCTTATGAGAACTTCTTGGTCCACCTGTGCGCGGAGATCGTGTCGTTGGCATAGTCTGTTCCTCGATAACCGTTCCAGACACGTCCCAGTCTGACCAACCTGCAAGAACTGCACATCTGTGACCGCCGCCGCACGATATCAGCCGCCACGTACAAGGAGCTGGCGTCGTGGGATCTGGCATAGTTCTACCTCGCAAAGAGTCCATATAAGCAAGTCATTGAGCGCGTGCTGATGGAGGCCAGTAAGTTGCGCCGCCGTACTGCTGACTGTTTCGAGCGGCAAAAGGAAAGGCCAAGCTATCAGTTCCTGTTGGACCAATGCATGGCCGAGTTCGTCTTGCGCAGCGAGGGATTGGATATTTCGTTGTCTGGAAACTTGATTATCGCTCGGGTCAAACGGTGTTGCGTCGGCTAAACATCCCACTTCGCTCGCGGCCACGGCTAGGATGGTCATGGGTTCGTAACCTACAAGCGCTATGGAATTTGATGGCATCGTGCTCACGGTGAGGACGGGATCGTTAATTTGGTGTCGATGGAAGACGATAATATTGCGCCCGGGATAATCATTCGTACCAACTCGTATACAACATGGACGAACCCGTTTTTTAGTAACGTGTTACGTGCTTGTTTTTGCATCAATACAGCACCCGACCTAAAAAAACGACAACGCGCTGATCACTCTGGCGGTCTGCAACAACGCCATTAGGACAGACAATCTGCCGTTCTATTCATAGGGAAGGTTGCTAACTTTGGTGTTCTGGCGTGCTTGCACACGTCTCAGAAACGAGCAGCTGGATGCACTCTTCGTATGCCTGTTAGTCTTTAACTAGATTTCGCTATGCTGCATGATGAAGGAGCTCGTGTTCTCTCACGGCCTCCGCAATCCCTAATTTGCGCTGTGTGTGCGAACAAGTCTTCTTTTGCTACTTCTTGACGCGGTGCGTCCGTGTTTCATCTAGTGCGTTAGGCTAAAGGATTGAACCCATCCAGGCATGGCTACGTCAGATCTACTAGAAGTCAAGCGAAGTTATAAGCAAGGCGAATTCGCTGCACAGCACGCCTACGCCATCCGCAGCAGTCGACCAAGATGCCACTCCACGCGTGAGATTCGAATGGATATGAAGATGTTGGTGGGGCTGCGGTTCTGGTTGGTGTGTCTGCTACCGTGACAACGTCAACCGGTGGCTTCACGTTCGAGGAAGGGTCTTTCTTTCACTAGTGGTTCTGTGACTATAAACGCACCAATAGCCATACCCCGGGCAATGGTGAGGCTGCCAACGCGACCAACTAGCTATTGATAAGTTCCTTCACGAACAACGGGCGCCCCGTCTCAGATAGTTCAAGCTCATCCATCTTCGGATGTAAACAAGACGGCACCCAAGATGCAGGGGGCTTCAACCTGTACCGTGTTCAGCTGATGGCTTTTCTGCAACATTTCAATGTCTGGAGTATGCTGGGTGGTTCGCTAGGTAGACCTGTGATGCCTTACCTGGAGCAGCAGCTCTTTGATTGAGTGGATGTTTCTATGCGAGACTCGATCCTTCAGGGGTTGAAGAGGGATGTTGCCGAGCGGTTGTGTGACTTGCCTTCTGGAAGGCAGATGCGGCTCAATTTGGAAGCTCACTATATAAGAGAGAGTTTTTGAACTACGTATCGATGCTCAAGAAGTTCTTCCATGCACCCTACACTCGCGAGCAAACTATGTACTCCTGGCTCCGAGAGATACACGACACTCACAGAGAACTAGTCAACCTGGGTCGTGTTGTTGTTGATGGCTTCACTGTTGATGTGCTTTTGATGGGAGTTGCTCAGACGCATCGCGAATTAGTGTGTCGATTCTCGTGTGTGATGGCTCGTGGTAGTCAACCGCCGCTGGCCCAAGTTATAAACACACCGAAGGCCGAAACAGAATGAGACGAATTCGTTGTGACGAAAAAGAAGGAGCTGCTTCAAAGGTCGTCAACAGTTATCAGAAGAAATCTGCAAAGTTGGGCAACAGCAAGAATGGTGGCGATGCTCCTAACACGGACACGTTAAACTCCAAGAATGAGAAAAGAGGCAACTGCCACTACTGCGGTATTACTGACCACTATCAGTGCGAGTGCCGCAAAGGGAAATTTGACATCACGCACGGTATGCTGATGAGGCCAAATTGTATCTTCAGAAGGGTGGAAGTGGCGACAAGAATGTCTTCATGATGGCGAACATGTGGGCCTTCAGCGTCCTTCGTGATACACGCGGAAGCTTGGTGGTATGAGGGTCATCACAAAACCTCGGGGGTGCCTTCATGATGATCCGGTTACCCACTTGCTTAACAAGTCACTCTTGCCTTCCTGAAAGAACTCCGTGATGACCGATTGCAGCGTTCCGTTCGCGTTTGTGATACCTTCGTAACCATTGTGCGCTGTTTTCAGGTGCTGGAGTAGATTTGTGTAGCCCGACTTGATGTTCTGCTGGTAGACATTACCACAGATGCAGTGGTGGTAGCTTTGATTCACGACATCTGGCCTGAACCAGGCTTGGTAGAAGGTGTGACAAGGTAGCAACATAATAACGGGGTGTTTCTGGTACTTGCGGGTTCAAGCTGAAGATGATTTGTGCCAGCAGAAGCAGTGTAGATCTAAGTTTATATTTCTTGGTTCAGCGGCGGTCACACGAATCGCGAGCGCTTAGGCACCATTGATCTGGGGACTGCGTTTAGCGGACTGTGCTAGAATGAACCGTGGCGAGCGCCACGGTTCGTACTCCATTCCACCAATGCAATTACTACATTGAGGGCAATTTTAAAATTGTCATTGGGATCGACAATTTTTGCAATGTATTCATTGCAATGATAGTTGGCCCAACGCTGACGGTATCACAGGTAATGCAGCCTCATCTTGTTCAACGTTCCAACATCATCAGCACCGCAGAACATCTCAAAATCATGTAGGATGTAGATTCAACGGTTCTAGTTGTTGACTTATACCCCACCTCAGCAAGATAGGGCTAGCGCTCCGACATACATGGTAGGTAGCTCATGGTGCGATAGGCCACCACTCGGACCATTCCGTAACTTAATCTCATCGGATCAAAGTTCTTGATTTCACCGTTTTGTAAGTCAATCATAATTGCACACCAGTGATTGCCGTTGCAATTCAGTAGAATCAAATGGTGTTCATTAGAGACACCTAGGAACATATTATAAAGCGTTCCCTCCGGCAGAGTCACGTTTGTTCCCACTACGATACCCCAATTACTCTGGTCAATCACCACAACGCTAGGCATATGCCAAAACAACGTCGTCGCTATTTCGGTTAGTGCGTGATCCCTCAGGAGGAATTTGGCTCCACAATCTAAGATGGCCGTCTGTGAATACAACAACAACTTTAGGTAATTCCTTTAATCATTGCAATGCCATATATTTACCTTCTCCGACAAAATCAGTATGGCATTCGACTTGGCTGACAACCCATCATTATTGTGGACGTCATAACCAGGCAACAACTATAGAAAAATATTCGAGGCGATCCATGCTTGCATTTTCTCGATGACATTTAGCAGCCACCGTTTGTTGTCACGGCTGCATTATAAGTACCGTAATTGTAGATAATATACCAAATTCGATTACAACATCGCGCTATCTGTCAATCGCGCGTGCTTCATTTGAAAGGCGGTGACTTTGGTGGATGATTGATTTATCCGGTCGCGGGACAAAATGCGCCTGATCTCCATACTTGGCTCTGTGACATGCAACTTAGTCAATATACGTGAGATTGGTGCCATCATATTTTTCTCGAAGACAAACTACTTAAACTGCTTAAGTTGGTCTGTACACGCTGGATAATTGAGTTTCGCATGATAGAATTTCGGTTACGACCGACACTGTCAACCTCTTGTTGTGGAGGGTTGAATTATCGCTTGCCATCTGAATCAATAGAGTTCTCTTCGCTTTTTTGTTTTCGCCATTTTTGTGGTCTTACTGGACTTGCAATATCAAAGTCAAGTGTCATAGTATCTAGACAGTATACTACGCGAGACTATGCTCTCTCGTATATCCACATGACCAGACTGTACACCCGATAGTAAACCAGACTGTGAACCCGACTCGCCAGACTGTGCACCAGATTATTCAAACTGTGGACCAGACTCGCTCGACTGTGCACACGACTGTGTGCTCGACTCGCAAGACTGTACAAACGGTGTTGCCAATTCACCATACTGCACATCAGACTCCCTAGACTGTCAATTAGACCCATCTGCATTGATCACTTCAATACCATCTACATCATTAGGACAGGCAACATCCGTCAACCTTTCGCAAGAAACTCCCAGATCTGAACTACGACCCAAATCAACTGCACCTGCTGCCTCATTGTTACTTGATGCACGACGCGCACATTCAACGATTACTCCAAATTGTTTCCGATGATACAGAAACTAGAGTCTACCTCTGCGACGATGGTAAGAGTTGCAACGCGCTAAAGAAGCAAGACGCACGGATAACTGTGTAAGTGATGGTGATGAGAGGTGAAACTGCCGATGATTTAGAGAGAGAGTGAGATCGAGTGTAATGGTGGTGATTAGAGTACACAAGAAATATCAGGCGGCGACGGCGGTACGACTTTTGCTGGAGCGGGCACCAAAGCAGAGCGAGCTGATCGAAATATGGGTAAATTGGGCGAGAATGAAATTGGTGACTTCGCGCTAGATGAAGGCAACATTAAGGAGGTGCGAGAAAGCCGATTGATCTTCGGTATGTTGTATCGGTTTTTGCAACAAATGATGTCATATATAAAATACTATACCTTTTGCAACAAATGCTGTCATATATAATATACTTTAACTGGTGTATTCGGCGAGGAATACGGACCGAAAATGCCATTTCGCAGATGGCAGAACCACCGTTGAAGCTGTTCCTGTTTTCAACTCCGAAGCGGTTTGGAGGACCGTGGTGTCTGAATCAAACCGATACTTTTCGCAGAACGTGGTATCAGGTGTGGACCGTATGTACGAAAAGCAAAGGACACCAAGCAAGCAGGTGAGAGAAGGATACATAAACATATATGCAAATAAACCTGCTATATTGACTAATGAGATCCTGCATGTGCTAGGATTGCTGATCGTACGCATGCTGATCCCCGACGCCATCGGTTTCGATATCATAGGCAAACTGAAAAAGGCAGTACCCAGTGCTACCTTCAACGACTACATGTCTCGCGGTCGCTTCGAGCATAGCATGACTAGCTTTCGAACTTTACGAATAAAGCTGATGTTTGAGGTGCCTTAGAAAAAGCCTGTAAAATTCGCTCCGTGATCTCGACCCTTCAGGAGACGCTTCCGCGTGTTTATAAAACCATTTCGGCTCTCTCGTTCGATGAAAGATATCCCCCATCGCGTAACCGCAACAACCCAACTGGGCAGTATCTCAAGGAAAAGCCTCACTAGTGGGGCTCTAAACTGTTTTGACGTGTTGTGCCGATACAGCCTACTGCATGAGGTACATAAGCGCTATTTATAAGTTAAACATGTTGTATTTGATGTGGTATTACGTGCTGTGTGTAGAACATATAGACTTGAGGTATTCTGCGTCAAGACATATCATACCGATTAAATTGGAAACGTACCGGAGTGTCAGCTGCTGATCCAAACACCGGGCCCTCTGCAGTGATTCACAATCTTGAAGCAGTGTTACCTCACCCATAGCAGGGTTCTTACCATCTAGTGGTTACGTATAGGTTCTACACGTCAGTCCAGATCGGTTTCCAATTCCTGCGCCGCAATTAATACTCCATTGGCACGATAAAAGGGGTCAAAGTTGGTTTTCTCGGGAAATTGTGAATAAAAATAGCGATCGGCCTAAAAGAATACCGCATGGGTCAGTACGCATGACAGTGAAACGAAACCACCCCTGATGGTGTGGTGGGACCGGAAACCTGGACAACGCTTGGCAACTGGAGCGAGTCGAGCTATGGAGACGTGCCGAGATTCATTGTACGATGGGGTGCTCTAATTGTTTAGTTTGACTAAATTTCACATTTATCTCTAGGGAGACGTACGGGGGCACAGGAGAAAGACGCCATGCAATTCCTCGCTCATACATGGTGTGTGACTACCACCATTGGATGAGAGGAGTAGATGTTCACGACCAACTTCGATTTCAGCGCTATTCCCTGCAACTGCAGACATGGTGCAAAACATTCTACAAAGCAATCTTCACGGGGCTGATTGATGTGGCTATTTTGAAGACATACATTTTCTTCAAAATGGCGCAGAAGAGAATCGATGTCAGCCCTGTGACACATGCGAAGTTCATGTTGGAACTAAACTTCCAACTACTGCAGCTGAAGAAAGAAGACCTGTTTGAGCGGGTAAGTTTTCATGTTGTATGTGGCACATGCTGTCTGAAAGTGTCGGCGCTGACCATCCAGATATATGTTATATGTGATACATGCTGTCGGAAAGTGCCAGCGCTGTGAGCTCTCCTGGTTCTTCGTTGTTACCTCATTCATGCTCGCCCCCTGCGACCTCCTGCCACTCATCCTCCACACCACCGGCCTCTTCAATATCTTTTTGAGGTGCGTCCTCTTGCTCTTCATCTTCATCCCCCGCGTTCGACTCTTCTCGGTCTCCGTCGCGGCGCTTGCGCTTCTTACCCCTCCACCTCGTTCCTGCAGCTCGGTTTTGCACGACGCGGATTCGGACGCTTGCTTCCGTTCTCCCATTTATGGTGCCAGACCTGGAAGCGAGTGATGGAGTTGTTTATACGCCTTGTTGTACAGTCACAAACTTAAATATATTGATTAGGCTGATGATCAATAACCACTTCGAAACAGAACAAATTACGTACCGAAATTTGTATGTCTAGCTACAATGAACACAACAGTACTTTGCCGTGCAACGGTAGCCGATCTTGTGCTTGAAAATTAAGCAAACCTTGCCCTGGCGTTGACAACGCTGCCTGGCGCCACCTTTGATAACCTGTCAGTATGTGCTTTTTCCGGCTCATGGTTCCTTCGACAAAGGCGCTAAGCCAACATCAGAATCTTCATCTGATGCATGCTACAAGTAAAACGTTGGGCATTGACAGTGTTTTTGCTTCTATTATATCATTTAGAAACAACATATATCTAGAGACGAGTTGCACTAGCGATGAATGTACGGAAATGTTTATGCGTACATGCAGCTGATGCGTCTTGCGATTGCAATGATTATGTTTCCTTCGTCAGCGTCATTGTTTAGCTTGATCAGGCGCGTTCAAATTTAGAACCTGAAGGCTGGCCAACAAACCTGCCCGATCCGTAGCAATGTTGGCAGGGGAGAATTCCCAGGACAGAGCGCTCAAACTGAGGCTGGGCGACATCAAAGCTATATTTTCAAAGCCATTGGTACTCACTTGACAGAGATCCCCGCCACATTCGTTGGCGGGATTCCTCGATCCTCGCGCTATTAGCGGTAGCCGTCGACGATACCGACACGGAGAAATTGGGCTGTTTCTGGGTTTACTTCCGTCGATCGTGGCTGCGTTTGTGCTCGGTAGAGGTTAATCTGTAGACGTGTAGAATGTTCATGGAATGTACATGCGAATCTTTGTAAGAACCAACAATCCGCTCACAAGATGCAACAGATAGATGAATGCTGCCATCGAAGCCCCGCATCCGATATTACCCGCTTTCGTTTCGGTTATTGACTCCTTTTTACAGCGCTACGTTCAGATTCTTGCGGATATCTCCATTCGCAAAGCCACCGTGCCGAGACGACAACCCGTACGTCTACCGATCCCGGCGGCACTTGTCCAAGCAAGCGCGCGTGGTGGTATTACAGCAACGCAGACAACACCAATCCGCCAGACAGCTACGGCAGCCACGCGCCGTGCAAGTACACCTTGACAAAGAAGGAACACACACACACGAACTACCACAGAAGTGGGAGGGCTCGCCGGGCTGAGCGACGGGCCATCGGGGCTCGTGTAAATACCCCAGCTACCCCGTGTCATACCAGGTCCAGGTGATCGACACGTGCATCTCGCTGGACGATCACAACATAGGACACGGAGATCCAAAGTTGAATCGTCGACACATATATATACATATACCCTCTATAATTGCATAAATACAAGTACATATACACCCTTCACTCTAATTAGTCGTGCATCGAATATAGTCATGAAAGTGTATTTTCATGACACAGCTCTCAACAAAATTTTCCAGGTGAGCTGAAATTTGCACAAAGACACCGGATTTCCACAGGTCTCGAGGAGATGAATCCAGTCGTGGCATCAGGGCTACACAACTCTAAATATTAACACGGGTTGCCTGTAAGAACCCGCCCTTTTCGCCATATTTTGGAGGTAATTGGAAAGTCAACATATTCCGGTCTTTTAAAAGTATAGACAATGCTACACCGTTAGCAAGCTTAGTAAAAGCTGTTTTGATCGGCCCTATTGTCTACTTCATAACCGGTGGTGGGGTAGCACACTAACTCGTTGAAAACGACGCCTCGCGTGGTTGCCAGTGTGTCCTGCACTGCTGGAGGGAGGGGCGGATCCCACCATAGCATAACCGAGGCAAGGAGTAGTACGACCAATCCAACTCTTGTCTGACAAGAGTTGTACAAGTTGTCAGTCAGTCACCCGCTGACTCAGCGCGGTTCGCTGCAGCACGTTCACAGCATAACTTGTTCGTTTTGTTCACTTGCTCAACAAGAGCTCGCCCAGTGACGTGATTGTCCAAGCACTCCTCGGCGCGTTGCACCTCTTTCTTTCTTGGATGATGTCCTCTAATATGACGCGCTGCAGTACGCGTTGTGGGCACTACCGTATCCCATCTTTCGCACGACGAATTGAGAGGGACCCAAGATCTTACCTGTTCATAAATGTATACAACATTCACAAGTTAGGTGATGATGCCTTCGTCTACGATCGCAGCCACATTCATCCATGAGTTTCTTACCTGCGCCAGTAGATACCTACCATCCACCAGCGAGCCAACGGTAATGGTCTCAAACAGCGACGGCGGAATCTGCGCAATCGAGTAGTCAACCACGGACGACAGCGTCTAGTAGTGTTCGCACTTATAAAAGAATTCGCGATCAAGTGTGAAATCTGCGAAACCTCAACGACATACACGTACATACCGTACTGGGAAACTTTCTCTCACAATCAGCGCACCACGGAACCACAATTAACGGAATTGCTTCGCCGACTCCATGTACAGTACATAATCGTGTGCACCTACAACCCAGTTTCCAGTTAAGTCTCGATAATGCCTACCATATTCCGTTCCACGCGAGACTGGCAGAACATCTTGGTGCAGTTGGTCACAGCTCGACGGTGCTTAGCCAAATTGACCGGCAGCGGCACCTCATACTGGTGCCGACACGCATGTCCAGGTCCAGCACGCAGTCGGTGATATTGCGGTCCGCAAAAATGTTCGCGCATGCCACGTCACTTCAATCTCCTCCAGAGTCAAAATGCAGCAGAATAAGTCAAAACACGGGTCCTTCTGAAGCAGCGAGATCGCCGCCACTCTGTGCAGCATTGTGGTGTTGCTGCACCAGGTGCAGATGCTAATCCTGTATCAGTTCATAGCGTTATCAGTGATAACTTATCACCCGTCTTCATCAGAACATTTTGTTCTCTAACGTGATCCAGAACCGCACATGTCATCACGGGACGATAGATAGGAAAAGCTCACAGCTGCCTTCTCAAGGCCGTTATCTTTCGCTTCGGGAAATTTTCGCGAAACAGCGGCAGCGTTTCTCTTGGAAACATGTGTGGATTGGTGGTGACAAGCTCAGTCAGAAATTCTGCATACTTCGGCTCCATGCGGTATTGCTTTTTTACTGGAGGCTGAACCGATTGGTCACTAGTGGTGGCAACTCGCTTTTTTGGCTAGCAAACAGTCGCGAGATGGCAGTTCGAACTTCGTTTTCACCAGGTATATCATACCGCTCGGGATGATTTTGCTGCAGCAGTTCTACCATCCTAGCCGGGCCCATCTTGTCTGATTTGTTCTCAAACCCCCTCCGAAACATTTCTTCCACCTCCGATACGTGCATCGCGATATATTTTGCACCATACATTTTCCTTTAGGGTGGCTCTGTGCCCATCCCTCCTTGAGATCAGATTGAGGAACGTCACCAGGAAAACGCTGAATTAGAGCAGCCATCGATTGAGGGAGATCTGAAACCTCAACATCTAGCGAGCCAGCATTTTTCATGTCCACCAGAATTTGCTTTGCGTATGAAGTCAAATCATTCTCTGTTTTCCGCTGCTGTTTGCGGCCAGTCGGGATATCTGCTACGGCACTGTTGGAGCATCTCCAACTCTTCATTCTTCGTCGAATTTGTGCATTTGTGATCAGGCGTACACCAGTAACTCTACCAACGGCACACCGGGGAAAACAATAGATTCAATTCGTCCTCAGCATCGTCATCGCTCTCGTCACTCTCGACACTCCGATACCCAGGATCTTCACTATCTCCATCACCGATCAAATCGTCATCACCACCCAAATACACATTGCTGACAGCATCAGCAGCAGCATCATCCAGACCAACATCAGCGTCAGAACCGCAATCGCGACTACCGGTCTCCTCTAACGCATTGTATTGGGCTTCATCACTTCCGTCGTCATCTCTTGAACTTTCTCGATTAAATTCAGTACCGTGTAATGCCTGGCACGTACCGGCTTCAACGTCAAACTCCAGTAATTTTCCTTCTCCGATATCAGAATAAGCGAATGCACGAACACAATTTTTGGGCAGAGTCGCAACTCAAATGCTGATGCGTAGTCCCGGTTCTGTTGTTGCCGCGAAGAATGGTTATACTCATAGCTTATATCGTTCATTCTACCTGTGAGTTTTGCAAAAACCGTCTCCACTGATTTGATCTCGCTTAAAAGTAGCTGTAACGCTTCTCGGTCGTACTCGACAATTTCTGCCATCGTGTTAGGAAGTCCTCCGACAGAAAAAGAGCGGTGACAAGGGATTGAGGTGTTGTACAGTCATTTTCTTGCCTCACCCATGCCTTCAATTTTCTCGTAGCGCGAGCAAACTAAGCATCAAGCAGCGAGTTACCGTCTTGGGTTTCGGTATGAACGAATCGTGCAATCTCAATGTGATTTGCGATTCCGAGCATCGGGAGCAAAATAGCAACAAATGCATTCTGGTAACTGGAAGCGTTATCACTCTGCAATACAATGCGATCAATCTGGGGTAAGCCGCGCTTGATGTCGATCATCACTGCCTCGATTAAAGCCACGAACGCCTCTTTGTCTTGCCTATTGTCTGCGCCGGCAATGTGCTTGTAAAAGATCTTTTGCTCCCTGATTTTTCCAGAGATCGAGCCAGCTTCACTTTCCGCGGCCCAAAACTGTACCATAGCACCATGCCAGCTCATGCCACGTTTCCCATAATGTTCCAGTGTCTTTTCCCGAAAGTAAATAGACTCAGCTTTCATTTTGAAGTCAATTGTCACGAATGCTTCGTTTAACCCTTCACATCGCATTGCTCGCTCACTCATTTCGTGCAGGGTTTTTGACAGTGTGTGCTTCTGGTTTATTACGCGAAGGCGATGAACCATAAAAGCTCGAATTTCTCAAAACAATCGTGAACGACTGAAATCGTTCCTGCATCAGCCTCCGCATTGCTCTTCACGCTCTCAATTACGTGATTCAGAAGCGCATTCATACCCAAACAAGACCCACAGCACACGTTTTGTTGGGGGTTTCATTGGTGTTTTTGGGTGAGTTAAGCCAAACTCAGTCTGGTGCCTTGGACAATTCTCCACACTCGGAAATACTGAATCTGTCTCCAAACTTGGTGCGGCAGCGAAAATTCCGTACTTGAGCCAACTTCTAAGAAGATCCAAACTCGAGATAAGCTCACCCTCTCATCAGGAATTTTATCCGAGACAATCTTTTTAGAATGCGCATGCTGTCGCTCACCAAAATTCCAGACACCTAGTCTACTGCCGTTCTCATTCCAGCTTCTCCATGCGTAAGAACGCGACATAGCCTATAAAACGTCCGATCGGACACTTGTGGCGATGTGTACGCTGAGCGTAGTTCTGCAGCATGTTGCTAATCGGATTTTTCTCAATATGGCTGGGACAATGTAGTGTTCACCATTCAAAATATTTGTTTTGTCCCTCAAGAAAGATATGCCACGTTGATCATAGGAGAGAATAAACTTGATCGCCTCGTCAACCACGGTTCGACTGAATCGTTCGCGAGACCAATTTTTTGTCTAGCCCCCTTCAAGTTGCAGTTTTTCAAATCTGCCTTTCCAGAGCTATAAGTCTCTTTGCCAAAACGAAATCCTGGGAGCTCGTCAGCCATTTGATTGAACTGGCGACGTGAAAATAACCCGCACATCAGTGCACGGACAGTTCGCCGCTCGACCGAGTTTCGTTTTGTTGAAGCAGCGCCCGCTTCTTCTCGGCATACAGCATCTGCTATACCCAGAAACGTTCGCTCATAAATGCTAAACACAGTGGACTTGGTTCTGTTGTTTGAGACGTCACCTTGGCTTGCATCCCATGTTTCAGGCGAGAGTCGGGTACTAGAAGCGCGCCCATACCTTTTGTTACGTTAGCAACCGTGTGAGGATCCACACCTAAGTATCGCAAAAGCTCTTGATATGTCAGCGGTCTCCATGCTGCTGGTGAATCTTCCTCGATATGAATTCGATTCCGTGGGCCGCCCGACGTGGACGGGCATCCAAACGAGGTTTAATTTCATCTTATGAATTCGCAATGCTAAGGCTCTTAATTGCGGTATCGTTTACTTGGGAAACGTTATCGTCACCCATCCCAAACGCTTCGTCATTTGCCAGACGCCTGCGACTTCGACTACGACCACGTTTCTGCAACCGTGAATACCATTTCCGCTGTGATTGGCTTGACCATCACCATCGCTGACCACTCGATTTTTACTGGGTTCACCTTCGTCACTAAGACCTCGATGATCAATCCTTCTCAGCCCACCGCCACGACCACATCGACGAAGCACCTTTTCCTCCACTACCACACCGTCAAGGAAACAACCACACCGCGAGCACCGGAAGCAAATTGAATAACGCGCTACTTTGCAGCTGCAAAGTATACTTGGTGGTGAAACATCCACATAGACCACGATAGAAAGGGTTCACAAAACTCCATGATAAAATAGATTCGCACGGTCAAATAGATCGTCTCCCCTTCCGCGACAAACCCACGAGTTAACAAAAAACAGTGATCCGAAGCCACCACTGGTCGTGACTGAACGATGGTACTCTATCGATACTGGCCCTTGAAACCACACGACTCTCCTCCTCACAATACATGAGATGACAGGGTTTCCTCGCCCAATTCGGATTTTCGAATGTGGGGGTCTCACGAGGGAACACAGTTAGGTGGCACACACACTCCAACTTCAACACAAAGGTCCGCATCAACGATTCCTTCATCTTGATCAAGATGCAGTGGATTCCCAGGAAAACATACGCTAACATTGTAGTACACTGCAAAAATAGTGATCTAGAATCCCATTCAGCCGGTGATTGATTCTGAGTAAGAAAGAATCCGTTCACCCAGCTCAATTGCGCCCGATATTGTAGATATTAGTTGTCCGAGCAGAGGGCGTCGTTCTTTTTGCAAAAGGTCTTTGTTTGCCGGATGGGGCAGCCAGAGAGTAAAACTCCAAACTGTATGTGGTACATGTACAGCGGCCACACCTGGTCTCGAAGCCCGATGCACGGTGTCCCCTATGTAGTCGATTGCGTTATTGGTCCCCATGTACTGCAACCTGGTTCAGCATAAACACGTACCCACAGCGCCCACAGACTGCGGATGGCGAGCTTGTCGCTGTCAGCGGTGGACCCAAGGTGTACATGATCGCAGCGAGTTGTGCCAGGCAGTTTCTCTTGAAGAGGGAGGTCTCTCCATAAGGAGCACTTCCAGTTGTGTCCCACATCCCACAACCGATGGTACAATTTTCTTGTGCATAAAGCGGCCACTTTAACAGAGATTTCCAGTCAAGTTACCATGGTTGATTTGCTGTCTCCATTCATTGCCTTCTACTCCTCTTTTCGAGCCCAAACTATATCGCACTTAACCACTGCATACGAACGTGTGTGCAAAATTTCATTACAGAAGCATTCCTCCTTGATAGGGCCTCCCGCGCTGCCTGTGCGGGTTGCTACAGGCAAGCCGTGTTCAAGCCAATAGCATTCGAGGAACGTTTAACTTTCTGCAGCAAAAATCGTAAACCATAATTAATCATGGCACGACTAATTAGAGTGAAGATTGTACTGCCATATTAAAAATAGGTATCCGCTATAACAGATATTGAGGGGGTCCCATTTCGAGGTCTGGTCACGTTTTCAGGTCTCGCCTTGTGTGGGACCTAAAACGAGGCCAGACCCAATATGTACCCGTAAAAGTCTACCTACTGATCCTGGGCTAGAGTGAATGACTACACCTGAACCATCGACGAATTGAATACCTCCTCCAACATGTTCATCGTATTTTTGCAAATCACAATTAATACCACCACCAAACATGTCGCGAGATGGAGTTCTTCTGTCCGTTTAATTCATTTAGGGCTTTCGGGAATAATATTATGTCAAGGCCATCCAAAAGATCTTGGACTACATAACTAGCGCTAAAGTGCTCACCCCAACGCGCGTTCTACAAGGATGCAGCGATGCCTTTTCAAATCACAACCAAGAAATGTGTTGTGAAATGGCTTTACTACAAATTAATATTGATCGCCATCTGATGTATGCCAACTTATTGAACAAACTGGAGGAGTTGTTCTTGCTGATGAACGAGTTTCGATTCAATCTAAATGTAACCCAATTGAGCCTCTTTCTAGAGAGAGGTAAAGTGGTGTGGTAAGGTAATCGATGACAATGAAGCACATCAAATTCACCGAGAATTGTGGGATACCACTGCACTCAATGGCAGGCTATTTACATCAGTTTCTGTGCGCCTGCATTTCGATGCTTGGTGATCTGATAATTTATTATGGTGCAACGTGTCTTTGGTTCCCTGCACGCCGGGAGTTGGTCGATTAGTGCCGATCGTGCCCAAAGTCCAATTGGCCGTCGAGGATAAGCTGAGTCTCTCGCGCCGGCGGGTGTCCTGCTGACAGCCACGCCCATTTTATTTAGCGTCCAATATCGATAAGCAGCCAGCTAACTACTTGGCAGCCCTGCCTCGCTCCGTCCATCCGTGCGTACAGCGACGCCTACTTAGTCACTCGGATTCACGCCTCGGGCGCCCGCCCTGCTTCGCAACCTACAGCAAGATTGGGAGCAACCTCCCTGCCCGTACACTCGTTTGTCCTCCTTCAGCGTCCAGTGCCCGGCTGTACTATGCATTCTGACACCGATGAACCATGTGATGCAACTGAGGAGACAACTGAGGCTTTCACAGACTCACCGACAGAAGAGCATTCAGAGGAGCATGCAGAATATGGGACCGATCCGTTCGTTTGGTCTCTGGGTCCGCTGGTTGATGCGGATCCTGGGCTACTCGTCCGTCTCGCGCTCTCCAACGCCGTTTCGAAAGTGAGCGCAACTTCCGTCTATCGGCGACGCCACCCACTCAGCTGTCAGGGTTGAGAGCGGGCTCAGCTGTCGGTGGCTGCCTACCACCTTCAGTATGGCTAATCGTCCCACGGTCACTTCGTTTTGGCGCGATCTTTGCATCCGGGGCCTGCTGGGTCCCCACTTCAACCAGTTTCGCTCTCATTGCTATCAGCCGCTCGCTCGCCAGGTGCCGCTGCCAGGCAAATCGCGTCAGCCGCTACATTACACTGGTCACGTCAAAGAACTTCAAGGACAGTTTGATCAGACAATTCGCAACAACAATTGAGCCTATCGAGTTGCTGCTCGAGTGCTGGTAATGTTCAAGCGATGAGGGATGGAGTGCTTTTGAAAATATGAAGGAGTGCCTAGCATCGACTGCTATTCTCGCTCACCCCAGCACAGATGGATTACATATCGCGTTCATGAATGCATCCGATGAATCTTTGAGGGTCATAGTGACTAATGGGGATCAATGGCCTGTTGATAAATATATTGACGACCAAAACCACAGACTTTTGCACTATCTAAACGATGCTTTTTGAGAGCACAAGCTAACTGGGGTTGGATCCAGAACGAGGCATTCACTTGTTGTCGGATACAGCGTGTTATGGACACCGGATCTTAATTTCAATATAGTCTTATTTAAGTTTAAGTCTGTTTTGTGAAAATTCGACATGCCCGCTCTCTTCTAATTATCCAGGATGTCATCATATGGACATCCTAGACGTTGTACCAGACATCATAAAAACGAGTTGGACAGGGTATTGTTTTGACCTTTTTATCAAGATACTGAGGCGCGTTCTTATTTAGAACCTGCAGACTGGCTGCAGGGCCATCACAATGTTTCATTGGTCAAAACATACTAGGAACGTTGGTCCTGACATCCAGGGGCGTGCCTCAGCGCAGGACAGGTTTTTCAGCTTGAGAGGGATGACTTCTGGAGCACGGCCACCAATGACAGCACACGTGGCGGTGCTTTTCTCACTGAACAACATCCGGAGAGCCCGCTAACTTCCAACTGAAACAGCGCTCTCTCTTGCTGCTTGCGGTCAGTCTGTGCAAGTCACGCGCACCAACAGTCTTCTCGGGTCGGATTCGGCTGCGAACCGCGCTGCACCCCAGTCACAGCATCGCTCGCTGTCAGCCTATACATTCGGCAAAGCAACTCAGGGGTGCTTGCGGAGCTTGTCATTCTCATTCGTGCAGTGTTCTCGCCACGATTGAAGACAGAATCGTCTGGACTGGCAACTACACGACTGCTGACACTAATTCGCGCCAATCGGGAACTCACACCAGTGATTTTTTCGACTTCTGCGATGGAAGGCTGGACGCGCTTTACTTGCACGATTTGCTTGACCGCGTCCGTGTATGCTGCCCACAGCTGGGTGGAGACTTCCTAGGCGGGCGAAGATCGATACGCTTACGAGTGACGATGCTGATACTTCCACTTCTACTGCAAACTGCGAGGCAACTACACCTGTCAAGAAGCGTATCAGCATCGTATTGCCAGCATTTTAGAAGCCCAGCTGAAATTGGCAAACGCCTCTGCCATGGCGTCGTCTAGCAGTGGGCCAATGCGATCGAAATTTTATCTCGTGTTGTTGAAACCTCGAATAGCGTGTTGCCAATTAGATCTGCCATTAACAACGTTGTTCAGTCCGCTGCCACGGAGCTTGATGATGTGCGCGAATCGAATTATGTCGGTATGTTTGGGGGTGCTGACCAACAATACAACAAAAATAGACAGTAGAATAATGTCTGAAAACAAAGCTACCTCTGCTAGAGTCAGTGGTTAAAGGAAGTATGGAACACGATGAACACGAGCACAACCATGAGAACCACATCACTGTTTATTCATCGGCATAAAATGGCGTAGCTGTGTCTTTGTACGTAACTTTTCGGCAATACCATCACGAACGAAGCTGGTTGCCGTATGCATCAGCCAAGTCACTTGCATCATAGGCAAGGAGGTCAATAAGAGAATGTGACCCTGTCAACGCTGAAACAAAGCGCATCTCGTTTCCTATGGCACTGGACGTTGTCTGTAGCCGCACGTTTATGACAAAATTGTGAAGGATAGCTACACAGTGGATCATCACGGTAGCGGTTTCGAATTTAATCGATATTGCGGTCTTGTGCAATCTCCACTTGTTTACAAGAAGGTCAAAAGGCATCTCCATCCCAATACGGACTTAGGAGACATGAAAACTGAAAGTGTCGCGGTACACCTCGTCAGCTAGCTGGAGTCTTGTGTAAGGCGTCACAAAGTGGTTGGTGGCCATGTGCGCATTGTCAGCAACCACATTCAGGCCGCGCTCAAGTCCTTCGACGTCTTGTGGCAGGTGCGAATCAGGTTACATCTTGACATCGTTAGAGCTACCGAGGTGGCTCGCATTGATGTACGTGAGACGGCTGTTATGATCGCATACAGCCTGGACGTTAATGCACACCGTACCGTAGTGACCACTGTAATAGGCGCGAGCTACGGCACCGTCTTCATCATTTAGTGTTTGTTCCCACTTCTTCGTCGCTGGAGTGGCGAGTTTACACAACCAGCCGTCCATTGCACCCGCTAATAACTCCACCCGCGCTCACAGCCTTAAATACGCGAAGCAATTGACCTCGCGTTGTTGCTGACAGGGAAATGTAATTTGAAACGCTGACAGATGGGTGATGCTGTGTCGTACATGACACGATAATACGACGATAAACTTACGGCACCTATGCGCCGGATGTCGATGACTGCACCTCCTGTAGCAGAATTTGAAGGCGGTTAACCCTATTGATCGCGCCGCACAACTTTCACGTGCGGGGATGAAGGCACAAATCCAACGATAGCATGGAACCCAGCTTGTTGAACGCCGAGGGGTTCATCCGGAAGCACTGAGCAAATTGCCCCTCTAGCAGTAGTACTAGTCTCTCTCTTTCTTTGTCCCACACCAACCAGGCACGCACAGACTCCTTACGCCGGCTGTTACCGTCGAGCGATTCCGTGTACAGCGCAGTCACGTTTAATCTTGTTTATGACAAACATAGTTCCTTGAGGTCAACCTATTCCGGTGGGACAACCGTCAGCATATCCAGATCTCCATGTGCCATAGCAGTTCGATTTGCGTCCGCTGCAAGTTCCCTTCATCATGCGCCTTGTCACCTGCTTGAAGTGAACGAAGTAATCAGCTGGGGAAACTGGTTGTCCAATGCATCGATTGGATCTTGTTCAAAGTCACACACGACCCATGTCGGCTATAAACGTCCTTCGGTGGAGTCTGTGACGAGCCACAAGGGCTTTCGATAGCTGGAAGCAGACTGACTGGTCATGAGTGTAAACAGCACATGAGTGTACACTCAACTTGCCGGGTCATAAACCATGAAGGCAACCCACTGCTCGAACCGATTGGGCACGGCGCGGAGTGCCGTCTACAAAAATGGTCAAGCCGGGGTACATAAGCAGCTCCAAGAGGCGTGAATGCGCCAATCCAATTATGTGCTGCACTTCTTCTAAATTAAAAATAGAGATGTGGTGAAAAAGGAAAAGATCAGGTTGTTATGCACAGATTGGGAATTTCGATGACTCTGTGGATGTTCCCACCGTAGTGTGTGCGTCGCGTACGAGGGACACACGCCAAAACTTGTTCACGGGACAGCCCTTGTAGTGTTGATTCGTCATCGCTATGATAAAACTCTCCCTGAACCAATTCCCCAATATTTAGAGTCGTCAGCTTCAACTGGCTTATCGCTATCGAGTCATTCTGATCTTCCATCTACCGGGTTATGTTCCGAGCCAACTATACATGGGTTTGTTGAGGCAGCACAGCACAAGTGTGGACGGTAGTGCGTTCTCAAGTTGAAGGCGATCTTTCCCTTGCACCCCGCACTGCGATAAATAATGTATCGATAGGAAACTGTCGCGTTTAGGTGTAGCGATAATCGGTATGGAGATGAGTATTCATGTCTCCGGAAGTCGAGGTAAAGTCCTTCATGATAAGATTTCATCCAACACTTGTAACAGACTTTGGGAATCGTGTGCTCATAGTTATACTTATTTCAAAACGCTGTTCCGGAACGTATTTGGCGCGTTTGCGCACGGCATCTTTCACTCGGGCTCTAGCGCTTCTCTACCACCATTTTTAGTCGTTTTTCGGGTATCGATGGGTTCTGAGACTCCTTGCACACACGTCGCGTTTTATGTACATCTAAGTTCCGTTTAGCCTTGAAGACTGCTCCGCACCGGCAGACAAA
The DNA here is from genome assembly GCA_012656075.1 of Phytophthora hibernalis. Taxonomy (NCBI): domain Eukaryota; phylum Oomycota; class Peronosporomycetes; order Peronosporales; family Peronosporaceae; genus Phytophthora; species Phytophthora hibernalis. The sequence continues at coordinate 458,163 of JAAKBF010000020.1, forward strand.
CGCCTCAGGTGGCCATTGGTTCGATTGGATTTTCGTAAATGACACTCTGTCTAGTCAGTTAATCGGTAGAGTAGGAGCTGAGCGAACGACTGGTGCGCATGAAAAGCTTATCACAACGCAATAGAGTCGACCTCCTCCGCTTATAGTGGACAGGGTATATACCGGTACCGTGTACCACTCTTCAAAAATGATATGCCGATTTCGGTATCGTAACCTGTATTAATACTGATATCAAGTCAAGAAGTCGCCTTGAAGTGGCCTTTATTTATTAAAAAATAGTCGGTCAACTCGTTCTCGATGTCGCCATCTGAATCGACCTCACCAATGCTAGCATCAAAAGTCTGGCGAGGTCATCAATTAAATCAGCAGCTGCTACGCCGTCATCACCAACGAGAGTACCGAAAGCCTTTCGATAGCCGCTTGCAATCGTCGTGTCTGTAAGGCCATCCACGGCGAACGAATCCACTTCTTGCCCTCACTTACAGTCGGTGGCGTGCTTTGAACGCGTTCTGCCACCTCCATGGCGCCTTAAACTCCTGGATGTCGTACTCAGCAGCGCCATTCATAGCTTCTAGTTGCCAACATCTTTGATGAAATAGACACACCCTCTTTACGGAGGTCGTTGACCCACTTCACAGGGTCAACTTCTCCTTCTCTAGTACCTATTCCATTTGGACGATCCTTCTTCTTACCTCTACATTTCTTCTCGGAGCACTGTGCTTCGAGTTTGCTCTTCTCATGTAGCCATCTTGTGATGAGCTTCACTAAGCTGGGGTAGAGGTCCTTGATTACACATCGCACATCAGCGCTCTTGGCTAGTGTTTGCGCAGCATTCAGCTTCTCCCGTGCAGTAAAAGAACCCCGGCGTTGGGAGCGAGGGCCCTTGGGAGGCATCGCCAATCGACAAATATGGCGAGCGCTTACCTGTCTCTCTATCTGTTCCATTACCGGTATATTACCGGTAAACTTGAGTCTAAATGTTTGCAACAAAACTTATAAGCGGAACTGAAACGGAGCTCATAATCGTGCAATCTGATTGGTCGCTCTTATATGAGGTTGTCCACTATAAGCGGAGGAGGTCGGTAATGCATTACACGGAGTTTTATCTCGCATTGCCCCTAACAGGCCGCATGGTCTCTACGGGGCCCCTACGAAGGAGGTATGCTATCGCTTTGAAAATTGGTATGCTTATTCACATCTGTCTGAAACCATAGGTTACGAAATTTCAAGTCGAAGTAAGAAGTAGGGGAGGTGAAATGCTTCGAAATGGCAAAACTGCATATGAAATGGATATTTTATGTCCAAAATGGCTACATGTAGGTTCATTTTATGTGCCAAATCCTTGTTTTATGCTGCATTTGTACACTTCTGATTGCGATACATGAATTTTTCACGGACACCCGATGCCATTTTCAGCCCCGCAATACTTTAGAACTAGGGCAGCAATGTAAACACGACTGGAATGATGCATTTTGACTTGTATCGGTCTTAGTGTTCTGTTGATTTAATAGCAAACGAAATACTACCGGAATACATTGACTTTTCAAAGACCGTACAAAACAGCCATATTTGGCGGGTTGTTAGGGGCGATTCGAGTTAAACGAAGGTAAGTAATTCCGTCTGGTTACCGAAGCCGACAAATTGTTGGGAGAATGCAAACCCGACCCCTTAATATTTAGGTACCATTCAAAGATTGTGCTGCCCCATACGTGGGATCCTGCTGGTGGTCTTGTTTCGGTTCTCGAGACCGGAAACTAGTCAAGATCCGATAGGGATCTGACAAAAATTATCGTATCAGATCAGTACGTGACTAGTACGCATAATCGCGGCTACACAACAAACGTACCATTATAACACGTATGGAAGCATGACTTACAGTTACTAAACATGTGCCTGGAATTCATACACGTTGTCATGAATTCACGAGAAACTTGGGAGCTTGCAATGGATCGCGAAAATATTGCCATAACTCGACTTCGAGAATATACAGCGGTACAGAAGATATCGATGATAACAACAGCTGCAACCGCCACGCCAAATATGCTTTAAGAAGGCACATCATGGAATCGTTCGAGCGAAATATCATGCAAACAAAGAGTTGGTACATGATTCTGTCACAGGACGAAGCCGAGCCCCGCTTATGGTTGATAACGAGATCAAAGTGAGCTACTTTCTCCACCTTGCATAATGATACGGTGCTGTACGGGCTGCGTGATGTACATGCCTAAAACTCGGCATTCAACAAGTTTACTTACCTCGGGTTAAACGGTAAAATGGTACCCCTACGTAAAGCGAAGCGCACCACATCATAATATGAGCTCTCCGTGATGTCGCAGTGAGCGGCGAGTTGGTTTTCAATAATGAGTACAGTAACGCCGATGGTTACGGCATAGATACTTGCGTGTGAGCTCGTATCCGGATAGATACTTGAGCCCCACATGCTCATATACTAGAATGCCAATACAAATTATATCCTCCATATGGCATGATGCGTGACAGTAGATTCAAAACAAATTTGGACTGTATGTCTACCAGTCTACTATAGACAACGATAAATACTCAAAATCCACCATCTAGCAGGTAATAGGAACGCTTCCATTTTAAGTACATCACGGGTTTTACCCGATGAAAATTGATAGTTTTACACCCATTTCAGAACAGTTAAATTAAGGTGACACCTTTAAAAAATCTCCATTTAACCTAGAATATTGTTCATTATGCGTTATGAAGCGGGTCGAACGCTTCTCAATATTTAAACAGATGTGGTCAGTGCAAACGGAGGTGGAGTGGGGAGGCGTACTCAAGGTGTCACAGCGCAGCTAAATATGTCCCACTGCACACTCTACGACTGGAACCGACGACATCTTCAGCATTACGGATAACGTTATGTCGAAGCTACTCAAAGGATAGGGACGCAAGGAACATTTTGCTGGTCTTCCTGACTTTTCCTCATACGTGATATGTGCGGGTCGGAATGCAGCGGTGCTTATTGTACAAAAATATTTGTAAACTTGTTAATTGCATTGGACCTAGCAACACACAACCGCGTAATTTTCTACGGTGTTTCGGAAGGCAACGTATTCTGGTTGGGTTTTGTGCTTGATATTGAATCAATAGAACTCAAAATGAATCAATCCAGTTGCGTTACATGACTATTCTTGTTTAAAATGATTGAAACGCTGAAATGGCATCTACAATGTGTTGTCCCAAACAATTGCATTTATCGCAATCAGATGCATCATAAAAAATAGAAAACAGAAAATAACTGAATTTTAGCCATGCTCAGACATCAAAATGTACATTTAATTAACCCTTTCGCGGTACAAGGATGTTTGTCTCTCCCTTTATGCCCTTTCCCAAACCTCTGTAGAAATCACCCTCTAAAGGGCAAGGAATGCGACCTTTGAGCACAAGCTCAACTTAGTATCCACCCTTTTAAAACATATCATAAACGGTATTTGGTCTCACCAGTGCAGTATACTGAACCCAAGGGATATTCATGGATCAGGTAGAATCATAAAAATACTGAAGATGATTTGTTGCACGGGAAAGGTAAATAGAGTAGAGTGAATTTGTAAAAGGGTGCTAAATTCGTGAATGACCTAGATTTGTATTCTATAATTTACCTATGACTCGCGAACGGGTAAAAACTGTCATGTCTATGCATTTCTTACCATCTATTTCTTACTGCGACTAGAAATTACAAAACGTAGGAACAAGAGCAATTGGGTCTATTGCTCTTTCTCAACAAAGACGTCTCAATACAAAGCCTAATTCATTTCCTAAATCGACGAAGCCAAACACATATTTAGGTTATCCGGTTAAGTCTGAATTTGTCTACATCCTGTCGATCGGGACCAATAGTAAAGACAAGAGACCGATTCGCAGGTGGTTTGCCGCGAGTCTATTAATCAATCGAGCATGGAAATTTCAAGTACCCACAATACAACACCTCAAAGCGACACCATGCCTCCTTCGTAGGGTTGTCCTTTTAGACCCTTCATCCAGCTAAGGGCAATGCGAATTAATTGGGCGAGGCGCTACAACATGTCGCACCGGAACGTGAGCCGAATATGGCGTAACAATATGATCATGGTAAACCGGACTAATAATCCGCTCGAGAAGTACAACCGAGACTTCGCTGTATGCATTGGTGCACTGATTTCATCAAACAGCGAAGGCTGAATCTACCTCGTAGATGACGCTGCTGGATGACATCAAGCACGGGTGCCCGAACCCTCCTGTCCACGCCTGAGCTGTGGAAATTGAAGTTCCTGAGCAATACACTGCATTTCAGTTGGTGTGTATTACTTCTGTAACATCATATTCAAACTCTTGTTGACATGGCCGTGCAGGTGTTTAGTATGATTCTATAGTATGTGATATGCTGTCCTAACTGTCCTACGCTGTCTTAAGATATCAATGTGTAATATACTGACAGTAGCGAAAATAAAATCGTATATATGTAGGACACTTTAGGAATGTTAGAACCGTTTAGTACAGATAATATTCTTCCTAATTGGAACGTCCATCAATTAACACGTACGCGTCTTCAACGTTATGAACGTTATCAGTGAAGCATTTGGGTTGTAACACTTTTAGAGCAAGCTTGCCATGGTCAAAACGGAGAGGCAGCTGGATTGACTTGTCCAGTGTCATCAGATGACGTTCACGCAGATGTTTACTAGTTGCCTGCGCAATCCTTGCTGGAAATAAAAGCGGAGCTCGAGAGAAGTGATGGGCAAATGATATTGAACCATGATGTTCTGGAATGCGCCGCTGTAGTCATGCAGCTAATCCGGTTAAGTCAGCTTGTACAGCTTCTCGCGCACGCGTACTCATTGTCGATGGTAGGAAACGCGTGTGCAGAGAGTCCTTGATTGTGGACCGACTCCGGATTGCTAACATTCCGTGACGAGTTGGCGACACCAGTTCATAGGCGTGGGTGCCAGATGGAATGAAATCATGCTGATAAAACCCGGTGGTTCCTCTATCATCGGAGGCTGGTAGTCAGCGTAGTATTGTTCGATGGTGACAAACCATACCCCCAGGTCTTCGTTCAATGTCCCGTGATATTTGGGTGGCTCGGTTTTTCGGGCAGCCGGGGATTAGACACGAGCGTTTCAAACTGGGCAGCCATTTGCTCACTTAAGCGTACTTGAAACTTATTTTGTTGCTGCACAACGAAGATGAGCATCCCGCCGGACGTTTAGGGTGTCGGCGGGCTTGATGAAGCAGGAAATGACGCGAAGACCTTCGACAGCACGACGGCTGGACAATCGACAGGTGCAACTATGTAACACGTCCCAGAGTCCGGCGTGCTGCTTCGTCCTGCGTTAGCTGTCAAAGTACCAGCATTCGGCAAAATGTGCAGCAAAACGGAATCACGGTCCGTAGCTCAGATCCTCGGAGATCCCTGTTCTAGTACGAATTTACGGGGTATATACAGCATACATCTTATGTTTTATGAAATGAACTTCTTTCACCAGCGCAATCCCAAAACAATCCCATGCACAAATATGTTATCCAATCAGATGCACGCATCTCACTTAAATATTTATAATCAATACAATAGGGACATTTTCGCCGCCTGCCATCACCCCCCATATAAAAAATCAATTCAATCGCGACATTATTCGCCGCCTGTTATCACCCCGCCCCTCCTCAAGATGACCAAGGCAGCGTACGGCAGCGCCGCGACGGGCGACTTCGAGCAGTGCGAGAAGGCGGTGTCGCGCACGAACTTCTCGAAGCACAAAAAACGATGCATAGGAGACTATCGAAGCGATATCCGTAAGAGGTCGTGAGCGAAGCACCGCTCCAAGCGCGTTGGCGCTCAACGCATGCAGAGTGTTGCAAAGAAATTCGAAGTAAGGTTATCTTAAAATAAATATGTGGCGATGTACTGAATTAGTATGCATGCGATAACAGACCTCAGAGAGCAGCTGCACGGGGCTGGACTAGCGCCTCTTCCACCCAAACCCGAGCCAAATGGACTGGATGACCACCACCTCGAGGAGTTAAGCCGCAATGCGGAATTATTCGAGTTCACCTTGTCGCGCGTACGTCAATCCTTTAATGGTATAATGCAGCACTAAAAACGTTTTTTCAGGTGGACACAAAGACTTGCTCTCCTCGGGATGGTTTAAAAGTTCTTTCTGCTTTTACATCCTGACAAACGCCACTGGATGCCGGCTGAGTTTACGGTCGAAAATGTTGACCGCGTGCTTCAAGATACGTGCAAGTAATTTGGTTGGTATCAAACTGAAATTCAAGAGGCGTCCAAAAACACTATCAATAGGGAGAGGTGCGTCTCCTAAAGTACCGGAGTTATCCGCTGACCACATTAAAGGAGAAAATCGAGATGTGGATGAAGCAGTGCGAAGTAGTGCACCCGCAAAATTGTGTGCTGACATCTGCGGCCCAAGCGCGTATCGACAACTTTGGAGAAGGCAGAGATTGCAGGACTTTACTGGAGTTTCAATCAGTCTACCAGGCCAGATTCGTCGATAAGGACAACGCGTATGAGGCCGAGAGGGAGCGACAAGACGAGGAATTGGCTGGAGAGGCCCGCTTCGGGGAGGTGTTTGGTCTCGATTCCGATAGGGAGTAAAGTGACAGCTGGATGTATCCTTGTTACGTGCGTCGTGCATTCAATAGTCAAACACCAGATAACCAGACTAAATGTACTACAACAAGACAATACGTGTTACCACAAGACTTTAAGCACTACCGTAAATCACGGCGATCATGCAAGGCACGGCGAACATGCAACCTTTTCGTAAAAACTCCATCAGTGTGTATTTTCTTTGCCATACATCGAAGCTTTTGTATGTGATATGGTCGATTAGTTTTTAAGGACTCAAACATATTTTTACGATTTGACTTGGTTTCTACTTTTACGGCCTTGCATGATCGCCGTGATTTACGGTATCACAAGACAAAAGGTACAATATAAAAATGAATGGTTTTTGCAGCTCACAAGCCAAACCGGCTGGACAGGAAGTACTTGATCTGCAGCTCACAATCCATTCACCTGGACAGAAATCACGTGCTCAAAACATACCATCCATCGCAATAGCGTCACAACCACCCTCCTTCCAAGAGTTTTTACCAGTTCAACGGAGACACGAATCTTGCTCATACTACCATTTATCAGTAGTTGATATTTGGTTAAGTTCCCGAGGGCGCCTTCAAACGGGCTCAAGATCACATCGTCTAACTATAGGCACAATCACCAAATATTCGAAAGTACTTGAACCTCTGATCTGCTCGTATGATGTCGGCCAAATGCAATTCACGATACATTTTAATATCACGCTTGCGACCTGGGAACACCCCAAAAGACGCGAGATCATTCCGTCGGGGGTGACTAGTGTCTGAAATTTGAGAGCGTGTTTTCTTTTATGTTCATTGTAGACCGACTGTTGACTCAGTAGCTTCCTCTTACGAAAGCTGCACCGCGGGGTTGGTCGACATATTCCATGTACAGTTCCATCCATGAAGCACCATATATTCGGATATGGACTACCAGCACTAAAAATGGCGTCTGTGTAAGTAGCAAGTCTTGGTGCAGCAACATATATAACAGCGTCGAATATTTTTCATCGATAATTATAAGCATATACAGGGAAATGTTTGAGAGGCCGCTAGCCGAACGTCCAAAGAAACCATCGATGTCATACCAGCGCACAGGAACAGCACGCTTGTATACACAGTGCCTCCATTGCACTAGCGCGAGTCCGCTCGCCGGTGATCACGTCTTGGAGCTTAATTATCTCCACAAAAATGCATAGCTCCGTCTTCTCAAAGCGGAAATATCGTTTGTACTTCTCTGTCCGGCCAATTTATACGAATTTGGACTCTCCACCTCTCACTCAGTCAATTTTTGTAGTTATACGCGAGGAAGTAGCTTACATGAAAGAGCAGATCGCGAGGTTCGTTTTGATATTTTTGTTTGTCAGTTAACTCAATCGACATGATAAATAACTCCGCATGAGCTGGGTTTGAAGACATAATAGCCTTTTTTTCGTAATCCGGCTATAAATTAGCGATATTAGATATAAAAAATTGCTACAGCATCGTCAGCGTTTTGTGATTATCCTCGTAATAGCTCAATCTATGAAGCCTCCCGCCTGTCTGAAGAATTGCAGTATTACAAACGAGGTTTTATTCGATGTTATGATCAAGATAGCTATTCTCCCCTAACCTAAGCTTTTTTTCATCCAATCATAATCAGGTACAAGTTATCCTGGGTTTTATGAAGCATTTAATTCATTATTATTGGTTAAGAATTTGCTGTGTCAGCGCGCTAATTCCAGCATGGTATGTCTCCACTTCAAGTGGCAGTGAAGTTACCGACGCACCATTACTGTAAGCACTTTACCCACACGCGGAAGCTTGAAGTCATTCCCTCCCTCGAGGGTGATAATGCATTCCATGACATTTTGTAGTGTCAGGAAGCACTTATCTAATGTAGTATGCTTTATCTCGCAAAATGCTGTTTCCACAGCGTCGATCAGCTTATCTACGTCGTTGGTCGGGTTCTTGTACTGCAGCGACTGTATAGCATTGAAGAACCCTAAATCCAGGATGTTACAGTCAGGAGAGCGTACTCCATCTGAATGTTCCAACCCCGTTCTTTTCCCGCCGCCACAACTTCTCCATGGTCTTCGCTCACGTACGGTCCGGCATTGTCTTGCTGAACACGAATGACATTTGTATTCCTCCCTATATACAATTGACAAAGAATGTTAGTCAGCAGTGATTAAAAACTAATTAATAAACTTCAGTTTCATCTTACCAGGCCATTGACTGCGAATTGCAGGAAACACTTTGCTCTTTAGCAAGTCCACATATACGCACCGCGTCATCGAAATACTCTTCGTGATCGATGTGCCAGCAGGTCTGCTGACGGAGCTTCGGAGTGCCACTGTATGCTCTACAATTCGCCAGATGCCAATTTTGCCGTCAAAATAACGCTTTCGACCAAAATCGTAGCGTGGGCGAGCAACTGCAGCCAAAAACATTACTTTACAGATATACCGCTTATTTGGGCACGAGCGATACGATAAATTTTCATCAGACGCAAGGTAGTAGCGGTTTGACGCCTTGTACATGTTGAACCATTTCTCATCAATGTGGACAACGTCATACATAGCGTCAAAACGGTACGAACGTGCTCCTACAACACGAAGCATAAACAAATTTAAGATATTAAAATCATTAACTTATAAAGTAAGACATTACAACTAATAATCATAGTGAAATACGTACCGATGGGTCGCTGCACGTGGCTAAGAGCGAACGACAGCCTCTGGTTCTTGTGATCGCTTGTCAGCGTGGGCTTCACACGTGAGATGACCCGCCGAAGAGACTTGACTTTGAGGTAGTCGTGTAGAGTCGATCGAGGAATGTTTGTAGCCTCAGCCAACGCTCGGATGGTTTGCCGCTTGCAGAGGGGCACTGCGGACACAATCTGACCGAGTTCAGCGACGGTGAAACGGCGAGAACGTTTTGGGTAAGGCTGCCGTGGTGCTGTCAGAGCCTTGGGGCAACTCCTGAGTTTCCAGATGCTGTCGATGGTGCTGCGGCTCAAAGTGTGCATGGCGAGTTGCTTGCTGCCATACGGGAGGCGGCCGTTTACACATAGGTTAGACAGGAAAAGAGCGACTGCGACGCGCTTGTGCGGAGGGAGGTCCTTCTTCGTTGGGGTCCTTGGCATGCTGATCGGGGGATCTGGATGCAGGAAGCTCAAATGAGCTGATGGCGGTGCCAAATTACTGACCCGCTGCCAGTCATTTAGATGAGTCAAATTTTGACCAATAAAGTTCATGCAACATTTTGTGTGGCAAACAAAAAACCAAACTCGTATAAATTGGCCGGACAGAGAAGTAGTCGTCATCCGACAACGCGTTGAAGTTGAAGGGAGTCTTAAACGAGGCCTCCGGGGCGATGAGAGGCGAACTCGGAAACAATTGCGGCAGATTCAAAGCTCGATACCTGCGTTGAAACAGGTGAGTATGCTTGTAACTCCGACGGACTCCTCTTGTCAGTGAGCGGGTATAATAAATCGACTCCTTTTGAGTAAGAAGACTTCTTCCGAATCCATGGCTGGCTGCTGTGAGGCTGGATAGCGTCCTGGGTTTTATGCTGTATTGGAGAACTTGTCGTCGACTTGGTAATAGTGCACTCGATTGTGGAATGATGGCTGATCGATGAACTAGCAGCATCAGCAGTGCTTTTAGTGGTGAGATAGGAACTGCAATTTATTGGCCCCATACCGTAAAGTGTCGTTGTTTCATCCAGTTTTCGATGAAGTATCCGATCGAAATTTCGGAAAGGAGAGAGCTGATTAGGTGAAATGCCGCATGTCACAACAGGAAATAGTAAAGACTTCTAATGTCTGTAGCAGCAGCTCATTTTTTCGATTCAGCAAGTCGGAATATTTTCCTGGAAAATTACGCTTGTCCATTTTAAAATTTTACGCTATTCCAACACGAATGTAAAGTTACATGTAGTAGCGAAAAATTACGCTATTACAATACAAAATTTGCTTTTGTAATTGTTCCTTAAATTCGCACCTACCGGTAGTCGAAAAGCTGCATTGGCGCCAAAAATTGCGATTGATAGCCATGTCGAGTCGAGAGGCGAGCAAGAAGGCGGCCAAGGAGCTGCTGGCGCTCTGCGCCAAGGAAGGCGTCAAGGTCCCGACGGTGCGTAGCAGCAACAACAACCTCCTACTCAGACGCATTGACTGCAGTACCGTAGTAATGCGTACATATCCCCTAACGCTGTCCATTTGTGCGTCAGGACCCCGTCAATGCCGCTGTGGAGGCTGGCACAATGCTCAACGCCACGCGTGAAGATGTACGACGCCTTGCAACAGTTCCACAATATTCTCCACTGCTCTAACGAGATATTTGTGCGATTTTCAGGGCGAGTTCCAATTGGAGGCGGCGCTCCAGGAGATGATCAAGAAGTTCGGCGTGAAGGAGGTGGCGTCTCCCAAGAAGAAGGACAAGGCTGACAGCAAGGACAAGAAGGCCACACGTAAACGCAAAAGTGACGAAGTGAAGGACGAAAACGACGAGGAAGACGAGGACGAGAAGAAGCCCAAGAAGCCCCGGAAGAAGGTCGAGGCCACGTGCGAGGCCAACCAGGGACTGGCCGACGCCTTCGCCGAGCTCTCGGGCTTCGAGTTCAAGCGCGGCGAGCGGTTCAAAGGCGGCACGTGGTCCAAGGTGGCCAAGGCCATCCGCGACTGCGAGTCGGAGCTCACGTGCGGCAAAGACGCGCTCAAGCTCAAGGGCGTGGGCAAAGCGTCAGCCGCTAAGATCGACGAGTTCCTCGAGACGGGAACACTGGAGAAGCTCGACGAGTACCGCGCAGGCAACATGTAACGACTTCCATCAATCGCTTCGATGGTCGTGTCGTGTCTTGTTGAAGTGGCGTTGTGTTCCACGACCCACCAACTTGGTGTGGCACACCCTTTCGACTTCCTAAAAAAACCAAGACAGTGGAAAAGGTGTGTGCCCATTTGAAACTTCCGCCGAAACATCAACTTCAGCAGTATCTTGCCAAAGTCTCTGCTGCAGTTAACCCTTAACGGCCACTAATAGCGTCCCTTCCCGCTTGCGTCCACCAGTCCACGGGACGCTACGCATTTAAGCTCACACCAAAAGCGCACAGACCCGAGTCGTGTCTCCACCTCCAGCTTGGTTCTTTGGCGACTAGCGCACCTTCCAGACCTCCACAACTGCAAGTGTCTTGCCTTTTTCAATTTGAACTTTTGAACGTCCAAACAAGACACTCGCCGTCTCCCAACAACGGTAGCGAGCTCACTTCTGATCCAGAAACAGCCAATGCAACGTGGAGAAGTGGCGGTGGCAAGTGCCTACGCGTCCCCACCCAGCAACCAGTTCGACGAGACGGAGCGCACCAAGTTCGCAGACAAGTTCGCAGACATGCCGCAGCATTGGACGCCTCCACCGCCTCGAGCCATCCACCCACCGACGCCTCCACCTGACGACCAAGACAGGCAGTACCAGTACAGACACTCCATGTCGCTGGCTGGGGGCAACCGCCGCTACAATAACTACAACAACCGACACAAGAAGCAGAGGCAGCCGTGCATGAAGTTCCTGTCTGGATACGGATGCTCCTACGGCGACAAGTGTCGCTTCTCACATGACCCACGAGCGTTCTATCCCGAGTACTATGTGCACTTGTGCAGATTTTGACCTGTGGGGGATTTACTGACGAATGTATGGTGTTTGTTGTATAGACTTGGACGTCATGAAGACCCCATTTGGTCAGTTGAGCGCGCATTACCCCGTCACATGCATCCAAGCTACCCGCAGCGACAGATACCGCTCCCTCCTCCGTAAGTGGTGCTTTCGCTCGTCCTTTTCGCTATTGTCATGCCTGGGCAGGTAGGGGTGTAGTTCGCTACCTGCTACGTGTAGATGTGGCGGGCAGTCCATGCTAGACACTGGTTAACGATTTGGTGCTGTTTTGTCATGGGTAGAATGCCGAAAAGCGATCCCGATAAACGCTCCTCCGTATTCCACATGCCACCACAACGGGAAAGGGCATCTTCCTTTGGAAACCAGTCGAACTTTCCAAACAACCAGACAGACGATGTTCCTGTGTCGTACGGGGCGAGGGACCTGCGGTTTAAAGAAGCGGTGCTCCGGCAAAGCAAGGTGAAACTTCCTGGCCACGAGCCTGCTGAGTATAAAGTCACTGAAGGAGATGGATATGACGATGAGAACAGGCATACGAATCAAGATGTGATGGTCCCAGAAAACCCCACTCGGCAGTTTCCGCGACGCAAGAAAAACTTGCATATGCGGAAATGTGCGGCAGGTGACGACGTGCTCAATCCTGCACACATTGATTGTACGGGCTTTTGTCTCGATCCGAACTATTTGTTCAGTGAAATCGACGACACCGATCTCGTGCGTGCGGAGCGCGCTCAACAACCACCGCAACAACCGTATTACCCACGCTCCATGAGTGCAGCACAGCTGTTGAACTCGGTGTGTCCTCCGTACTCACAGTACATGACCCAAGGGCAAATGCACAGGTATGGTTCATTGACAATTGCATCTCGAGTCTACTATACCGGTATCTAACTTTTTGTTTTCACTGCAGCAACCTAAGTAAGCAGCTGGAAAATTTTGTAGACGTTGTCGACACTCAACTTGCATCGATGGAGTTGCACCAACAGCAAGCCATCGACTCCTTGCAGGAGCTGGTCCGATCTCTATGGCCTGATGCTATCATTGATATTTACGGGTCAAGCTACACGCGTCTAGCATTACCGGAAAGTGATATCGATTGCGTCCTGGTTTCCAGGACGTTGGCAGGAGAGCGGCCTTTGACAATTTTGGAGGCACTGGCGGCAGAAGTGGAGCGTCAGCCTTGGGCAAAGAAACTGGAGTTGCTAGGAAGCGCAAAAATTCCCGTTCTCAAGATGACCTTTTCCCTGGATCCAACGCAGAAAGATGTCCTACTCGACCTTACGTGTGGTCATTCCGTTGGCCACACTGGACTTGGCGCCCGTGATCTTATTTATTCGTTCCAAGCGGAGATGCCAGCTTTGCGCCCTCTGGTGCTGCTTTTGAAAAGCCACCTCGTCAGCAACGGTAATAATGTTGTTTCCAAGCCACAAGTGGTGTAAAGTTACTAACTTCCGTCTTGTAAATTGTGGGTGCAGATTTGAACTGTGCGTTCACCGGTGGTATCTCGTCGTACGTCTTGGTAATTCTAGCGATTCGCTTTTTGCAGGTACGCTATCGCATCCATTTTGATGGGTTTTTGTCGGACTAATGCGCTTCATCTAAAGGCATGTGGTAATACACACCACAAGTCCTTCGCGAGCACCAACGCTCGGACAATGAAAGGGGCGGTAGAAGAAGAAGTTACTCAGAAAACACATCAGCCCCCGAGTTGCAAGAGGAGATGGCTTACACTCCAAGCGTCACCGACACAGTGTTGCAGCCGAAGTGGTGCTACACGTTTTACCGTGGTGGACGAGTTACGTGGCGCACAGGTATTGGAAGCCTGCTAATGCTCTTCCTAGAAACGTACATCACGTTTGATTATCGCCGGTTCGGTGTCTCGATCGACAACGAAGGGTTCGTAAGCGTTATCTTGAGTGCTACTGCGGATGTTATCGATATTTAACGTTATGCATGTGGTTGCTGCCTGTAGGGAGTATTTTCTGCTTCCACCCGATAAAGTGACCCCAATGCAGTGCTCCGCTGTCATCCCGTACGTCTCTGATCCAATCAAACCCGGACGAAGCATTTGCAACTGCTTTCGCATGCACGAGGTAAGCTTCCTACCAATCAGTATCACATTCCTGCCTCCGCAGAAGCTTAGATCTAACGAACGTGATCTTGTCAGATTATCCAATCGTGGCTTGCATTATACCAGAATTTGATGGCTGGAGTTCCCGTTGCGGTATGCGTAGGAAATGACTCTAGCCGTTGAGCCGTCGAAACCCCAATCACAGCATCCAAGAACGAGCTTCTCGAGGTGTGAGCGAGCAAAGTTTGCTGAAAAAGAATTGTGTTTTCAGCAGGCACGAATGCGGACCACAAAAGCACACGTTCGTCCTGCCTTCTTTTGTGCAGCAAGGCTGTCACCTCCAAGACCACCGCTGCCACACTATTTTGATTGTGCACCCTATCCAGCTGAAGAAACACCGAAGCGCCTTGGCGTTAGCGATGTCGACAGTGTAAGCGATCAGTGGAATTGATATCCACGCTTTGAGATCTAAACCGTTTGCACGACAGAGCATATTGAACAATAACTCACAAATACAAGAGACGCAGGCGCAAAAGATCGACACTTGTTTCCATGCCAATAACCCTTGGCCCACACAACATCGAGCTAGCGGTGTCTAAAACTCTAGGGGGCGCACGCTCATGAACTCCGAGACCAGGTCGTCAGTGATGGAGGCGCGGCGCTTCTGGAATTCCAGCGTGTATTCGGCCATGACATCGATCAGCGCCTGCTTGACCTCGCCCGACATCATGCGACCGGCGCCATACTCGCGGCCAATGCGTTCAAGCTCCTCATCATCCTCAAGCATGAATGACAGGTACTGGTAGGGGATATCGGCGTCCAAGTTCGCTCCGTACTTCTCGTGGTCGGCCTTGGTCTCACCTCCGCCGCTGAAGGCGTACTTCTTGATCTTGTTGGAAATGTCTTTCGGCGAGTCCGAGATGTAGATAGTGGTGCTCGCCTTGCTGGCGCTCATCTTGGTGGTGCTGCCCTGCAGTGCCGGGAAGAACTTGGTGCATGGAGGCAGGCTTGAGGTAGCCAATGCGAGGCGCCACATCACGCGTCATACGGAAGTACGGGTCCTGGTCAATGGCGTGAGGGATGAGGCAGCGCAGACCCTTGCGGCCACCAAGCACCACGGGGAAAGTCTCGGAAAGGACGGCACGGCCTGGATGGCAGGAAATGACGACTTGCCAATGTTGTCCGAGCCGGTGAAGCCGAAGATACCGCGCACCTGGTTGTACGTGACGCACTTCTGCACCTTGAGGATCTGCGGGTACATGACCTGGATGTAGTCCGTGTTGGCGAATATGAAGGTCTTCTTGACGTCGAAGCCGCACGCAATAATGTCCTTTGCGTTCTCCCACGCCATGACGCGGCTCTCCTCGAGCGTTTGGTCCTTGAATAGGAACTTCTCGTCGTTCGTGAGCTGGATCACGAGCGGCACGTCGAAGACCTTCTGCAGCCAGGCCGTAAATGTGAACGGGATCAAGTGGCCCATGTGCAGACTGCCGGACGACGGCCCGCGGCCCGTGTACAGGTAGAACTTCTCGCCCTTCTCGTACGCGTCCAGAATCACGTCCAAGTCTCGGTGCGAGAAGAAGTAGCCGCGACGCAGGTACCGATGGGCCTTGTGGCCCGTGAGTCGCTCCATACGGGCCACCATCTCGGCCGGGATCGTGGTACTGCCGAACTGCTCCACGAGCTTGTCGTAGTCCACGCCGTCCTCGGCCTCCACGTCCCAGGGCGTCACCACCTGTGCGTTGCTGGCCGCGCCCGAGCTCAGCACCTGGTGCTGGAACTCCGTCTGGCGCAGCAACAGGGCGGCGGCCGACGGCACGGCCGCGCTCTCGGCCGGCTTGGCCGTCTCCGAGGGCTTGGCCTTCTTCTGCTTGAGCTGCTGCTTGCCGGCCTGGGCCGATCCACCGCCGGCCGCCTTCTTGGCCGCCTGCTCGGCCAGTTTCTTCTCCTTCTTGAGCTGGTTCTTGGACTTGGGGGCGTCTCCGTCGGCCACTGGAGCGACTTCCTTGACCTGCTTCTTGGCCGCCTGCGGAGGCGCGTACTCGGCCCCCGTGAGTGTCTTGAACTCGGCCTTGAGCGCCAGCAGCTGCTTCACTTGCACGGCCACCGCGTCAGCCTGGCTGGCGTCCTTGGCCGCCTTGAGCGCGGATGGCCGCCCCGTGGCCACGATCTGGTCCGTGAGTTGCTGCGCGTCCATGCTGATGCCTAATGACTGCGTCAGGGGGCCATCGAATTAGAGGGCGGTCGGCCATTGGAGGAAAATACGTCATAGTGGAATCAAGTCGCAGATATGTAGCCATGATGATGTTCTAGTCATGGATGCATGTAACATGATGTGGGAGTGTTTAGCATTTTAGGATGCAACACATGTACTGCAGTAGGTTGGACAGAGTAGTTCGTTCACCATTTGGCGCAGTGCTCCAGGATGTAAGGCGTGAAGTACGTGATCAGCACACTGGCGCCGGCGCGCAGCAGGCCCAGGTGGGCCTCACGCACGACGCTCTCGAGCGAGTCGGTCGAGTCGCCATAGTCCTTGACCATCTTGTACTCGCCCGAGACGAGGTAGCACACGACGGGCACAGTCTTCTTTGCGGCCAGACTGGCCACGATGTCCGCGTAGAAGAGCGAGGGCTTGACGATGACACTGTCGGCGCCCTGCTGCACGTCGCGCTCGTAGGCCAACGCGGCGTGACTCGTGCTGCCCACTGGGTGCTGATAGCGCTTGCGGTCACCCTGGAACGTGGACTCAACGGCGTCGCGGAACGGTGCGTACATGACGGACGCCTTCTTGGACGTGTAGGCCATGATGGACACGTGCTGGAAACCGTGCGCGTCGTACGCCTGGCGGATGGCGCCAATGCGGTTGTCCATCATGTCGGACGGACACACCATGTGCGCGCCGGCGCGCGCGTAAGCCAGCGCGATGTTGGCCAGGCGCTCCAGCGTTTGCGCGTTGTCCAGCACCTGCTCGCCGTCCACGTCTCGCAGGATGCCGCAGTGGCCGTGGTCCGTGTACTCGCACATGCACACGTCGCAGGCCACAAGCAGCTCCGGCAGCGCGCGACGCAGCTCCGTGGTGCACGCGATCACAGGCGTCTGCGCGTCGTCGGCCATGGACCCGCGCGCGTCCTTGTCCTCCACGACGCCGAAGAGCATGACGCTCGTCAGGCCCTTGGCCATGAGCGCGCGCAGGTGGCCCACGAGCGACGTGAAGCGACCGTCCGCACCCTGGCCCCACTGCAGCTCCGGCTCGAGGCCGCGGATCGGCCGGTCCTCGCTGCGCAGCGTCACGAAGAGCGGGTACATGAGCTGCGATGGGTGCACGTGCGGCTCGCTCCAGGCGCGCTGGGCCGGGTGGTGCAGACTCGAGTGGAGGGAGTTCATGACAGTTAACAGAGACTTGTGTGCAAATCGGAGACTTGGCGAATGAGCTGTGGCAGTGGCACGCGTGAAGGGTAAAGGACACAGAAAGGTACAGAAAATAGGACGCATATGACGCCGTTCGAGCACGCGGCACAGCAGCTCAAGGCCGCGCGCGTGGCTCTGAATGATGGCCAGAAGCTGCGCCTCTATGGACTGTTCAAGCAGGCGACGGCGGGCGACTGCCAAGTGGTGGCGCCCTCGGCCTTCCGCCCCGTGGAGCGGGCCAAGTGGTAAATTGAGCGGTGATTTACCTAGTGTTTTACATGTGCTGACCGGTGTTTTACTGGATAGGACAAGCTGGCAGGAGCTGCAGGGTTTGCAGCGGAACGAGGCCACGCGCCAGTACGTGGCGCTTGTCCAGACGCTGCTGCCGAATTTCCAAGTGACGGAGACGGAGCCTAGAGAGACGAGGCCGGAGATTCAGCAAGTGGCCGTCCCTGGCCGCTCGTATTCAGCCGTTGGAGCGATGGTGTGGCTGGCCTTGGGTGAGGTTATACTATTTGCTGCAGTCAAACTGCCGTGGACGCGGCGTGACGTGGTGCAGTATGAAGAGCTGGGGCCGCTTCTGTGGTTCGCAGTGGGGTACTCCATCGTGCTATTGCTGCGATGCAAGGTGTTTATTGATGTTTTCCGGGATGAGATAATAGGAGATGCTGACTGCGAGTGTTTTGGTGTAGAGTTTTCCATGGCCGGAAGGACTGAGGTTGTCTGCGGTTGCGCCACGTAGACGAATCCGTAGACGTCGTCAGAAGGTCGAGTCGAAGATCAATGCCTTTCTCTGCAAGCACAGGATTCAAGTGGTCCGTCAACCGGAGACTGGTAATTCGGTCCCTCGCTTGATGCTGACGCTGCCAGAAGACCCGGCCGCGTTTCAGTTTGGGGATTGTACTGCTGCCATCCCATACACGGTGGAGCAGGTGCGAACGAGTTATGGTGATCTATGTGTACCTCTATGCTGATTCTGATGTTGCATGTGCTGATACAAATGTAGACTGCGAACGTCTACTACCGCAAATTCAAGGAACCCTGCCAGACCCGGCAAGTCGACTGCTAGAGTCGATTGAGGTTCTCGAAGAACGGCAACTGGACGAGTTTTGCGCTGTTTTCAAGCGCCGACTGCTGCGCTTTCGGTACGAATCTTGTTGTTCGTGGCCTGGTAAGTGAACACAGTGACGGACTTCTCCCTCTGTGTTGTAGAAATGAGGCGCCATCTCTGATCAAGCGGTTTGCTAGCTCCGACTTCGTCGAGTACATTGAAGACTCACTACTCGACAAGCAGAATCGCGTAAGAGTACATCCATGTTTGATGCTTCCATGTATTACTGGCGCTAACAACCTTTGTGGTGTTTTGACGCATGCAGCTATTCTACGTGTACGTCAAGAACGAGTCTTTCCAATCGCTGGGTGTGCTCGAAGACTTTGCGGTGTACAAAGTGGACGCCGACAAGTCGCATTGGTGAGCAAACCTCTTGCCATTTTCTCACTAGCGTCATTGCTCTTGACTAATGGGAATGATGTATTTATTGTGGTTACAGGACGAAGCTGCACCAATTCTGCCGTGTGCATATCACCAGTTCATCCCTGTCGTTCTTCCGATCGAGGGTATGACTCGTGTGCAAGAGGCTTCTGTAGTACTGCAGTCTCGGACTAACTGTTTCATGATCACTTGTGTGCAGATTGAGTCCTTCATCTCGAACTTTTACTGCAAGAATGCTCCGGATGCAAGAGCCTACCACCTCCAGCGCATTGCAGAGGAGTTTGGTGACCCTGCCGAATAATGCAGGAAGCTTGCGATATCACTTGTGATAACACGAACTCACTGCTCCTAACTTGTTCCGTTGACGGTTTCCAAACTTGCTCGTGAGGGGACACCAACCAATTGTCCAGCTATCACGCTCTAAGAGACCGCGTAAGGAGCGTATGCATCTCGTCTGCTACGTTTGTCGAGAAAATTCCGAATGTCCAAGGTGCTAGAGCAGTTGATTGCGCGCGGTCGCCGCGAGCGCAAACCGACCGAACAACGAGATGTTGCCTTCAGCCTGGCAGAAATCTCTACCAATGCCGAGCTGCACGAAAAAATGGTGTCTAAGGGTGTAGTGAAGGCTTTGCTGGCGCTCATCCTCCAATCGAGTGATCCTGAGGCGCTACGGCTCGCGTGTTTGTGCCTGGCCAATGTGGCGTCATGTCCGACAAGTCGCGTTCGGATCGTCGAGGAAGGCGCCTTACCACCACTTGTCAAGTTTTTCGCAGACGATGAAGGCGAGAACGATGCAGTGGCCAAGCAGTACATAGCGATGATTATCGGCAATCTGGCGGCTGAGCCAGAAAACCACGAAGAGATTGTCCAGCTAGGCACGATTGAAGCACTAGTCAAGCTGCTGGATCCGGAAATGGTTCATTCGGGCGTGTACTGTGCCTTTGCGCTGGCAAATTTGTCGGTGAACAATGAGTATCGGCCTTTGATTGTCGACGAGGGCGCGATTCCGCGACTTATTGCTCTGGCGTGTTGCAAGGAGTTGAGTGCGCAGCGGCAGTCGTTGGCGTGTCTTCGCGGAATTTGTATATCTCAGACCAACCGTATCGTTGTAGTTAAAGAAGGCATGCTAGACCCTCTCGTGCTAATGGCACGTTCGGACGAGCCCGATATTCAGCGTGAGGTCGCCGCTGCATTCTGCGCGCTTTCAGCTACGCCTGAAAACAAAGTGGAGATCTCGGACCGAGCGCTACTCACGATTATTTCGATGTCGCTCTCGGGCGATCCAACAGTCGAGGAGTACGCGTGCAGCACGATCGCCAACTTGGTCGAGCTCCATGAACTGCACGACAAACTACTGCGCGAAAACGGACTGGCATCTATCATGGCGTTGGCAGTGACCAGGGATCTCAACACACGATCGGAGGCGTGTCGGTGTCTTGCCAATCTCACAGCAAATGAAGAAGTGCAACCTGCTCTTATGAAGGAAGGCGTGCTGCAACCACTTGCTGTGGCGCTGGTACTGAATCATCACGTCTGTCAACGTTACGCTGCATTGGCACTAGCGAACCTGAGTACGACAGCCAGCTACCAGGTTCAGATCGTCGGGTTAGGCACCATCACGCCGCTCATCGCACTTGCGCAAGCCTTCGACCGCGAGCTTGAAGCACGGCGCTATGCTGTGCTTGCTATTGCTAACCTGGCGGCAATGAAAGCAAATCACCCAGCACTGGTTGAGGCTGGATGTTTGCTGTCGCTTTTCTCGTTGGCAAGCACGGCTGATGCATTGAGTCAGTACTATGTCGCGTTTGCGTTAGCAAACTTTGCGTCGAACGAGCAGAACCACACGCGAATGGTTGAGGAGGGTGGACTTCAGCCGATCATTACACTGGCATCGTCAGAAGACACTGACGTGCACCACCTAGCAATTGCTGCTCTGCGCGGCCTGGGCGTGAGTGAAGCAAACAAGGTCAAAATTCTTCAGGAAGGTGGATTGGAGCCTATCGTGCTGCTACTGCAGTCAGACGACCTCGAGATTTTACGCGAGGCATGTGCAGCGCTTTGCAATTTGTCTGTGAGTGAGGAGACCAAGTATGAAATTGCCAAGAGTGGTGCCGTGGCGCCTCTAATCGCACACGCACAGTCCGAGGACATGGATCTCGCACGGCAAAGTTGCGCGACTCTCGCGAATCTCGCCGAGATGGAAGAGAACCAAGAGAAAATATGCGTCGATGGAGGTGTCCCGCCTCTTATCGCTATGATGCGCTCCCAGTTCGTGGAGGTGCAGCGTGAAGCTGGTCGTGCTCTTGGAAATCTGTCAGCCTTCCGCCTAAATCATGAGGATATTATCGAGCACGGCGGCCAACAGCTTCTGATCTCGTACCTGCTGTCACCGGATATGGCTTCACAGCGTGTTGGTGCACTTGGCATTTGCAACCTCGCAACAAACCCAGCTATGCGAGAATTGCTGATGGAAAGCGGCGCCATGGAGCCTCTTATGTCGCTTGCACGGTCGGAGGACGTGGAGCTGGAGATTCAGCGATTCGCCATTTTGGCGATCGCAAACCTTGCGACTTGTGTCGAGAACCACCGTGCTATTGTCGAGGAAGGCTCGCTACCTTTGCTCATTTCGTTATCTAGTGCACCTGACGAGGAGGTTCGGCAGTACGCTGCCTTCGCACTCGTGAAGGTTGCGCTAAATGCCGATCTTCGTAAGCAGATCACTGAAGAAGGCGGGCTAGAACCTGTGCTTTTCCTCGCTCGTACGCAGAGCTCCGACTTGCAGGCCGATGTGCTTCCAGCAATTTGTACGCTATCCTTTGCAGATGCAAACAAGTCGGACATTTGCAAGTGTGGTGGCTTACCACCGATCCTTTCAGCGCTCAAGCATGCCGATGTGGGCGTTCAACGGCAGGCACTTTGCGCGGTAGCAAATTTGGCTGAAGATGTGGAAAATCAAGGTCACCTCGTAGCCAACGGCGCCATTCCGCCTGTCGTTGACGCATTGCGGCATGGTGGTATCATTGTGCAGCGAGAGGCAGCGAGAGCTCTGGGAAACCTGTCAGCCAATTGTGACTTTGCCGAAGTCATTTTGCGTCAAGGCGCAGTGCCTCCACTCGTTCAACTCCTTGGTAATGAAGTTGTGGATTGCCAGCGTATGGCGGCGATGGCGCTTTGCAATCTTGGTACAAATGTGAACAACCAACCAAAGTTGTTGGCTCAAGGTGTACTTCCTCCTGTTCTTGCGAGAATCGAGGAGGCACTGGATCCGCGGTCGCTTGCAGATAACGATGTCATTCGGTACTGCCTCCTCGTGCTAGCCAACTTGGCTGTCTCGCCGGCTACTCACGAGGAATTGATAGACAAGGCGCTGACTTTTCTGGCAGGTTACGCTAAGCACCGCGATGTCAAGTGTCGTCAATTTGCCATATTCGCAATTGGCAACCTGTGCAGCAACCCGAACAACATCGAGCGCATCGTAGCTGCCAATTGTCTACAGCCTATCATCTCATTTGCATTCCCAGGGATGCTAACGTACAGTTCCAAGCAATTGCAGGACTACGGGGTTTGTCAGTGAACCAAGTGGTGCGCCAACAAGTTGTGCGCCTTGGTGCACTGGAGCCACTCATCCTCGCAGCATCGAGCGAGAGCATTGAAGTGCAGCGCGAGGTAGCAGCAACACTTTCTAACTTGTCGCTGAGTGAGGAGAACAAGATCACTATGGCGCGTGGTGGATGTTTGCCAGCGCTCGTTGCCCTGGCTAGCAGCAGAGATTCGTATCGTGAGCGGCAGGCTGTATGCGCACTGGCAAACTTGGCAGAAATGATCGAAGGCCACACACACAAGAAAATGCTGGAAGAGGGTGTACTTACTCCTCTGTATACCCTTGCAACATGCGCCGACTTGGAGGTTAAGCGCCAGGTCTCGCGCTGCCTTGCTTTGTTTGCCGCCAAGCCTTCGAGTCAAGCCACTTTGCTACGCAGCAACGCGCTGCGGTACATTAGCGCGTTCGCACAGGAGACGGAGGACGCGGTGTGCCGTCGATTCGGGACATTGGCTATTGGCAATCTCGCAGTGGATCACAAGAACCATCGTGATCTATTTGACCAAGGCGCTGTGACTGCACTTATGACGGTGGACAAGGCTACGGACCTCGAGACGTGTCGAGCTCTGGCCTTTGCACTGAATAATTTAGCGGCCAACGAAAGCAACAGCGCGCAAATATCAAAGCTGGGAGTGTTGCGCACCGTTATTTCGCTGCTCTATGATACAGATGAAGACACGCATCTTCAAGCATGTTTTGCTTTGCGACGTATGGTTGTTGAGGCGAAGAATCGCACGCAGGCCGTGTCATTTGGGGCGCTTACTCCGCTGTTCAAGCTAGCCTTGTCTGAGAGTGTTGAAGTGCAGCGAGAGGTATGTGCTGCGTTGCGGAACCTTTCACTCAGTGAAGACAACAAAGTTGTCATCGTGCTCAATGGTGGGTTAGCTCCACTGCTGACATTAGTGCACTCAGCGGACGGAGAAGTAGCCCACCAAGCATGTGGAGTACTCGCTAATTTGGCGGAGGTCGTTGAAAACCAGGGTCGAATGGTCAAGGATGGAGTGCTTCAACACATTAAGTTTGTGTTACGTGCGAAGAGCGTGGATGTGCAGCGTGAAGCGCTTCGTACCATCGCCAATATGTCAGCCGAGTATGCTTACACAGCTGAAATCGTGTCGGGCGGCGGGCTTACACCACTCATGACAGCATTGAACGCGCCCGATTTTCTGAGTCAGCGCTACGCTGCTATGGGTATTGCCAATCTCTCCACGAATGTCGGCAACATCACTAAGATTGTTCAGGACGCACTGGTGCCGACACTCGTGGGGCTTGCGAACGGTAGTCTTAACGGTGATCTAGACACACAAAGGTATGCAGTCTTCACACTTACCAACATGGCCAGTGTACGCGCCACCCAGTCAGTACTCGTTGATTCTGGCGTACTTCCGCTGTTTGCAGAGTTGCTGCAGCACCCCGATATGGCACTGCGGAATGGCGCTGCATTCGGTATTGCCAATTTTACGGCATTCTCTGAGAACCATGCTGTCCTTCTTGAACTGGGGGCATCTTCTTAGATGCCCTGCTGCGTCTGCTAGAATCCCAAGACTCTAAATGCCAGTACCGTGTCGTTTGTGCGCTGCGTGGACTATGCGTGAACGAGTTTGCACGTCGTGAACTCGTACGCCGGGGAGTGTTGCGTCCGCTGCTAGCGTTGACAAAGTCTGAAGATATGGACGTGCAGCAAGAAGTACTGGCTTGCCTGTGCAATCTTTCGCTCAGTGGTTGTGTTGGTGCCTATCCCGAAGTGTTCATTGCGGCGTGCGAGATGCAGTCGCTCGTGGCGTTCCTGTGCTCCGCCGATGCTACCTATCGCCTTTTTGGAGCAGTGGCGCTGGGAAATCTCGCTGCAAAGACCGAGTATCAATATGATTTGGTTGCAGCGGGCGCAGTATCACCTCTAGTGGAGGTTGCGAACAGCGTGGACCTGGAGACCCACCGCTGCATTGCTTTCGCGCTGTGTAATCTTGCGGCGAACCCTGATCGCAGACAAATGGTCGAAGCCATGGGTGGGCTACCTCCCATTATCCAGCTAGCCTGTTCTGAAAGTGTGGACGATCAAAAGACTGCTATCGCCGCACTTCGAGGACTTTCAAACCGCCCCGAAACGCGATTGCACATTGTTTCGGATGGCGGACTGGAGCCTTTGGTGTTAGGGGCACGTTCATCCGACATCGAACTACACCGCGAAGTTACCATGACGGCATATAATTTGTCACTCTCCGAGAAGAACAAGCTCATTATCTCAGCGTCACCTCTGATGGGTGCTCTAATCGCCCTAATGCTGTCAAACGACGAGACTACAGCAGCTTTTGCGTGCGCTAGTGTCGCCAATATCGCCGAGAGCGCTGACACTCATTCATCAATCGCGGAGCAGCGCGGTTTGCGATTCTTCTTGGAATTTGAAGCCCAAGGTGCCCCTGCACAGGTAGCTCGAGAGGCGGTCAAGTGTGTAGCAAATCTGTCCTCAAACTATGCGCTGCATGACTTGTTACTTGCTGATGGCTGTCACGAATTTCTCGTACGATCTATTCAACATGCGGACCCCAAGACTCGGTTATTTGGCGTGGTGGGTCTTGGTAACCTCGTGTCGAATCCGCAAAACCACTCGAGGGTGCTGCGCGAAAAGGTTGTGATCCCTCTTATTGAAATAGCATGCGGTGCAGACCATCCAGAACCTCGGCAATTCGCATTGCTTGCTCTTGGATGCATCTTCACGAATGAGGCGAATCACGAACCATTTGTGGATAACGGAGTGATTCCTGCACTCATCGCAGCCTTGGACACCGCTAACCACATGGAGACGCGCTTCTACGCCGCTTTCGCGCTGGGCAAGATATCTGCAAATGAATCGCTTCACGAACTGATAGGTCAGCTCAGTGACAGTGGTGGTCCTGTTATCCAGCTAGCACTCGATGCTGACATAGCCAAGCACCCAAGCTCACAGTGCCATGCAGTGTCAGTGCTACGCCGCATTACCTGCTTGGATGTGAATCGAGTGTCAATGATGGCGCAACACCGTGATGCTCTGTCGACCGCACTATTGGCTTGCGCAAAGCACACGGATCTGCTCGAGAACCAACGTGAGGCTGCTGCGTGCATATGCAATTTGAGTCTGTCCCAAAGCAACAAACTCATATTTGCGAGCAGTTCACCGGCACTCTTCCAGCAGCTCTTTACGCTGTGTTCATCTCTTGACGTCGAGGTTGCGCGAAATGCTTGTGGTGCTGCTGCTAATATCGCAGAAAACACGCGCACGCATGAATACATGATTGACGTTCACGCGGTGCACATAGGTGTGAAGGCAATGCGAAGTCGGCACCTGCCAGTATACCGTGAAGCGTCCAGATTGGTCGCCAACCTCATGAGCACATCAGAATTTCATGCATTACTTCTCAACGAGGAAGGCCTAGCAACACTGACCCGTGTTGCCAAGATTGAGGATCACGAGTGCCAATACAATTCTGCTCTAGCTTTGCATAAGCTTACGAGCAACTCTGAAACTCACCGGGCTATGCTGGGCAGTGGATCTGTGCAAGCCCTTCATATGCTACTTGCAGCTCCTGGGCTGGACGTGCAACGCCAAACAGCTGCTGCACTGAAGACGCTTACTGTAAATAAAGACAACAAGCCCACGCTGGCTGAAGATGGCGGCACTATGCTGGCCCTTATTTCTCTGCTAAGGAGTACCGATTCGACACTCAAAACCATGGGAGCTGCGGGTGTGCGACACATGGCACTGTATGCACCGGTCAAGACGCAATTCGTGCACGAAGGTGGTCTTCCTCCGCTTTTCAGTTGCTGTGCAGTCGAAGATGATGATGTTCGACTTCAATGCGCTGGAGCCATGGCCACACTGAGTGAGAATGTGTTGAACCAGGTGCAAATGGTGCGCGAAGGAGCCTTGGCAGCTCTATTGGGACTTACGAAGGCCAGCTATCATGTCGAAATTGCGAGACACACCAGTCGAACATTTGCCAACTTGTCCAGCAACCCTGAAAATCAGCTTGGGGTATTTTCACTCCAGGAGTTCCGTGCTGTGTTCACGCTCGCACTGAGCAAGGAGGAGTTTTGTGGCCGTGATGCAGCTATCTGTCTTGGAAACTTGGCCGTCACTGCGCACAACCAGTTTCAAATCTCCGAGTTGGGCGGTCTTATGCCGCTTTCTGACCTACTGGGAAGCGAGTTTGCGTCCACGCGACAGTTTGCTACACGCGCTTTCTACCGACTCAGTGCTCACGTAGAGAACCAGCATCGTATTGTGGATGCTGGCGCTTTACCTTCACTCATTGCACGCCTTGGAGAGGTGGGCGACCAAGAGATTCAACGTTGTGGAGCCATGGCTATCTGTAACTTGTCGAGCAACTCAAGCAACGAACAAAAGATTATGAAGGCGGGAGGTATGCGCTCACTTGTGGCTCTGTTGCGGTCTGCTAGCGTCGAGTGTGCAAAGTATGCAGCCATGGCATTGTGCAACCTGACTGCCAATCCAGCCAACCAACTCCATCTAGTGGTACAAGACGACGGACTTGACCCGCTTGTAGACCTTGCGGGGTCTCATGATTCAGAGTGCTCTCGGTACGCTAGCATGACTCTCGCCAACGTATCAGCACATCGCCAGAATCGTCTTGTAGTCGTGGAGCGGCATGCACTACGACCTCTGCGTGCACTTTGCTTGTCGCCAAACCTCGAGTGCCAACGGAGTGCAGCTTTGGCGCTTTACAACGTGTCATGCGCTCAGGCGAATCAACTCAAACTTGTCGAGGCAGGTATTGAGTCGGCGCTCGTGCGACTAGCTGGTGCGAAAGACGGAGATTGCAAACGCTATGCTATCATGACTCTGTGCAACTTGGCAGCAAACAGCGAGACGCGATCAGCTGCAGCTCGTGGTGGAGGACTGCAGGCGTTGTTGTTAGCTGCCAAAGACATGGCAGACCCGAGAGTCCGCCGATATGCCTGCATTGCATTGTGTAACTTAGCCTGCGATCCGGTACTTCAGGTTCAGGTGCTGGTTCATGGTGGACTGGCACCAATCCTTGCGCTCACAGTAAACGACGATGATCTAGAGAGCCAACGATTTGCCATCATGGCGCTGTCGAACTTGGCGGCAAATGAAAACAACCATGAGCACATGATCGGCCGTGGTGTACTGCGAGTGGTGCTGCAGCTTGGCCAGTCAAAGGATGAAGACATTCGGTTGTATGCCGCGTTTGCGCTGGCAAATTTTGCCGGTAATACAGCACAGTGTGCTGCTATCGGAGACGAAGGTGGCATCGCGGCTCTCATTATGTTGGCCCACGCAGAGGATTCCAACTCGCAAACATTGGCGGTGGCAGCGCTTCGCCGTCTTTGCCAGTTTTCAGCTCAAAATCGTGGGCGTATTGTGCGTGGTGGCGGCTTGGCTCCATTATCCATTGCTGGTATGGCCGAGGAGCTTGAGACCCAGCGTGAAGTGGCTGCCACATACTGCAATCTCTCGCTCAGCGATGAGTACAAGGTAGAAATCGTGGAACAAGGCGCGCTTCGTCCATTAATCAAGCTGGCACAGTCATCGGACCTCGAGGTTGCACGTCAAGCTTGTGGCGCTCTCGCTAACCTTGCTGAGCACCTGGATACGCACTCGCATTTTGTTGCCCAGCACAGTGGAAACTTCTTGATAGCATTGATGAAGCACCGTCACGAGGAAATCCACCGAGAAGCATCACGTACGATTGCAAATTTGCTGTCAAGTTTCGAGCACCACACAGACATGATCGCCGATGGTCTTCCTGGCCTTGTGCATTTGGGTCTGTCACTAGATCCAGAGTGTCAATATAATGCTGCACTAGCGCTGCGTAAGCTTGCTCCGAACTTTGCCAGTCATCGGGGACTCGTGTATGAAGGCGGCCTGAAGACACTCTTCTTCTTGCTGCACGCGAAGGAATTGAATACGCGTCGTCAAAGTGTGCTAGCCCTACGTGACCTGGCTTCAAACAGTGAATTCCGACGCAAGTATGCCGAAGAAGGCGGTCTCAATGCCCTCATTGCGTTCCTGCGGGATGTAGATGCCTCCTTACAGGCTCCAGCAGTTGCAGCCTTACGGCATCTGACCTCGTCAGCTTCTCACCCAGATATCAAGCAGCAAATAGTTGAGGAAGGAGCGTTACGACCGGTACTACGTTGTCTGAGCACAAACCCCGGCGCTAAAGGCCTTCGAGACCTTCAATGTCAGTGTGCCGGACTGGTAGCGAATTTGTCGGAGCACCCGGCAAACCAGCAAAAGATCGTGGCTGAAGGGTTGACCAGTGCACTTGTCGGTCTTACGAAGGTTGTCCAAGACAGTGCAGATATTCTGCAAGATGTTAGCCGCGCGCTCGCTAACCTCTGCTCGAACGAAGAAAACCACCAAGTTGTATACAAACAAGGAGCACTGTTGTGCCTCATCCAACTCACTGAGTCTGCAGACGACATCACTCAACGATACGCGGCCATGGGCTTGCGATTCCTATCAGCTAACCCGACAATTCGAGTGCACATCGTGCAAGAATCACTTCTGCAGCCTTTTATCAGGCTTGCTCAGAGCCCACTCTTGGACTACCAGCGCACGGCAGCGGCGGCCTTTTCCAGCTTTTCTCTCAACGAAGAAAACAAGTTGAAGCTCGTTCGTGACGGAGGCTTGGTCCAAATCCTCCGGTGCTGCGCCCACGACGATCTCGAGGTGAAGCGTGATTGCGTTTTCGCTCTGGCCAATGTAGCTGATTCGCTTGAGCACCAGCTAGATGTGGTGCGTGAAGGTGCCATCTCGGCCATGATAAATGTCGGAGCTCACGACGACGCGCGAGTGCAACGTGACTGTGCAAGGGTGTTTGCTTCCTTGTCGATCACGAATTCTATCAAGCCCGAGCTGGTGCGTCAGGGCGCGCTGTCTTCGCTTTTCCGTCTCACCCGATCGCTAGATGTGGCGACGCAGCGGTTTGCGACGCTGGCGATATGCAACGTGACTTCATCGGGTGACGACAAAGCATTCATCGTGGAACAAGGCGCAATCCGTCCGCTTACCCACCTCATTCGCTTTCCAGACGCTCAAATCCAGCGTTACGCAGCATTGGCACTCGCAGCTCTGGCCTTGGGAGGAATGGGCAATAATAAGCTGCGTTTGATCGAGGAAGGTGCCGTGCCTCCTCTAGTCGACTTGCTTCGTTACCCAAGCGCTGATGTACAGCTTTGTGGTTGTTTGGCCCTGAATGCGTTGGTACTTGGAAAACAGAGCGTGACGAAAGTGGCGGTGATGCAAAGTGGCGGACTGCTGCCTTTGCTGGCGTTGCTTGCATCAACCGACGAAGAGTGTGTTCGCTGCTCGCTATACTGTCTCGGTTCCTTGGCGGAAAGCAAGGACGTACTGCAGAAGTTGGTCGAGCTCGGCACTCTGGCGCACGTGATTGCATTGACGAAGTGTATCGACACTGAGACACTCAGGAATTGCGGATACTTGCTCGCGTTGGTGGTGGAGCAGCAAACCGACTACCACGACGATTTGTACCGTGAAGGTGGATTAGACGCTGCCATCGCCTTGGCGTGCGTGGAAGACATGGAGTGCCAGGAGTATGCAACCTTCACACTGGCGCATCTTGCCTCGAATCGGGAGTACCAAGTTCGTCTTGTGGAGCGTGGTGCCTTACGGCCGCTGATCGCAATGATGTCAGTGCACGCGGAGCCGCGCCACTACGCTGGCCTAGCACTGCTAAAACTAGCCGACAACTACGAAAACCACCTGCGTATCGCCGAGGAGGGCGGCATCCAAGCTCTGCTGCGTATCGCTCGTGCTCGATCAACCGACGAGGAGCTGCAGTACAAGGCTTCGCTCAGTTTGGGTCAGCTAGCCAGCAATGCCACTCGTTCGCTGCCAAACCACACTACACTGAAAACGGGCGACGCTGTTATCGGCACTAGCGTCAACAGGATGGCTCAGATCACACAGACTGTTGCTGCCAAGCGTGCTGCGAAAGACAAGACCACACAGTACCTCGACGATAAAATAACCCGCGAGTCGAACAAGTAGCGCAAAGACTTGTTGGTTGTTGATGTTAGCTAAGTTGTAAGAGTTCAATGAAGGCAAAACCTGAAACTTGAACGCGTCCAACAACTTTACCAGTGATTGTTCATGAAACGACACTAAGGTCAATCATTTGGCGAGGAGACACTAACGTACGAGATGATGGGCAGCCAAGGTCGCGTTGGGAAGGGTGTGCCGAGATATCCTCCATGGTTGCAGAAAGCTTTGAAAGTGAAGGAGGAGACAGAGCAGTCCTGGATCAAACAGCAACAGGTATCAGAAGCCCAACTACAGAAGCAGCAGCGTCCTAGATCGAGAACGCCAGGTCTAGCTTCGACAACCCAAGATGCGTCAAAACAGGCAGCAGGAGGCAGCAAGAAGAGCGAACCTTTCGTGAACGTGTGGGTCAGTATTGCAGCCGACGACGTCCAAGCCGTCAAGTCGTTCCTAGAAGAAGACATAAATCGCTTCTTCTTGCGAAAGGATTATCTTCGTAGTGCTGGTAATGATGATATTGCTGGAGGAGGTGAATCTCTTCTGCACGAAGCGAGCTACATCGGATCTCTGCAGGTCGTCCGTTTCTTGACCACCTTCATGCAGACCCATTTCATGCCGGAGATTTGTCAAGAAGCTTTGAATGCCATCGACACGCAGTACAGTCTCACGACACCCATGATCGCGTCGTGTCGAAACTCTCTTGGCGCTATTGCGAACCGCGTGGAGATTTTAAAGTTGCTAGTGGAAGCTGGGGTGATACGGGACGCATCGATTCCCACGGTGATACGGTGCTTCATTGGTGCGCTCGAAACGCGCAGGTTTTGCTGCTGCGCTACCTGCTGAAGTACACCGACGCTGTCGTCGTTGCGCTGTCAGCCGAAAACTACAAAAAGCAAAAGGTAAGATTCACTGCTTTTGTATGTCGTTAATCTAACCTGGCCATGTCCTGCTGCGCGCAGCCTATTGACATCGCCACGCTGCAGCTACAGCGAAATACGTGCCTCTCAACTCTCACTGTGCACGAGCTGCTGCGGGGCGTGGACCCGACTTGCAATCTGCGCTTGAAAATGCTGAGTATCCAGCGCAAGGAAGCTCTTGGTCGTGCACGAGAATCTGCATCTGTGCAGGAACAGCTCGCCGCTGTGATGGAGGAGTCGGAGCTGATCGTGCCAAAGGCTGACAAGCTGTGGCGAGACGCTCGCGCTCGCGGAAAGGCGACGTAAAGCCGAGGAGCAACAGCACGTCGACGCGGAAATTAAGGAAGCCACCGCTGCCGCTCGCGACTGGCTGGAGACCAAAGAGGGCAAGCTATTCGTCAAGAAGCAGATCCCGCTGACCACAGCCGACATCAAGCAAGCTGTGCACAGCGGCAAGATGCTCAAGCCAAAAGATTTCAAGCTTGCGGCTAAGCAGCGTGTGCAAGACTTGTTCTGCGTCGAAAAGGAGCAAAGCGCTAGGAAATTGGCCACCGAGAGATTCATAGCCCACCGCCCGCCGTACCCTCGGGACCGAGTCCCTGAACTGCGTCGCATGTTGCACCTGTAACACTGTAGCCATCTTGACAACTTCAACTTGAGCTCCAATCAGAGACCGCCAAATCTTTCGCGTCGCTTCACTAGCAACCGTAACGGCTTTCGGCAGGTGTCCGTAGCTTTTCTCGTCCATATTGCACGACGCTGAAGCAATGATGAAGGCAACGTCAAACGATGAGGAATTGGAGGCTAAACCTCAGGTTTGTGCATACATCGCTGCAATACGAAATTTCTTGGGTCGTATCTTGACATTGGTGGCTTTCGTTTGGACAGGTGACAAAGGCTAAGGCCGAATCCAAGGTGCGTTCGAGAAGTAGATTGCATGCTAGATCCGGTGCTTAATCTCAAGGTTTTCTTGTGTATTTTTTGCGCAGAACTCCTCAAACCCATTTGCTACTTCGAATGAAAGACGAGCGTACGTCGATATCGCTCGTTAATGTTGTCATGAGAAAACGTAATGAATGACCTTATTTGTGTGCAGCGCCTCTCACCCTGCAGACGCTGATGATAAAACGTCGGGTTTGATGCGGGCTGATAGTGGTGTGAAGGAGTCAAAATTAAGACAGCCAGAAGTGAAGATTTTGGATCGTCACAGGCCGGGGAATTCTTCTTCATCATCGATGTCGGAGGATGTCTCGGGGCGTCTGAGCATGCTCCTCGAGCTGAAAGTAAGCTTGAGCACTCTCAGGATAGTTCATTGCGCACTGCGCGCAGTGTGCAGTCTCTAGCCAACGATATGCGGCGAATTCGATCCATGCGAACGGATCCTGATGAAGCAGCAACTAACGCCGGTGGTCGCAACCCCAAAGCCGCCGAGAAGAAGAAAAGCAGCGACGGGCGTCTTGGAGCTGCTGTTGGAGGACGCATGCGACCTGCCCAAATAAAATTGGAGATCGCTGATTTCGAGCCGATGCTGAACGTTAATTGTCCGCCAGGGCAAGGAGCACCTGGACGCCAGGCGACAAAAAGTCCGGAATTATCGGCACCAAGCGGCTTCAGCTCGAGACCAGGAACTTCGACATCACCAACGGCCTCATCCACGGGCAAGAAAGGTATCCACCGCAACTTCGTGCAAGGCCTTGGCACTGATTTTCAGCTAGACTTGCAGAGCAGCGGCACAGATCAATTAGAGCGATCATATGACCTGTCCGCGTCTGGTACATTTGACGCGGTGGGTTTCCAGATCAAGCAAACAGGACTCACTCGTTCCCCTGATCGAGACTCGGAAGGTCCTTCAAGCACTAATTCCGATAAGCGACAACAGCCATCCAACACCAAGAAGCACCTGGTCAAACTAGGGATTCTTGGCCGTGGGGCTAGCGGCGTGGTGCACAAAGCACTTCACGTACCATCGCTAATGCTTGTGGCGGTGAAAGTCATTCCAGTGTTTGAGCATGAAAAGAGGCATCAACTCATCGCGGAGCTTAAGGCCCTATACAACAATCTGTCTACTCTGTCAGACGCAGCTGATGCTGAGTCTGCACGGCAAAATGTGGCGTGTCCGGAACTTGTTTGTTTGTACGACGCCTTCATGAATCCGAACGAGGGCAACGTTTCGATTGTAGTGGAATACATGGATGGCGGATCACTTCAAGACATCGTCGATACAGGCGGTTGTACCAGCGAGGTCGTGCTCTCGAATATCTCTTTCCGTGTGCTCAAGGGGCTTGCTTTTCTCCACAGTACACATCAGCTGCACCGCGACATCAAACCCAGCAACCTGCTCATCAATCATTTCGGCGATGTCAAAGTATCAGACTTTGGCATTGTCCGTGAAATGGAAAGCTCCATGGCCAAGGCGACAACTTTCGTGGGAACCCTCACCTACATGTCCCCGGAGCGCATTGCCAGCGAGGTGAGTGACCCGCGCAATGCTTCATCACTTGAGAGAGACGTTGATACTCAGATGTTCCTGTACAATATTTGCAGGAATACTCGTACAATTCAGATGTGTGGTCTTTCGGGCTCTCGATCATGACTTGTGCCCTCGGCAAATTCCGTACTCAACGCGAGGTGGGTATTGGGAATTGCTCCACATGATCCGCAACGAATCGGTACGTTCTTGAGCATTAACGCTGACCGATTGTTTGTGGCATACTGACACCTATCCATTAGCCTCCTCGACTGCCAGAAGGGGAATTCTCGGACCTCTTCTGCGATTTTTGGCCAAGTGCCTCAAGAAGGACCAAACGGAGCGATGGAGCATCAAGCAGCTACTCAACCACGAGTTCATTCTGAAGCACTGTGCAAGTCAAGCGTCTCCTAGTCCAGGTGGAAGGATGTCAAGTTCGGCTGATGGCGAGAATGTCGACGTGAAAAACGCGGATGATGAGAGCAAAGAGCAAGCTGAAGTGGACGAGATCGTGCAAAAAGTGGCGGAGCATTATTTCAAAGATGCGAAAGAGCTCATCAAAGAGCACGCCTACACGCTGGACGACATCGTCGTGTGGATTCAGCTACTGCCAGCCATGCAGAAAGTGTGAGTATCTTCTCGTTCGTGGTATATGTTTGACTGGTGTTCTTACCCTTCTACCGATGCTTGCTCTCTCTACAGTAAACTTTCACGCTTTGCTGACCAGATCGGTACCAGCCGTACGCTTGTGTGCGCCAAATTCCAAGAAGCCATGAACGACCTGCTCACTGACATCGAGGAAGCCTATTTCAACGACGCGAAGCAACAAGCCAAGTAATCAAGATGCACAGCAGAACAACACCGATTTTCAAAAAGGACAATCCATTATAACTTACATTTTCTGCGGCGCGATGAAGGGGACGGCAGACAAGGTGCTCAAAAGCACTCTATCGATCCTCTCTTTACCTCCACGCGTACCGACATTACATAAAAAGCAAATACCACCAATGCAAGCGGGTCTTACATGACCATGCAGCCGCTATCGCCTCCTCCAGAACTCTTCTTCGCTTCCTGGTTTGCACCGCCGCCACTCGCGCGGAAAGAAAAATTCCGTCGAAAGTAGCCGCGCAGCGCACGGTGCTCCCTCTTGAGCAGATGGAGAGACTCCTTCAGCACGGCGTGGTCGTCCGTTGTAGCGGTTTTTCCATCACGAGCTCGGTAGCGAGTTGCACACGGAAAGCTGACTTGGAAACCCGCATCGCAGCGACATAGGCCGACGATCCCTTGAGTGAGTGACTTTCGCGTCGCAACACGACGAAGTCGGCATTGGAGAAGGCATCCTCGATGCGTCGCATGAATTCCTCGCTTAACCCTGCATACTTTTCAAGTAGGCTGACAAACAAACTCTCGTTGTCACCGCACTGCTCAACACCCTTCGAGTAATCGACTGGATCACCCATCGGTATCTCAACATCGCCCGGAGACATCGTAGTTGAATTGGCACGCGCCGCCTTTTTGATAACCACGGTCGCGCTCACAGCGTTTTCAGTGGCATCGTGCTGGTTGTTATCATCGTCTGACGATGATGAATGGGCGATCGGTTCTGTGGCATCCATGGGGTAGATTCCCGCTGCCCTTGCTGCAGCGAACAAATTTGTACCAACAATATTCGAGGCATTAACTAGATGCCCCGCATTCACGACAGCTCCATTCGTTGGCCGCGTCGTACTTGACAATTCATCCATCTCGCACTGGTTATCCATTGGGCCAATCGTTTGTCCAAGGGTCCCTGAACTTACTGATTGATTGCTCTTACTCTCGCTGATTGTCGTCATCGCCATCAACAACGCCTCGGAGCCTGCTGCCATCTGAATCCCACCGGGTTGGCCGATCATCATCGGGTCTTCGAGTTCTAGGTCCGATATGGCGCGATCTAAGTCTAGCTTTTCCTTGTGTCTGGACGCAGCTACCAAGTTGGCAGCGTTTTGATTACATAACGTCACACCAGCATCAGAATCCACAGAGTCGACGCGTGCCGGTCGGGGGCAGTGCTGACCCAGGAATCGGACGCGCATCCACTTGCGAATAGCCTTCCGCAGCTCATTTTGAAATAGGCTTGACGATGAATTCATCCATTCCAGCATCTAGGCACTTTTGCGGTCACCGCTCATTGCGTACGCTGTAACGCCGATGATGGGGATACGTGAAAGCTTGTGTTGCTTCTCAAAGATGCGAATATTACGAGTGGAGTCGTACCCGTTCATGATAGGCATTTCGCAGTCCATCAACACGATGTCGTATGAATCGTGGTGCTCCATGTACATTTGGTAAGCGTCCTGACCGTTCGTCTCCCACTGAAGGAGATGATTATCCTCCATGAAGAAGCTCTTGACGACTTCCCAGTTAAACTCATTGTCCTCCACTACCAAAATACGAGCATGTTTCGGCACCAGCTCTGACATTGATGCATTATGCCTCATATTGCCGGTTGCTAAAGAGGAAACAGCGCTCACGTCGGCAGGCAAAATAGTCGGGAATTTCTGGATAGGGTCATCTTCCTCGTCATCTGGGCGACGCACAACAACAGTGAAGAAAAACTCTGAGCCTTCGCCCAGTTCGCTATCGACGTCAATGTCGCCATCCATGAGCTCCACAAGCTGTTTGCAGATGGCAAGACCCAAACCAGACCCGGTGGGGTTGTTCTTACGAGTCCGCTCTAGCTTGGTGAACAGAGAGAACAAACGTGATTTTCCTCATCATCCATACCGACACCTGTATCAATGACTTGGAACAAAAGTTTGACACAATGTTTCGGAAGGTCAGGCGACGGCACCATGTTGCACCGGACTGTGATCGATCCCTCGTTCGTAAACTTGATGGCATTCGATAGCAAGTTCAATAGGACCTGACGAAGTCGACTGACATCACCAATGACGCGCTTTGGGACCTTTGGTGAGCATTCTAACGTGAGCTTGATGTGCTTTTCGCGCGCCTTGAACTTGAAAATCTCTACTGAGTACTCCAGCAAATCTT
Source organism: Phytophthora hibernalis (assembly GCA_012656075.1). NCBI lineage: Eukaryota > Oomycota > Peronosporomycetes > Peronosporales > Peronosporaceae > Phytophthora > Phytophthora hibernalis. The sequence goes on from JAAKBF010000020.1 coordinate 495,426, forward strand.
GCATCTGAAAAGGATCAGCCGAGATCTCCATGTGCCCTGCTTCAATCTTCGACAAATCAAGAATGTCGTTGATTAGGTTCAGCAGCAGCGATCCGGAAATGTAAGCAATGTGCACGTATCGCTCAGGTGTCTTCTCCAAATGTTGGTCACGCAACAGCTCCAGCATACCCAGCACACCATTCAAAGGTGTTCTTAGTTCGTGGCTGAACGAAGCCAGGAAGTTAACCTTGGCGGCCTCCATGTGCTTCTTCGCCGTATAATCTTGGCCCACACCAATAACACCACGAATGTTACCGTGCATGTCTTTCTTGCTGGAAGCATTCACCAGCAATAACAATGGTCGTCCGGCAACGGTCGTCATAGGCAATTCCATTTCCTCGACATCAATACCAATCAATGCCTGGCTCAACAGTTTTCGTACCTCCGGCCGGTTCTCGGGATTAATGAACGATTCCACCAATGATTGTCCAAGAACCATTGACTTGTGGTAGCCCGTGATCTCCTCAATCTTTTGATTCCACTCATTGATTTCTCCATCGGTGTTAACACCAAAAATGGGAGCGTTTGCCGTATCGATAAGTCGGAAGTATTCGTGTTCCTGAGCAATGCGGTCAGTGATATCCTGGCCGATACCCACCACACCAACGATATTGCCATGCATGTCATTCCGCGGCGTGGCATTTAGCAGAATCTCAATTCGCGTACCGGGGCGAGTGATGAGGGGGAACTCAAAGTTCGCCGTTTGAATGCCGTTAAGGGCCTTGCTGAACACGTCTGCCACGATAGGTCGATACTCTGGAGAAATAAATGTTTCAACCAGATTCTCTCCGATAACTTCAGCCGTCGAGTACTTCGTAATTTGAGCTGCCTTCTTGTTCCAAATGTTCACGCACAAATTTGCATCCACGCCAAAGATCGGTGCATTTGCCGTATCAATCAGACGTGTGTACTCTTGCTCCTGCACAATGCGATCGGTCAAGTCCTGGCCGATACCTACAACACCAACGATTTCACCGTGCTGATCGAACCTAGCCGTCGCATTCATACGGATGTTTACGGTGCGTCCATTTTTCTTCTTCAGTTCGAGCGCGAAATTTGATGTTTCGTCACCATCCAAAGCCTTCCACAAGATAGTATCCACTCCATCGCCGTACTCTTCTGGGACAGCCCAACTCATTAAATCTTTCCCAAGCGCCTCCTCTTTCGAGAATTGAGTCATTTCTGCCGTCTTGTGATTCCAGATATTGATCAGACCCTGTGAATCCACTCCGAAGATTGGAGCATTTGCCTTCTCAATCAAACGTGCATACTCTTGCTCTTGTGCAATTCGATCGGTGATATCTTGGCCGATACCCACCATACCAATAACGGTCCCGTGCTCATTGAACCGAGGTGTTGCGTTTAGTAGAATTTCGACCCGGCGATTAGCTTTTGTGACCAGTGGGAACTCAAAGTTGGCAGTCTCAAAGCCATCTAGAGCCTTTGACAACACTGCGCTAACAGCATCACGGTAGTCCTCCGTGATAAACTTTTCCACCAGGTTCTCCCCACCACTTCTTTCGTTGAATACTGCATAATTTCTGCAGCTTTCTTATTCCAAATGTTCACACGACCCTCGCTATCTACACCAAAGATGGGAGCATTGGCTGTGTCAATAAGTCGGCTGTATTCCTGCTCTTGTGCAATCCGCTCTGTAATATCCTGGCCAATACTCACGACACCGACAATTTCCCCCAGTTCATTATACCGGGAGTGGCGTTCAGCAAAATTTCCACGCGACGTCCAGACTTGGTAATAAGTGGAAAGTTAAAATTGGCAGTCTGCACACCGTTTAATGCCTGCGAGAGCACCAGTCCAACAGCCGAGCGGTAGCCCTCCGATATAAACTCTTGCACCAAGTCCTTACCGATTACCTCGTCTGCTGTAAATTGCGTGATTTCAGCAGACTTGTTGTTCCAAATATTTACGAGACCAGCCATGTTGACACCAAAAATGGGTGCGTTTGCTGTGTCGATCAGTCGACTGTACTCTTGTTCTTGCACAATACGCTCTGTTATATCCTGACCGATACCGACAACGCCAACGATATCGCCATGCTGGTTGTAGCGCGGCGTAGCGTTCAGCAAAATATCTACACGTCGGCCTGTCTTCGTGATCAACGGAAACTCAAAGTTTGCTGTGCCTTCTCCCTCCATGGCCTTGGACATAACCTCCGACACGCCAGCACGGTAGTTCTGGGGAATAAAACCCTCAACCAAACGCGTTCCACGTGCCTCAAGCACTGTGTACTCTGTAATAGCGACAGCTTTACGATTCCAAATATCCACGCGACCCTCCATATCGATGCCGAAAATTGGCGCATTAGCCGTATCAATAAGCCGAATATACTCTTCTTCCTGCGCACGCTGGTCTGTGAAGTCTTGTCCGATTCCTACCACACCGGTGATTTTTCCGCTGTGGTCAAAACGCGGCGTAGCATTTAGCAAAATGTCCAGCTGTCGGCCGCTTCTTGTCATCAAGGGAAACTCAAAGTTCGCAGTTTCGACACCACCCATTGCCTTTGAAAGCACGTCCGCTACAGTATCGCGCGCGTGCGATGCGATGAAGCCGAGCATGTCTTTGCCAATCGCTTCGCTGTACGAGTAGTCTGTGATTGTCGCCGCCTTCTTATTCCAAATCGTCACGCGGAACTGCTTGTCCACGCCCACAATGGGCGCGTTGGCCGTGTCAATAAGGCGACTGTACTCTTGCTCCTGCACGATTCGTTCTGTGATATCTTGGCCAATACCGACCACACCTACAATTGCACCGGCGTGATTGAAGCGCGGTGTAGCGTTCAGCAGAATCTCCACCTTACGGCCATACTTTGTAATAAGGGGAAACTCAAAGTTAGCGGTCTCAATACCATGCAGCGCCTTTGGAACACAGCAGCCACCTCCTCACGGTAGTCTTCGTGGATCAAGAACGACACCAGGTCGACGCCCATGACTTCACCCGGCCAGTACTCACTGATCTGGGCAGCCTTCTTGTTGAAGATCACCACACAGCCTTCCGTGTCCACTCCGAAAATGGGGGCGTTCGCTGAATCCACAAGTTTGCTGTACTCCATTTCGCTCGCGTTACGCGCCGTCACATCCTGACCGATTGCCACGATACGACTAACCGTTATGCCAGCTCCATCGACACTAACTTGTGGGGTCAGACTCAAGAGCAGCTCCACGCGCGCGCCGCCAGCAGTCACCAGCGGCAGTTCGAACTCGGACACCGACGTGTTGGTATAAGCAACGCGTGTCAGCAGTTCCCCCACGAGGACGCGGAAGTCTTCATGCACCAGGTCAACGAGCGGTGTGCCCAGGACCTGGTCGATGCTGTAGCCCGTGAGCGCCTCCACCTTGGGATTCCATAGGATCACGTGTCCGTTGCGGTCGAGTTCGACGATTGGAGCGCTGGCCTGCTGCGTGACGCGCGCGTACTGCGAGCCCTGCATCTGCGACTCCGTCACGTCCTGTCCGATGGCCACGACACTCGTCACATTGCTCTCGTCCACGTCGGCCGTCAGGTTTACGAGCAGCTTGAGGTTGCGGCCGAGCTCGGGCGTGTGCAGCTCGATCTCGATGTCACGTACTGTGGTCTGTACGTCGGCCAGGGCCTGTTCGAGGCCACGCGTGACCTGCGGCGTCTTGGGGTCCGACACAAGCTCAGCCAGTGGGCGGCCCACGACGTCTGCGGACAAAAGACCTGACAGCTGCGAGAGCTTCTTGTTCCAGAACGTCACGAGGCCCAAGACGTCCACGGCCAGTGCCGGTGCGTTGGCCTCATTCAGGATACGAAACAACCGCGGATGTAAGCGTGACGACGCAAGTGCTGGCAGAAGCGCGGCCGCGGTAATGCCGCAGCCAATGCTGCAGTTGCTGATGCTGCTACGCCGCGAGTGCCGCGAATGCCGCGCCGCTGGTGTCTGGGATTGTCCAGAGCTGCGCGTGGTGTCTGCTGGCCGACAAGCTGCGGCTCCTGCGTCCATGGGGCTCAGTTGGCAACTGCGGCAGAACGGCCGGAAAGTCGAAAGAAAGGGCGCCGTCCCACGGACCGAGCGGAGACTCGAAAGCGGTGAGGCGTGCGTCGAGAGGGCGGAAGCGCGGCTTGGCTTGAGGCTGCTGGCTGTGGCTTCGACGCGGCTTTTCTATTGTAATGTAGGCTGCGCGCTTGCTTTTCTCGACTCGCCCAGCCTTTCTTGGGCTCCCGGAAGCCTTGCCGCGGCGGATTTGTAATGCGGAATGGTCTGGGCGTGGACGGCAGGCGCACTTGAGGATTGTATGACGATACAAACGCCAAGTGGTTAGCAACGTGAAGACACTCGCTGTGGTCCACTCAACAGACGGTGTGTGTCCCGTCTGGCGTTAAGTTTCCGCCAATGACGAACCAACCCCGCCGAAAGCGATATAAGTTGCACTTGTACGACTGCACGATGGACATGATGGATGGATTCAACCGACTGTCTGCCCGACGACGACGACGATGGTCGATCATCGACTCGATGGTCCATGGCAACTTGGCAACTTGCTGGACGCCCGCCGGGCATGAGTTCGCGCAGCGGAAGGCTGCCGTCTTCGTCCCGCGTAGAGGCCGCGCCACGCAATATTTCGCGCAGGATAGCAGGCGCGATTTGACTGCGACGCCACGTTGCAGACTCTCATGCGCGTGCCACAAAGAAGTCGTTGCAGGAGTCCTTGTCGGGAGTCTTGGAGGAGACTGAACCCACCTTCCAGCGCATCTGCCTTGAATCATGCGCTTTCCCCAGCAATCGCCCGCGCCTCAAGTCGATGGTTCAAAAGAGACGCCAGGTCTCCGAGCGACTATATTTGTCCCAATTTTTCAATTGGGCAACAGCCCCTTGTTGATGCCCCAGCGCCAGACTTCGTTGCTCGTCCCAGTGTGAATCACCTACCTGAGCTTCTCGATGAGAAGCTCGCCGAGACTGGTGTTGCTTGAAGCAACTTGCTTCAAGTCAATTTTTGCTGGCACGGATTTGCTAATGCGACGAAAGGAAAACAGATCTCGTGGCGGTGATATTATCCTCCATTGTTGTGTACACTAAGCTGCTCCTGATTCACTCATGCGGCGCATCGGCAGTCATAAACGCTAACGCGACAACCTGGACTTGTGGATGCCCGCTTTATGGCGAAACGACAAATTGACAAGCTCAATCGCAAAGTTTTAAAAACATGTAAACTTGCCAACGTGGCGTGAACGAAAACCTGCCGACGACGCATGGATGCATACTCCGACATTGATATCGGATACATGTACTTCGAAGTACTATCGATTTGATAGTGCGTACCGATAGATGCAGTGCTCGCGCGGGGCAAAAGCGCAATTTAATGCAAGGAGATGTGGTTCTGCTACTGTGGCCAGTAACTGAAATTCACAAACAGTTGCTGTCAACTTGCTGACGTGGTCAACTGACTCCGCTGGACGAAATAGCAAACGGGAGGACGTCCTGGGGAACATGTATTGTTTTTCCTGTTTCTGCTTGGGCCGCCGCCGGTCAACCCCGTTTTCTTCGTTTCCTCCTCTCCTTCGCTCCGCCCGCATCTCCGCAGGTCCCGACTTCAGCCACACATTCACAGCACTTTAGCTCCAGGCACGAACGCGGCGCGCAGTGATAGCAGCAGGTTGCGTGTCAAGCAAGACCTTCTACCGAGCCACTCCTCGCCATGGTGAGGTGAGGAGCAAGCACGCAAGAACGGTCATGACAGACGCAGACGCCGCCGCCGCGGCCCGCCAGCAGGTGGGCGGACATCAACAACAAAACCGTGGGTCTCTCTAACAGCAGCCGCTGACACCGCCGCCGCTCTTCTCCACCTTGCCATCGAGCTTCCGTCCGCGACTGCGTGGTGCCGTGTTGGACAGGAGCGCAGGGTTCTCCAGGATCTGGACAAAGCATCGTCAATATGAGCACGCTGAAAAATTGACAGTAAGCCTGCCATGAAGCCGCACCTTTTGCACTACTTCGTTGAACACTTGCTGGATGCCGATCTTGGTCTTTGCGCTGCTTTCGACAAACAGCATGCCTTTAGATCGCGCCCAGTCCTCCGCCTCCCGGCGGCTCACCACTCGTTCCTGTCGTCGCAAACACGTCCAGGATTAGATCACACCGCTGCTACCACCAAGACGTATTCCGCGGAGCGTACCTTGTCAATCTTGTTGCCCACAAGCAGCTTCACTACATCGCGGCCGCCAGCCGGACTGTACACCTCCACCTCCTGCAGCCACAAGTCCAGGTTCTCAAACGTGTCTCTTCGGGCGACATCATACACTGTTCATAGTAAAAACAGCAGCATTAAAAACCTCCAGTCACTCGTACCTCCAAGACGCTACTGCCTACCCAGAACGATGCCCTGCGCGCCTCTATAATACGAACTGGTCAGTGTGCGGAAGCGCTCCTGGCCGGCCGTGTCCCAAATCGTCATCTTGATCTTCTTGCCGTCCACCTGCATCATCTTCACCTTGAAGTCCACACCTGAGCGACACCAAGGCATCAGTCTCTGCTCTGATGACCACATGCAGATAAGGCCTAAGGCCAGGCCGCTTGGAGACAACTGCACAGTCCACCCCTGTTCACACTTGACTCAGCCTACCAATAGTACTCTGCAGGTTGTCGTCGAACGTGTCGTCCGTGAACCGGAGCAGCATACTGTTACCGGTAGCAGGAAGAGAACGATGTCAGTGTCGGTCCAAACCCCATCAGCTCGCTGCCACGCACCTGCTTTTGCCGACGCCGGCGTCTCCGATTAGCAGGAGCTTGAACAAGTGGTCGTAGCCGTCCATTGCGACTGGAACTGCGTCGCCACAACAATTCTGTCGTTAGAACGAGGAGCTACGCGGTCTTCTAGGACTCGCAGCGACGCAATTCTGCGCGGATGTCGCGGGTCCACACGACGCAGAGGACGCAGCACACGGGGAGACGCAGTTACCTGCTATTAGGCTGAAGCGGGACGGGGACGGGGACTGCGGGCGACGAGCGTTCTCTTGGGCTTTCTTCTCCCGAACGAGGCTAGTCTCTGTAATTAGACGAGCCCTGTTGGGCATTTTCGACCAATCAGAAGTGTTTACCTCTCTACATGCATACAACTCATTCTCTACCTAGTATCAATTAATTGGCATGGCAGCACCACCGGCGCTGCTCACGCAGAAGGACCGCAAGGTGAAGGCGCAAATGGCAGATGGCGTAGACGTGCTGTACACTGACTGAGAAAGCTGTTGTGGGCAGGACATCAATGGAGTTCCCACGGATATCGCCGTCTCGATCTTCTCCGACCGCGTGTTCATCGTCGTGACGCAGCTGGGCACATTCGGCACTCTGGTACGTCGGGGTTCAATGGCAACTTGGGTGGAGTGTGACTAATGTTTGGGTTAAATGCTAATGCAGGTGGAGGCGCAACAGAAGGACTCGATCAGCGGCAAGTTCCAGCCGGACATCCACGTTCGCTTGGGACGGCGTGACGACCCGCTGCTGCTGGTGTACGCGCGGCAGTTCTTGGAGCATTTCGGGTGCGTCATCCGTTGCTCTATAGCAGATAAGGGGGATTGGCTAACGGGACGTCTACTTTGTGTGTGCTCGACGAGCGCAGTGTTCCTGTTGGGCTCCCCGTTTTGGCGGCTATCGGGTTGAAGGATCGGTCGTCCGACACGTTTGAAGTAGTGATGCAGAGTGTGAAAGAGCTGTTTGGCCAGGTTCAGAACGCACAGGGGCAGCCACAATGAGAAGCTACTAGAGTCTCCATCAAGCGATCATGAACAGTGAAAAGCTTGGGTCTCTCTGTTGTGCATGCATCAAAGGATTCGACGACTGTTGTGACCGGATACAGCAACAGCGCCTGTCGTGCGAGTCTAGCGAAACGTGTTTTTGCTAAAACCGGATCAAGAACTCACAACACCAAGTCTCCGCCGGTAGGATACTGTGCTCAACGGACTCGCCGCTGCTTGCTCATACGCAAGCTGGAAACAGCGGAGATGCCAATTGAACGCCACTATGGGCTTAGTACTCGGAAAGCACACCTTGCAGTCGCGGCTTCAGCGCTCACAATCATCTCCGATGATCAACCAGGTGATCAACTATTCTGCCACCTTCGCACCCGTAAGTTATTGCATTGAGCGACAGAGCTTGTCCAGTAGAAGGAGAAAGCGAATATCCTACCGGTACACCAGCCCAGCATGCGTGTGCGAGGTCACTTCTTTGCAAAAGTTTGACACTAGCTACCGACTCAGGAGCAGCGTGAACATGAACACCACCTTGACGTTGAAGTTGCCCCGCCGGGCTCACATGCAGTAGCCTCGTGTAATCAAGTGGCACGATTCGTGCAGATCGAGGTGGAGCTCGTGGTGGCTGGCAATGCAGGCATCACTATAATAGGCATTACGGTACCTAGTACATGTACGCAACAGCGCGTTCAATTTATACTGGTGGTATCGCCGGAGAATAATTTATCGGGCGTGGCTCGCGAATTTCTTTCCATGAAAGGAAAGCGCGCTGTGATTGGTTCGATATATAATGTGGCGCTGCGATTGGCTAGCGTCAGTGAGATGCGACGTTGAAGTTGGGCCCGGTCTCTTCAACCGGCGCGACTCGTCCCGTCGAGTTCCGACCGAAAAGTCTTCTCTCAGTTTGCAATTTGCCAGCTCCTGCGCAACAGTCTCTCGATCCTATTTTCAAATCGCCCCGTCAGTCCAAGCCACGATGTCCAAGACTTCCTCCGTCGACGCTGGTGCGAACCTTATTAACCCCTTCGTATGCAGCTTCTTTTGTTCCTAACTATGTGTGTATCTGCTGCAGAGTCGCACACCAAGTCCGAGTGCCTGGAGCTCTTTCGCGCTCTGAAGAACAAGGACGAGCTTTCGCGCTCGTGCAAGGAGATCATGCAGATGATCACGGCCAACGACAAGGGCGTGATGGAGAACGAGCCGCTAAACACGCACGGTGGCAGTCGGACCCGCGGCGGCATCAGCCACGCGGCCCTTCAGCGCCGCTTCACGGGCAAGATGTCGGGCGTCCGCCTCTCAGGATAAAGCGCTCGTCCCAGCGAGTCCGAGTCCAAATCGAGTCGAGCCCAGCCCCACTCGTTGCGTAGCGTTCATCTCCCAGTCAGAAAAAAAGTAACAGAGCCTTGTAGAGGGTGTCCGTCGGCCTGGGGCGGCCGTAGCTAGCTGTACCAATATCCCTCGAACCGGCAACGTCTAAATCATTCTTTTAACCCACCATCATTCTGCTTCCGTCTCTTTTTTGTCTTCTGGGGTGATTGATTTTGGGTGATTGGGCTGTCGCCACTCAATCCGTCCCACAATAATGGAGCTGTTGTTCCGTCCTGCGGCGTCGGCGCGTACGCTGCCCCAGGGTCGCGTGCTGGTGGCCACGTACCGCTCCAAGCGCAGCCAGGCCAAGCGTGAGGCCTTCCGCGCAGCCAACGGCTCGCCATCCACCGACAAGAAGCAGCACAAGAAGAAACAGCACAAGGAGAAGCGACCGCAGCGGATTTATGAGCCCGAGCCACGCATGGAGCATCCTCCGCGTCCCACGCTCGAGGAGATCAACCGCGAATGGGCCAAGATGCGTCAACGCTCGATGGTCGTCCCGCCCGCTGTGGTGCCGCTCCGTACACGCAAGGAGATCGAGAACAAGCGCCGGATGCGACGTCTGGGGCTGCTGCCAGAGGATGAGGAGGAAGGCGACGGCGTGGGTGCTTTGACCCACGCAATAAGGGATTCGTGGGCAAGAAAAACCCGCGCGAGACGCCGTCCAAACCGCTGCACTTCCATGCAGGACGCACCTCCAAAGAGGAGAAGGAGGCCGACGCCGAGAGGTACCGGAACACGGGACGGCTGCCGTCCAGACGACCGGTGAGCATGAAGGACAAGCAGTTCACAAACCTGACTCCGGCGCCGGACAACGTTGTGGAGCGCGAGTTCTTAGTCCCGGACGAGCCGCCGCACCCGAAGGCGCTGGACCTGGCGGTGATTGGACGCCCGAATGCAGGCAAGTCGTCGATCATGAACCGCCTGCTGAATGTGACGGTCTCGGCCGTCTCGCCCAAGTACAACACGACCCGAGACCGAATTCTCGGAATTTTTACGGAGGGCGACGCGCAGCTCTCGTTCTACGACACTCCCGGACTCATTAAGCCCCAGGAAAGCCACGAGTATGTGCAAACGCTGGTGACCACGGCCGCGGAGACGTTGCAGGGCGTGGACTTATCTATGCTGGTTGTGGATTCCGTGAAGCGTCTTGATGACGCGGCCCTGCAGGCGTTGGAGAAGGTACTGACGACGTCGGCGCAGGTTTGCTCTCCGACCATGCTCGTGCTGAACAAGTACGACCTCGTCGGCCATCAAGAGAAGATCAATCTGGGGTTTAAGGTCAAGGAGCTGACCCAGATGATCGAGGAGATTTATCGCGCGCACTACAATGCTGAAGGAGCTTCTCTGTCAATTGATCCGCTGGCCTACGTCGGTGAGAACAGCGTCAAGGTTTCAGCCATGAAGGGCTACGGAATGGACCGCTTGAGGAAGACCCTACTGTCACTGGCAGTCGACCGACCGTGGAGCTATCACTCGTCCATGCACTCCGATATGTCGGACTTGGATCTGGTGACGGAGATCATCCGTGAGAAGCTCTTCTGCCGCTTCAATGAGGAGCTGCCGTACACGTTCGAGCAGGAGAACGTCGGCTGGACCAAGTTCACCGACAAGAGCGTCCGAATCGACCAAGACATCTTCGTACGTTCTGTGTTGTATATGGGGTGCACTACATATCTAACCATCGTGTCGATTGCTTATATGTTGGCTGCAGGTCCCTGCTGCTCGCGTTCGCAAGATGGTGGTCGGCCACAACGGCAACACAATCCGGTCCGTGGGCATGGCGGCTCGAGACGAGATCGAAGAGCTGCTCCAGCAAAAGGTGCACTTGTACCTAAACGTTCGTGTCCGCTAGATAAGCTATGACTCGTATTCGGACAGCAGTAGACTTGTTGCAGCACGCAATAGCTAGGAAAAACAATGAAAAACAATCAACAGCATGTTACATGTTCAAGTAGTATTATCATTCTTGGTGAAGATGGCTACAGTTCCCAGCTAGGTCCGAGTATCTGTCACTTCTAAAACTGCGACCAAGATGGAGCTCACGCACGAAGGTAGCGCGCTGTTCGTGGACAAGACGTACGAGACAGGCCGTACACTGCTATTCTCGCGTGCTGAATACGCAGCTGCAGGACGCAGAGGCTTTGTCCAAGTGCGCAGCAGCCTACCTAAATCTGCACAGCTGCCGAAGCTGCGGCGGACGCGTCGCGAGCCACGGAACTGGAGCGACGCTGCACTTGGCGCACATACGTCACGGGTGGGTCTTAGTTGTATTTAATATAACCCAATTGACTAACAATTGGGTGGGGCAATGGCAGCGTGGCGCGGTTCGAACTGGAGGAGTACGCGGGGACCAAGCTGCCTTCCAGCGGGGCAAGGAGGTGGCGCCCAAGGCCGATGAAATGCTGGCCAAACCCTCCCAGACGTGGATCCGCAGGTGCGACGCGGAGCTGGACAGTGCGTGCAGAGGTTGGAGAGGGTCTGGAGGTCGGTTGCTGATGAGGTTGAGGTTGTTGCTGGCGACGGAGAGGCGGAGTTGGCTGCTGTAGTTCTACCGCTGCCGATGAAGACGACGACTCGGTGCGTAAATTAGTTGAGGTGGCGGATTGATTGGGGAGTAAATGCTGACGCTGCTTTGGCTGCAGTAATGAATAGCAACCTCCACATCGTGACGAGCTACTGTTCGACGAAGTCGTCCCAGACGAGAGCTCGTACAAGGTGCTTGGCTCGAAAGTCGAGTTGAATCTCAAGAAGAAAAGCAGCGAGATGCACGGGGACAAGCTTGAAGAGGCCGTGTAGCAGGTTCAGCTTGTGACCGGTCCTGCGGCTGTCTTCGAGGCCAAGCCGGAGAGTGTGCCGCGTCCGTACGCGAGCGGCCGCGACTGGAACCAGATCCAGGAGGTCATCAGCGAGGAGCTAAAGGCGGGGAACCCCGACGGCGAGGAGGCCATGCAGAAGCTCTCCGCGATATGTATGCCAAGGCCGACGAGAACACGCGCAAGGCCATGAACGAGTCCTTCGTGCGTGTCTGCTCTCGGTTGAAGTGTGTGAGTCGTGCGCTAACTCTTTTGCTGTTTTCTTTGATAGCAAACATCGGGCGGTACAAACTGGACGACAAAGACTTCGAGCAAGAACGCACGGTGTCGAACGGAAGGGAGTGGAAGAAGTGGGGATGCCTTCATCGAGTTGCACCACGCCACAGACATTACATCGAAAGCAAGGAAGCCGATGGACAGTCGCGGCGGAGGCAACACAGGAAATGAAAGCAAGACATAGAACAAGAAGCTTCATGTAATGTTTCAATAAAAATATCACTACTTACGCAATCTACACATGCAAACTTGTCTTCAGTCGTAGCAAGCTGGGTGGCTTGTTCATCAGTGGATTGGGTCGAGATCGCCAGCAAGCAGCACGTCGCAGTAGAAGAGGTGGCATGGCACCACCGAAGAAAGGATCGGACCCAAGCACCGAAGCAAAGTAGAAGAGCAGGCGAGTGAACGATCACAGTGGCCAACAGGGAGTAATGAGTCCCTGTCGACCACTGCGAAAGCACACCACGCCCGCACCGTACGCGAAGCGCACCAGCAACTGCAGCTTCATCGGGGTAATGAGCCCCGATCAACTGAGCCCGCTGGTACACTTCACTACGGTCTACCAAGCCTCAGCACTCGATGTCCAGAACCTTCGACAGTGAGTAGCCACAGAATAGCTCAGGCAGAGAGAAATGGGTATCTGCCTGGCCAAACTGGCGCGAAAAGAAGAGTAATGATTCTCCTTCTCGCTTGCCGCCACCGCTTCCTTCCGATGCCGCTGTATCTGCGCCGACACTCCGCGGGGTTGGACGATGTGTACGCCCTGGCCGCAGCGTTCTCCAATCACGCCAGTCTTTGTCGAGTCCTTCGAGGGCTCTCGCTGTCCTCTTCAGCCGTCCGCTTGCGGCACTGCTTGCCGTTGTGCGTCCAGGAGGTGCAGCCCGTCGACGTCACCGTCATAACCACGCTCTGGTAGTGCTTGGGCTGCTGCTTCGTCGGCGACGAGGTGATTTCCTCTTTGGCGCCCGCTTGCGGCACTGCTTGCCGTTGTGCACCCACGAGGAGCAGCCCGTCGACATTACCGTCATCACCACGCTCTTGCGGTACTTAGGCTGCTTCTGCTTCTGCATCGGCGACGAGACGGCGAGGCTGCTGAAGAGGTTGGAGAACTCCTCCATGGCGTAGTCGTCTTCTGGTTTGCTATCAGCCTCCTCCGCCATCACAGGCGTGGCTGTCGTCATTTTGTCAGCTCTTGTGATGCTGACCGTCGAGCGACGGCTCTCCTCTTCCGCCGCACTCAGACACTTGATCAAGCCATCTTCGCAGTGTTGCTCCCGCTGCGTGATCAGTTCTTCCTTCTCCGGCAGCATGCTGGCGGCGTCATCCGTCTCCGCCATGTCCTGCAGCGCCTTCACCTCGCTGCGGAGCATCAGGCACTCCTCCTCGTACTGCAGAGTCTTGTCCTTGGCCTCTGCTAGCTGCTTGGCGAGCTCTGCAAGCTGCTTGGCGTGGGCCTCAGCGAGCTGTTGGACGAGGCCCTTCGCGGCCTCCTTCGTGGCCTCCTTCACGGCCTTCTTGCTGGCCCGCTTGTACGTGGCCAAATAATCTTGCTGCTGCTGTAGCGTTATCTTGAACTCGGCGGTCTGGTCCTTGAGCTGTTGTTTGGTCTGGCGCAGCTCCGCGGTGAGCAGCTTGTTCTTCTCCACGAACGCGCCCACTTGATCCTGGAGCGTCTGCTTGGCGTCGTGCAGCTCCATGGCCTGCTGCTCCAGCGCCGCGACGACCTGCGAGTGCTGGTCTTGGATGAATTCCAGCGCCTGGTGGTAGTAGGCGTCGTTCGACGTAGTCTGCATGGTCTGCATGGTCTTGTTGGATTTTCTTGGTTTCTTGGTTTCTTGGTTTCTTGGTTTCTTGGTCCTGTCGAGGCTTGAGTCCCGCCGGTCCAAACGAAGAATGACCGCTTTTCTCGCTTGAAAGGAAAAATTCTTCGACATTTTTAGCTTTGGCGCGAAATAAGATACCATTTTCTCGCTTGAATGGCGCCAAATCTTCAGCTTTGGGCGCGAAACAAGATCCAACGAACAAGGTTCACGTGTCGCACATCACGTTCGCACAGTTCACCTGCCGCAGCGCGTCCAGGAGGACGCGATCGCCCTTGTGTTCAAGTGCGGAGTGTCCAAGCATGACCCGCTCTTCTCACACTGAGACTGGTCCTTGGTATTGCTGCGCCTGTTCTTCTTGTCTCTTCCTCGGCCTTGGATCCGTCCTTCTCGGCGCCGTTCTTGTCGGCCCTCATCGGCTGCGGCGTTGGCTGCTTTGCGAGGATGGCGACGAACTCCTTGACATCATGCACCTTCTTGGCAACATCCGCAGACGTAACCACGGGCTTTTCGTGTTTGGGCGCGGCCTTCTGCGATGCCGACGACTCTGTCAGCCAATCCGCCACTCGTCGAGCTTCTCAGCGACATCACTGCGCTCCTCTTCCGTCACCTGCGGATCGCTTGTGCTCCACTCGTTCGTAAGCTCGCGCGTGCTAAAGGCATAAGCCTGGGCAGTGTTGATAGCGATGGCAGTTCCTTCTTCTCCACCACACGGAAGAGGGTGACACCGAGGTCCGAGTCCAGCGCGCTCATCTTCTTCTTGACTCAACAGCAACTACCTTGTCGCCGCATCTGCAGCGACTCGACCTGTTCCAGCACCGTCCCCTGAGAGGACAGAGCACCATGCCCCTTGTAAATGAAGGTCTCGAGTCTGTTCTTGGCCTCAAGGTTAGCACTGCGTCTTTCTCCATCTCGTTCAGCATGCGCCTCGACTCCGCCTTGATGGTTTAGGCAGCACGGTCATGCCTCTTTTGGCGCGTGCGTCTCGTTCGCGCCCACCACTTTCAGTTTCTCACGCTGCGTCTTCGTCTGCATCTCCTTCCTGATCTCCTTCATGGGCTCTTGCTCTGCCTCCTCGTCGTCGTCAGCCTTGCTGTTTTCAGCACTGCCGTCCCCCTTCTTGCACTCCTTCTCCTGCTTCACTTCCACCTCGACTTCAGCCTCCTCTTCCTGCGAAGTCTCAGTCTTGGCAGTCTGAGCAAACCGTTGCTTCCAGCTCAAACTAAAGAGTCACGTTAGGCTCACCAAGGTTCTTGTCCGCCATACGGGCGACAAACTTCCCGACACCAGTATGTTGAACTAGCCAATCTGCACGCTTACGCCGGCAGCAGCATAGACGGTTTGACGTAGCGGAATGTGCACTACACATCGTTCGAATGCGAGAAAGACACCGACCTGCGCAGACCGAGACGGTACGACACTGAGAAAAGCACCACAGGTTTCACCCACTGCTTCATCCCCACCTTGTCGTCGTTGTTATCGTTGTCCTCTGACTCGGCAGCAGACAAATCCACACTACATCCTGGACCATTTGCGCCCGAGCACACCTAAATGACCCTGGGACGATCGAGGGTTCGCCTTCACGCAGAACGGCTGGGTACAGAGCAACAGTTCGCGTTCCGTTCGCTCATCAATCACCTTCGCCAACCTGGTGCACCCCACGGAAATGGCAGCCCGCAAGATCGAGTCGTTCACGAGTTTGAGCACAGCACTCTCTCTCAAAAGTCTCCACCACGCATTTCTTCTTCTCACGCTGCACTCTCGCCAACCGCTCCAGCCGCCTCTGTCTCCGGTCGTCCTCCTCCACACTTTCAGAACAAGCCGGCTGGATAATGGGAGGTAGACCAACCATGGCTTCGACCAATTGTCTGCGATCGGGGTTCGCCGCAAGATTACGCAGCGAGAAAGCAATGCAGCGATGGGTCTCCGGGTCCACGCCGTTCGCCACCTCCACAGAAGATACTGCGCCGGCTGCAACCAAATCATCCTGTTCCTCAGTCTTCGCAGCGAGATTTCCCAGCGTCACTGCACCAAAAAGGCGATAGGTAGCATCAGCAGAGAACAGGAACGCCACGAGCGACTGCATCTCGCACGCCGCCATGAACACTTCGGGGTGGGCACCAACACAACCACTGGGCGAAAGATTGCACAGGCAAGCTAGCACTTCTTGCTGCACGTCCATATCTTCAGACTTTATCAGCGCAAGCAGTGGACGCAACACTTCATCGGGGTGATACAGCAACTCCGCAAACAACAGAAGTACGCCAGAGGCACGTAGATGTACTCTGACCATGTTGGTAAGTGTGAAGACTGCATACCTTTGTGTGTCAAGATCACCGTTAAGACTTCCGCTCGCAAGTCCCACGAGTGTTGGCACTAGCGCGTCCTGAACAATCTTAGTGATGCTGTCGACATTCATGGAGAGATCGGCAATACCCATAGCAGCGTAGCGCTGACTAAGAAAATCGGGCGAGTTCAAGGCAGCCATGAGTGGTGTAAGCCCGCCGCCCGACATGTACGCATACTCGGCTGCCATATTGGCGATGGTACGAAGCACTTCACGCTGCACATCCATGCTCCTCGCACATAGCACAAACTTAATGTGCTGAAGCACTCCATCCTTATCAACAACCTTCGCCAAATTTGCGAGTATTCCACAGCTTTGGAGGACTACTTCTCCGTCCGCCTCAGCAGTGGAGCCAAACCGCCATTGAGCATGATGACAACCTTGTTATCTTCACTGAGTGAAAGGTTCCGCAACGCAGCACAAACCTGTCGCGGCACTTCCACACTCTTAGATAAGGCTAGCTTGAACAGCGGAGCAAGCGCACCAAATGACACTGCCTGTGTGCGATTCTTCGCCTCAACAACCATACGTCGTAAAGCAAAAC
Source organism: Phytophthora hibernalis (assembly GCA_012656075.1). Taxonomy (NCBI): domain Eukaryota; phylum Oomycota; class Peronosporomycetes; order Peronosporales; family Peronosporaceae; genus Phytophthora; species Phytophthora hibernalis. Next base: position 512,358 of record JAAKBF010000020.1, read on the forward strand.
ATGCTTATAGGTGCGTGTCTTCATCTGGATCATGAAGCAGATCGATCACGGTACACAACACTCCCAACTTCGATGTCTTGGGCAAGCGGGTTGCGCCAAACAGCAGAATGCACACTGCCCCATAAACACCCGCGCAGGAACCTATGAGGCGAGTTTTCTTCACAGCCGCTAGCTCGAGCGAGTTCTGCACGTGCGCCTTGCCGACGCCTGCCTGCACCGTCCCCATGTCGACGCCGATGAAATTGGTGGCCTGCTTGTTGTTGAGATGAGGTTCACCTCGCTGGTGCCACGACTGGCGACCTTAGCGAGCAGCATGTACTTGAGGTCCTTGAAGAAGCACGTCGCGCTCCTCGGCGTGCAGGGTGCAGGGCTCCCGACATGTCGATCTGCGCGCGCGGCACCACGTAGATGGCGTCGGAGATGCTGCGCACCGCCGTGAAGGCCGCCTTAGTCTTGGCCACGTTGCACAGCGTGTGGCTGGCTCTCCACGAGGTGGCTCTCCATAGCAGCTGCTTGGCGCCCTTTTGATCTCGTGCAGCAGCTCCGGGTTGAAGTCGAGCGCGGGCTGGAGCGTGTATTGCTGGAAGTAGATGGCGGTCAACCGCGCCTCCACACACTGGCGCAGGAACGTGTGTTGGCACCACTCGATCGCGTCCATCCAGACACAGCTCGGCCTGCAGCTACTGCGCCCTGTTGTCGTCTAGCACCTCCATCTTGGCCACCATCTAGATCATCATGCACACTGCAAACAGTTAGCCAAATCAGATAAATTAAACCCACCCCAATATGCAATCTGCTGGCCGTACCGATCTTGTCGGCCTTGATGTGGCGAAGAAGGACCTGCAGCAGCGACGTCAGCTGCTTCTCGCGGATGAACTGGGATGCACAGTTTGGCCAGCTTGGCCAGCTTGTGCTCCTTCATACACTGCACCTGGTCCAGTGCCGCGTCCTCTTCGGCTGCAGGGCAAAAGTAGGAACGTTAGTGCGTGTACAGGTAGTTCACAGGTAGAACGTGGAAAAGAGTGACGAACCGTAGGAGATGAAGCGCTGGAACGCCTTGGCGACATCGGGGGCAGGTTCGATCTGCGACTGCAAATTCTTGTAAGGTGGTGCACATCATGTTATGTTGCTTTCATGAAGTTGCACCACGTCACAGACGATAGTACAGCTAATGCAACTTTTCACCCAAATATTTGTTTCCTGCCTCCAATCACCATCGTCTAATATTGACTCATTTCACCATTCCAGCACCATGTCGACGCCCGGGCCGGCCAGCGACGCCTCCAGCAGCAGCGTCACCGACAGCGGCACGGATGACTCCACGCCTCCGAACTCTCCGCCGTTCGCCGCCACCAAGCGCCGTCCTGCGCTGCCTCCCGTGCCGCCCTCGGCCACCAAGCAACGGCCAGCGCCGCCGTCCTCCGCGTCTTCCGCAGCCAAGCCGTCCGCAGCCACTCCATCGTCCGTCTCCTCCGTCTCTTCCGTCTCCTCAGTATCCTCCGCGCGTACGCCGTCGCCGCCGCCCAATGTGCCGGCGCGGCGGTCGTCCGTGGCCCCTGTGGGGCGTCAGGCAGCCATCCACGCGACGCCCACCGCCGCCAGACGCAAGCGCAAGGCCGCGGCACCCCGACGCCGCACCATCCCCGCGACCACGACGCCGATGCCGCCCGCCAAGAGACGAAGGAAGCCGGGAGAGTTGGCGCTGCGGGAGATCCGTCTGCTGCAGCGCTCCACCAAGCTACTGCTGCGGAAACTGCCGTTCGCGCGGGTGGTGCGCGAGATCCAGACCGAGTTCACGGGCGTGGCCTTCCGCTGGCAGGCCGAGGCGTTGCTGGCGCTGCAAGAAGCAACCGAGACATACCTCGTGCGCACCTTCGAAGACGCGTACGTGGGGCTGCAATTGGTGTTGGGGCGAGGACTTATTGTGTGCTTTTGTGGTGAACTGCAGGAACTTGTGTGCAATCCACGCCAAGCGGGTGACGCTACAGGTGAAGGACGTGCAGCTGTCGCTGCGGATTCGAGGCATTCGACCGACAGCTTTCTAGATGGAGAATTGGGGCGAAAGGGACATGTTGCTGTATTTTCTTGCATACCTGTCAATTGCTGTTGTTTTTTATGTGGAGGAGCAGTGCAAAAGCCTGTGAGAATAATGGTGTTGTACTGCGCCACGAGTATCGGTGCCATGCATTATTGTTGTTATGTTACGTGGAGCATTGCGGGTGTTGGAATTGAACGCCGGAATACATGTATAATCCGTTTTGCAAAGGTGGTCCAATACGCTACAAAATGGATCGGTGCCGGTAAATTTATGGTGATGGTGGGCTTTCCAGCACCACAGGCGTGACGTTTGACGGTGAGCCTGGCCATTCTTCGGTACCCTTGAAGCGACCCTGAAGCCGCTGAAGGGAAGAGCGAGGTTTCAGAGACTTTGAAAAGGTTGGGCGTCCGAGGCGGCGTTTGGCGATACCTTGACCGATTACAGCCATAGTTCCCAAGCACTGTTGTCACGCACAGGCAACAATTTGTGAGAACGTGAATACATATAAGGCTGAAATCTGCTTGCAATAGCTCGCGTACCAACGAATGGCCGCTGCGTTGGGGACAATAATGCTGGCAGGCTGCTAACCCAGAGATGCATCTGCTCATGAATCAACTCTTGTCAATAAATCAACTCACCTCGCAGCTTATCCCAAAATTGCAACTTACTCCCTCGAATCAAAGGCATGCTTGCCCAACCGCCTCCATTCAGCAACAATCGCTCTCGCATCCGTAGCGCCCGGGATCGGTCCGAGTTTGATAGCCACTTCGTACTCACTTTCTGGGTCCAGGAATTGGTAGTCTTGAAACAGCTCCTGTGCATGGATACCAGATAGATTTGTAAGTCTTCCAGCGAGCCATGCTGAAACAAGCAATAGTATTGAAGCAAACCTGCTCGCTGCTCATCTGATCTTCGTATTTGTTGCCTGGCTCACGCTCCCATATGCGCTTGACAGCAACATAAGGAGGTAGCCGAGACGAGCATGCTCCTGTCATGTACGCCTTCACGATTGCGGCTTCCTTCCCATCATATTTGCGATCTGCGCATGTATTCAAAGCGCAACCGGGATTACGAGCGTAAGTGACGGTAAAACAAACTCCAAGCCCTCGTCGTTTCAACTTACCAAGACGAATCTCTCGCGTCTGCGCGTTGTAATCGATGGCAAAATACTCCGACGAGCCGATCGCAAGGCGATCATCCAGCGGAAAATACTTGGACACATCCTCCGATGAAATTGCAATCTCGCTTTCTGGCGTTAGAGCAAGCGTTCCAGGAAAAGCTTGCGTTGAGGCCTTGAACAACACCGCGTAGTACCAGACTTGGCGGGTCCTCGCAACCGTAATGCTTTGGTCGGCATAATACAAAGCGGAACGAGTGTCCACGGATGGTACCGTGGGGGATGAGGATATCGACCACTTGCGCGGTGGCAAGGCTGTCAGAGCTTGCCCGTCATCTCCCTTCATTTCCACATCGCCATCATTAGGTGGAGTGCGCGTATTATTCGTAGTATCATCAACCATGGCGTCACTTTGACCAGGATCTGCAATTTCTACCTTGAGACTTTGAATGAGTTTCAACAGTACCCCCATCCACGTTGGATCAGCGAATGTTCCAGCGTTTAGTGGAGATGAAATGAGCGACAGTCCATATCCATCCGCCTCAACTTTGAGATCGGTGATAAATTCTGGGTCCCAATAGATCGTGTTCGTGAGAATTGTGTCAAATCGGACCACTTGTGAAGCAGGCACGACATCGAACAGCAAGGGAACGCGCTCTTGCAGGACTCGATCAAACGCTACACTCCCCTCATGTGTGACTGAGTATTATGGCAGACGGACAAGTAAGTGATCGATCTTTCAATATGTACAATACCAGGGTCACAGAAGTTACTTACCTTCTAGGAGTGCACTCAGCAATGCTGTCGCCTGTCGAGTAAATGCACTTGAATGCTGCTGCAGCGCGAACCGGGAAAGCTTATCTAGGAATAGAGCGGATGCAATTGCTTTCTGTGATCATGAACAATTCCAAAGGTGTTCAATAATCTCGTTTGCTGAAGCGCTGAACCTTCCATACTTACAGAAAGCGGAATTGATTCCGACCTGGAGCAAAGATCTAGCGCAACAACAACAGGCCAGCAGCACATCAAGTCAGCCAAAATATACCGATGACTGCAGGAATAGCAAAGGTGCATGCCGTACTTCGCATCGCCGCAATTTCCGCTTGAACCAGTGTTTGAACGACTTCCTCTGGCGGCCTCGACAACGTTCGAACCAGCGACAGCGGTGTGAGACCCGATCTGTCCTGAGCTGTCGGATCGCCTCCTCGCTCAAGCAACGCTTGCACCACCTAGACATAGAATTTAGCACACAATGCAAGATCCATCGAATTTGAAGCACTACCAACCTCTTGGTACCCCCATCGCCGCAACATGCAGCGGCGTTTGTCCAAACTGTCACAACAAACACACACATAGGTCACCATTTCCTATTTCAACGCAACTATTATAGCAGCATTGCAGCCTACCACATCCCGAACGTTCGGGTCGAAGCCCACTCGGTCCACGAGCAGGTGCACCAGCTTCACTTTGACTTTTTCTCGCGCAGTGGAGACCCCCACGGTCACATGGAGCAGCGTCGCACCTGCTTCATTGCGAATAGTGCGCAGATCCAATTTCCAGTGCCGCAGCCCGTCGCGTGTGGGGATGGAGCCCGTGTCCAGGTACGTCGTGAGCACGGCCACCTTGCCGGCGCTGGCCTGATCGAAGAGCGCGTGCAGGACGCCGTTGGCCGAGCCCTTGGCCGTCGCGTACTGCGCCGCCTGTCGGAAGGCCACGTCCTCGTCCTCGCGACGACTTAGAGCGGCCAGAAGCTGCGTCTGGAGCTGCGCCACCTGAAGCTGCAGCACTTTGGGGTTGGGAGGAGCGGAAGTTGGGTCTTCCTGAGCACTGTTGGAGCTCAGAGGACTCAGAATTTGGCGGCATGAGATCTCCAAGTGCTGTAGACGATGTTGCGCCTCGTCCATCATGGCCAGGAGCGAGCGGTCGGGCGATAAGGCGGACGCCGCGGACGCATGCTCGCGCTCCGACATGATTCCTTGAAATGGATACACTTTTGAAGGAGGATTTTGATTGGCTTGGACTTTATCCAGTTATAGAGGACTGCTGCAGCTGGAGATGTGATCAATGTCTTCAACAATGGAGGAGGCGCCTCCACTGGGACGAAGTACTATAGTAGTACGCGAAAGCTTGCCGTAGTAACAAAAATTTCAAGTCCGAGCAGTGCGCGGGCGGCTGCCGTCGGAGGACAATCGACAATCAGGAACACGAGCGCAATTATTACCCAAGGCAGGAAGCGAGTTGAAGGACAAGTGTGGTACCCGCCCTCGCCCAAGCATTTTGCGACAGGCGAGCGCGCGGCAGCCACCACGGCGGGATGCTGCAGATCTGCAGGTGACTCGCGCCATTCGCGTCGGCGCGAGCCGCTCGTCGCGCGGATAGTGCTGGATTCGGCTTGTCCACGGCCGCCGCTGACAAGTTGCCGTGACTGCGGTGAAAATCCACCCACAGCCGCGCACTCGTGCAAGCGAAGACTGCCAGTCGCAGTCGCGTTCGCGTCTATCGTCTATCGCCTGTGCATGATGCCCAAATGCCCAAAAAGCGGCCAAAAAGGCAACAACCAGCTTGCTTCAACCGCGAGACATCTCGGTACAAAAGCTGACTCGGAAGTCCAACTGTTTAGGCAGAGCCGGGCCATCAGCTGGTTTTGAACCTACAGTGCCACTCTACACTTTCAGTTCTCGTTGACTTTTATTAAATGTTCGAGGCACAAATTTTCATTGGGCATATTTACCTAAATAAATCAAACTCAGGTATAAAGTATATCAAGTTATCGATTTATAAGAATGTGGAAGCCGTTGACACACACTGTACTCTCCGTCGCGACTCTACGCCTCTTCGATCCTCCGCCGCCGATACCTCGACTCACAAGCGAAAACCTCTCCGCATTGAGAAGGGGAGAGCCGAGTATGGGCAAGCACAGGAAGCGCGCGGCGGGCGGCGGCTCCACACTCGACAACAACGCGGCCGAGTCGCAGGCCGCACAGCCGCCGCCCGCCAAGACACGCGCACAGAGCGTCGGCTCGCACGCGGAGGCGCTGGCGCAGCTGCTGCTGGACGCCAACGCGCCCGCCGTGGGCGTGGACGTCACAGGGCGCGTCACGGTCTGGAACAAGCGCCTGGTGGACATCACGGGATTCAGCTCGCAGCGCGTGCTGGGCCGACCAATGTCCGACTTCGTGTACGGCGCGCAACGCAAGCGCGAGGTGGCGGCCGTCGTGGCCGCGTGTATCGCGGACAAGCGGCCGGTGCTGGAGCTGCGCGTGCCGCTGCTGACGACCACAGGCCGCAACGCAGAGGTGCTGACTAATATGACGCCACTGCTGGCTGAGGACGGCGCGTGCGTGGGCGTCTACGGCGTGGGTCAGGACGTGACGGAGTGGGCCATCCAGGAGAAGCAGTACGCGACCGTCATGATGCAAGCCAACGCACCTATTATCGAGCTGGACAAGGAGGGAAACATTACCGTCTGGAACTGCAAGACAGCGTCCATGACGGGTTACGCCAGTGTGGACATGGTGGGGAGCCGCTGCTGCCCGTCGTGGACAGGAGCTTTAGGAAGATCGTGTCGGAGAAGATCGAGCAGGCACTTTCGGGCATCGCAGGCGCAGACTTTGAGCTCCCGCTCGTGACGGCGAGAGGCTCGAGAGTCGAGATTGTGTTGTGCCTGACGCCGAGATTTGATACGCTCGGCTCTGTGATGGGCGTCGTCGCGATCGGGCAAGATGTGACCGAGAGGAATACCAAGGAGATGGAGTATAGAAAGCTCATTGAGACGGCAAATGCGCCGATCTTTGGCGTGGACACCGAAGGCAGAGTGGTGATTTTCAACACCAAGGCAGCACAAATTAGCGAGTACGCGCCCGAAGAAGTTATGGGCGTGGATCTGGTAGATACGTTGATCTCCGAAGACTTTCGGGCGGAGGTGGCTGCAGTGTTTCAGAGGGCATTCCAGGGCATTGAGACGGCTAACTTTGAGTTCCCGTTGGTGACCAAGACTGGCCGGAAAGTTGAGCTCCTGTTGAATGCTACACCGCGGTACGATCACACAGGCCAGCTTGTGGGTGTTGTCGGAATTGGGCAGGATATAACGGACCGTATCATTCAAGAGAATGAGTACAGTCGGCTGATCGACACAGCAAATGCCCCCATTTTCGGCGTTGACTGTAATTGTGAGGTGATCATTTGGAACAAGAAGGCAGCAGCAATCACCGACTACACAAATGAAGACACAATGGGTCAAAAAATCTTTAAATTCATATCCGAGGACTACCGTGATGCTGTCAGAAAAGTTCTGTCAAAAGCCATGGAGGGAGAAGGAACAGCAAACTTCGATTTTCCATTGATCACAAAAGCGGGCGCCGACTGGACATCCTGCTGAATGCGACGCCGAAGTACGATCATTTTGGCAACATTTGCGGGGCCGTTGGAATTGGCCAGGACATTACAGATAGACGGGCCCAGGAACAGGAATACACGCGCCTTATCGACACCGCTAATGCTCCAATCTTTGGAGTGGATGCGAATGGTTGTGTGAACATTTGGAACCGAAAAGCTGCCGACACAACGCAGTACTCGAACGAAGAGGTTCTTGGGGCGAACCTTGTCGAAAACTTTATTCCGGAGGATTTCCAGGAGGCAGTGTGGATGGTGCTATCTCAGGCACTGGAAGGACAAGAAACAGCTAACTTTGAATTTCCACTGATCACAAAAGATGGTCGTCGCGTTGAAATTTTGCTGAACGCCACACCGCGCTACAACGAGAAAGGCATCGTAATAGGAGTCGTCGGCATCGGACAGGATATAACCGTTCGAATGGCGCAGGAGAAGAAACTAACCGACTCATCCACTCGGCAAATGCTCCGATTTTCGGAGTCGACCAGGACGGCAGGGTAAATATTTGGAATCTGAAGGTTGCAGAGATAACCCAGTTCTCCTCCGAAGAAGTAATGGGAAGGATTTGGTGAACGGTTTTGTTGCCGATGATCATCGTGAGTCAGTTGGTTTGCTGCTCCGGAAGGCCCTCCAAGGAGAGCAAACTGGTAACTTTGACTTCCCTCTCATCACGAAGACCGGGAGAAGAGTTGAGATCTTGCTAAATGCCACACCTAGATACGATGAGCTCGGCCAAATCTTTGGCGTAACGGGAATCGGCCAAGATATCACCGAACGTATTGCGCAGGAGAAGGAATACATCCGCTTGATCGACACTGCCAACGCTCCAATTTTCGGCGTTGACTCGGAAGGTCGTGAATATCTGGAACAAAAAGGCTGCGGAGATCATGCAATATACGACCGATGCAGTGATGGGTGAGAAGTTGGTGGAGAAGTACATCACAAAGGACTACCAGGAGGCTGTGAGCAACGTCTCTGAAGCGCTAAAGGGCGTGGAGACGGCGAACTTTGAGTTCCATTAATTACCAAGGCCGGTTGGCGAGTGGAGATCCTGCTGAACGCCACGCCTCGTTATAATGAACAAGGCGCTGTCATTGGCATGGTCGGTATCGGACAGGATATTACCGACCGTATCGCACAAGAGCAGGAATACATGCGACTCATCGATACGGCTAATGCTCCGATTTTCGGTGTGGATATCAACGGAAGTGTGAACATTTGGAATCGAAAGGCGGCGGAGACGACGCAGTATATGAACGCGGAAGTTCTTGGGAAGGACCTGGTAGCAGAATTTATCTCCGAGGAGTACAAGGTTCCTGTCCGTAGTGTGCTGGAGAAGGCGTTTGAAGGCGTGGAGACAGCAAATTTTGAATTCCCGCTTATTACTAAAGCTGGTCGACGTGTGGAAATTCTGCTGAACGCCACGCCTCGTTATAATGAACAGGGCGAAGTGATGGGTATGGTTGGCATCGGCCAGGATATTACCGTACGAATGGCACAGGAGAAAGAAAAAATCGGATGATTCACTCAGCGAATGCTCCCATCTTCGGTGTTGACCAAGACGGCCTCGTAAACATTTGGAACTTGAAGGTGGCGGAGATAACTCAGTTTTCGTCTGAAGAAGTGATGGGGAAAGATATAGTGAACCGTTTTGTTGCTTCAGACCACCGCGACGAAGTGAGGTTAAACTTGCGAAAGCTTTGAAAGGAGAACCGACTGGAAACTTTGACTTCCCTCTCATCACGAAGACCGGAGAAGAGTTGAGATCTTGCTAAATGCCACACCCAGATACGATGAGCTCGGCCAAATTTTTGGTATGACTGGAATCGGCCAAGATATCACCGAGCGTATCGCTCAGGAGCAAGAGTACATCCGCTTGATCGACACTGCCAACGCTCCAATTTTCGGCGTGGACTCGGAAGGTCGTGTGAATATCTGGAACAAAAAGGCTGCGGAGATCATGCAATATACGACCGATGCAGTGATGGGTGAGAAGTTGGTGGAGAAGTACATCACAAAGGACTACCAGGAGGCTGTGAGCAACGTGCTCTCTGAAGCGCTAAAGGGCGTGGAGACGGCGAACTTTGAGTTCCCATTAATTACCAAGGCCGGTCGGCGAGTGGAGATCCTGCTGAACGCCACGCCTCGTTATAATGAACAAGGCGCTGTCATTGGCATGGTCGGTATCGGACAGGATATTACCGACCGTATCGCACAAGAGCAGGAATACATGCGACTCATCGATACGGCTAATGCTCCGATTTTCGGTGTGGATATCAACGGACGTGTGAACATTTGGAATCGAAAGGCGGCGGAGACGACGCAGTATATGAACGCGGAAGTTCTTGGGAAGGACCTGGTAGCAGAATTTATCTCCGAGGAGTACAAGGTTCCTGTCCGTAGTGTGCTGGAGAAGGCGTTTGAAGGCGTGGAGACAGCAAATTTTGAATTCCGCTTATTACTAAAGCTGGTCGACGTGTGGAAATTCTGCTGAACGCAACACCACGCTACAACGAGCATGGTGAAGTGATGGGTATGGTTGGTATCGGCCAGGATATCACGGAGCGTATTGCTCAGGAGCAGGAGCACAGTCGAATGATTGATACCGCCAACGCTCCGATCTTTGGCGTTGACACCGATGGGCGCGTTAACATTTGGAATCGGAAGGCTGCAGATATTATGCTATATACCAATGAGGACGTGCTTGGCAAGAACTTGGTTGAGCAGTTCATTTCGGAAGAATACCGCGTGGCTGTTCGGAGTATTCTGGAAAAGGCCTTTAAGGGTATCGAGACTGCGAACTTCGAGTTCCCTTGATTACAAGGACTGGCCGTCGCGTCGAAATCTTGCTGAATGCAACGCCACGTTACAACGAACGTGGTGAAGTGATGGGTATGGTGGGTATTGGACAGGATATCACGGAGCGTATCGCTCAAGAGCAAGAGTACACGCGTTTGATCGACACGGCAAATGCTCCGATTTTTGGTGTGGATGCTAACATGTGCATCAATATTTTTAACCGAAAGGCCCAACAAATTACGAACTTCTCGTATGACGAGGTGGTTGGCAAGAAGTATGTCGATACATTCATTTCTCCTGAGCACCAACCGATTGTATATGGCATTATGTCCGAGGCGCTTCAGGGCAACGAAACAGCCAGTTTTGAAGTCTCAGTGATCACAAAGACCAACCGAAAGGTGAATATCTTGCTAAACGCGACTGCTCGCTTCGACCAGCACGGCGAAATCGTTGGCGTCGTCGGAATCGGCCAGGATATCACCGACCGGATTGCGCAGGAGCAAGAGTACTCGAGACTAATCGACTCTGCTAACGCTCCGATCTTCGGTGTTGACATGAACGGCTGTGTGAATATCTGGAACAAGAAGGCTGCGGAAATCACGCAGTATACGACGGCCGACGTGCTGGGTGAGAATCTGGTGGAAAAGTTCATCACGGAAGACTACCGCGAGGCAGTTCGCCTCGTTCTTTCCGAGGCGTGTGCTGGAACGGAGACAGCAAACTTCGAGTTCCCATTGATGACTAAGGCTGGTCGGCGCGTTGAGATCCTGCTGAATGCCACATCTCGCTTCAATGAGATTGGTGAGGTGATGGGCGTCGTGGGCATCGGTCAGGATATCACGGAGCGTATTGCCCAGGAGCAGGAGTACACTCGTCTCATCGACACGGCCAATGCCCCGATCTTTGGTGTTGATATCAACGGCCACGTGAACATCTGGAATCGGAAGGCTGCAGACATTATGCAGTATACGAATGGGGACGTCTTGGGCAAAGATTTGGTGGCCGAGTTCATCTCCGAGGAATACAAGGTTCCTGTACGAAGCGTTCTTGAGAAGGCGTTCGGGGTGCGGAGACTGCAAATTTCGAGTTCCCGCTGATCACGAAGGCTGGTCGCCGTGTGGAGATTCTTTTGAATGCGACGCCACGCTACAATGAACATGGCGAGGTGAAGGGTATGGTTGGTATTGGCCAGGATATTACGGAGCGCATCGCGCAAGAGCAGGAATACAGCCGTCTGATCGATACGGCGAATGCTCCGATCTTTGGCGTCGATGCCAACATGCGCATTAATATTTTCAACCGCAAGGCTCAGCAAATCACGAATTTTTCTGCTGAAGAGGTTGTTGGTGAAATGTACATTGAAACAATTATTTCACCTGAGTTCAAGTCTGTCACGTATGATATTATGTGCAAAGCACTACAAGGAAACGAGACGGCTAGCTTTGAGTTAGCGCTTAATACCAAGTCAGGCCGAAAGGTGAATATCTTGCTAAACGCGACTGCTCGCTTCGACCAGCACGGCGAAATCGTTGGCGTCGTCGGAATCGGCCAGGATATCACCGACCGGATTGCGCAGGAGCAAGAGTATTCGAGACTAATCGACTCTGCTAACGCTCCGATCTTCGGTGTTGACATGAACGGCTGTGTGAATATCTGGAACAAGAAGGCTGCGGAAATCACGCAGTATACGACGGCCGACGTGCTGGGTGAGAATCTGGTGGAAAAGTTCATCACGGAAGACTACCGCGAGGCAGTTCGCCTCGTTCTTTCCGAGGCGTGTGCTGGAACGGAGACAGCAAACTTCGAGTTCCCATTGATGACTAAGGCTGGTCGGCGCGTTGAGATCCTGCTGAATGCCACATCTCGCTTCAATGAGATTGGTGAGGTGATGGGCGTCGTGGGCATCGGTCAGGATATCACGGAGCGTATTGCCCAGGAGCAGGAGTACACTCGTCTCATCGACACGGCCAATGCCCCGATCTTTGGTGTTGATATCAACGGCCACGTGAACATCTGGAATCGGAAGGCTGCAGACATTATGCAGTATACGAATGGGGACGTCTTGGGCAAAGATTTGGTGGCCGAGTTCATCTCGACGGAATACAAGATTCCTGTCCGCAGCGTGCTGGAGAAGGCGTTTGAAGGCGTCGAGACAGCCAACTTCGAGTTCCCGTTGATTACGAAGGCTGGCCGTCGCGTAGAAATTTTACTGAATGCTACGCCGCGCTACAACGAGCACGGCGAAGTGATGGGAATGGTTGGTATCGGCCAGGATATCACGGAGCGTATTGCCCAGGAGCAGGAGTACACTCGTCTCATCGACACGGCCAATGCCCCGATCTTTGGTGTTGATATCAACGGCCACGTGAACATCTGGAATCGGAAGGCTGCAGACATTATGCAGTATACGAATGGGGACGTCTTGGGCAAAGATTTGGTGGCCGAGTTCATCTCGACGGAATACAAGATTCCTGTCCGCAGCGTGCTGGAGAAGGCGTTTGAAGGCGTCGAGACAGCCAACTTCGAGTTCCCGTTGATTACGAAGGCTGGCCGTCGCGTAGAAATTTTACTGAATGCTACGCCGCGCTACAACGAGCACGGCGAAGTGATGGGAATGGTTGGTATCGGCCAGGATATCACGGAGCGTATTGCCCAGGAGCAGGAGTACACTCGTCTCATCGACACGGCCAATGCCCCGATCTTTGGTGTTGATATCAACGGCCACGTGAACATCTGGAATCGGAAGGCTGCAGACATTATGCAGTATACGAATGGGGACGTCTTGGGCAAAGATTTGGTGGCCGAGTTCATCTCGACGGAATACAAGATTCCTGTCCGCAGCGTGCTGGAGAAGGCGTTTGAAGGCGTCGAGACAGCCAACTTCGAGTTCCCGTTGATTACGAAGGCTGGCCGTCGCGTAGAAATTTTACTGATGCTACGCCGCGCTACAACGAGCACGGCGAAGTGATGGGAATGGTTGGTATCGGCCAGGATATCACGGAGCGTATTGCCCAGGAGCAGGAGTACACTCGTCTCATCGACACGGCCAATGCCCCGATCTTTGGTGTTGATATCAACGGCCACGTGAACATCTGGAATCGGAAGGCTGCAGACATTATGCAGTATACGAATGGGGACGTCTTGGGCAAAGATTTGGTGGCCGAGTTCATCTCGACGGAATACAAGATTCCTGTCCGCAGCGTGCTGGAGAAGGCGTTTGAAGGCGTCGAGACAGCCAACTTCGAGTTCCGTTGATTACGAAGGCTGGCCGTCGCGTAGAAATTTTACTGAATGCTACGCCGCGCTACAACGAGCACGGCGAAGTGATGGGAATGGTTGGTATCGGCCAGGATATCACGGAGCGTATTGCCCAGGAGCAGGAGTACACTCGTCTCATCGACACGGCCAATGCCCCGATCTTTGGTGTTGATATCAACGGCCACGTGAACATCTGGAATCGGAAGGCTGCAGACATTATGCAGTATACGAATGGGGACGTCTTGGGCAAAGATTTGGTGGCCGAGTTCATCTCGACGGAATACAAGATTCCTGTCCGCAGCGTGCTGGAGAAGGCGTTTGAAGGCGTCGAGACAGCCAACTTCGAGTTCCCGTTGATTACGAAGGCTGGCCGTCGCGTAGAAATTTTACTGAATGCTACGCCGCGCTACAACGAGCACGGCGAAGTGATGGGAATGGTTGGTATCGGCCAGGATATCACGGAGCGTATTGCCCAGGAGCAGGAGTACACTCGTCTCATCGACACGGCCAATGCCCCGATCTTTGGTGTTGATATCAACGGCCACGTGAACATCTGGAATCGGAAGGCTGCAGACATTATGCAGTATACGAATGGGGACGTCTTGGGCAAAGATTTGGTGGCCGAGTTCATCTCGACGGAATACAAGATTCCTGTCCGCAGCGTGCTGGAGAAGGCGTTTGAAGGCGTCGAGACAGCCAACTTCGAGTTCCCGTTGATTACGAAGGCTGGCCGTCGCGTAGAAATTTTACTGAATGCTACGCCGCGCTACAACGAGCACGGCGAAGTGATGGGAATGGTTGGTATCGGCCAGGATATCACGGAGCGTATTGCCCAGGAGCAGGAGTACACTCGTCTCATCGACACGGCCAATGCCCCGATCTTTGGTGTTGATATCAACGGCCACGTGAACATCTGGAATCGGAAGGCTGCAGACATTATGCAGTATACGAATGGGGACGTCTTGGGCAAAGATTTGGTGGCCGAGTTCATCTCGACGGAATACAAGATTCCTGTCCGCAGCGTGCTGGAGAAGGCGTTTGAAGGCGTCGAGACAGCCAACTTCGAGTTCCCGTTGATTACGAAGGCTGGCCGTCGCGTAGAAATTTTACTGAATGCTACGCCGCGCTACAACGAGCACGGCGAAGTGATGGGAATGGTTGGTATCGGCCAGGATATCACGGAGCGTATTGCCCAGGAGCAGGAGTACACTCGTCTCATCGACACGGCCAATGCCCCGATCTTTGGTGTTGATATCAACGGCCACGTGAACATCTGGAATCGGAAGGCTGCAGACATTATGCAGTATACGAATGGGGACGTCTTGGGCAAAGATTTGGTGGCTGAATTCATCTCCGAGGAATACAAGGTTCCTGTACGAAGCGTGCTGGAGAAAGCGTTCGAGGGTGTGGAGACCGCAAACTTCGAGTTCCCATTGATTACGAAGGCTGGTCGCCGTGTGGAGATTCTGTTGAATGCGACGCCTCGCTACAATGAGCATGGCGAGGTGAAGGGTATGGTTGGTATCGGCCAGGATATTACGGAGCGCATTGCGCAAGAGCAAGAATATAGCCGTCTGATCGATACGGCGAATGCTCCGATCTTTGGTGTTGATGCCAATATGTGCGTCAACATTTGGAACAGAAAGGCTGCTCAAATCACAAACTATTCGATCAATGAGGTTATGGGCGAGAATCTTGTTGAAACGTTCATTTCGCCAGAGTTCCGTCCAATTGTGGCTGAGGTGCTATCTCAAGCGCTTACTGGAAAAGAAACCGCGAACTTTGAGTTCCCATTGATTACCCGCCCGGGTACGAGAATTGAGATTTTGCTGAATGCTACTCCACGATACGATTTAAACGGCAACATTGTTGGTGTTGTTGGTATTGGTCAAGATATCACCGATCGCATTGCCCAAGAGCACGAATATTTCCGACTCATTGATACCGCCAACGCTCCGATCTTCGGTATCGACACTAATGGCCGCATCAACGAGTGGAATCAGAAAATTGAGGAGATCACGGGTTACCACAAGTCCGGAGTGCTGGGTCTTTCGTTGGTACATACGTTCATCACCCCGGAGAGCAGGCAGCAGGTTCGACAATTGCTGAACCAAGCTTTGATCGGTATTGACGTTGGTGAGATGGAGCTTCCTATGACAACGAAGCGCGGTGTGTTCTTGCTGCTCCTTGTGAACGCGTCGAGTAAGAAGGATATGCACGGTAACATTCGCGGTGTGATTGGCGTCGGACAAGACTACACCGCTCGGAAACACATGGAAGCTGCCAAAGTGAACTTCTTAGCCTCGTTCAGTCATGAGTTGCGAACGCCTTTGAACGGCGTACTAGGCATGCTGGAACTGCTGAAGGAGCAGCCTCTCGACAAGTCAATTGAGAGGTATGTGCACATGGCATACGTGTCCGGATCACTTCTACTGAATTTGATCAATGATATCCTTGATTTGTCCAAAATCGAGGCCGGACATCTGGAAATCTCGACAGCACCTTTCCAGATGCACGACTTGCTGGACTACTCCATTGAAATCTTCAAGTTTAAGGCTCGAGAACGTGGGCTCAATCTTGAACTGAAGTGTGGGGATAACGTGCCAAAGGCGGTGATTGGCGACGTTGTGCGTCTGCGCCAAGTCCTGCTGAACTTGTTGTCGAACGCTATCAAGTTTACCAACACAGGTTCAATTACCGTCGCGTGCAGCGTGGTGCACTCTCCTGAGTTACCATCTCAATTCAAGAAGCTGCTATTCCAAGTAATTGATACTGGTATTGGCATGGATGCAGAAGAAAAGATGCGCCTCTTTTCACTGTTTACGAAGTTGGAGCGCACGCGTCAAAACAATCCTACTGGTTCTGGTTTGGGCCTTGCAATCTGTAAGCAGCTTGCGGAGCTCATGGATGGATCGATCGATGTTGACAGTGAATTGGGCGTTGGCAGCAACTTCTTTTTCACGGTGGTTGTGAGGTTGATTGACGAAGTAGACCCAAAGCATGCTTATTACTCCTCAGAAGACTTCCTGGATCCGTCGGTGCCATTACCAACGGATGCATCTATTCGAGTCGGTGAAAATGGAATTGACGTCCCGACTCAAGCGCGAATATTGGTTGTGGAGGATAATGAGTTCAACTGGGAAGTGGTGAAATGCTTCCTCCAGCAAGATGACCACCTCCTGCAGTGGGAGGTTAACGGACGCGACGCTGTGAAGGCCTACCGTGAGAATCACGCAGAGTTTGATCTAGTCTTTATGGATTGCGAAATGCCGATCATGGACGGTTATACTGCAACAGCTACGATCCGCGAATTTGAGCATGAGAACAACCTCCCACGCATCCCGATTCTCGGCTTAACGGCGTATGCGATGAGCGATGACCGTCAAAAGTGTCTGGATTGCGGTATGGATGAATTTATGGTGAAGCCGATCTCGAAGCTAAGTCTTCGTAAGGCTATTCGACAGTGGATGCGCATTCGCTATCTCGGTCAGCAAAACTCAGTTGTTGGCCTTGCATCGACCCAAGTCGCTAAGCCTACCACTTTGCGAAATGCGCCACAATTTGCTGCGAAGAGCCCTGTAAGAGCTCCGATGCCAGTAAACGGTGACGTAACATATCCGCCCGGCGCTCCTACTCCGATGCAATCGTTTGAAAGCGACCTCGAGGATGTTGGCCTTGATGCGGCAGCATCGACTGCCAGACTTGCACCTGCGTCTCGCCACATGCAACAGCTGGATCTTGCCCAGGCAATCTCAAACTTGGAGCTGGACGACCCAATGTCGATGGGTCTTCGAAGTGGCCCGGTTCGGACAGCCACGCCAGCGACTTCAATTTTCAGCTTGGGCCCATCCGTGAATAATCACACCTCACGGCAAACAAACTCAAATGACCTTCCGGATCTACTAAGGTTGTCCAGGAACACAAGCGGTGCTTCAACAGCGAGTCCTCTGGAAGAGGAGAAGCCATCATCGGAGATTTCAACAACGTTGCCATACATCAAGGCCCCGTTCACTGGAGCGCCTAGCCCAGCTTTAACTGGTCAGCGCTCTCCATTGCCAACAAACCCAACCCTTTGGAGTCACCCGCCGTTCAACAAGAAGGATCTACCCACAGACCAACCGCAGTCCTGGTATGGTCTGGTCCCCAAAAAGAAGGTTAGCTTCCACGAGGATCTCGGCTATGAATCTACGCACCAAAGCAGAGGAGGGCATAGCAGCAGCAGTGGAAGTGGTATGCCTTCTGTGCTAGAACGCATGGAAACGGACAGCTCAGTGAGCAATGACGCCTCGCCACATACATCGCAGGGCGAGTCTGTAGCTATGCATTCCATTGACCCGATGAGTATTGAGATCCCTGAAGGAGACCCTGTGAATTACTCCCTGGGAGTGGAGCAGTGCGGTGGTCAAGAGGAGCTGTTTTTGTCCTTTTTGAAGAAGTTTGCGACTACGTCAGAGGGTATTACGTCGCGAGTCGTCGAATCCCACGAGCGGAATGATTTTGTCACAGCTCGCCGTGAAGCTCATTCACTGAAGGGATCGTCGGCATACGTGGCCGCTCTGCGTCTGTCGAAGTGCGCCTTCCGCGTCCAAGTCGCGTATGAGCATCTGTTGGCACAGCAGGCTAACGGTGAAGGTTCCGATACCCTGGCTGCGAAGAAGATCGTAGATGCTTCAGTCAAGTTGTTGACCAAGGAGCAGCGGCTTCTGCGTGGATACCTCCGGCGCAACTTCGAGTTCCAAGCTCAATCGGGACCGTCGCAAATGGCATTCCAGCAGCTTGACATCGAAGACAAACCAGCCGGGCCATGCTGCGTTATGTAAACAAATATGCAGTGGACGAAGTTGCAGATTTGATGTTTGTCTATGCGTAAGTTGTAAAGGAATATTTTCAGTAAATACATACATGCACACATGAAACTCCTTGGTGGCGAGCTCACCATTGACGCCATTTTAATCTTTAAAAAGATAGCAGGAGCACTATGTCCAGACGACGTCTGAGCGATGGGAATGGAGACAAGTTGACAGGACATTTTGGCGGCACCGCGTTGAGCTTGGGCAACAACGATGATAACCAGGACAGCAGCCGATCGAGTGCTCTACGGGTCAAGATCATTTCCATGGGGAAAGCGGCGTGGGCAAAAGCTGTGCCATCAAGCGCTACTGCGAAGAGAAATTCGTGAGCAAGTACATCTCGACAATCGGCATCGACTACGGCGTGAAACCAGTGATGGTGAATGGCATCGAGGTGCGCGTGAACTTTGGGACCTCTCGGGGTTACCAGAGTACCTGGAGGTACGCAACGAGTTCTACAAAGACACCCAAGGAGGACTCCTCATGTTCGACGTGTCTTCGCGGAGGAGCTTCGAGTCCCTGGACAGTTGGCTGCGCGAGGCCGCCATGTTCGGCGCGGGTAAGTTCCCCTGCATCTTGTGCGGCAACAAAGTGGACCGTCTTCGCGTCGTCTCGGAGGACGACGCCAAAGCTTACGCGCAGTCCAAAGGGTTCGAATACTTTGAGACGTCTGCGTGCACCGGCGTGAGCATTGCGGAGGCCTTTCACTCGCTGTTCAGGACGGTCGTCAAGCACGTGACATGTTGATGCAGCTCAGAAAAAGTGAATTAGGAGGCTGGTAAGCTGCGGCTAGTAGAGGTAGATGCTGTACGCGGTAGTCACGCAGAACAAGCTGTCCTGTAACACAACATTAGTCAAGCTCTACCTCGTCGTCTCAATTCAATCCACTCACGTTGGAAAAGGTTTCGGAGGCGTAGCAGTCCGTCTCGGCATCCCAGAAGCACCGACATCCCATCCTACAGCATCATACCATTGTCACTTGATTACTAAAAGAGTTCACGAAGCAGAAACTCTCGCACCTCACGCCCTCGCCACGTTGCTCTCCGATCACAACCTGCACCACGTACTTGAACCGAGGGAAGTTGCATTCTGCCACAATGCAAACCCAACCATATCAACACCTCCCAGCTCTACTGTATCATTCCACCCACCAACCTTTGAGCCGCATCTTGACGGCGTCCGCGATCTCCTTGGTCACCGTCGCCGCTCGGTCCGACTGGTAGTTGGCACCGTCCAACTTTTCCACCAAAACTTGTCCGATCACTTGCTTCATCTTGGTCGCCGAGGGTTTCGCTTTGGGGTTCAATTGTAGCGCCCTCGATCCTTCAGGTGGCGCCGGCATGACGTAGGACGAGGAAATTGACAAGTTAACCAGATCGCGTCTCTTCAAGATCCGTTTTTTTCATTAAACCCATTTATGGGTTTAATAGCTTTTCTCCTGGGTTTTTAGGGTTACGGTGGGTTACGGGGTATACGAATCTTGAACCGGCCATGGCGGACGACCTGCTCCCGTGTCTTGTGTGCGACGATCCTCTACCTACAGACCCCACCGCTCGCTGCGTCACTGACTGCTCACACGAGTTCTGTCTCTCGTGCTTGTGTCGCCACTTACCGGCCTCCAAGAACCGCTGCCCCGCGTGTCACGCTCAAGTGAAAAGGTGCATCAGTTGCTCCCTCCAGGTCTAGAAGCACCCAAACCTGCCTTTGTGCGGTTCTGCAACGCTGTCTACGCTCTCAACGTGTCCATTTGGGTCGTGGACGACCCGGCCTACGTCCTGGCCGAACTTTTCAACTTGTACGTGGTTCGTACTTGATTAAGTATCCAATTTGACATTTTGAACATTTTAGACAGCAGGCGAGACTCATTCATCAGGGGAAAATACTCAAGAAAGGGGACGTCTGGCCGGGATCGGTCGTGCAGCTCTTCGGGACGCACAAAGGCGCGCTCGCGCTGCAGACGGACAACTACTGGCCCTGGTTTAGTCAGCATTGGCTGCAGCGCGCCAAGCAGGTCGTCTGCTGTCCGTTCAGCATCCTCTTCGACTTCTTTCGGTCGCTGTTTGGCAACGTGGAAGAGCAACAGGAAAGAGGTCAGAGGGGATACGCGCCAGTGCCGACGAGCGACACTTCCAGAGTCTCCAGCTTCCGGGAACCGGACGCGTGCCGAATCCAGATCACGCCGCGTAGCTGTAGAGCTGATGCTTTCGCAAATATTTTGCATTGTGACCGAGAATCTACTTGTCTGCAACACTGACTGCAGCCTTGATAGCGACAACTGATAGTGAATGCGAAGTTGAAGCTAAAGCAGGGCACTTGAAAGAGGTCTGCTTTGCAATTGAGTCACTTTCAAGTCGAGTAACGAGGAAACCTAACGCACCAATAACGTTACTGAAAGTCTGGCTGACGCCTCTTAAGAACAATGACGTACAGGAGACTCGACGTGCTATCAACTGTACAATATACGTCAGGTTTCCCAGTCAGATCATATTCCTCAAGGCGCTTCTTGGCCTTGGTACATGTACTTCGTCTGACTCAACGAAATACTTAAAAGTACTTCGAAGTAACAAAAAAGAACACCTCTCTCCTTCAAATAAATTATCGGCCGTCACGCAAATGAGCTACATCGCTCTCGTCGTAAATTGGCAGTTGAGCGCCAGGAAGTCCTGATTTCCACTCCTCGTCCAATTCCACGAATCGCAATCCCTATTACAGACCTCTCAAACCCATCATCAAGCAGGTATTGTGGCAGTTGCAAATGAATCTTGACTGTAAAATTCTATGATCATATCGTCGCCGAGAAGACTATAGTCTTCTCTACATCCGGTCGTAGCCGACGCTGCCGTGCTCTAGTGCTACCAGCAGCTTCTCCTTGAGAGCAGCACTCGTGGGATACTCCGGGAGAATCAAGCGACGATCGCTACAAACATTAGCAGTAAGTAAACACATGTGATATCGGATTAAAAACTCGATGTCAGCTTCTGCTAAAAGCACTTACCAAGTATTCGCCATGGGGCAGAAGCTGGGCTTCGTTCGCGTGTCCACGTCAATGTACCAGCATGCAGTGTCCTGTGCGTCAGCATCCACAACGATGTTAAAGAGTCTATAACAGTAAGAAAAGATTACGTCTACAACTTACCGCGTTCATGGAGCGATACTTGGAGTCGAAGCCAAAATTGGAGGTAGCGGCGAGCCTGACCAGAAGGTCAGTAGCTTGGAGCGTGTTTCTTGGTCAAAACTCTCAGCGACTTCCCAAAAGTGTTGGACTACACCACGTGATGAATTCACTCCACGGGAGTATATCACATTTTTCTTCAGACCTTCAAAATCGATCGTCTGCTCACCGCGCACCAAGCGTCGCAGCTCTTCTGGACGGAAGAGCTTCAGATCTGACCGCACAATTGTATCCGTAAAGCCATCTCGCATTTTCTTGTAGTAGGTCAGCTCGTTGCCGAAAAAGAATTGTTGTGCGCGTTGCATAACGTACTGGGCCTTGTTGGCATTCGTCACCTCTACATCACCCATTCCCTTTGCAGCTCCATCTCCATATTCACCGGCGTAGGAGGTTTTAACGGAGTGGGTGCACCTCCCTCGTATATTGATTCCTCATGTTGTTCCTTTTTCGCGTCACTTGCTTGATCGTCGACTACCACAACGTTCATGGTGTATTCAAATCTCATATCCAGCGGCTCAGCGTCAAAGTCGTGATTCAGCACGAATTGGAGACTGTGCTTGAACACATCGCTACTTTCGCAGTAGTCTTCCCATGTCAAAGATCCACCTCGCGCCATGAATTTCCAAAACACTAGAGGAAAGTCGGCAGCGAGTGGCTGGTGGTTGCGAATCGCCAGTCCCATCAAACGGCCAATGCAAAGATACACATTTTTAAGCGCATTCACCTCGGTGGGGTTCACGAGCAGATCATCTTGTGTGAGACTCAAGTTGTTCGCATTACGCTTGGCATCAATAACTTGCTTACTGACATACATTGGCCGTGGTGCAAGGGTAAGCACGCCACGCCTCTGCTTGTCCACGAAGTCAAAAAGTGGGAACAGCCCAGCAAATCCACCGCTCCGTGTCTGTCGACTCCGTTTTGAACGCCCCCTCGCTCAGTCTCGTTCGCTTTCTTTTTCCATTTCGGGGTCTCTGTGAACGAGCAAGTTGCAGCCATTGTGACCCGATTTCAAGAACATGGGGCGCTGGTTGGACGACAGACATACGTGCTTGTGAGCTACCAGTTGAACCTGGACGGAAGAAACATCTCTGCACGATCTGGAAAAACTCACGCGTGACACCAACGCCTACGCCCGGCTCGTTGACTAGTGTAACATTCATCTCAGCCTTCAGGTTATTCGCCGACGTGCTGAGGATTTGTTGCAAGATGAAGTCCACATAATTTGCCTCAGATGCACGACTGATAGAAACCGATACTGATCCATTGCGCTCCTCAGCCAGCATCGCCAGGTAGTCCACCTTGTGCTCGAGACGGATGAGCCCCGGGATTGACGCGAACGAATACAAGTCCATGCCCAACACCTTCGGGTCGGAACGAATCAGCACATCCACGCTGTCCTTCAGCGGGATCACTTTATCAGTGAAGGTGCTTGGCAGCGGGAACGACGTAGCAATCGTTTGGAGGAGGTGTGTCTGCTCCGCAATAAACATCTTAATACGCTTCTTTTTAGCTTCTTGCTTGACAAAGCGATCCATTATCTAGGAAAAGTGCCGGCAGGGAAAACGATGAAACACGTTCTTGCACGGAATAACAAACAACATTTACGCACCTTGAATAGTTTTGTCAGAGCCGCAACTTCATCGGATACAAAAGCCGCTTCCAATTGCTCAAACACTTGCAGAAGGTGAAGCAGCAGAGAAAAACGCTGCGGCGTTGCGATAGCGTCATCCACACTGCCCAGCGCAGCATTCACTAATTCCACAGCTGCTTCACCGGCTTGATGGAGCGCTGGAAACTCTCTGCAACACCCAGGGCGTCCGTATTCCCTCCATCACGAATGGTACGTGCATAAGGCGCAAAAATTGGAGGAAGAGCTCGAATAACGAGATTAGGAGGTGGAACTCGATTTCTTCATCGTAGCTCTCGTCATCTTCGATGTCCGTGCGGTCAAAAATACAGAAAGCAAGCTTAGTTCCTGCGGATCATACGTTAACAACAAATGTTAGCGACTTTGCCAAGTAACTACGCAAATGTGGATAACCAACCTGATCGATAAAGCATCCCAGTGATGCGTTCGAAGAATTGGAGCTGTCCGCATTCCTCCATGACAGGGTGCTTCTCAGCAGTGAGAGGAGAACCGCCAGCATATGGGGCGAGTAACTGCATCAGGATTAGAGTCCACACCTTCACGCGCTTCGACAGGCTGTGGTAGGATAGCATCCCATCCAGGATCAATTTGAATGCGTCGTGGGATAATTCCAGAGGTTGCTTGTGGTCCGCTGGTACGCTCTTTTTCTCTTCCTCATCGCCCCCTGCCAACACACTTTGCTGTGCATCCTCGCCAGATTGTTTATCCAGCGCTTGACGCCAAAGTGACTGATATTCCTTTGCGTTTTTGACGGAGAGAGGGTAAACCGCCGCCACGGTATACATCAATCCATCCATGTACACAGCCTTTCCCTTCTGCGTATCCGGCATTAGAGCGATCTGTACAAGTCGCAGGCACATTCGTTAAATCACTGAGAGAAAAAATACCGGCGATTCGTACCTCATTGAGAATCGGGACGAGACCCATTTCTGCGAGCACGAGGGTTTTAATGTAGAGTCCACGCACACCTTGATCTCCTTTCCGCGAGAAAATGGCGCCAATTCCTGCATCGTTCCACCACATCAACGCTCAGCATTTCCTTCAACCCTCGAAACACAACGTGGCCAGTACCTGAAGTCTTAGCTACCTCCATCACCGACTGCGTCACGTGGAACGCTTCCACCGTCCGGTCCGGGCGAACCCTCGTAAACGTTTGCTTGTCTGTCACAGCACCAACCCCGTCATAACCTCACTTCTTACTCCACAACTGCAGTGTACTGTACCAGCTTCACTCTGCGGCTCCTGCGTCTCCTTCTCTTCCTTCTTCCTTTCTTTCCGTCCGTCCTCCTCCCGTCTCGGGGGCTCACAAAATTGCAGCGATCTGGCCTGGAACGCGTTCATTTCCAGCATATGCAGCGCCGAGTGCTGCGCGGCGTTTCTCCCTGCAAAGTCCACACCAAACTCGCGCAGCAGCCTCAGCGCCTTCCAATTGGCCAGCGCGGCCGCCACGTGCAGCAGTGGATTGAAATTATCAGGCTTAGCCACCAGCACTTTGTGCAGCTGACCCTGTTCCTTGGCGTACGTCAGCAATTGGCGTAAAATCTGCAGCGCCGCGTCGTTCTGCGCGTCCGAGCGGCCGTTGGCCACGCAAAGAGCAGGCAGACAGAGGCCGCATTCACTCTGCCGAACGGTTTGAGCAGGTTCACCCGCTTCTGGCTCTGAGACAGTACAAGAGCCACAACTTCTGGCGCTAAGGCCATACACGCGGCCACGAGCGGCGTGAGGCCCGCGCGGTCGGCCGAGCGGTTGCTGCTGGCCACGTTGACGTCTGCTCGATGTTCTTTTAGCAGTAGGGAGGCCATGGAGAGTCGCGCGTAGCGACAGGCTTCGACCAGAGGCGCGTCGCCTTCCCACGAGCGGCGGTTCACGTGCGTCTCGGGTGTCTGCAGGAGCGACGAGAGCGCGGACAAGTCGTCGCGGCGGATGGCGGACACGAGCAGGTCGGAGGGGGACGGGGACGGGGAGCGGAGGACGCGCTGGGCTTGGTGTGTCGTGGGCGGCGGCGTGCGGAAGACATGGTGCTCTGGAAGATGTTGTGAGAGGTAAGTGCGTTTTGGGGAATACGAACTTAAGGGTGGGTTTGGAATACTCTCTCAATAAGCAAACGATATGCTTAACTAAAGGTGGTCCAAAGCCCGACCGCATCTCGACCACCATCTTGCGAACGCGAGCAGCAGCGACCTGCAGCCAACGAGTGTACGGCAGCTCCTCGTTGAAGTGGCAGAAGGTATTCTCATGGATGATCTCCGTCACCAGAAGTCCGACATGTCGGAGTGCATGGACGAGTGATACCGGTATCCGGATAGCTCCACGGACGGTCGACTGCCAGCAACGGCATAGCGCTCCAGCACGCAATACTCCTGTCGCCTTGTACACGAGGTTTGCTTGTATCATACTTGCACGCCGATCGTCGCTCGATTTCTTTGCGGTTTCCTCCTTCGCCTGTCGCCTCCAGCTGCCATATAATGCTGCGTGGCAAGCTTTGGCTCGTTACATACCCCAGTTACACTTGTACATGTAGCCATATTGCATGGTCCGACATGTCCACAACTTAATCCAATTCACTCGCACCGCTCAAAAGCTGACAACAGACGTCGCGGACCAGAATGTCGACCAGTCCGACGCCGGACTTGAAGTCAGTTCTGTAAACCGAAAGTACCGGTAACCTAGTAAGTAGCTGTTAAGTACATCCCACCCGTCTCTGCGCTGTTCGCAGCCTCAATCAAGTCACCACTCTGTCTCTTTAGTCGCCCAGCACAGGTCTCCTCTTCCGTTGTGATGCCCGCCTCCGTCCTGTTCGACGACGGCAGCGTGACGCTGGACGCCGTCGTGAGCGACCCGCACCTGCACGCGCTCTTCCTGCAGCACCTCTCAGTCACCAACAAGAAGGACTTTGCACGGCTCCTCTTCCTGTACGCAATTGTCAATAATCCCTTCAAATATTCACTTTCTCACCATTTTCTTTTCTCCTTTGCAGCGTCAGCGTCGAGGAGTTCAAGAAAGTCTTCGCGTCTCCTGAAGACAAACAATTGCTCAGTGAAGAAGATCCGACACGAGTCCACCGCCGCCAATACGCCAGCAAGATCATCGCCAAGTTCATGAGCCCCGACGCCTTTCTGGACATCGCATCTGAGAACCTGAGCATCCTCAACAAGTCGGTCTGGAGCTTCGGCAAGCTGCTGCGCAACGACCTGATGCTGTACTCGGGTCTGGCGGCCAAGACGGACCTGTTCCAGGACGCCGAGGTGGCTGTGAAGAAGGCTTTGCAACCCAGTTTCAGACACTTTGCAGCTACCCCGGAGTTCGCGGCGTTGGTAGCCAGCTCTAGGCTTACGTACGAGGACGAGGACGTGTCGGACGAATCGGACGACGAACAGCAGCAGACAGGAGACTTGTCGCCTGCTTCAGTGTCGGGCGAGAGTCTGGCGTCGCCATGTGAAGCCGCGTCTGTGACTAGCACACCACGCGGCTCAAGCGTTCGGAGACATCGACCTGCTACGACGTTTTTGACCCTGGAGCGCGTCCTGGGCAACCGGAGACTGTGCAGCGTATTCTGGGTCTTTTGTTCAAGGAGCGCACACACGAACAGTTGAGTCTGTGGATGGATTTCCGGTACCAATTGCTGCCGATTCTTGATGACTTTATCAATGCGGCCCAGGCTGATTCGGATGACGAAGATGAAAAGCAACAGGAGAATGACCAGCAGAACGAAATTGAAGCCCAGCAGGCTGGTGAACTCATCGAACAGCTACTAGCAGTTGGCAGCCGAATTGCTGCCAAGTACCTGACTGTAGGTGCGAGCACGCGAGTGACTTTCGTCGGTGAGGGTGAGCAGGCACTGCTGCGCGACTACGAGTTCCGCGTGGCCTGCTGTCTTGAGGCAGGCAGTTTCTCGCTGGCTGACGCTGAAGTGCTGCTCCGAACGATAGATCGCATCCAAACAGTCATCGAGGCTGACCTCAAAGTCAACCACTTCGTTCGCTTCATGGGAAGCGAATCGTTCAAGTCACTGGTGGCGTCGTATCAAAGCCGCTTGCTCAGCCCATCCGGCTCGTCGAACGCAGTCACGTCCGCGGCTTGCGATGGTTCCAGCACGGCATCCGACAGCAGCATGACCACGCTTCAAGAGCTGTTTCAATGTATGAATGTGGCGTCGCACCAACCGCAGCGGGTACGGAGTAAATCCTTCACGCTGAGAGAGCTCTTCCAAGGCCAGCTTCGTGGTGAATCGCAGAGCAAGTCTCTCATCAGCTCAGTGCTAAGTTTCCGTCTGGATGTGAATGACCGGTCACACCCAGAGATTATCAAGGAAATTCTGCACTCGCTGGCGGATCCAAACAATCACAGCGAGAGCAGTAGCGATCTGTACCATCATCACGCGATACCAGACCACGTTGAGGCTTTCTTTCGCCCATCAGGAGCAGACGTCGTGCGCGCGACAACCCGGCCGGAGCCCTCTCTTTCCACATGACTATCGGAAATGCTGACAAGGCATTCTACGGTGCCTGTCTTACTCGGTATGTCCCACTGAATGACTCGAGCAAGCTGGGTCCATTGGAGCAGGTGCTGCAGGAGACTGAAGGCCTTGAGGTATACGTTCCCGCGGGACTTTGCATCATCAGCCGGTACCCAATTCTTGACACTCTCAAGCAGCGTTTGGACTCGCTGCATGCGGCTATGCAGGATGACGAAGCATACCTCACTGACGTGAACTGGTTGCCTTCTGCAGCACAGATGGCTGGATTGCTCAGCCCATTTGACTTTGCTACTGCTACTGCCTCACAAGAGGCCGTGTCGTCGCTCTCGACACTTGACAACTACGTGGATTTCAGTATGGAGGAGCTGTTTAGCTGCTTGTCTGTCGAGCACGTGGTCGCATTGGTCACATGCATGCTCCTGGAAAGACAGATCGTGCTAGTGAGCTCGCGGTATTCGGTGCTTACCTCCGTGGGTGAAACGTTAAAGAGCTTGATTGCCCCGCTACAGTGGAGCCACGTCTTCGCGCCTATCCTGCCCAAAAACATGCTGGAGTGTTTGCAGTGCCCTACGCCGTACCTGTTCGGCGTGCATTCCAGCTACCGTGCGGAGCTGCGCGAGATGCTTGAACGCGAAGGTTGCGGCGACGGGATCGTCGTGGTGGATCTTGATGCAGACACGATGAGCTCTCCAGGGCGGCCTCAGCTTCCCGAAGCTATCCGTGGGCCGCTTACCTTGCGGCTGCTTCAGCTGCTCAAGCCGAAGGTGTTTTTCAGCGACTTCGTACCCATGCTGAGCAGTAGGACAGATGCGTCCCTCGCGCGTTGCTTTCCACAGGGCCATGTACGCACATGCTTTCGGGAGGCAGTGGCAGCGCTGCTCCGGACAGTCGAGGAGTTCCGGTTCGTGCTGTCGGACGATTTTGACTACGTTGTGGTCTTTGACCGGATCGCGTTCCTGCGTCGCCTGCCACCACGCGAGCAGTTCTTTTACCGCAGTTTCCTGGAAACGCAAGTCTTCTCGCACGAGATTGCCTCTGTCGGTATTTAAGCGCGAAGGTTGACGCAACAAGTAGTTTAGAATGAAATGCAAAAAGATAGATTGATTGTACGGTGCTGTTTTGATATCATACAGGGAAATGCTTAGCTCCACGTTACATGATTCCACAGGGCCCATTGGCTCGGTCCTGCGGCGAATTGCCAGTAGTACGCAGGGAGGAGGACGCACTTCCACTTCTGGCAAGCTCACGAAATTCAAAGTTGCGACGGAGGTATCCACGCAAGTGCCGATGCTCCTTCTTGAGCAAGATGATGGAATCGTCCAGTGACTGTTTTAGTGAGCGCATGGCAGCAGCGTCAGCGAGTGCTACTGATTGCTGGTCTGGGCCCAGTTCTGATTGGCACTGCTGTAGCTGTTCACAAGCAACTTGCACGCGGAATGCAGCCTTGGAGACACGCATAGCAGCGACGTACGCCGACGACCCCTTTAGCGAGTGGGATTCTCGTCGCGTAACCTGAATGTCGCCTTGCTCGTATGCTACTAAAATGCGCGACATGATGGCTTCACAGCTCACCGTGAACTTCTCCAGTAATTTCAAGAGCAACTCTTCGTGACCGCCACACTGCTGTACGCCAAGCGAGTAGTCCACTGGGTCACCCTCCGGAATCACAATGCTGGCAGGGTCCATCGTCACGCGCATTGCTGCATCGCTCTCGGTGGTTGCGCTGGCGTGTTCAAAGCTAGGAGGACCTCGGGCGCCGCTTCTCCCTGGGCTACTGATATTCAGTCGCTCTAGCATTGCTGCTATTGGATCTCCTCTTGATCGTTCGTCAGAGCTCTTGTCCGAGTCAAACCGCTCCAAGCTCAGAGGTGCGTTGTCATTCCGACCTATATCAGTCACTGCTCTCGCCCGGCTGTTCATCACGTCAGAGCTGGCACTTGGCGACAAAGGCTGCTGGGAAGAAGTTGACTGCGGCGCCGAATCCTTCTTGCTGCCAATGAAAGGCGGGTGGCTCCACAACGTTGGGTTGCTGTGAGAAGACACGTGGTCTGCTGCTTCAGCACCCACCAGTGGTTTGTCCTTCATATTCGGCAACGTAGCAGACGTCTTGTTAATTTCCTTCCAGTCAGGAATGCCAATGACACCTCCGCCAGTGTCACGCTGTAGAGTGAGAAGCCCGCTGGAACGTGTACTGTTTCCAATTGAAGAGCCCAAACTGAAGATTGATGTTGTAGGGATTGCAGTGCGCACGGTAGGACCAACCTGGCGCCTGATTGCCATAGGGTCGTCCAGCTCTAAATTCGATATTGCGCGCGCAAGATCCAGCTGCTGCATGTGGCGCGAGGCAGGGGCCAGTCGAGAGCCTGATTCTATCGGCGCGTATACGATGTCTCCTTCGTCAGCCTCACTGTCAAACGAAGGACGCGGGGTCGGCGATGTACTTGGATATACCATCGGGGCATTTTCTCCTTCTTCCCAGCGTTCCCTTGACGAAACAGGCGATGAGAGTGCTTCTAGCAAAGCCGGAAGTACGCCTGCTACTTCAGAACTGGGAATGTTGTATTCTTCCGATCGATGAACCGAAGCGGCCTTTGATTCGCTAGACGTTTTCGGCCCAAGGTAGCGCACACGCATCCACTGGCGGATGGCTTTGAGTAAACTGTTTTTCGAGATAGGCTTTACCATAAACTCGTCCATACCTGCGCTCAGACATTTCTGTCTGTCCCCACTCATGGCGTAGGCAGTCAGTCCAAGAACAGGGATACGTGGCAGGTCGTTATCGCGTTCATACAGGCGGATTGCCTTCGTAGCTGCGTATCCATCCATGACTGGCATCTCACAGTCCATAAAGATTAGATCATACTTGGTGGGGTTATCCGAGTAAGCTTTTACTGCATCTCGTCCATTGACTTCCCACTGCAAAGATGGTCTGCTTCCTGAAGGAAGCACTTTACCACTTCCCAATTGAACTCATTATCTTCAGCCACCAATATTCTCGCCTGCCTCGGGATTATAACCTTCGCATTGTTGGCAGTAGCAACAGAGGCTGCGCTAGTCGTGCTGTCACTGGAGTTAACGTTCGATGTGCTCATGTTGGCAGGTAGCGCAGATCCATCAGTAAGCAGGTCGTTCGCAGCATAGAATATTCCCTTCGCATCGGTATCATCCAGCAATCGAACTACCACCGTAAAGTAGAAGTTGCTGCCAACATCCAACTCACTATCAACGCCAATTTGACCATCCATGAGCTCCGCAAGCTGCTTGCAGATTGCGAGACCCAAGCCAGAGCCAGTGGGATTGTTTTGACGCGTACGCTCCAACTTCGTAAACAGTGAAAAGAGACGCATCTTCTCTTCAGCATCCATACCAATACCCGTATCAATGACTTGGAACAGCAATTTCTTAAATGCCTTTGGAAGCTCAGGAGTGTATACAACACTGCATGTTACCGTAATTGACCCTTCGTTAGTAAACTTGATAGCGTTCGACAACAAGTTCAACAGGACCTGGCGCAGGCGCACAACGTCGCCGATTGCAATCCTAGGCACATTTTCATCACACTTCAATTCAAGCTTGAGACCACGTTCTCGGGCCTTAAACTTGAAGATCTCAATCGAATAGTCAAGTAGTTCGTGCATCTGGAAGGGTGCAGCTGAAATTTCCAGGTGCCCGGCCTCGATTTTCGACAAATCGAGGATGTCATTGATCAAATTAAGCAGAAGTGATCCCGACACGTACGCCATGTGGACATACCTCTCTGGCGCTTTGTCTAGTGGCTGTTCCTTCAGCAGTTCCAGCATGCCTAGCACACCGTTCAAAGGTGTTCGCAGCTCATGGCTGAATGAAGCCAAGAAGTTCACCTTGGCAGTCTCCATATGCTTCCGAGCGGTGTAGTCTTGTCCCACACCAATCACACCGCGAATGTTACCGTGCATATCCTTCTTACTCGATGCGTTTACAAGGAGAAGCAAGAACACACCACGCTTCGTTGTCATAGGAAGCTCCATCTCACCAACGTCAATGCCAATTAAAGCTTGGTTCAGTAATTGCCGAACCTGCTGCCTGCTCTCTGGAGTGATGAACGTGTGTACCAACGAAAGACCCAGCACATCAGACTTGTGAAAACCTGTGATCTCCTCGATTTTTTGGTTCCATTCATTGATACTACCGGTTGTATCAATACCGAAGATTGGAGCGTTAGCGGTATCAATCAGTCGGAAATACTCATGCTCTTGGGCAATGCGATCGGTGATATCTTGCCCAATACCAACAACGCCAACAATCCTACCATTTGAGTCATACCGCGGTGTCGCATTTAACAAAATCTCAATTCGTGTGCCTGGTCGGGTAATCAAAGGAAACTCAAAGTTCGCGGTTTCTTCTCCTCTCAGCGCCTGGGACAGCACTTCGGCCACGATCGGCCGGAACTCTGGGGAGATGAACGTCTCCACCAAGTTTTCGCCCATGACCTCATCAATAGCATAGTTCGTAATCTGAGCCGCCTTCCTGTTCCAAATGTTGACGCACATATTGGCATCAACACCAAAGATCGGAGCATTGGCCGTATCGATCAGGCGGCTATACTCCTGCTCTTGCGCAATGCGCTCCGTAATGTCCTGGCCAATGCCAACCATGCCCTTTACCTCACCATGCTCATTGTAGCGCGGCGTCGCATTCAACAGAATCTCCACTCGGCGACCAGCCTTCGTGATCAATGGGAACTCGAAGTTTGCAGTTTCTACGCCCTCAAACGCCTTCTCGAGTACACTACGGACAGGTACTTTGTATTCCTCAGAGATAAACTCAGCCACCAGATCTTTCCCCAAGACGTCCTCATTCGTATACTGCATGATATCGGCAGCCTTCCGATTCCAAATATTCACGCGTCCGTTAGAGTCCACTCCAAAGATTGGAGCGTTCGCCGTGTCAATCAATCTGCTGTACTCTTGTTCCTGAGCAATACGATCGGTGATATCCTGCCCAATGCCAACCATTCCAATTACGTCGCCATGTTCATTGAACCGTGAAGTTGCGTTCAACAAAATCTCTACACGCCTCCCTGCCTTAGTCATCAAGGGGAACTCGAAATTTGCCGTTTCAACACCTTCCAACGCTTTCGATAAGACGAAGCCTACTGCCTCCCGGTAATCCTCTGTAATAAATTTCTCCACCAGATTTTCGCCCATGACGTCAGTCGGTGTATACTGCGTGATTTCCGCAGCTTTCTTGTTCCAGATATTCACCAGGCCATTCTCGTCAACACCGAAAATCGGCGCGTTAGCAGAGTCGATTAGTCTCGCGTACTCTTCCTCTTGAGCAATTCGGTCAGTTATATCCTGGCCAATCCCCACCACGCCAACAACACGACCGTGCTGATCAAAACGGGCCGTCGCGTTCAACAGAATGTTCAGCTTTCGGCCAGTCTTGGTTACCACTGGCACTTCAAAGCTCGCTGTTTCGTTCCCTTGCAACGCGTTAGACATTATCTCGTAAACGATATCTTGGTACTCAGGCGCGATAAAGGTTTCCACATATTTTCTCCAATAACTTCCTCAACAGCGAAATTGGTGATCTGTGCAGCCTTGTTGTTGAGGATGTTCACACACATGTTCGCATCAACGCCAAAAATCGGGGCATTAGCCGTATCGATAAGACGGCTGTATTCTTGTTCCTGCGCAATGCGGTCCGTTATGTCTTGCCCAATACCGACCATGCCCATCACTTCACCCTGCTCATTGTAACGCGGCGTAGCATTCAGCAGAATCTCCACTCGCCGGCCCGCTTTTGTGATCAAGGGAAACTCAAAATTTGCCGTTTCCACTCCTTCAAATGCCTTTTCCAAGACACTCCGAACGGGCACACGGTACTCTTCCGAGATAAACTTCGCCACAAGGTCCTCCCCGAGCACGTCCTCAGTCGTGTATTGCATAATGTCAGCAGCCTTCCGGTTCCAAATATTCACTAGACCATCACAGTCCACACCAAAGATCGGAGCGTTTGCCGTATCAATGAGACGCATGTACTCTTTCTCTTGAGCAATACGATCCGTAATATCTTGACCGATGCCCACCATACCAATCACTTCTCCATGTTCGTTATTCCTTGGTGTAGCGTTGAGCAAGATCTCCACGCGCCTGCCTGCCTTCGTTACTAATGGGAACTCGAAGTTAGCAGTTTCAACACCCTCCAGCGCCTTCGATAAGACTAGTCCCACCGCTTCACGGTAATCTTCTGTGATGAATTTCTCCACCAAATTTTCACCCATCACATCCTTTGGTGTGTACTGAGTAATTTCTGCAGCTTTTTGTTCCAGATATTCACGAGGCCATTCGCATCCACCCCGAAAATTGGGGCATTGGCCGAGTCGATCAATCTTGAGTATTCTTCTTCCTGCGCAATTCGGTCAGTAATATCCTGCCCAATGCCCACAACACCAACAACGCGTCCATGTTGGTCGAATCGAGCCGTAGCGTTCAGGAGAATATTCAGTTTACGGCCTGTCTTGGTGACCACTGGCACTTCAAAACTGGCCGTCTCATCACCGAGCAATGCCTTGGACATAATGTCATACACAATACCTTGATATTCACGAGCAATAAACGTCTCCACATAATTCTCCCCAAGAACCTCCTCAACGTCATAGTTCGTGATCTGCGCGGCCTTGTTGTTCAAAATATTCACGCGCATATTCGCATCTACACCGAAGATTGGGGCGTTAGCAGTGTCAATAAGGCGGCTGTACTCCTGTTCCTGCGCAATGCGGTCTGTAATGTCCTGTCCAATGCCCACCATGCCCATCACATCACCCTGTTCGTTATAGCGTGGGGTCGCGTTCAGCAGGATTTCCACACGTCTACCAGCTTTCGTAATCAAAGGGAACTCAAAATTTGCTGTCTCCACGCCTTGAAACGCCTTTTCTAAAACACTTCGCACAGGAACTTTGTACTCTTCGGAAATAAACTCGGCAACTAAATCCTTGCCGAGCACGTCTTCAGTAGTGTACTGCATTATATCAGCAGCTTTACGGTTCCAGATATTAACTAGACCGTTAGAGTCTACACCAAAATTGGAGCGTTAGCAGTGTCAATTAGACGCATATACTCCTTCTCTTGTGCAATACGATCCGTGATATCTTGGCCGATCCCAACCATTCCCATCACCTCGCCTTGCTCGTTATACCGCGGCGTAGCATTCAGCAGAATTTCTACTCGCCGACCAGACTTCGTAATCAACGGAAATTCAAAGTTTGCCGTCTCCACACCTTCAAATGCTTTTTCTAATACGCTCCGAACTGGATCCTTGTACTCTTCCGAGATAAACTCAGCAACCAAATCCTTTCCCAAAACGTCTTCATTTGTATGCTGCGTAATGTTGGCTGCCTTTCGATTCCAAATGTTCACACGTCCGTTGATATCCACTCCGAAAATCGGAGCATTAGCTGTATCGATGAGTCGCATGTATTCCTGCTCTTGTGCGATGCGGTCAGTAATATCCTGTCCGATACCGACCATGCCGATGACAGCGCCCTGTTCATTATAGCGCGGCGTGGCGTTCAACAGGATTTCAACACGCCGACCAGCCTTGGTAATTAAAGGAAACTCGAAGTTTGCTGTCTCAACACCGTTTAGAGCTTCAGAGAGAACATAACTTACTGCCTCCTGGTAGTCTGTCGTAATAAACTTTTCCACGAGGTGTTCACCCATGACAGCATCGGCCGGATACTGCATGATCTCTGCAGCATTCTTGTTCCAGATATTTACACGACCTTCCGAGTCCACGCCGAAAATTGGAGCGTTGGCAGTGTCAATCAAGCGGATGTATTCCTGCTCCTGCGCAATTCGTTCAGTAATATCTTGTCCAATGCCTACAACGCCAAAGATTTGTCCAAGCTCGTCGTATCTAGGCGTAGCATTCAGCAGGATCTCGACTCTTCGCCCAGTCTTGGTAATGAGGGGGAAATCGAAATTGTTCGTCTGCTCGCCTTCGAAAGCCCGTTGCAGCTCTAACTCAACCGTAGCTCGGTGTTCTTCTGCGACGAATCGGTTAACCAGATCTTTTCCCATGACTTCTTCGGCTGAGTATTGAGTAATCTCAGCTGCCTTCAGGTTCCAGATGTTTACCAAGCCATCTCGGTCAACACCAAAAATTGGGGCATTTGCTGCGTGGATGAGACGATTAGTTTCTTTCTCCTGTGCCATTCGAATCGTGATATCTTGTCCAATGCCAACAACGCCAATCACCGCGCCCTTCTCGTTGTACCGCGGTGTGGCGTTCAGCAGGATTTCAACGCGACGGCCATCCTTTGTGATCAGTGGAAACTCGAAGTTTGCTGTTTCTTGCCCTTCCAGTGCTTGGGAAAGCACTGACCAAACAGCCTCTCGGAAATCCTCCGGAATAAAGTTTTCGACCAGGTTCGCTCCAAGTACTTCTTCGTTCGGGTATTGTGTTGTGTCGGCAGCTTTTCGGTTCCAAATGTTCACACAACCATTCGCATCCACTCCAAAGATTGGAGCATTAGCGGTGTCGATAAGACGCGTGTATTCCTGTTCCTGGGACCGTCTGTCTGTGATGTCCTGGCCAATTCCAACGACCCCACAAATGTTGCCAAAATGATCGTACTTCGGCGTCGCATTCAACAGGATGTCCAGCCGACGCCCGCTTTTGTGATCAATGGAAAGTCGAAGTTTGCTGTGCCCGCTCCTTCTAAAGCCTTCGACAATACCTTGGCTACAGCATCACGGTAGTCCTCGGAGATAAACTTGAACAGCTCTTGGCCCATTGTGTCTTCATTCGTGTAGTCGGTGATTGCTGCTGCCTTCTTGTTCCAAATGATCACCTCACAGTTGCAATCAACGCCGAAAATGGGGGCGTTTGCTGTGTCGATCAGCCGACTGTACTCCTTCTCTTGAATAATACGGTCTGTGATATCCTGTCCGATTCCAACAACACCCACAAGCTTCCCAGTATGGTCGTAGCGCGGTGTAGCATTCAGCAGGATCTCCACCTTTCGCCCAGTCTTGGTGACCATCGGGAACTCGAAATTGGCCGTCTCAGTTCCCTGAAATGCACTCTTAAAAACAGCAGCGACTTCCGACCGAAACTCTTCGGAGATCAGCGTATCCACCAAATCCACGCCCATAACTTCATCGGGCGCGTACTCGCTAATTTGTGCCGCTTTGGCATTAAAAATCACCACTCTGCCTTCAGTGTCCACGCCGAAAATCGGCGCATTCGCCGTTTCAATGAGTTTCCTGTACTCCATCTCCTTGGTGTTCCTCTCAGTCACATCTTGGCCAATCGCAACGACTCCACGACCGCTCCCAGCGAGTCAAATCTCGGGTCAGACACAGCACAATTTCGACTCTCGAGCCCCTCGCCGCCACGAGTGGGAGCTCAAAGTCTGCGCCTGCAATGCCCGTCAGCGCCTGGTCGATCTTCTCCGAGACAATCTTGCGAAAGCTCTCGTCCACGACTGGCAGCAGTGGTTCCCCCACCATGTCCACGCTGGCGTAACCCGTCATGGACGCCGTCTTGGAGTTCCAGACAGTGATGTTCCCCTCCTTGTCCAGCTCAATAATAGGCGCATTGGCCTGCATCATGACGGTCGCGTACTGCTTCTCCTGCACGGCCCACTCCGTCACGTCCTGACCCACGCCGTAGACGCCCACACACGTGCCGTCTTCAGCCAGTAGTGGCGTCATATTCGTCAGCACTTGGGCATTCCTGCCTTTGGTGTTACGTAGAGGATGCGCAGCTCCAGCTTCGATTGCTGGGCTGCGATGCACGCGTCGATGGTCTCCGTAACGCTGCGTTTGCTCTGTGTGCCGTACACGAAATCAGCCAGCGGACGACCCAGCACGCGCTGCGAGCTGAAGCCCGTGATCTCCTCCATGCGCGGGTTCCAGAGCGCCACGCAGCCGTCGGGACGCACGCCTAATGCAGGCGCATGGGCATCACGCAGCAGACGGAAGAGCTCCTGCACGCGCGGCCACGGGGCGTCGGACGCGGGCGCTCGGCCGCGCTTCCCCTTGGACGGCATGCTGCTGTGACGGGATAATGCGGAATGGAAGGGAGTGATTGTCCCCCAAAGGGAAACCAAGCTTTGACTGGCGATTTGTATGGAGCTTGCCGCTGACGTGCGTGTAGGTTTTTACCCCAGAAAAAGGCCGCGAGATTTGAAAATGAAAAATAGGCAAACTGCAACCTGTACACGAAATATTGGCGAAGGTTTGGGTATTGGGAGCATTACTGGCAAGAAGAAGATGAGGTTTTGGTGGGTTGTGGGTTTGGGATGCTCGTTTGGGGGCTGCCGGACGTCCGTTAGCATTGGTTGGTGCCGCAGCACGACCAGGGCAGGAAGTAGTCGTACCAGTGGCAGCCCTTGATGGACGTGTTGGACTCGTACAGCAGGCTGGCGAGCGAGCCGTCCGTGGAGGTTGACGACTCTGCTTCCAATTGGCGACCCTCGTCAGTGGCTCGCAGTGAGTTGTCTCCCACGTGGGGGTGGGCGCTCGACGGATCGAGGGTGAACACAGCCAGCAGGAGCGTGACAGCGAAGAGCTTGGACATGGTGGACGTCGACTTGGTTGGCACTTGAGCTGGTGGAGGCGAAAACGCGAATGAGCTGCTGCATTTGACGTCTAGTGGTACGCTGCTTCTCTCGTTGTCTGCGTATCACCTGCAAGTGCTGGCGCAATAAGAGGGACTCGTGGCAACTGCAGTGAGCTGTGATGAAATCCAGCCACCGGAAGGTTGACATGGGAAGTCATTTCGGTGTGGTGATCACTAGTCGCATAGTCAAAAATGACAGCATCTACAGTAAGCCAAACAGCGAAAGTATTGTCGAGGCGCTGCCATCGGTCGAAAAATTGCCAGTGCTGGTGCGACGCAAGGGAAGCAATTGGTGAATGGATGCATGCTGTGATAACAGTCCCAGAACGCCGCATTACATTGATCTTTACCAAGAGAATCGTACGGCAACATCTACGAACATTTCCAGCCGCAGCAGCTCCAGAAGGCAAAGTGGCTGTACCAGTGGCACGTCTCGTAGAGCGAGTCGGCGACATCCGCATGGATAGACCCGGACGACGATTCCGCCTCTTGCAGTAGTCGACGACTTCGATCCCTCAGAACTCGAGACGCAGGTAGCAATTCTTCAGCATATTGGACACCTTCAGCGCCAAGAACCGCAACAAGGGCCAGGAACATCGCAGTGAGCAGCTTGGGCATTTTTCTGCTTGGGATGTCGAAGGAGAGTTCGCAAATGGCTTTCTGCACGCAACAATCACGGATAAATGGCAAATCCCCGTGATAAATCCGCTACATGTCCATCGACGTTCCAGGGAGCGTCACCTTCCTCTCCTGGTCACTTCAACGTCCCCTTTCGATGCGCGTCACTCCTTCTAAGTACGATTCCACTAAGTACGCACGACAGCATGAGCGAATTCCGACAAGCTACGGACGTCGTGGAGGCGCTGGAGGCACGTCTAGCGCTGCTACAAGAATCCGTTGTGGATGGAAATTCACATACGTCTCTAGAGGAGAATATGAACTTCATTTCGGTGGGTTTACGGGCCTCTAAGTCTCCATATTCACTTCCTTATCATCGGTCAAACTCACTGTACTAACACTTTGTTTATTGGCTTTATCTGCGCTTCTACAGGCCGCAATTGACGGGGACGTGGACGTCATGATGGACAAGTTCCGAGACCGCTGCTCCATGGTGGATCCTGTGACGAACCAGCCTCGGTTTGGGCCCAAAATGCTGTCGAAAGTGCAAGATCTGCTGCGTCGCTATGATGCCGTGAAGCTCGCAGTGGAAGACGAGGCGCCGCTGCGTCTGCAGGTCCAAGAGAAGATCGATAAGTTGACAGACGAAGAAGCTGTAAAGAAGTCGGCGGAGGCTGCTCAAAAGACGGAGGAGAAGGAGGCGCAGCGTGCTGCAGAACTCGTTCGACAACGGGAACAGGAGCGTCTCCAGCAGGAAGCTCGGGAGCGAGATGCTCAACAGCAGCGAGAAGAAGAGCGACGAATTGAAGCACTGGCTGCTGCAGCTCAGAAGAAACGAGAGCAGCGAGAGAAGGAGCGGGCTGACGAAGAGCGACAGCGACAGGTGGAGGAGGAAGAGCGCGAACGTTTGAACGCGTCCATCCTGCAGGGTAAACAAGGACTGGAGAAAGCCATTGCAATGCTTCGGGACAGCACAGGGAGCGAGGTATACCAAGCAAGTGATGATGTGGGGATGCTGATGCGATATTGACCTTTGTGTCATGTTTAGGCGTTATTTGGACAGTCTCTTCAGAAGCTCCAGGCTGTGGTGAGCAATATCTGCTCTTCTCCGGAAAATGCTGCCTTTCGTCATATCCCCAAGGATAACGCCCACTTCCACGCTGACCTGGGTCAGTATGCTGGCAGTGCTCAGTGCTTGCTTGCGCTGGGGTTTAAAGAGCTTCAGCAGGGAGGTGAAGCGCAGCCTAGGACGGTATTCGTGCTTGAGGTAGACTGCTGCGTCATTCGGGAACTTAACTTCGCACTATTAACTGGTACTGGTGGTCGATTTTGTGTAGGAACCAGATTTGTCGGAAGATATAGACGCGTGGAGCAACTGGTTCGACGATCTGAAAGGAATGAAAAGCCTGGTCGAGTCCAAGCTGTGATGGAGATACCAACGTATTGTGACAATTGTTACTGTTGAGCTACGTTTTCTGGGTGTCGGACTAAATGCATTGAATCTTGTTGTGCGATTCCTTCCGCACAAGCTCGACAATGGCAGGTTGAGTTACCTTGGACATGACGACCGCGAATTCTTCCCGTGTAAGGCTGTCACGTCCCTGTAAATGGAACTCCTCAATTGCAGTGAGAAAACCACCGAGTGGCTTGCTATCGGGCAGCGCAGATTCTTCCCCGTGTTCTAGACTCATGCTTTCGTGTGGCTTCCTTTGAGAATGGATGTGTCTTGTAATCAGCTTCAAGGTGAAGATAAGGCCAGCCGACGATACTTTACCCGAGCCGACAGCATCAAGGTGCTGGAAGAAGCAAGTGACATCAGCAGGACTGAGAACTGCTGAAGCTTCTGGATGTACCGCCGGGTGTTTCTCAACTTGTCGAAGGGGGTCAATCGGTAAATCGGCTTGTTGATTTACGCGGACCTCAGCTGCAAGACTCACTAAACTCCGCTCCTGCTCTCGTGCATACTTGTCAATTTCTTCTACGTGGGTACCCACAACAGTGCAGTCCCGGTAAGTTTTAGCTTGATCTGCTGCAAGTTTCTCGGCTCTCGTTGATGGTGTTCCCGAAGGAGGAGGATTTAATGGAGTACCAGTCAACGTGGCAGTGGTTAGTGGGAAGCTCGAGTTGTCTTGAGCGACAGAAATCTCCATGTGCAGCATAGCAAACCACAGGAATGCATCATCGTCGATGGAAATGTTCATGAAAACCACAGTGCGTGCCAAGGTGCTGGTAGTAACCATCGTGAGTTTGATGCCATTAACACAGTCGTCGTCGCTGACCAGCTCCACTTCACAATCGCGCAGGGCGACTTCAACTAGTGCCTCACCACTGCGGTTTTCGTCCTCAACGCGAAACAGGCAGTTCGCTAATCTGCATCGATGGAGCACCCAGTCATCGGCAGCACGAAACTTCACCCTTAGAGTTCCTTCCTTCACGGCGGGAGCACGGAACAGCAGTCGTTTTGCCTGCTTGTAGCACCCTTTCTTCTGTCTCAAAGTATGCCAAATAGTGTCGACCGAGTCGTGCATCATGCCAAACTGCGAGATACCCACCAAGACGCTTCCTCGTGGAATGATGGTAGCAGAATGCGTTGTCTCTGCTGCAGTCGAAGTCGGTGATTCAGCAGGAGATGATGACCCAGTCGAAGGAGACAATGTTCTTGTTGAAGCGCTGGATGTTGCAGCAGTTAGCATACTTACTCGCCTCACAAGTGTTGTCATCGTGACACGCCTTTGTGGTCGAGGTGCCGGTGGATCGTGGCTCAACACGAAAATACGCTTGTGATGTTTCTCCAAAACGATTCCTGAGTTCGCCTCGGACGCAATATCAAGTGCATACACAACGCTGTGGCGTAGCAAAGCCCGGATGTCATCGTGGAATATCTGTTGGTAACGTGCTCGATCCATCGACGCTGCAGAATTTCGGATTAACGCCATCCATCGACGGGCCTCCACTGCTGATCCAGGTGCAAACGCTACTTCGCATCCAAGACTGCGTACTGTGAACGCATTTGCTTTCTCCAGCAGTGGAACCACGCGGCAGGTAGGCACGAGCTGCACCTCGAAAATTGAGCCTAACTTTCGCTCGCTCTTTTTCACGCGCAGCATTCCGTTATCAAGCTCAACGTAATGCTTCTTCCATGGCCCACCTGGCTTAGGTTGAGCTTGAACGAAGCCTTGGAGCTGGTATGGATTTGATTCTCGAGCAGCAAGCAGACTTGGCTGTTTTTGAGGGCCTTTTGCTCCGCCATTATGACGATACTTAGCGCAATTATTCGCAAGCGAATAGCGAGGATCCAATGTGTTCGAATTTGCTCCGTCGGGGCTGCTAACAGGAGATATGCCTGACCGGTGGTCACAATGAACGGGTAAAATGCCGCGACACTAGACCCTTTTGGCCGAACCTCGTTGGTTTTCATGCTCGTATCGTTTGGGACGTCATTTCTGCTTTCT
The DNA here is from genome assembly GCA_012656075.1 of Phytophthora hibernalis. NCBI lineage: Eukaryota > Oomycota > Peronosporomycetes > Peronosporales > Peronosporaceae > Phytophthora > Phytophthora hibernalis. The sequence goes on from JAAKBF010000020.1 coordinate 554,790, forward strand.
TCTTCACGACGCATTTTTTCGATTCTCTTGATGCCTTTGAGTGTCTGCGGCGTTGGATCAACGGGGATGGAATACGATGCTAAAACCGAGAGCTGACGCAAGTACGCTGTGGATTCCTGACCTGCAAAACTGGTTGCTGTAAGCGCGAACTGCTTCATTGTTTTCGTTTTGTGGTCGGACGGCTTGCAAAATCGCAATGTCGAGCGCCCGAGTTCGACATACCGCGGCTTCCAACGATACTTCGTCCGTAGCACAAAGCGCTTGACCTGCTGCTTTGGTGACAGCTCTTTACGTAACATTAGAGGCCCTTTCAGCATCGTTGAGAGAGCTTCGAGTCGATCATAGATATGGCGGTACCACAGATCGGCCTCTTCTTGAGTGTCAGCAATGTACACGTCGGTGGTTTTGTCAGTCGTCAGGCAGATCGAGTGTGGCGGCGCACGGGCGTTCAATTCCAAGTAATAATGCAATCGAGTTGTGGTGGTCAGGAAGTACGTGGAATCAATCTTCGCAGCGAACGCTGGACGTGGGTCGGTGAGATAGTAGTCCATGCGCGAATCCGATAGCACGACAAACGTGCGTTTTCGCTTTGCATTATCTCGAGTGCCATTTTGTACCTGTAAGTAACCGCAGAGGACACCACGAATGTAGTCTTCCATGGTGGTTAACAACAAAGCGCGGAGTGGATTATTTGATAATGACGACAATGAGCTGAGAAGTGGTTATAAGAACCCGACGAACGATCATCAGACGTGCACTCCTGCTAAAATTAAGGATGAGCTGAAGCAAGCTATCAATGAATTTGGCATTTTTGGTTTGACAACGTCGGTTTTGCTTTGCCAAACTATTCCTACATTCTTCGAAGTATCTTATGCTTCGCTGTTCGTGCAGATGTCGTTCCTTCGAGTCGGTCAATCTCCTTTGGCAGCTAGAGCCAATTCAGTTGGAGCTGTGTCGAATTCGTGGTCGTGGTTCGTAAAATGCGTCATGATGGATTCACTGTTTCCGGTTGGACTGCCACTAGGTGTGAACTCGTCATTATCGTGCTGTGGTTCCCTTTGGTGGGCGACCGGGTGTTTGTCTTCCGATTCAGCATCATCCGGATCATCGGCGGTTTGAACTGTGGAATCCGCGACGGAGTCATTTTCCGTGGATGAGGCGCTGCAGTCGATCCGCAAGCCGGAGCATTCATTACGGGACGATGTCTCTTGATCGTGGCCGAACTGTCGTTGGCGATACTCGACTGCCCGCGATCTGCTGAACCGGGTTCCTAATGCGTCGCACAAAAGCTCTTGATTGCCATCGTAATCGAACGGAATCTTCTTGGACGAGATATCGCGAATCTCGAGGCAAGTCTTCCGCAGTGGCCGGCACGGCTTGGAAGATGGCGACGATACTAGCGACCGAGTTGCGTCGTTGCACAAATCATTCACAGTCATGTCTGCCAGCAGCACACGATTCGCGTTTCCGGAATGGCATTGCATGATGAAGTCGTGGATGTCGTTTTTCAGATCGACACTGTCAAACTTCGTCGAAATCACCTGCCAATCGTACTGAAATTCCAGCAAGCATCACTGAGTATAAGACCAAAACTTTCGTACAGTGTGCACAGGCTTACCTGCTCATTAGCAAGAGCGGACGAGGCAAATACCACATGTTTACGAAGGTTCGTAGCAATGGTGAAGATACGATCTTCAGCTATTTGCTGTAAAATACGATCAAGGTAAGTCAAAGTTCAGCTTTCTTCCGATAAATGGCTGTACCTGGTAATCTGCCAGCACAGATTGAACCGCACGGTACATCTTGAGTCGATTTATCTCGACATCTTGCCAAGACTGCTGACACTTCCTCCTAGACCTTTCTGCAGCCTAAATTCCAAGCACGATAAATCCACCATTAACCCCCGCACCGTGATAGTTGACAGCTTGTCTACTATAATACTTCAGTACCTCCATTAGCTTCACAGTATTGTTCCCAACGTCTTCTTTGCGGTGGGTCTCGGCAGACGCTAGTAGCCAGCTGACCAGCTTATTGTTGTTCATCGTCTTCAAACCCGCAGTACCGGATGACTTGTCGGGACGAGTCGCCAACGTGTTCGAGTAATGCATCTTCGGAGAGTCCACGACTTCCATTTGCTCGATTTGGCGATGGTACTGGTCCTCAAGAAGGGTACTTGAGATCCCTGAGTCCATTGCTGCAGTAAAAGAAGCAGAAGCCTCGCGGAAGTTCTTATCAAAGCGCTGTAGTCTCTTCTGTAAGCATCGTCTTGAACCTGCAAAGCACACACCGTCAATTGCAGCACTTCTTACTGCGCCAGCAGAAAAGGTCAGCATACCTTCGCTTCCTTCTTGACGCTGTTGATTCGACGAGTAAGATGTTGCACCTTCTGGCTGTTGTACTCGTACAAGGATTCGATCGGTCTCAACACGTCTTCCTCGAGATTTTTGGCAAGCTGCTGGTGCTGCACGCTCGTGTTCAAGTACTGCGCTCGTAAACTCGCCAGTGCGTACTTCATCGTGCCATGCTCCATCTCGTCCAACCGCGAATGTCTGGCCATCTTGCTCAGATCATGAGCGTACGTCCTTTCCAGGCTGATTCGGCTCTTGAGCATCGTCACCAAACTGCCATGCGCTGCTAGTCCAGATGCGCAGTCAGCTCGCACGTCGTCCAGATTGAAGAGTAAATCCGTCGAGAAGCAAAGGCTGGCAGTTGAAATCGCTGTCGTCATCGGAACACTCGATTTCGATCCAAAATGGACGTCTAAACCAGCCGATGGAGCAGACGCCATCACCTTGGAAGCTAGCGAAGCTCCGGTGACCTTCACAAGAAGACGAACGCTTGGAAGGCAAGAGAAGAGCTTATTCCAGCCGAATATTCGCAGAGACCACTTGAGCTGTACGATGACCTTTCTTGAAGTGAGCTCTTCGAGAATAGTTTTCAGCAAGAGTGATGATACTGCAACTTCTACGACCTGCACTCTCACTCTGGACGTTACCTTTTGGCATGACCGGTCGGTTCACTATCGAGATACCACAAGACAATGGCCATGCGGAGTGTAGATGCCACCTCCAAGACATCGGTGCGCCGGAATACGCCATTAGAGCCTCTTGGCGCTCGAGGCGGCGAATCTCCAGTCCACAACCAGGTCGGACACCAACGACAACGTATGAGCTCAGTTTTTACTTCTGGAGCTCTTCCCGTACCGGTAGCTGCGTACAAGATGGGCGTAGTGCCGCACAAATACTCTGTGGTGGAGACGGAATTGCCTGGAGGCAAGCGACTGAATTCTCTCGTGCCGTCCAATCGATCCGCCTCGATCACCTCGGGTAAAGCTGACAGGAGGCGAAGAACGACAAAGCTGTATCAACAACCAATCATGTTTAATACCATCAACAACGATCGAGAGGACGCTGGAGGCTTCGAAAGCAGTGATAGCAGCGATGACGACGGGTTAGCGCAAGGCGTGGCAGACGTGAGGCACCGACAGATTTTTACAGTCGGTAATTGGGCCCGTGGAGTACGAAGACGGGGAGTAGTGACAAAAGGGAACGTTGACCATCGCGGAATTACTCCCCACGTAGTCTTCTCAACGTACCAGACGCCTCCCAGCGCGGCCAAGAACCCGCTGGTTACTTGCGGACAACCTGTTACGTGTGGATTTTGCAGTGGTACGAATCTCATTTGGGTGCTTCGTTGCTCATTTTGTGGTTCTGCCCGTATGAGTGACGCACCAAGGTTAAAGTACCTGATCGACATGATATTAAGCATTGACCCCGAATCAAGCCCGACAAGGTTCGTTGATTGAGATTCAATGCACATGACGTGATTATCTAACTGGGTGTTGTGTTTGTTTCAGCTAGCTAAGCGGATCCTAGACTACGCAAAGTTTGATCGTGTTGCAATGAAAGTCGAAGCTACGTTCAAGCAAGCTGGGCTCGTAAGAGCTAAAGCTGCTATCATGATGATGAACCGCACGGTTTTGGTGCTCAGGTTTCAGATCATGCGAATGATTTTCGTAGCTTGGAAGAAGGTAAACGCAGCCAGCACTCAACAGCAGGCTATCCTTCAGCGAATCATTTCGATTAAACAGTCCCAGACCAACCGTAAATGCAGAGATAATGTGTTCTCTGTCTGGAGAGGCATGTTGCTCGGGTGACGGACGAGCGGTTGCAGCGTTTTCAAGTGGCATACAAGCGGTGCGTGCACATTTGCTTGTCCAAAGTACCTAAAGTTCACAACTTGCATGTTTCCCTTTATCAGAAATGAAATGACGAAACTTCGGCGAATTTGGGGAAGTTGGCGGTCGTTCTTGCGAATTCAAGACAAAGAGAAGATGGCAGAAATGCGCCATCACTACGAAGAAGAGTTGTAAGTTCAATAGTTCTATGGCAGAAGTCCTGCGTTGTCAGAAAGTAACGCCGATATACCTTGTGAACCTTTTGCTAGGCGTGATACACCGCTTGAAGCTCAAAAGGTTGGTAAAGTTGTCAGTTCACTCAAAATTGTTGATCTCATTTGTATATTTTCTTCAAACGTGCTGCAGGAAATTGATCGTTTGAGAGAAACCCAGCAAGAAACGCTGAAGCTGGTTTATACCGCTGGAGACTCAATCCTAGAGCAGCTTCATGTTTCTCTTCGAAAAGCCGATCATAGTGTACAAAGTAAGCAATACCTTAACTCTAGCTCGTCTGAACTCACCGTACTAATCAACGTTTTACCAGAAACACTGCAGCTTATTCAGATGTATCCGACGACTGCAGGCGAGTTCTTTGAAGCTGCTCATGGTAATGAGCTCCTTGAAGCATTGAGTAGTGGGCATGCCATGCCTCATATCGACGGATTCGGGCTTGATGACGAAAAGGACGATGAAACTATGAGGAAGCTCCTGGATCAAACCGTGGAGAGAATCGACCGATCAGCTCCTTCTGACAGCCTGATGCAGTGGATTAACTTCCAACGCCGACGTGGGGCTGAGATGGGGTCGAATAGCACCGATACGGTTGAGGCCACTAATGTATCTACAACTATAGGGTCTACTACAGAAATCATTACTTCTCCGGATAAACCTACGAGTGCTGGTGCTACACGCCCTAAAACTCGGTTAAAGAAAAAGGAGTTCAAGCCGATCAAGTTCCTCCAAGATCTGAGAGCAGTCATCGCCAGCCCTGGAGTCATGTTAAAACTATTATGTCACACATCGTCCGATGCACAAGCTGAATACGATCGCATTCGAAGCACCGAATTGACAAATACTGCTGTTTCTGTAGCAGCTGAAACTTCGACCACAGCGACGACATTGTCACCTTCGGCCCAACTGCAGCTTCGATCGTACTTCAAGATTGGTCCTCGAATACTGAACCTCCCACCAGATATCGTCACGCGAGACAGCTTCGTACTGAACGACTTTGACTCGTTGTATGCGTACGCAGTGTACTTGTATCTGTTCCACCCGAATTACGTTGCGCCTGGCATGACTCTTTCTCCTAGGTATCACCTCAGCTACTCGTTCTTGACTCCACAATGGCAAAAAGTAAAGACTTCACTTCTGGAGAACGAGTGCGACCCCTTTGCCCAGCAGCAGTTCTACATCTTCCTGACCAAGATGAAGCGGATCAATCTCCAGTTCTTGAGATTTATTGATATCTGCAAGGCAGTTCGGCAGATTGCAAACAATCACGAACGGGTTGTCACCCGAGAAGCATTCAACGACTTTTGCAGGAGAGTACTCGGCAAGGACTCGAATATTTCTGTATTGCTTGAGAAAGAGACGTTGGCCTCATGGGTATCGCTACCGGCGTCAAAACTTCTGTCGCTTTGCGAGAGTGAGGACGAGTTCCGTAAAATCGAGCAGGTCTACAAGGATAATGTCCTCGACTTGATCAAGATCTTCCGAATCTACGGCAGTGCGGCCGGCGGCAAGGGCATTCTGGAACAAGAGTTCCTCAAAGTGATGACGAAGGCCGGAGTCACCAACAAGAAAAACATTTTGAGGTCAAACTTGCAGTTGATCTACCAGCAATCAAGACAATCAAATGGTGGAATTCCCCGGATGGACTCGCTGCAGGAGCTAGTAACGTTGTTCCCACAGGCATTGAGGGTGAAGAAGACACGGACGATCGAGGCGCTACGCCCAACGAGTTTTTCGAGGCACTTACTCGAGTTGCATACCACAACTATCAAAAACGTCGCGAGTTTATGGGCCAGATTGCTACAATGATGAACATGGGCGACGAAGTTAGCATGGAGATTGTCAATGGATCGGCATCTCTCCTTTTGTACGTAGTCGATCTGGTGGTGGACAAAGTTGTACCCTTGACGAAGAAATTCCAGGAACAAGGACTAACATTCAAGAAGCAAATGATCCATCCTGAGGTCCAACACGTTTGCAAGACTCAAGAAAAGAAGCTAAAGCGCATTTTCAACACGTATTCGCAGAGAAACAAGAACCCTCAGTCACGCGGGAAACTCCTCGATTTGAGTGACTTCGAGGGCTTGTTGAAGGATAGACGACTCATCGATGCACTATTCCCCACGGTAAAATCAAGCAGCTTGTCGCTTTCGTGCAACAAGATGGCGAGATCGGGAACGCTGCATCAAGTATCAACGGGTACGATGCCGACAGCGAGTTTGTCTTCTCCGAGTTTGTCGAGGCATTATCGGCGATCGCAGTGTATCGCAACGCCAATCCATACCTCCCGTTTGCCAAGAAACTCGAAACCTTCTTCGAGGAGTACTTCTAAGCGAAAGCGATATCAACCAGCTAGCATAGACAAAGGCTATTAAATCTAGTTTGAAATTATCACGATCAAGTTTGCGCAGCTAGTCCAACCTCAACAATTCGACAGTCGATCACTGTCTCTGGTCCCAAACCAACACCCGGCGCAAGCATCCGTTCCACCTCTCCTCCGTCTTGAAAACTCCCCGGCCAGAAGGAGCTTGACTTCCGCTTTGTCTGCAACCACCCCAATTCTTTCCATGCCGATGCCACCAAACTGGAGCAAAAGTATTTGCGTTGGTCCTCCTGAGACTTGGTCAAGTCTCCGTCAGTCGTGGAGATGACGGCGCTGAGCTAGTGCTGCTACCTGTAGTGGAAAATGTCTCTTCGGCTCCCTCGCACACACGGTTCGCTGCACGGATAGAGCCGAAAAGGTTCCGGTCCGATTCACCACTGGAACGAAGAATGCCAAGGATGCTGTAGGGACTGCCGTCAACACTGCGCACGAATTGGTTGAGCTGCTCAAGCAGCTCTGGGGTGCGTTCAGCCGCCACTTTACGCACCACAATCGAGTTGGACACTTCGCGCGCGTAGGCCATAAGCCGCGCTTTCAGCGAGTACACCTGAATCCCCTCCGAGGTAGCTTCCATTATCCGCAAGAGAACTCGCGACTCGCCCGGGACGACGATGCCGACGTGGTCGTACTTTGATCCTGTAAACTGCATAAATAAGCATGTCAGAACACTACTTTTTTAAATGCTTCGCCGAACGCACCTTTCGCTGCAATCGGCTGGCTCGAATCTACATGAGAACAGAATAATGTCACCACATGAAATACTGTCGTGCAACGAAGTCACGTGGATCACGCTCTTCTCTCTATGACCAAGTTCGGGGTCGCGCGAGATGGATACAACGCCCAGGAACGACATGAGCATCACGTCCACGCTCGTCAGGGGTGCAGCAGCAACTGATTCAAAAACGCTTCCAACTGTTCTTTGCGGTTGGTGACGAACTCGCCTTCCAGCGGCGTGAAAACGTGTTTCGGAGGTAGACCAGGCAGCTCGACAGCAGGATATTTCGTCTTCAAGTGGCTGTGCAGGGCGTCGAACTCCTTGTAGCGTCTCGAAAGCTGCCAAATTGCGCCGTTGAACGACACGTCGATCACGTAACTCGTGTACGAGCGTTGCGACAGATCACTCACCTTACTTTTGGTGCCGACAATAACCAGATCAATTGTCGGTTGCGGCATTTCGTTCGTGGATAAAAGCTTGAGGTGGATCCGACGATTCGCGCAGCCCAAAATGTAGTGGCCAATGGACTGCTGCTCGTCCGTGAGCCATTGGTCTCCGATATCCAGGTACAGCACGAAAGTATCCGCTTTTCGCGCGAGAAAAGTCTGCAAAAGATCCGACTTTTTGCCGCTGCAGCTCATCTTGCAGCTGCTTGATCGCATCCAACTTGACTTGACCAACAGTAACTTTCCCTTGTGAGGCTTCGCTCACAGGCACAACAGTCGAAACACTTTGACAAAATATCCAAAAATATCCAAACATCCAAAAAGTCAGCTGAAAAAACCTCAACCTGCAAATATTTTTGCGCAAAACCTGTCGCCATTTACATCCGTAGCTGTAACGCGCAAAATCACAAGCGAAACGGGACTTTTGCGCTCTCAACATGAGCACGAGTGCGTTGCGCCAAAAGTTGCGCAGAACGCACCGCGTTCTCTTCGGACCACGACGGTCGCTCCTCGTCCTCGTCACTTTCGGACCCGCTGGACGCGAACCGCAAAAAGGCTGCAAAACATTTGCAGCTGTCAGCCCAACCCCTAAAAGAAACTTCAACGTACCGACCATTTCGGTCGCTCATTTCTTGTTTCGCGCAAAGCTTCGTGGCCAGTTGCAGACAGTGAAGCCACTCGTCCCTTTGCGCGCTCGTGCTCGTGGCGAACTGCAATTTCTGTTTCTTTTGCGCAACGACTGCAAATCGGAACTTGGCGCCGCTCTCCGATTGGCCAAAACTGTGGCTGCCGCGCCGCATTGCGCCGTCTTCTTTGCGAACTTCGCGGATGTTTTGCACCAGACACAAGTCCATCCCGAGAGGGAGCGAATTGCGGCGTTTGCGCGAACCGCTGTCCGCGTCCGGGTCCACGACCAGCGCGTGGCGCAAAAGCAGCAGGCGGATGCGCAACCAGCCCCGAATTGCGCGCTAAACTGCCACAGTTCGCCACGGTGCAAACATTCGTCCATCGCAGCTTTTCGTAAACTGACTGCGAATTTGTAAGGGAATAAGAAATGGGGAAAATGAGAGGATATATTTTGGGTTTTGGATATTTTTTATTTTTGGGATGTTTTTGGGATTTAAAAGTCCGTCACGTCGTGCAGGTGTCGCTGCGTGAAGAAGGCAGCACGGACTGCAGGTTTGGACTTCTTGGGCGCTTGAGCCAGGAACGACGTGATGGATTGCGTTCCTGCTGGAGCGTCGGCCTGGAGACAAGAAAGTTAGTGCAAAGGTATTATAACTTCAACTTGCAAAAAACATCCTTTGCGCACCTTGTCGAGCTCCTTCTCATGGGGCCACTCGACCTTGACCGCTTTCCCGACGAAGGGCTCGACGGTTCCCCAGCTGAAGCGGATGATGTTGGGGAACACGAACACGTCGTCCATGTTGTTACTCAGCCACGCCTTGGTCTTGGGGTCACTCGGGTATCCCGAACCAAAGTCCGTTGGAAGCTCAAGTGCCGGCGACTCCCACTCCCAGTCGGAGATGACGCGGTCGCGAGTAACCTTGGCTGCGATACTCGCCGCACTCACCACCTACAAATCATCCACACTAAGTATGTACTCTCAAACTTTACATCTTTTACGCAAAAATGATTTTTGCACCTTGAAGAGACTGTCGGCCTTCTTTTCGACGCGAAACTCGATGGTTCCTTGGAAATGTTTCGTCAGGAAGCTCTGGTACCAGCGCGGGTCGCCCACCGTGTCCACGAACACCTTCTTCACCACTGCTCCCTTCTTTTGCACCTCGTTGATGAGCTGGATGGCTGCATCACGGGACATTTCGTTCAAGTTGCTGGTTTGGCGCAGCATTTTGTCCGAAATCTCGGCAGCCGAAATGAGTCGCACGATCCACCTGCAAAAAGTGCAAAAAAGTCAGAGAAGTGCAAATTTGCGCGAAAAGAGTTGCGCAACGCACCCGAGCCCTCGGTGGTGCGCATCTTGTCGAACAATTTCGCGCGACTTTCGGCGCTAAGCGCCTTGGAGTCGTCGAAGCCCAAGGCGCACATGGCCTCGTTGTCTGCCACTGGCCAATAGGAGGCGCCGTAGACCATGGGGCCCATCACGGGTCCGCGTCCAGCCTCATCGATGCCCAACATGACGGGGATTCCATTGAGGCAGCGGTCGGGGCAGTCGCTCGCTAGCAGCAGCGTGTGCTGCAAATTCGGCTTGGACATTTTGCACCTTTGCACGTTTGCACTTTTGGCGCGAAAAGGCGCGAATATATGCGATTGGCTGAAAAGGATTTCGACCAATGGAATCGATGCATGGAAGTTGACTCACAACTTTTGTGAGTCACATTGATAGTCAAATGGCATGTTAATATGTTTGAATATTTTCGAATATTCGAATGAATATTAATATTCATATTTGATCTGGTTCGCCCATATTAATATAATAACTCGAATGAGGTCGACGGGCGGAGGTCATATTAATATATTTGAATACAATTGTCAAAAACAAGCACAAACTGCACGCTTCAGGCCTCAAGCCTCAAGCAACGTTTACTTTATGGTTTCATGTCCATTGGTCTCGTTTCCGCTGCTGCTTCCACTTATTTTAGAAGAAGAAGCCGCAGCGATGTAATGTGCTCGAGTCCCAGAGCTCGATGTCATGGAGGGTGCGTCGAACCAAATGTATCGTTTGTATGCAATGATGTTCGAAATGACGTGCGACTATCTAAGTAAGATTTTGTATCTAATCGTTATCCCCCTCAGTAATGCATGGTGCTGCCTTCATTTCGTGCTTTGAATAACTTTTGCCAGACGGTAAACGAACTCAGAATCAAAGACAAGAGGACAACTACCCAGCGTGCAGCAGCAGCTACTCATATAGTTACAGTTATTAATATTAATATATTATAGCTCCTTCGAAAATATTAATACCAACAGCGTACATATTTGGTTGACGAACGGCATACCGGATCTAGGCTTGAGCAGACTAAGCCTATGACTTATAAACACTACACCGTGTAGACTACATTGTCTTTCCGGTCACCGCCGAAGGATGAATAAATGGCGGGTTCGTAGAAAGAACCTGTAAGAACTTCTTACAGCGAAACAACGTCGTACTTCGATGTAGCCATCTTAACATATCCCTGAATCGCACTAAGTACGATTGAATACAGGTATTAATACGTTCAAATATTAATATTCATTTAAGCGAGCTGAAACGAATGAATTTGAATATTCGTATTCATATTCGATTCTGAAAGCAATATGAATATTCAATCATCCAAAATCAAATGACTAGCAATCCCTGGTCACAAGAATATGACCAGGTGCAGAGGAGACAAACGAATCCTCAGACAAACTAAAAGGGAGGTTTTACTGCATCGCATTTTGTGTGATTGGATTGAATAAAGGGACGCGCTCAATACTTCAAACTTTTGAAGTTCAAAGAACTGGTGCATTGCACATGTACACTGTACCGGTACTTCGTTCGGAGTGCGTCTGCGTGAATTCTTGTCGATACGGAGGATCATGCAGACTGCAACACCTTTTGAGGCAATACCATACCACACAGAGTCCATACACGTACAGTTACGCGGTTACCTTGCTGCGGTGTGTTGACGCGGTCTTCCGCAGACACTGGGAACCGAATGCTGTTGCAATTCCCCAGTGCTCTCCTCCAGTTCACCTCTCCGACGCGGTTGAAGTCAATTTTGAGGCTCGGCAGCAACCTCGATGGGGATCACTTCCGGTGGATCGGAATTTTTATCGTGAGCAGGGGACGGACCAAGTGTCGGATACCAGCTGGGCGGCAGGGTCGGCGCAGATTTCTAACTGTTCGGCCACGCCGCATGGAGAGAGGGGGAAGACCAGCGAGCTGGTAAAATTGATCACGCTCGGGACGCCTGTGAAGGCATCATGCAATGGCTGGCCATCTGCGTCGAAGGTGCAGGTACGCTGCGAAGTCCAGCGTAAACTCTGCCATCGAAAATGTAATGGCGGCGACGGTGCTAATGTCGATGTACACCGTGACGCAACGGGTTTGGTTGGCTCCAGAATGTGAAGACGCGAGTGCAGCGATGGCAAACGTGCATGAAACCGGTAAAGGGCTTTCTTGACGTGACTTTCACGGCATGACGTGGACTGTAAGCGTTCAACGTGCTTTCGATGAAAATATCCGTTGCCTTTCAGGCCATCGCTGGGATAGGGGGCAACACTACGAACAGCGGCCACTTCTGCTTATTGCTGCGACCGTCCTCGCTCTGTGAGCAGGACCGCTCAAAATTGGTTGAGGAGAGCTCCGCTCAAGAAAAATTACCCCAGCCGGTCGAGGCCAGCTGGCTGAAACACTTGTGTTTGCCAGCAAGAACTCCGCACCTTGGTCATGCAAAGGCTTCACTTGGAACTTCCAAGTGAACCTTCACAAAATTTGCGACAGCGTTGAGGTGGACTCCGTCACCAAAATGGTGCGGGATTTTCCTGCTGCGTTGCACACTGCAATGGGCTTGCCACGTTGCACTGGTCCAACATGCGGGATACCGACCAATCACATCTTTTTAAATTCCTTTTCAACGAATCCCAAGCCTCCATTTACACCTACCCCCAAATACGGACCACCAGGTAGTCAGTAAAAGGCAACTTGTGAGTAACGCGAGTCTCTGCAGAGATCTGTCTTGTCCGGCTCGGCACTCCAAGCCAGCGCACTGGGCTCTCCATTCGTGAAAACCTCGAGCGTCGCACAACCTGTGGCTCTCCACGGTCTCAGCAGCTTCAGGGACCATGCCGAACAACAAAATGACCAACAGCTCTTCCATCCGCCGTCGTATGCGGCCGCTTCGTGCCACGCCCGAGGCCTTGACAGCGCAGGTGACGCAGCATGTTCCGCAACTCGTGGTGCGCCCGCCAACCGCGGCGGCGAGGCGCTGCAGGTGGCAATGGGGGCACCGCCGTCGAGCGGTCCATGGTGAACGTCGGCTCCATCGCAGTGTACCACGTCAAGCCCGTCGTGTCCACCGACACGAAGCTGGGCAAGAAGACGACCATCTTTGCTGTGCACGTGCAGAACGCCATCACGGGACGCAGCTGGGTGGTGCACCGCCGCTACTCGGACTTTATGATGCTTCGGGGTCTCGTGGCCGAGCACTTTAAGCTCTTCGGAGAGGAGTTCCCGCGCATCTCGGGACTTGTGGACGAACTCTACTTCCCCAAGAAGCACAAGTTCCGCCACACCACGGGAAAGGTGGTCGAGCACCGGTGCGACGCCTTCCTTGAGTACCTCATGGGGCTGCACCGCCTGCTCATCAGCCAGCACTACCTGGTGCGACGCGACATCAGCCCCATTGGACTGTCCATCATGCGCGGCTTCCTGGGCAGCGCCATCGTGCAGGACCCGAGTCACAAGGCCTACACTTTCCACAAGGCCATCCTGCCTATTGAGCTGAGCCCGGCGGACCGTACGCCCATCAACCAGTGCGGGTCCCTCACGACGGTCATGGAGGACGACGCCGAGTACGAAGTGGCAGTTGAAGATGTGGACATGGACGAACCGGAACCCGAAGCGGAGGCGGATGTGACGTCGCGTGACGGGTCCACTGAGGGAACCGACGTGGACTCTCTGTCTGAGGACATGAGCGACGGAGATGACACGGAGGAGGAACTTCTCCGCATGTCGGAGATTGTGGACCGACGTCGCTCGCACAAGTACGCGCGCAACCGCCGCGTGCTGCTTTTCCTGCGTAAAGACGGAGTGTTGTCCGAGACGGATCCTACAGCCCCTACGTCACCCGAAATGGAGGACGAAGCTCCTTGCACCCCACGACCACGAGACCGCATCCACACCGACAGGATGTACGTTCGTGCTTCGGAGATGCTGCGACCATCCGAGATGGTGCGAGTGTCCGAGATGGCTGGCAATCCCATTCCGGCATGAAGTTTGGCAATGGAACAAACTCCACTGCGGCCAACACAACACACAGACAGCAATGGAACTGGACTGTGAGATGGCTGCACAAGGACTGAAGACGAAATGAGAGCAACCGACACCACCGACTGGGGGTGGTACAGCTGCGCGAGGACGCGAACTGAAGCACTTCGACGCACATCAAAATCCAAAGCACCGGCCCCTCTCCATGCATCAGACTGCGTACAAACACTATCACTATTTAATGCGCAACATCGTGAACGTTCAATGGCATCCGTCCAGCTTCTTCATTACTACGTAGTAAACTGCTACGTTACCTTTGAAGTACTACTAAGGGGCGAATAGGCGAGTACTACCGAAGTAAAATAAATTTTGCAGAAGTATTAAAATACTTATAGTAGTATTTAGTACAACACCGTCAGTATTACTATTCAAATCAACCAATCAGCTTCTTTTCATTCACTCAGACCAATCGCCATTTCAGCCAATCGGTCCTCACTCACTTCCCGCGCCATTGAAAACCGCGCCAAAAGCCAATTTAGACATGACGTTGGGTGTGAAGGAGAGCGTGAGTGGTAAGCTGTACCGCCTACTGGGCGACGGCAGCGAGGAGCGAGTGTGCGCCGGTAAAGCGTCGGTATACCGGAGTGGCCCCAAGGTGGCACTGCGCTGCTGCGGCAAGACGAGCATCATCGCCACGCGCCAGACGAAGCAGCGCGTCCTGCGGCAGGGCGACGTGCTCCTATTGGACCTGCGCGACGGCTTTTACGCCAATGGGACGCTGACCAAGTACGAGGTGGTGGACACGGACGCCTTGCCGCCCAAAGCCGCGCTGCACGTGCTGCCCACGCGGGTGCCGCGCATCACCATGAGCTCGTCGGCCTCCAGTCGTCCTGCAGGACGCACAGGATCTGCAGGACCGAGACTCGTGTCGAGTTTTTGCAAAGAGACAAACTAGTTTTAAACAAGTAAAAAACACGTCCAGGAGATCGAGGTAAGTGAAGACAACGAAGACGCTGAAGATGAAGAAGACCTCGCGCCAATGAGGCGGCGCGGCAAACGCTCTCGGGCGATTGTCGAATCGGACGACGAAACCGACCCGACGGACGGTAATGTGCAGGACCTGACGGTGGACTCGGACGTGTCGTCGCCTAGAGACGACGATGTGTTTGCCAAAGACTTGGACAGCTCCACTTCTGCTGCAAAGGACTGGATGGCGGCGTTCGGACGCCATGCAGTGAAGAAACACCAGTCGGATGGGTGGCACAGTCGGAGAGACGACAGTCGGAGAGAGAACAGGAAGAGAAAGAAACGCGCCAAAGAGAGCAGGTTCAAATACGAGGAACAGAACGACTACGACGACTCGGAGGAGGAGGAGCACTACTCTCGGTCCCATGACGAGATCGGACAGCTGCTGGGGGTGTGAGAGCGTTGCCAGGAAGCTGCGCCAGTCGGTGCGAATTTGGTCGGGCAACGCGACCAAGTCGGGGTCCAGTAGCCCCTCGACGTCGTCTGCTGATGGTACGGACGAAGAGGATGCTACACACATGTCAGTGGCGTCGATTGATGGCGGGGATAAGCGGGTGATCACCCAGGCCGATATCCCCGACATTTGTGACACGATCGAATTGAAGCCGTACCAGGTAGTGGGAGTCAACTGGCTGCTATTGCTTCATGAAAACAACGTGTCTGGCGTGTTGGCTGACGAGATGGGTCTGGGCAAGACCGTGCAGACTATTGCGTTCTTGTTGCAGCTTAAATCCTTGGCGGAGTCCAATAAGAACTCGGCGGGGCCGCATCTCATTATTGTGCCGGCGAGTGTGCTGAATAACTGGACTCGAGAGTTTTCGTGGATTGCACCCAAGCTACGTGTCGTCAAGTACCACGGCCCAAAGGACCACCGCCGCGAGTTGGAGAGTACGCTTACTAACGACGACTTTGACATTATGATGACGACGTACACTTACTTCGAGCTCGACTCGAACCAAGCGGAGCGCGCGTTCCTCGAAGCTTCAACTTCGGCTACATGATTCTGGACGAGGGTCATAATATCAAGAACTCGCAATCGTCGCGTTTCAAGCGCATCTCGGCGCTACGCGTGCGTACGCGCTTGGTGTTGAGCGGTACTCCGATTCAGAACAATCTCAAGGAGCTACTCACGCTGTTGAGCTTTCTTATGCCGCGGATGTTTGATCATGGCTCCGATGAGATACTAAGTTTCTTCGACGGGAATGAGCAAACTAAGTGCGATAAGGTGCGGAAGATCTTGGCACCGTTCATCCTTCGGCGTGAAAAGAAGTACGTGCTGAGCCAGCTCATGCCGAAAACTACCTCTGTCCAGATCCTCAAGGTGACTGAAGAGCAGCATAAGGCATACACAGAGGTGCTCGATGCCGTCATTAAGTGCAGAGAGGCCAAAGCTGCAAGAAAAGCTGCGGCGAAGGAACTCAAGAAAAATAAGAAGGGTGAGAAAGCTGCACTGCGAGAATTGGCGGGGGCTTACACTGCACCACTAGAAGTCGAACCTGCCCCCACATCCATTTTCACCATACTGCGCAAGGCTGCAAATCACCCCATCCTGCTTCGCAGGCATTTTGTATCGGATGATACGTTGGAAACCATGAGTAGATGCCTGCATCGAGCCGAAGCCTTCGGCAACCAGTGTTCCATCAGTATGGTCCGACAGGAGCTTGAGTCCTACAGCGATTTCGAGATGCACACTCTTTGTGAGCAATACCAAGCAATCGATGAACTACGCAAGCTGCAGCTGCCTACGGAAACACTTCTGGCATCCGCAAAGTTTGACTACTTGCGGAAACTGCTTCCGAAGCTTCGCAGCGAGGGTCATCGCGTGCTGATCTTCTCTCAGTGGACCAAACTTCTGGACTTGCTCGAAGTCCTGATGGGTCACATGGATTATCGTTATCTGCGACTGGATGGCACCACCGCTGTACAAGAACGCCAAGGGCTCATTGACATATACAACGAAGACGAAAACATATTCGCCTTTTTGTTGTCCACGCGTGCGGGTGGCCTCGGTATCAATCTCACTGCTGCAGACACGGTTATTCTGCACGATCTAGACTTCAACCCAACTGTGGACGAGCAGGCTTGCGATCGTTGCCACCGAATCGGTCAGACGAAGCCCGTGTCCATTTACAAGCTCGTGTCCGAGAAGACGGTCGATCACCATATCTTCGAAATTGGTGAATCCAAGACGAAACTCAACCACAATATTCTCGACAAGCTTAATGCACTCGGACATGGTAAAAAGAACGGCAAGAAATTGAACACAGCCACCGTAGAAATACTGCTAGAGTCGGTCATCTCAGACTACAAGAGCGCTCAACTGGAAGAAGGCGAAGGAGAACGCATAAAGTAGAGCCTGGTGAGTGGCTGCATGTACAATTACTTTAGTCGAACTTTCATTGTTCTTGCTTGCAGGACACTTTAAGTAACGCAGCGAAGAATACCATGAAGTACTACATGTACTGTACTACGTAGTACGAAGTACTTGGTATCATCGACAATGGGAGGGGTTCATCCCTTGTGGGCGAATTCTTTGACTACTGAAGATGGATCACTTCCGCGCTTGTCGCCAAACTATCGATGCGGTTGAAAGGAAAAGCGTGAGCTAAGCTGCAAGTTCGAGAAAAAACACATTGCGATTTCTAGCGTACCGGATTGCTGGATGTTCTTGAGCTGCCATTATTGGCGCTCGGTACGAACTAAAACAAATCAACCAGAACCCAACGTTAGGCGGAGTGACAAGTTTGGAGATTGGAGAAATACGTACTATGCTGTTGCTCTCTCGTCGGGCCATTTCCTCGTCAGACTCTTCCGTCAAAGGAGGAAAGCAGGCGATTCAAGAAGGTTTACCGACACGCTATCACTGAAGGTGTCATCATAGTCGAAGTCGTCGTCATCTTCTTCATCGTCGTCGAAATCATCAGCCGCACCCAGTCGAAGACTCAAGAGCTGCGTAGTTTGTCGAATCTGCTCCACCATGGTGGTGATATCAGCCAACGCGGACGGGATCAAATCCAGTGTCAATTCTGAGCGACTGATTTTTCGTGAGACTGAGTCGATAGTTCGCCGAACGCCTGGGCCGTCGAGTGTCCGTCGACTACCAGGCGAGTCGATAGTGCGTCGACTACCAGTCCCTTCGGTAGCAACCGCGCTAGAATGCGTCAATTGACGAGGTAGCCCCGAATTTGTACGGTGAACTGGCTGGCGCTTTGGAAGCAAACTTCGGCCACTTGAACCGCTGATTGGGCTCGAATAATGCGCCAAGTCTCGAGTGCTGTCGCCTGCGTGAAACGTCTCTTGCCGTTGCGAATCTTCACGTATTGACGGACGGATTCGAGTTTGGCGAGGACAACTGCGCGTGATATCCGACGTACTACTGGTTTAGCTGCGCGATCGGCGATATCTTTCAGTTTATCACCCAACTTTTCGCTCGGTAGATGGTCCGGAGTGATACAGACATACGCCGCTGCTTCAGAGATTTTTCTACAACCAACGTAAGCTGATTGTGAACCTTTGCCTTTTCAACGGGCGACTGGATGTTCATGTTGTCTAGCTGTCGTTTGATCACAGTTCGTTTCATCCGTTCGCCGAATTCGGGGTACTCTGCAGCAATTTCGTTGAAGGCGTGCTTGCTCAGCACGTTCAGATCGCAAATATTAACGGCGCGCACAGTATTAGTACGACGCACATCAATGACAAGCGCTGTTTCGCCAAAAAAGTTTCCGTCTCGCAAGTAAATGCGCTTCTCCGAGTTATCGGGGTCTGGAATCAGGATCTCAACCAGGCCTTTGCGGACGATGAACATCTCTTTTCCAATATCATCGCAATAGATGATAGTGTCACCCGGCAAGTAAACTGCTGTTTCGAGTGCAAGGCACACTTTCCCCAAAAATCGCGAATCGGATCCAGCAAAGAACGGAACTGTCTTGACCAAGTCCTTGTACAAGTGCAGCGCGATGGTGGTTTTAGAGGCTTGGAAATACCAGGCTGATTCAGCAGCATCATATCTGAATATGCACGTTGCTGCGAGCAGCATCAAGGGCAAACAGAGCTGTGAGTACATGAAGGCCAATCAATTGAACTGGAACTGTAGAAACTTACGTTAATCCAGAGGTAGTCGTAGTTTCTACGAACGCGATGCTGCAACTCCTCCGGCAACTCGTAGTATTTCATTTCAGCTTTGATCATGTCCATCCGGTTCCGAAACTGAGCCTTCTGCTGGTCCCAGCTCATGAGCAGAGCAAGCACGTTACCAAAGAGAAAAGAGGAAAATATCGTGCCCAACATAAACACCGTGATACTCATGTAGTAGAGCTCGATATTCGCGCTCAGTTCCGGGTTTTGTAGCTTTGCAATGCTGGAATAGGTCGTGCTCTCACCGATGCCCAAGAACATTAGCATAATGGTGTGTATGCATTGAACGTACATCGGCGCTAACTGTAAAAATAAAATAAAAACGCGATGGAGGTGAGTTTGATGGCAGACTCAGTCGATGCGGGTATTTACGCACCTCATCTTCGCCGCAAAGCATTTCGTCGAATTCGCCGTAGCATTCGTTGAACAAACTTGCCCATAGGCACGCGAAAAGATGCAGCCCCATTGCGAGGCCAAGGAAGCTGACGATGAGATTGTAATACTTGGCGTATTCGCGGAGATACTTGAGCAGACGGCCAATGCGCAGTAGCTTTGGGATCTTCTGGAGCTTTACGATCTTGAGTGACTTTCCGGAAGATGGTACGAATAGGACAAGCGGGAAGTTGGAGATGAGGTCCACGATGAACCAGGAGCGGAAGTACTTCCGCGCTACTCTTTTCGGATCCATGACCACCTCGCCATTTGAAACGATACCCGTTCGCAATGTCATGACCATATCTGTCCACGACAAAAACGATTATCGTACGAAAAGCGTAAGCATGAGTGCAACCCAGAGGCAGGTTCCTTTACTGAGCGCACCTGCAACAAAGTAGACGTCGATGAATGAGTTCATGCCGCCGAGTCCAGCCCAATCAACGAACTGGAATCCAATGATGAATGGAATCTGCATAACAAATGTGAATTAGCAGTGCTCCAACAAAACAGGTAACGATATCCATCATGCAGCACGTACCATTATGCACACATACAGGACCAAACACACAGTCATAACTTCCCAAGCTCGACGCATCTTGGAATTCGGGTGAACCATGAAGCGGCTCGTGTTGAGCTTCCGGTCATGGTAAATGTCGATTGTATGTGCGTTCATTGATTTGGCTAGCACCGCGAGTTTGCCGATCACCTTCCAATTCCGTCGTGAGTTACTCCCGTCGTCAAATTCAATTGCTCTCATGGTATCAATGACCGGATCGTCGGCTTGCCGTGTTTTCTTTCGAGCCGCATCGTCTGCTCCTTCTATTGGAGACACGCAGGTTTCTGGAAGGGTGGGCCCCAACGTTAAACTCTGGTCTGCTGATGCCGACGAAAGTCCTGCTGGAACGTCCTGTGTAGCATCCTGAGGCGGTATTGGCGAAACGAGTTTGGCCAAGAGTTCGGCTTCCTCCTTTGGTGAAGGCGAGACCTCTCTGCCCTCAGTCTCGCCCTCTGGTATCACTCGGCCACTCCCGCCAATATCGCTGCTTGGCCCCTTCATACTACCCATCTCGCCGCTGGTACGGCGATTCGACTGAAGATTAGGCACTTGACTTGTCCAGCATTGCGACGCGTCCCTACACAGCACCAAGTTGAAGCGAGTCGGGTCGTTTTGCTTTCAGAAATAGTTGCCAAAGCAGACCAATCCTTGAAACGGATGCCATCGGAATATTGCGTCCACACTCGGTCGATTCCCAAGAAGTAATCGAGAGGCTTCCGGTGTTCATAGTGGTTGTCTATTACTAGCATCCTAGTCCTATGTGTTGATCTACAACACGCACTCGAACCATTTCACGGGCTTCTTCGCGGAGCTGAAGAGTCCGTCGCCGTTGTAGAAGGTGGTGTCGGCATGGTTGAGAGTCGTCACGTAGAATTGGTCGGAGTAGTGATCGCCGAATTGATCGAGAGGGAATCCGCCAGCGCAGCTCTGGAACTCCACCAAGCCGTCGTTTTCATCCGAGTTGTGGGGCAGCCCCGCACCTAGCAGCCAGTACAGGGGCTGGTAGATCGAAAAGAGCCCTGAGTACCCATTGCTGCACAGAGCTGCGTGGACGCGGGTCCGGTAAACTTCTTGTGCAGCTACGTAAGCGTCATTTAGTTCTTTCGAGGCAGTAGTCTCGTCTTCATACGCAAGTGACAGCGTGCCGGCGAGCACAGGGCATTGGCCCGTGACATTTCCGAGAGCCTCCATAATAACATTGTTCTCTCCAGCGCAGGTTTCTTGGGCATAGTCCGAGCCCAAGCTTCCAGTCATTGGGGGACTTGTAGCAACCCAAGAGCTGCTGTTAGCGAGGGTGCATCTCCCATTCGCGATGGCGCTTGCCAGCAAAGTCCGCCCATTGAATGTGTCACGACGATCGTGTCTGCAATTTCGGTCGGGGATCCCGACTCGGTCACTGAAGTTGCAAGGTCGCACAAAGTTTGCTGCTGAGTGGCGTTGTCCCAACCGGTCTCCTGCGAGTTCCATATCATGTACTTGAAATCCGTGCAGCACGGCGCATTTTCCGTGAGGTTGCCCCAGTAGTAGGGAAATGAATCCTGGAGTGTTGCTTCCATGTAGTCGATTCCCAGGCCGTGGACGAATAGACACGGGCGTGGCGTCGACTTACAGGAGCAAGTCGTCGAGGACAGAGTGACGTTGGAACCAAAGTCAATACTCCTCGCTTCACTCTCGGGGATCGGTTCGCCAGTGAGTAACGCGGTCGTGGTGGCCGTCACTGCGGTGGTATTCATGACGGTCTCACATTGGCTTGCCGCACTGGCATTCAGCTTGGGTGCCGCGATTTCCACACGCTTTTTCAAGTACGTGACCGAGATCTCCAGGTCACTTCCGTAGACGTGAACGCCCGCAGACCCGGACGCACAGACCGCCAGGTTGAGTCCACGAAACGTAACTTTGAAGAGGTTGCCGGCCGAACACTTGATTTTCGCGCCTTCTAGCGATGCGGTGGACACGGGGGTGGCGTCGTTGAGCGCTGGGAGCATATCGTTGAGCGGCGGCAGCATTTTGGTTTCTGGGCACTCCGACGACGAAGTTTGGTCTTGCCCGACGTCAAAACTGGTGGTGGTATACGCGATACCGTCCACGAACAGGTACCTGGTAAGTGTCGAGTCTTCCGTGAAATCCACGTATCCGTCGTACATGACACTGAGTCCGTCCTCTGAGACGACGGGGTTGGCGTACACGTTGAACTCCGGCTGACCGTGAACCTGCATCGATCCGCGCTTCAGGGTGAAGTGGAGCTTCAAAGACGGCCATTCCGTGGCACTGGCGTGAAGGTCACCATGGACGGTTCCTTTGCCTTTCTGAGCTGCAGAAATGGTTGATGCCGAGACTGCAGCGAATGCCAAGAGGGCGAAGACCACACGAATGAATGGGTTTGCGCACGAGCACATTTGGCACGATAACACAGCACTACCAACTTTTATAATAACGAGCTCTTGCGAGATAAGCAGCAGAATGTGTAATGAGAGCACAGAACTCCCGCCGTTGCACTCGGTGAGAGAGGAAAGAGGGATTGTCACCGCGTGTGAACGCCAACGAGGTCCTCGGACCTGTCGTTCAACGCATGGCATCACGCTGGTCGACAACCCGCATCACTTACGACCCGTAAGTTTCTTCCGCCTTGAGGTCTCACTCATTTGAAAGTCATTGCCGCAGTGATTAACTTTGCGCCAGAGCACCGCAACAGACCAGTGCTTGTCATGGTGGACAGATTGATGACGGTTCTCCACCAATACATGTATTGAACTGCAGTTCTAACGTTGAGGTTGCTGAGCAACTTGCTCAGTCCGTCCTGCGCTGGGCTTTGCGCAGCGACAAATATGTTGCTGTTTCCTGCGTCCCAGATGCCACTGGTCTGATGTTGAATAAAATGGTGAACGTCAAAAGTTGCGTCCAAGCATTTGCCGTTGCAATCGACTTGTTGCCGAACGATACGGTTGCTGATGACACCAACCCGTGATTTGCTCGTCGAAGTCCTGCGCTGAACCAGTGCAAAGTCCCTTCCTTGCCTGGAGAATTAGGCCGGCCAAGGACAGTGTCTACGTCCGACGCTCAGCCGGAGCCTCAGGAGGTCGTACATGGTACTGCAACTTGCAGTCTGCAACTGGCCTCGCTGCGGACTGAGTCTGACCGGTCTGCCTCGTGTTGAACACATTGCTTCATGTCCGTTCAACCACTCCATGGTACGGTACCGTACCTCAAGACCAAGAGTATCAAAAGTTTTGATTCAAAACTCACATGAGTAATACTTTTGTTTCTGGATGAAAAAATGCCGTGGAAGGCAAGGATTGATTTACAGAGTGATGTTCATGCGCTTTCCACTCGCTGTACATGTAGAGAGACGCTTGTGTATATCCTGAGCTGCTGATGAACGAGGCCAATCCGTCAGTAAAGAAGCCTCATCGAAAACTGGAGCAAGCCGAGTTGACTTCGGTGACATCATGACAAAGTGCTGCCTTTTATGCGCTGTAATGAGAAATGAAGGGTTTTGAGACCACGCTGATCGGACTTGGAGGAACAATTGGAAATCCGACAAACATTTCAACATTGGGACGTCCATCGAGAAGAGGACTACATGTACATGTATCATGCGCGCTCGCTGGTCGCCGACGGCACTCTTCTCTTGCTGTCTACGCGTTGTTAAAAACTCTTCTGTAGACATTTTTCGGGTTTGGTTACCGATGCAGAAGCAGAGGTGTAACGAGAAAGTATTAAGAAGAGCAAGTTACCGTACCGGTATGGAGCATCGTGACTATCTCGACTTCGCTCTGACGTGAACTTCAATGACCGACGTCATAATAAGCCCGTTCGACTCGCGAGATCGCTAGAGGATACCAGTATCCAGGTTAGAGGTTGCTATTACTTCAAGTATTACAGTAATAACACGAACAGCTTCTGTGAGGTTTATAGATTTCGAGTGTGAAAGTGTAAGCACGACCAACTTGTTCAAATAGCCGCACGTGTATAAATCTCAAAAGCGGTCATCTACCGCGGGTAGATGACTATTATACCAGTACCGATCCCCATCTGCACTCGATAAATGGTACCCTACAGAAGGCACTCAAACCAATTTACAGGCTTAATCGTCTCCCTGAAATAGCTGTTGCCGTTGAGGAACGCAGTGTCAGCGTGGTTGCACTTGGACACGTAGAAGCGATCTTCGTAGCTGTCACTGAACTGGGACTCCGGCAGACCGCCACGGCAGCTGTCGTACTCGACAAAGCCATCATGTTGGTCGGTCTTGAATTCGATACTTGCTCCAACAAGCAGATATTGAGCCTGGTACGTGGAGACGATGCCAATATCGTCGTCGCTGCACATAACTGCCGACACGTGCTTGCGGTAGACCTCCTGGGCAGCCACGTACGCCTCGTTGAGCTCCATGGTGCTGTACTTGCCACCCCTGTACGCGAGCGACTTCATTCCGGCGCCAACCGGACACTTGCCGAGGAGCGTCAAAATCTTGTTGAAAGCCTGCGTGTCGTCGTCCGTACAGATGTCCTGCACATAGTTGGAGGCCATCGTGCCGTTCATTGGTGCGCTCATGCTAACCCACGTCGTACTGTTCGCAATGCTGCACTTCTCGTTGGCAACGGCACCGGCCACGATCAAAGCGCCCATCGAGTGGGTCACTAGGATCGTGTCCTCGATGACGCCCTTCTTCGCGTCACTGGAAGTGCTCATCGACAGTGCGTGCTTGCACACCGTTTTCTGCAGCGCCTCGTCCGTCCAGCGAGCGGTCATCGTGTTCAACGAGGTGTACTTGATTGACGAACAGCACGGGGCGTGGTTCTTCATATCACCAAACTTGTCGGACGTGTCCTGCAGCTCCTTCTCCTCCACCTCGTTGCGCTCGCCGTGGATGAAAAGACAGGGTCGAGGCGTCGACTTGCACTCGCACGCCGTCGAGCCAAAGCTCCACATCTCGGCTTCCGTCTCCAGCTTACGCTCGACTTGGTTTTGCTGTTCGTGGGGGATACCCGCGGACACGGTCAGGGCCATGAAGGCGAAGACCAACGAGAGTTCGTCCCCACATTTTAGAGCAGAGCAATGAAGGAGACTGCCGCAAACACGGAATGGCATCAAATGCACGGTGCTGCGGCGAAAGCCAATCTCGTGATAGTTAGCCAGAACAGCAAAGCATGAAAATGCAATCACGCTGTTTTGCGGCAACTGGAGCTCTCTCTGTTGTGATACATGTAGCGTTTTATTACTGAACGGGGGCATTTTAATAAAATCAATATGTTATTAAACTGGTAGACAGTACTACAGGAGTACTGTAGTATTAATAATAGGTAAGCAATTGGTCTGATTTCTAAATATCAACGCAATGCTCATCATTTCTACATGCTTCCGCCAACGCGATCAGTAAAAGCAACCGCATGTTGTTAGCGTAACTACAGTACATGTATCGGATAGATGGCCCAGCTTCTTGTTAGGTGCAAAAGACGGCACTCTCCCAATTTTTCTTGATTACCAAACTACGTTTTCCAAAACACCCGCGACACATTACAAGTAAATATTCGACCGATTCCAGCATGCGTCGCCATATTCGGCACCGCCTTCGCATGCTGTGGATGTGGAGGTTGGCAGCAATGTCAAAGACGTATGCTTTCCTGAATAGAAGGCGTTATCCGCGAGTACGCCATTACGCACAACATGTTACCGGTAGACGCAGAAAACAGTGGCGGATCAAAACTGAGGTATGAATATTTCTTCGAAGTTCCGAAGCTGCATTCCAAAGCGAGTACGCGGGCGGCTATTTCATCAGTCGCTGCAGCTTACTTCCCGCTCTAAGTTGACCGCTTCTGAAGTCTGGGGAACAAGCTCCGTTCGTTAACGAACGGATGCAACTTGCATGTGACCCCACGGTTATTAAAATTGAGTGCCTACATGTATGCGTGAGCAAAGCATCTGCCTAGGAAAGGAAGAAATGGGTATAGTGAAGCGAACTTTCACGTGCTCAAACAATGGGCAAAGTGGCCACAAGAGGCGGAGCAGCCTGACGAAGTAGTGCTCGTGTTCAGAGCTCTGTCGCTAGTTGCTTGATACATGTAATATACGTTTCCTTATCGACGGGTGTGTAACTTAAGATGACATTTCGCGGGTTGGAGTGCCATGTTTTGCAAAAAGTGGTTTGGTAATCAAGAAACTTTGGGAGAGTGCCGGCTTTTGCAAAAAGCCCTAGCACCAAAGCAATATTGGTACTACTGTAGTACATGATAGTATCATTGATACCGATCGAGGACTCCGTGGGATCCACCTGGCTTCGGAGATGAGTTACCGTAAGCCAAATGCAGAACCGCAACATTTGATGGTGTCTTCACTAACAATTTCCATAGATAAGAACCTTTGCTTAAAATGAATTGCAATTCAGGGTATCACGTCCTGG
Source organism: Phytophthora hibernalis (assembly GCA_012656075.1). Taxonomy (NCBI): domain Eukaryota; phylum Oomycota; class Peronosporomycetes; order Peronosporales; family Peronosporaceae; genus Phytophthora; species Phytophthora hibernalis. The sequence goes on from JAAKBF010000020.1 coordinate 581,204, forward strand.
AGGATCATCTGTATACAAAACTGTAGGATCCCTATTGGACCGTGAGAACCACTAATAGTGGTTCTCACGGTTAGAATATTTGCAGGTTGCAGGGTTGATCATTCAGCCAATCATAGACAATCTACAGCCTTCAAACCGTGAGGGCATTTTGACCTGCACAAATTCAATTTTGTCCAATGAGAAGTAAGTTTTGGTTTGTTTAGTGGCTGCCATTACTATATACCATTTGCCCAGGTGGCATGATTAAAGAGGGAAGTCGTGGAGCGACAGACCTGTTTCTACAGCTCAAGTTCTGTATGGATGAATAACAATGTCTCTCCGACCAAACTTCATCTTTGTATGGTACATATTAGCCAATGAGATTGGTCTTTAATTCGTTTTTGGCCAATAAAAACCATCTCTATGGTTTTTGGCGAATCGAATCACGTCAACGATTTTATTTTATCCAATAAAAATACGATTTACGTTGCAGTCGGAAGCTGAGCGATTCCGACATATCTGGTTGGAGCTGACGCCCAGATATGTGTATCGTGCTACAAGCGAGAGGTGCGCCACGTATCACTCGCATATTTGCCGCCTCTCCGACCAAGAGTAATGAGCCTGAACGATTTGAAGCCCGCCAACACCAAGCGCGCGACGGCCATAAAGGCGTTCAATCGCTTCCTCTTCGCCGAGGGCACGAGCATGGAGCATGTCAAGGCGTTGATCGTTGTCGACCCAAGCCGCACGGGTGGCATCCTAGTGACGCTGATGGACAAGTTCGGTGTGTACCTAGCATTCCATGCAGGAGCAAAGGGGCTGCACTTGTCGCGCCAATCCGTCGCTCAATATTTCCGCCAAGCGAAGTGCTGGCTCCTCGACGAGTACCCTGTTCAAGGTGGAGCTGTGGCCCGCCAGCTGCTAGGCTTGGGGCGTACCCTTGAAAAGCACTGCATCAAACGCGAGAGTGGTGAGTTTGTCAAGAAAGCGGTTGCATGCACGAAGGATGATCTCAAGAAGATGACAAGTTATCTGTATTCAACGACCTGCTGTGCGTCAGACTACCAAGATTCAGCACTGCTATGCCTATTGTGGTATCTCTTCGGGCGCGCTTCGGACCTGACATTCGTCCGGAAGCAGCAGCTCACCATCGGTGCTGGTGGCGTGTTCTTCATCCGCTTCATCCGCGTGAAGACGTCAGACGAGCAGACACTGTCGCTCTTTCCCGACGAAGACTTCATGGCTTGCCCGCTGCTGGCACTCGCTCTGGCCTTGATCATGCAGGAGTCACCGTGCGCAGCGCTGCTCAATCACTTGCCAGTGCAGTCGAAGGACGTCCCTGTTGAGCTGACCGACTCGATCCCATTGCTGGATCTGCTTGAAGACAGCGGCGCCCTAGATTCTTCTCAGACGTCGAAGAGAAGCACGACCGTCCACACGACACCGACAGTCGGAGTCCACGCTCTTGTCAACCGCTTGCTCGATCGTGTTGTTGGTCCGAAGAGCCGCTGACCTCTCATTCGTTTCGACGTGGCGGCGCGCAGCATGCGAACGCGAGCTCAGAGCTGACGGCGCAGTGGATATTCGATCGCGGAGCCTGGAACTTGACCACGACCAACAAAGCCTTCGCGTACGTCTTCAATACTCCGAAAGAAGACCATCAAGTAGCCAAGGTGCTGAGCGGGATGGCGCCAAAGCAAGCATGTGTTCTTCCGTCACTGGAAGTCTTCGACTCGACTACACAAGAGGATATTAGAGAGGTTAGCCGCAAGCTCTTCAATTCGAGTCATGCGCTGGGTAATAAGGCCTTCAATGTCTGCGCTGCTGTGAGAGATGTGCTGACAGCAACTATCTTCCTCCACTACCCGTCGTTGATGAAGACCAACGCGCAGGCGCCTGCAATGAAGACGATCCAGCGATGCGTTGAAGCCTCTGGTTTGACGATGATGAGTCTGCTTGCTTGGTCACAGCAACTCACGAGGTCAAAACTCAAGCCAACACCACCGCAGAAGACCTGATGGAAGGAAATGTGAAGGCCAAAGTTGCGTTCGAACATCAGACTGCCTTGATTGAAAGGTTAATCGAGGTCAACCGTAGCCTCGAGGCTCGAGTCAACTCCCTAGAAGCTGCAAATACCAACACTGAAGCGAAATCATCAGCACATGTAGATCAAGCCAAGCGACCAAGAGATGAAGATGAAATCGTACCAGTGAAGCGCCGACGCCGCTCAAAGACGATACCACTTATGGACACCTGGTTTGCGTGGTACACTGCCGTTCCGCGCGGATGGCTAAGCACGGACAAGCACAAGAAATCAGATGCCAAGCAGCTTGTGGCCTTCATGAAGCTCTTCATCGAAGACGGGTACACGCTCGACGAGTCATCGCCCAGCTACAAGGATAATGTCCGTCAAGCTCGGAGAGTTAGCGTCAAGCAAAGTCACTGCGTACCTTGGCGCGCGAGGCGTACCGTCAAAGGGATCCAACGCTGTACTCAAGGCGCTTCGGCAGCTGCATCGCGAGGGAAGCCTCAACGACCTCATCAACTCCTATCGCCAGCGTCTCGCCATCGATAGAGTTGTAGACCCTGCACCTATTCATCACCAAGGCACACTTAAGCTGCTCCCGTAACGCAACACGATCTTCTTTCCCGCGTCTTGTAGTCGGTGCTTCCATTGATGTCAGGTCTGCAGCAGTCATTCGAGCATAGAAAATTTACCGATGGGCGGAATTGAACCACCTTCTTCCCTTGCGGGAGCTCTTCCATTGAGTTAAGGTTAGACAACAACCTCACAGGGGTACTCGTCTGGAGTGCTCGACGGGGAATTAACGGTGATTCACAGTTCTTCGTGGCCGCGACAAACCCCCTAAGGTGACCGATGCTCGGTACACGCCCCTCAATTCACCACGCCGGGTGGTCAATCGAGCACTGAGCTCACAGGGCAAAATGGCGCAGCAACATTGCACGTGCGCCACTCATTTACGAGGCGTAATTACGTATACCACCTATCAAGGAGCCAATCATTTGAGAGGATGTATTTTTACGAAACCTCCACAATCTGGTGTGATATAAAATTTTGCGATGCGTCGGATGCTGGTCGGAGTTGCACTGACGGTCGGAGACGTGACGATATGGTACTCTAAAGGACAAGTGACGAAGAATAGAGTGGTGACGAGCTGGACGACGTGAATTTGGTTGCACGTGTCCTAGAAACGCGCTACTTGTTTCGCAGTAGTGTAATTAAAAGGCGGCGGTGTGGTATGTGTTGACAAAAGTCCCGAGCTCCTTCGTAGAAGCGCTCTTTCACGCCGGTAGTGTAGGCTTTGACGTGGCTGCTGAGATAGTCAATCAGAAGGTGTACCTCACCCGGGGTCCATCGCTTGTTCGTCATCGTTGTGCCTGGTTAAAGCAGTAGATGGGGGCGACCGAACGGCGCCTTGGCGAGTGGCTGTCGAGAGAAGAAATGTGCGCTGCACCGACAGGCTCCTGTCTGAACCAGTCAGATGAAGAGCAATTTCCACCAATGGGCTAGGACCTACAACCTGCAGACCAACCTGCGCCCGTTGTTGGAGCAGGAAAAGCAGCCAGCATGCAGACGCTTTTGATTGGCCAGTTTTTCCTGCAACCTGCAAATATTCCAACCGTGAGAACCTCTATTATAAAATAGACTGTTTTATAATTTATAATACAGAGTTCCCCGGCAAAGGGAGAACCGTAATCAGTTATTTATCTTGCAGAACTAGTACATTTGTCACAAAGACTTGCTCAACCGCGATACAAATCAATTTGCAAATCGTTTAACCTGGAAGAATTTATTGGTCCCACCTTTCTCCCTTTGCCGGGGAGCTCTGTACAGTCTGAGTCCGAATGCAGCTGTTGGATTGGGAGTCCGCGGACTCCGGAGGCACCAGGGATGGCATAAAAATATTTTTTCGAATTTTGGACAAATAAAAATATAAATAAAAAATTTAAATATTTTTATTTTTTGCGAGTAAAAATATTTTTATCGATGAACCCTGTCAGATCAGATAAATGAAAGGAGAAGAGAGCCAGCCCCAATTGAAGCTCGAGATCCACCTCGGATTGCCTCAGAGGAGATGGGCGGAATAAAAATGCATAATTTTTTTTATTTATTTCTATTTTGAATAAAAATATTTAAATATTTTTACTGCCATCCCTGCAGGCACCGCGGCAGTGCCTGCGGACCTCCTCCAGTCTGAAGTTTAGAGGCTGGAGGCTCGATTTGCGTTGATGAACTTTCTTATTTTTTAATAAGTAAACATGTATTGTGCTTTGCATTTATTTTGGCAAAAGGCTCCATAAAAGTCTATTATATTAGACCTGACAACTCGATTTTATCCTAATTACGACTTTACTCGGAAGCGGAAGTGCAAGCTTAAAAGGCATATGCTAAACGCTAAAACTCGATTTTGAAGAACAACCGTCTTGTTTACAGCCTGGAAACGCAGAAATGCAGTTCTGGGACTGCAAAAGCGAGATCGTTGGGTGTCGCAATATTGTGAAAACCGATTACCGTAAACACGGATCCAGTACTACACACGTATCCAGTGCAACATTCGGTACCAATAAACAACGAATCATTAGCGAAAAGTATACCAACGACTTTTTACCAATGCGACTTGTCTATGTTTTTATACTTGGTGTCTACTTTTACGAGTGCCTCACTGGATCCGTGTTTTACGGTAGTTTGTCTAAGTGGATTGTTAATCGGCCAATTAAGCAGCTGATTGAGGTCAGCGATGCCCGATTTAAATAAATCGGACCTCCTTATTAGATTGAAGCCCTTGAATTATAATCAAAATTGTCAGCAGGATTTGATTCGCAAGACGGATCATGTGATTCGAATTTACATGCTAATCAGCCGATATGGATGAATACGTATACATTAGTACTGTACACGTCTTTCCGACAGATAGACGTGTGAGATGGTGGTCTGGTCACTGAATTAAGAGTATTATCCAATAGGAGTGCCTCATTTCGCTAAATTTAGCCAAAAGGGTGCATTAGGTGTAGGTTTTCCGTTCCGACACATACCGACAAATATTTGCAAAATATATTTATCCCCATTATAAAAACAAGTCAAAAATAATTATTTCAAATATTATCGCGGTTCCAACAGCTAGGTGTCATCCTAGTCTAGGCTGAGGACGGTTTGCAGTGGTGGACACTGTAGCTGTCAGCCATTCACCATTACACTACAAAAGCAGAAGAGACACTCAACCAGCATGAGCCTCGCCTTTTTGTCCCGGCCAACACGCAGAAAGCTCGCACCACCGCAATCTGTGCGTTTAACCGGATGTTACAAGCTGAAAATGTGAGCATGGACATTGTCCAAGCATGCATTCTCAGTGAAAATGCAGGCAAAAGCGTCGCGGCACTTATGGACCGGTTTGGCTACTATCTAGCTACGAACGAAGGTAACAAAGGTAAGCTCTCTCGAAACTCTGCTATATCTTACTTTAGAAATGTGAAGCTGTGGCTATTTGAGGAACACCCTCATCTTAGACAGCCCAGCGAAGCTGACCTCTTAAAAGGGTAAAACGTTAGAAAATCACTGCATGAAACGTGAAAAGGAGGTTTTATTAACAAGGCTCCACCCTGCACGAAGTCCGACCTACGGTCGTTGACGCGCCATCTCTACTCAGCAGCGGCAGTCGTGACGGACTACGAGGATGCAGCGCTTGCATGCCTTATGTGGCACTACTTTGGACGCTCCTCGGACCTCGCCTACATGAACAAGCAGCACGTGACCATGTCAGCGGACGACGTCTTCTACATCCGCATGCTCCGAGTGAAAACATCTGAAGAACAAGGCCTGACGCTCGTACCTGATCGCGACGACTTCCTGACCTGCCCCATCTTCACCCTGGCCGTGGCCCTGATGATGCAGGAGGCGCCATGCTCCTCCTTGCTAAGCCAGCTCCCTACGCTGCCCTCGCCCGCTGCAGTGAAGCTGGACGCTGGGGTACCGCTGCTAGATTTGCTGCAATCCATTGCTTCGCCGGCAGAAGCTCCTGTGCAGCAGGCTACCCGCCATCCTCACTTGCACCGCCAAGACAGTCGCGCGGTGAAGACGGAGTACAAGTGTATCTGAACCGGTTGCTCAAGTGCGTGGTTGACGCGGCAGGTACGACGAGCAACCTGACGTCTCACTCGTTTCGCAGAGGCGGCGCCCAGCATGCGAACGGAGACAAGCGCCTGGCTGCGCAGTGGATCTTCGATCGGGGCTCGTGGGATATGTCGAAGACGAACAAAGGGTTCGCCTACGTCTTCAACACTCCTCGCGAGGACAGGAAGGTAGCCCGGGTCCTGAGTGGCTGGAAGCCAGACGAAGTCCCCAAGCTCGCAGATGTTGCCGTACATGACCACGGCGCCCAGGAACGTCTAGCGCGCTTGCATCCCTTGCTGTTCTCTTCCTGCACAGGCCTTAGGGACGAAGCGCTAACCGTGAGTCGCAAGGTTATCGGGGTTCTAACGGCTTACCTGATCAAGTACCTCCCCCTCATGAAGGGTTTGGCGCCAAAGAGCTTGTTCGTAGCTCGGATGGAAGAGTGCTTGAGTGCTGCGAGAATCCCGATCGCGGACGTGCTTGCGTGGTCCGTTGCGTTGAACACCATCACGACCAATTCTGCTGAAAAGGGGAACAAGAGAATAAGACCCAATGTTGTGGCGCTGGCTGTCATCATGCGTCTGTCATTAAAGAGCTTATTGACAGTAACAGGTAGATGGCTGCACGACTGCTCCTCGTTGAAAATGTCCTACTTAAGCGGCGCATGAGTGCTACACTAGATGAAGAAAAAGAACAAGAAGCATCAGCTCAAGCACCGAATCTCAAGCGCAGAAAGAAGGCTGCTACAAACCTGTCGAACGCGTGGTTCGAATGGTACACACGGGTGCCTCGCGTCTGGGACTCCGCGGACAGACAGAAAAAGTCCGAATCCCGGCACGTTGTTGCATTCATGAAGCTCTTCACCGAAGAAGGCTTCACGCTTGACGAGCAGGCACCGAGACACAAAGATCACGTCCTCGATCTCGGTATCCGCGCTCAATCTTCCATGCTGGCGTTTTTGAAGGAGAAGGGAATCAAGACAAGAGGCGCTGGCAGCGTTCTGCGTGCGCTGCGCCCACTCCACAAGGTTGGTGTCTTGGACGAGCGCATTGTTAACCACAAGCGGCTCCTTGAGATCGGTAGGATCGTCGACCCAGCTCCAGTCCAGATGCAAGCCATCTTCACTGTTTCAGGCCACGTGTAAGGGAGTTAGATAAGACACACACATATACAGTTTCACATGCTCTTCGCATTCAGTACAGCCACAGCAGCAGCTTTCACGCGCACGTCATGCCAGGGGCCAACACGCACACTTCCACTGTCCGCACGCGCAGCAGCAGCCGTCCACACACTCGCAGCAGCAGTCCACGCGCTCACACACTCGCAGCAGCCGTCCACTCGCAGCTCCAACCACCAAGTTGAAAATTAACACCGGTCCGTTTCGAACAGACTTCTCAGGGCCGAAGCCCTGCGCTCTAACCGATTGGGCTACGGTGTTGAATGGGGGTTGGAGATGCCTGGTACCAAGTCCTCGTACAGGCTGTACGAACTTGCAGGGATCATGGCGGAGACTTGCGCAGTCGGCTTGATAAAATTAAGACTGAAATCATTGAAGTTTTGTCGGCGACGACAGAGTCTGTGGAGTGCGTAGCAGCCACTAATTCCTTTGCGTGTCTCTGCCAGACCAGGTGGTAATTGCCTATTGGTTACTATAACTGACAAGGAGACGTTTGTATTTCTCCCTTATTGGTCAATAAATGACCCAATGATGGGCTTCATTAAGACTTCGATGTCTCTAAACTGCTACAAATTGTGCCCCTCCAGGATTCAGCCCTCACTAATGAATTTGCCGGCCCCAGAGCACATAGCTCTGAAGCCGCATAAATGAAAAGTCGGTTTTCTCGGCCCAGAGGCCTCTATAGGCCATTTCCAGCTGACAGAAAGTCTTTGCGATATTTACATTAGATTCTCTTTTATTTCCTATCCCACTTATTTCCGATTAGAGCACCGTCTTTACCTGGAGTTTCCTGAGTGTCGGAAAGTGTAGGGAAGTCGGAACGGTTGCGATATGGCCAGAGCCAGCTGATTTGCTTACTATTCGGCCCGAATGTCCGATGTGAAATCAGCATTCGGGTGCCGATTAAGAATAAATCTGCCGCATGTCACAATGGCTGCAACCACTTTTGTATTAACATGGCGAAGCTTACAATATCAACAAAGCAAACTTAAATAGTTCTGCCTATGCATCGTTCATAGAGACTACCCTTCTAACCCAGTGCAGTCACGCCGGTGGACCTCTAACAAATGCATCGACACAACGCTTTTTCTGACTGCGCTTATGATTATGAATATTAATAGAATTGACCCTGCTTGGCCCTCTAGCCGAGTTTAGCCTTAAAACCCTTTCACTACCAGCCAACACTCTGGGGATGTGTTCATAGGGGTCCGCAGCGGACCCGACCCCATCTCGGAGTTTTGACCAATAAGAAAAATGTAAGAGGATGTTAGAGGTCTGCAGCGGACCTTTAACGCGTACATTTTTGTCAGATAATCACGGCAAAGCATATGAGTTTCACTAAGTAAACTCTTATACATATGTCTGGTAATAATAGTAAAAGGGTTAAGCCAAGCGGCCTCGCTGAGGTGCGGAGACATTTAAGCCAATTAGGAGTGGCACCTCTTCTAATTTCATCCAATGAAAATACACACCGTATTGTGTGACATCTCGTTCCCATACCCGTATAGTCGGGGTATTAATACCCATACATGAGAGCGTTCCACTAACGTAAGCAACCTAGCGTGTGGCATGCAAGGCGGGGCGCAACCTGTAGTATTGCAGCATACTGAGCGAAACTCGTACCCCGTTACACCTTCCCAACAGCTTATTTAACTTCAACGTGTCAGTGCTTTGGTTGTATAGTGAGTCATTCGAAGGAAAAATCTTGTATCAAGGTTGACTATGGTATGCCTTTGCACAATTTACCCCCCATCTGTTAAGGGCATGCACGGTACTTCATAACAAAATAACATCCTGAGACCAAGATTGCGAGCTGTATTGGGATTGGAAACGAGGCGGTCTGTACCCATCCTTACCGACTTGTCGACCAAGGCGCAAGTAGGCGTGTCCGGATCGCGAGCACGGCCACACCAGCGTCAGCAAACACACGCAAGATGTTCGACAGGCACGCCTGCTCGTTGTGCACTGACACCAAATAGGTTTTTGCACGGAACGGACACGGGATGCGGTTCGCAGGCAGGGTGAAATCGTGGAACATCCGGTCCGTCCAAGAATGAGAAAGCGCGCGGTCACGTCGGCGTCGGCGTCATGGATGCCGTCGACCAGGATGCGCATGCCAACAGCGCGTGCGGCCTGCGTTGTTGCGAGCACTGCAACGCCATGCGAGCGTTGCTCTTGCACGGAGATGCAACATGTTGCTGAAGTCGATCTATGCATCGACCGCGAAGATGTGGTGCAGAAACCAAGCGCGAAGCATTTCAGCGCAAAATCAACGCCATGACGATCATGTACGGCGAACCTTCACTGTTCTGGACGTTGTCGTCAATCGCCGTCGCATTTTGGGCAGGCTGTAATCTGCCAACCGACCGCCCGAAGGACCTGGTTGCCTGTACGACGATGCACATGCCGAGTACCGCTGAAATGAAGCGCATCACGGCGCAGAATACGGTACTGCAAGCACACTACTACAAGCTCTGCTGCAAAGCTCTCATCGACATTCTGTTTAGTTGGGACTTGTCCGTCAATTGGTCGAAGGCAGAGCCCGGTCTCTTTGGTTTTGTGGAAGCACTATTTTACGCGCTTGAACAGCAAGGAGGCTGCGTGTACATCATCACGGCGTGCTCTGGATAGCCGGACTGCCACGGACAAAAGAGGACTGGGACGCGCTGCTTGGCGACACAACCATGCGTACGCGATTTGAGAAGTATTGTGCATCTTTGTTGTCCGCGGAGCCGCCCGTGTTTAATCCTCTGTAGGCAATTAAGTGTCCGACGCGATCGTGCTGTGGTGAGCTAAGGGCCGTGAAGATCGACAAAAGGTACAAGCACCGATTGCAAAGTCTGGTGTCGCCACAAACAGTAGCAAACTGCAGCGTCTGCTCGAAAGAATACACCGAGTCGGTGTTCGTCGACGCATTGTTGGAGCGTGTATGGGCTGCGCTTGCCAAAGTAACCAGCAAGCGGCTAGCACTGAGAGTGCTGTGAGGAGGCGTAGCGTGAGGTTCGCTGGTCTGGCGACGGACACTGACACTGCGCGCCTCCGAGCATACGCACTCGTGCGTGCAAGGAAGTCGTCTACGAAGTGTTGATACAAGTGCTTCCGCAAACTCGAGAACATGACATGATGACTTGCACGAGCTTTCCAAGCATGTGCGTACGCACGGCCCCGCGCGCGTTGATTATCCACAGGTTCAGAGATCGTGGGACCGCGCATGCCGGACGCGCGGTGCATCGACGACCTCGAACTCAACGACAAAGCTGAACTTTACTACCGGCTTGCCGCGGTGCCGTATTGCCCTTTTAGGCATCCACAGCAGCTTTTGGACACTCATCGATCCGCAAAGCGGTGCTTTCTAGCGTGGCGTCCATTTGACCATCCTAACGTACGTCGCTCACTGGAACTCCACGAACAGTACTACCTCGATCTCGACGTCGCAAGCAACTTCCACGCGCAGCAAACCGCTGAAGAAGCAGATGATGCATGCGGCGACCAAGACGTACTTCGCGGCCATGTCGGCGACAGAGAAGGCCAATCAGGGCCCACAGACACCCTCGTCTCGGTAGCTTCTGATATGTACAAGTGCTCGGTGGACCCACCCGAAGTAGCCGACGAAGATACCGCAAACGTACGCGCCATCGTGGACGAGTCGGCCATGCAGATGTTGCTATTTAATAACGTTATTGGCGAGACGTTCCCGCACGACGCATGCGGAGACGTTATCGTACGGCAGACTCAATTACAAAAACCGATATCAACACGTTTGAAATGAACTCATTGGCGAAAACGCACAAACCACCGACGTCGGGGCAGCGAAGCGGCCTGCCGAACCGACTACCGAGGTCACGGTAGAGCTGATGAGCACAACGGTAGCCGAATTGAGGTTTCGAGGGCCCGATACGGAGACAACGCAAAGGAGCACGAGATTGCTTCTTTTGCAACGGTACAAGACGTGTCGGAATCGTTTTGCCTAACCGACGCAAAGAGGCCATTTAACGAGCTCCAGCTACGCGGATGCTGGCTCTATCGATCGATCGACAAAGTAGTGTATTTAACGCGCAATAGGCGTTTCGTAAACGACCCAGAGTGGGACGGATGGCTAGAGCTGGTGCGACGCGGCAACTGGTGCACGGCGATGAGTGCGTTCCTGCAGCAGGAACCACCGCCACTGGCGCAACTTCGCTCAGGTCATCTCAACGGACTACGCAATGCGGAAGCACGTGAACTACGCGGCGGTGCAGATTGCTACCCGCGCGCTTGCCAACTCACGCAGAGGTACGCTATACCTGCACATCTGTCACAGACCGCTGACTTGACAGCAATCCAAAGGATGCCCGACAGCCGCACCAGAAACATCCCAGTATTTTTGAAGGCGTACATCGGTGAGTTACTCACTAGACGTTGCGTTGCTAAGTGACTTGATGCGTCTGACGTGCCGCCATTTCTTGCGTTGCCGCAGGCATGCCAGTACGCGTTAAAGCAAATCCATGCATTATAAAGGGCGTTGCAAATGACGCTACAGGCAAGATTTTCACATTGTCTGGAGCCCAGACACGCAGTTCGAGCGCAAAGCGGACGGTATCTGGGTTGCCTCGACGACGCCGACGAATCTGTTCGTCGAAATTCGAGATCAGCATAACCGAGATCGCTTCCTGGCATCCCGGACACGTGGCCGACGTCTGTCATGCCGGTAGTGCAAACGAGAGCTACTTTCTCGCTTGCCAACGAGGCGATCTCGATCAAGGGATTCCCGGTCGTCCCGGAATTCGGGACAACAGTGTATGGCGTTCAAGGAGACAGACGCAACAGGATTGTCGTGACCGACTTACGTCCGCCCCATTTTCATCGAATTGACCCCCACACACTGTACGTCACTCTCTACAGGGTGCGCACGCGCGCAGGTCTTTACTAGGCGGAGGCGGGTCACCGCCTCGACGGTTGCGACTTCGCTTACTTTTGCCCGCCCAAAGATGAGGATCACCACCTACGCGAGCTTGCAGCAGCGATCGCTTCAAGATCTGTCGCGTATATTGACCAACGACCGCCCTCCGAACGTCAACTAGCACAACGCGTGCCTCAAGTTTGTACAGCCAGTCACTGCCGTGCATGTCTGCCTATCTACCGTTAATGCAGGAATTCGTAATATCAACAATACTAACACGCTTCACTACGACAAGAAGCTAACACACCCGCAACTTGCCGTGCACAATTGTTCCTTGCCTAACATGCAGTGTTACACAGCCATGGTCCTGGGCGGGGGCCGTGGCGCGACAGACAGAGCTCCGCGCGCAGGCTTGCCCGCGCGGAACCCTGGCTGTCGCGGAGGGTACCCCGACCGCTGTGTTTCACCCACAGAGCGAAGCCTAAAATTATAGTTAAATAGCTCGCAAGTGCTTACAAGATTATGTATCTGATGTTAAGACCGCGTGCTGTGCACACGGATCTTTAAACCGCAGGCATTGTTTCGGCTTGCCGAGCTGTTGCGATGTGAGTCCGTTCTGAGTCCGTTGGCGCAATGAGGGACGAGGTGAAGTGAGGAAGAAGCTGCGAGGAGTTGAAGTAGTAGTTGAAGTAAGGAATATTGGCTGGCAGGACTGCCAACCATTTGAATTTGAATTTGAAGTGAGATACATTAATGTCGATTAACCTACCTAATGCCCATGCTCAGTCGATGCCAGTACTGATATCAAAGAGTCTGCTACCGTCCCTCTGTGCTCCTCCAGGGCCCGGTTCTTCTGTGTAGTTACACCGGGTCCGCTACAGCCTCCGGTGAGGCCGAATTGTGGTAGGCTAGTGCCCACTGCTGAATGTCCTGTTAAAGGAACCCGTAACCCCTGACCAGCGGGAGCCCGCTGCTGGCAGCCCGCTGGCAATCCACTCCATTCCGTTGCCCGTTAATGAATGTGCCGTCCTGTTGTGCTCACGCAACTGCTGCAGCCAGCTAACGACGGCCACCACATCTGCAGCTCGTCTGGAACGCCAGTACGCTCTGTGGTGCTTTCCCTTTGGTGGAGTTCTCGTGTCGTGTTGGCGGACCAGATCCGCGTTGTCCGCCATGACATGAACAGGTGCCCATTTGTGCCTCTAGCAGCGCCGTAGTCCCGTCGGCAAGCCTAACTGTATCGCCTGCACCACCGCCAGGTTTGCCCCTGTGAGGCTGTCGCTCCAAGCATATTGGATCTGGTGTGTTCCCGTCGCCAGGTGTACCCTTGCTACGATCACTCTGCTATGACCCTCTGGGCGACCCTCCGGTCCCGCCGGCTACCGCCACCAGATAGCAATGGCCGTGGCGTGCTGGCTGTCCCTCGTGCTCATCCCAGTCCGACCCCAGCATTCTGCAGATGCTATCGCTGAGGTTGATCATGGTGGTGGTGGGAAGTGATAGATCAAAATATGTCCCGGTGGCCATTGCGGAGCCGTGTTTTCAGGTTCGCCGTGTGATACGTCGTCAATACTTCATTGTGTGAAGCGAAGTGTGACACTCTCCACCTCCACACTGCCAGTACGTACAGGGCTGCTCCCAGGCTCCGGCACTGTGCGATCATCTTGTCCACCTTGTCTCCTATCGTTTCCGACCAGTTCATCCTGCACATCGGCAAGTATCCGCCCTGTCGTCGCCGTGAGGCACTGTGGAAGTCCGGGTAGGGTCGACCCAAAAATCGCCGCCTCGTAGTTCTACAGTCGTAATCCGACCGCCCTCCAGCGAGTGATCAGTACTTCCCGCAGCACTTTGGCCGCAGGACACTTCCAAAAGATGTGGAAGAGGTCCACCCGTCCTGCCTTCAGGCATTCGACGTGCGGACAATCTAGCCCAGCAGATACTGGGTTGTAGGCCGAGACCGCATGGAGCTTGACCCTTAGAATCAGTTGCTTTCCCCATGGATTCAGCCCCACTATCCGCCTTATCCGTTGCCAGGCGAGAGCATCCAGGCCGCTGCGGCCTCCTCGCTCAGGTTCTTCCCTTTACCCAGCCGGTCAGTCCTCAGTGTGGGCCCCTTGTCTACCTTCGTCTTCAACAAGATGGTCTTATACGCCTTCCGTGGCGTCTTCCACCGTCGTTAACCAGCTCAGAGGCAAACCATTCTCGCTAAGTGGGGATGGGGGTGGACTGTGGTGATCATCGGTGAGGCCCCACTTCTATTTGCATGGTTGCAGTCAGGTCCCTGTGGGACCGTATGACCAGGAGAACTGCCTGAGTCGACACCTCTATTGTCGGGCTGTGAGCCCGATTCTCCATCGTTAAGTGCCGGCGAATGTACCGGTGGTCATCCGCCTTGGTCTCGTATCTTATCGGAGTGCGAGATCCTCCAGTGTGCAGTAGTTGCGGGTAATTGAGGAGCAATAACCGCATGAGATATTTTATCTGTCGTTGGGCTGCTGTGGTCACTCGCTGCATTAACGCGGTGGCCACTAAGTTGCCATCCACCATTGTACCAAGTCTTTCAGCATAAGCCCTCTGCCGCCAAGTGTCCGCAATCTGGTGTTGGGGTTGACAACCGAACCCGTCTCCGAGAAAAATCGCATCTCCGAGAGCACGAGGATACGGCATCCATTCCACGCAGAAGATGCCGTAGAGCGCAGCCTCCATGTCCACGTATCGTTGTGCAAACGGTCCTCGCAGCTCCGTGTCCACCTCTAGTCGCCTGCCACACCAGTAGAGGCCCACCGGTCCCCGGAAGTATGTAAGACAATGTAAGGCCACTGCCATATCCGCTTGGTGTGGGTGCATGCCCCCCGTAGTTTGTGCACATATATACTCCTGTTGTCCATAATGAGTCCCGAATACGCTTGTCTGGCTTCGATGGCGCCGTGTAGCGCGGCGAGACGTAGAGGATGGCTGTATCCTCCTCCGACGTGGACGCTTCTAGTACATCCCCAACGATGAATGCTGGGTAGTCCGCTTCCAGTGTCCACGTGTTAATCGTCACCGCCGCTAGAGCCAGCAGTTCCGTTGCCAAATCCGGGATAGCGATGCCGCCTTGCTTCCGAGGCAGCACCGCGATATGGTCGTTGAGCCACGCTCTACCCGTCACTTGACCGTCAGTGAATGTGGCGTGTCATACAAAGTTTTTGATCATGCGTTTAAACGCGTGTACCGTCGCTCGTGATGGCCACATGTGGCGACCCACAAACAGTAGTTTGGGGATCACCACTGCCATGACCATCATGCTCCTCTCGTCCACTGTTATCGTCTTGCGTGTTGCAAGCGCCAGACGGGTAACGAGTTGCGTCCTCGTGAGACGCCAAGTGCAGTCTTCGTCAGGTAGACTGCCGACTGGACTGCCTAGATACCTAGACAGTTTGGTCACCGCTTGCACCTTAAGCGGCGCCGGTAAGTCAGTGGAGTTGGCCACCGCCGACGGGTTCAATGTGATCATCAGAGTTTTCGCTTCGTTCAGGTGAAGCCCGGATGCCAGTGCGAAGATTCGCGTGATGCCCAGGATAATCGCCACCTCCACAACCGACCGTACATAGCTAGCAGTGTCATCTGCATAACCCCCGACTTTGAGCCTTACATTCCCTGCCTTGCTCCTCAGCACTATCCCTTGGACATGTGGTTCCGGATCGATACGGCGGTATAGTGCTCCAGAACCAAAAGGAAACGTAGCGGAGCCAAAGGACAGCCTTGGCGGATGTCGCATGTGATCTGAACCCAGCGAGATCGGAAACCGTTGGCAAGGAAACGAACTCTGGTCCCGTCGTGGAGGTTGCGCATCGCGGTAACATAGTCCGTGGGAACCCAGCCAACTCAGCACCTCGTACAAGAATTCGCGGTCCACGGACTCGTAGGCCTTCATGTAGTCGAGCAGTAAGGCCAGAGCTACCGCCATAGCTGGATCTGTATTCGCAGCCGCTTGGGCAGCTGTGAATAAGTCTATAGTAGCGTGGATAGTACGAAACCATTCTGGTTCGGGTGTACCATTCCGCCGAGGTTTCTGCTCGTCATCGTCGCCACCATGCGTGTTAAAATCTTATAGTCAGTATCCAGCAGGGCCAGTGGCCAGAAATTCAACGGATCCTTCCCCTTCTTGAGGCAAAAGATGTATTCCTCTAAGAAGGAGGAATGGAACACTTTTGGGGTACCAGCAGTTCATGAGCTGGATCACGAGCGATAATAGCAAGTCCCCGAAGTCCTGATACTAGTCGTTCCCGAACTTGTCGGGACCGCAAGCCTTGCCTCGCTTGAACGCGCCGAACGCTGCCGCCATATCTGCTTCTGTAGACGGAGCCGACAGATCAGCCAGCACAGACGTGTATTGCCCACTTGCCCCCAGCCAGTCTAACACCGGTCTGCGTGCCTCCGCGGTGGACCCTTCTGCTGGAAAATTGGGATCAGGCGTCTGCCAAGGTGTCGGCCTTGTCATGGACGCCGCGCGTAGCATGGCCTATAACGGCGTCGGGGCGATGTATCTCGTTGTCGGCATATTTCGTGCTCACCCTCGAAAACATCGCTTTGGTGACTTCCCGGTTCTGTGGTCCCCAGCACTGAACAGGCGTTGTTACTGAGTCGCCTTGTGCAATCTGTGATAGCATTGCGTACCCGCTGGAGCGGTATGCCCCCTGTACCAGTGGAGAGCGTGAGAGCATCCAGATTGCCGGTGATGGTATCGACCGTCGGTGCCCTTCCCTTTGAAACCTCCCGCAATCTTGTTTCTTGTTTCTTGAGCCTCTTGATCCGTTGTGGGTACGTAGCGCGAGCCGTCTTCATCCTCTGCTTTATGATGACAAGCGTCTCCTTACGTAAGCTCACCTTGAACTCGTCCCATCTCCGTGCCCATCTTCCAGCCCTTCTAGCAGCTTTTCCTGAAATTTTTGTATGCGCTGCCTCATCCTGGCTTTCACCACGTCCGCCGCGATCGAAGGCGGTGGGTAAACCTTCGTGGGCTTGCGGATCCGAACTGGGTCCGTGGGGCTGAGCAAATGCAACCTTACTGCGCAGTCATCCGATCTCGAACCCGATTGCTGCACTTCTACCGACGCAATCCATTCCACCATGGGCGCTGATACGTACCATCGATCCAGCCTGGCAGTCGCATCCGGCCCTTCTCGAATCGTGTAATGGTATGTGTGAGTAGGGGCGTAGTACTCCCCATATTCATGTGTTCTGCGTCGTCTAGAGGAGCCAATGCGTCCACCAGCCCCCATTTCGCGAGGACGTTCGCCAATGCCGGCGATTCGTGGTTGGATAGTTTGCGAAACCAACCCCGATCCAGCCGTGCATCCATTGTGCAATTGAAATCCCCGCCCACCACAATTTTGTACGCTCGTGGTCCCCTAGGCTGCGATAGAAGGCTCCCACAGCCCGCGTTGATGCGGCGCGTAGATGCAGAGCAGCAGCAGTTGTACCCTGCATGCATGCCAGTGAGTGCCATGAAGTGGCTCGTCCACTCTTTCGTCAATGACGGTTTTGCTGCTGTGAAGTGGCCGTAAGGGTCCAGCAGCATCGCGACTCCGTCTTTGCGATTGCTAGACGGGCCCAAAATGACAGCTCCTCCCCGGGTTCCCCGTTCTATAGTCCCACTGGCGAGCGTGCTCGGTTTGCATGTGCTCAATTTCTCCGGGTTCGACGTGCGTCTCTAGCAAAAATACGACATCCTGTCGTCCGTGGCCGTCCTTACACCGGAAATCCCGAAAACTCATTTCGGTAGGTTGCATTGCTGCCAAACCCATTCACATTGCGCTTCACACAGCTGAAGGTTCAGTCGTTGCTGTCGAACTGCGCCTGTTCCCGACGGGCCGCACGTTCCACCCTCTTTTCCTCCTTCTTTTAATTCTCCACCACTTTCTGTCTTGCATGTTTAAAGTCCCGCTGGACTTGTTTAGCCCTGTGCTCGTTAGAGACCACTGGGAAGAAATCCCCCAATGTTCTCTGACGCGGTGTGGGGCGTCTCCCCTTCCTGGATGCGCCAGTCCGATGTCTCCTCCGGTCTGCAGATTCCGTCGTGGCCCGCGTTGCAGTGTGTCATCCGATCTGACCCTCCGCTGCCGTGGATCTCCGTCTGGTGCCATCCGTTCCTAGCAGTGGACTGTGAGTGGCTCCTGTACTTTCCTTGGTATCGCTGCAGCAGTCGTTGCTGCCTGGCGCTGTGACATCCATCAGTGCCGCCCCCGACGCTCCTCTGGTTCGGTGTCGGGTCGGCATGGTTCTCGACGGTTCGCTCCACTAGCTGCCTCTGTAGCCGAAACATGCTGGGGTTGCGACCCATCTTCGCGTTCACCTTCTGTCACGGCTGGTGAACCTGGCCGTCCTGGCGGCGCTTGCGCCTGTGTCCCCCAGTTTGATCTGGATGGAGGGACTTGTCTTGGGCTGGGCAGCCCTTAGTAGCGAAGTGACGCTGCCAGTCCTGCTTCCATTGCCGTCAGCCGATCTTCCCACGTAAACCCAGAAGGAGCTCGATCGCGTCCCCCCAGTCCGCCCGGGTTGCGACTAGCTCGCAAAGTCGTTGCACAGCAGGATGCGCACAGTATAGCGCCCCGAGTCGTCGGCGTGGTGTCCAGCCCCATGTCACTGCT